>OX336398.1:157878739-159078739 GCA_946902985.2 Meconema thalassinum | reverse complement strand
AGATGGCGAAAATGTCCCACCCCATTCCCTTCTTCAAATAACCAGCCAGCATGCTATGCAACATATTAGTTATTAATCTGTTGCTCAGAAAGTTGCTTACAAGGGATGTCCAACACGCAGGTGAAACATATTTTGTTTAAGATGTTTTAAATTATAATTAATGCCAACTGTATATGTTAAAATATGTTATGCAAAAATCCAATAAACCCTCAAAATATGCACTTGAAAATCCACAGCCTGCTTCCAGTCTCCGACCGGGTCAGGAATGGAATGAATGAAGCCCCCATCTAGCGGCGAGGATATGGACTGTGCCGGCTGCCGAGGCCTGACGCACTCCTCTGGGGCAATGATTAAATGAATGACAGATTAAATGAAATGATAGTGGAGAGTGTTGCTGGAATGAAATTTTGACAGGGAAAACCGGAGGACCCGGAGAAAAACCTGTCTGCCTCCGTTTTGTCCAGCACAGATCTCACATGGAGTGACCGGGATTTGAACCACGGACCCAGCGGTGAGAGGCCGGCGTGCTGCCGCCTAAGCCACGGAGGCTCTCAAAATATGCACTTGCATTTTCAAAAAATCCGGTTCCTAGTCATGTGCTATGTTTAAATGCATTTTCCGCAACCAGAATTGCAACTCTTTTCAGTTAGGAGTGTTAATTCTGCTTAATGACATCAATTGAATGAGATTAGCGTAAATCATCATCTAAGGTTAGTTGGTTGGTTCCTCAGCTTAGGGGTTGCGACAACGCGGTCATGTAGCCCCGTGGACTTTGGTTGTGTGTAGAATCTGTCGGATAACAGGTGTAGATTGTGATGACTGTACTAGTGCGTGTTATCCGTTTTTAATTCAAGTAAGGACTACGGACATTCAATGTTCAAGTAGTTCCTACTTTTGCTACCAAACGTCACCGTCGACGATAACTAGTTCTGAACTTGGTTACTAGATGCCACTGCAGTCTACTTCTGGCGACGAACGTTGGAACCTAAGAGCGTTAGTCAAATCTAACCTATAATTTAGCATCACACCAGTGTAATTAGTGGAAGGTTCTTTTACATGCCATCAATCTATGACATGGACTAAGTAGAGATATGAAAGACCCAGATTCTTGGATGTCACGGGTAAACTCGAGAACCACTGGATGGATTTGGATGCGGTTTTCACCATTCTGTAAAGGATATCTCGAGGAAGGTTTATGTAGAAAGCCAAGCACTAACGATTTCAGTGAAAAGTCGAAAAAAAAAACCTGGTGTCCATGCGCTTTTTAAGCTTACGCTGGGGAAACCGTTAAAAATATCAATATATTATGAGAATACGAATTGTTCAGCACAGAAAGTTCTAGAAAAAAAACAAGTCCGTGAGAGCATATCTCTATCTTCAATACATCGCCCACTGTAAGCGTTTTTACGTTTTCATTTCTTACAACAATTTCCATTCAATTACTGAGGCGACAGTTTACGAGCCAGTTACAGGCTAGCTAGCGGGCGAGCCTATTACCCCAGATACAGCCAGCAGCAAACTGTCGAGTCGTGTTGAGTGAAGGCTTCAGAGAAGAGTGGTTGTGTTTGGAGTTTCCCTGGAAGTGCAACTCTGCTTTTCTTCATTTCGCCTGTGAACTTTTCGTTCCGCAAAGATTGGAGGGAAGGGGGATTTGTGTTTCATGCACCTCGTAATTCTTAAATTACGTCTGACAAGAATTCGTTGCACATGCGTCTCCATGATAATATAATTATTAGTCCAGTCAGTGATTTTAACCCATCATGCCGAGATGTAGAACGGATATAGATCGTAGTTCCTTGACATCGAAAAAAAAAGAGAGGGCTTATTGCGTAATGCATTCATAACTGTTCCCGGACGAAGCGAGTTGCTAGTGAAAAAAATCCACAGCCTGCTTCCAGTCTACGACCGGGTCAGGAATGGAATGAATGAAGCCCCCCATCTAGCGGCGAGGATATGAACTGTGCCGGCTGCCGAGGCCTGACGCATTCCTCTGGGGGCAATGATTAAATGAATGACAGATGAAATGATAGTGGAGAGTGTTGCTGGAATGAAATTTTGACGGGGAAAACCGGATTACCCGGAGAAAAACCTGTCTGCCTCCGTTTTGTCCAGCACAGATCTCACATGGAGTGACCGGGATTTGAACCACGGACCCAGCGGTGAGAGGCCGGCGTGCTGCCGCCTAAGCCACGGAGGCTTCCGGCGAGTGGCTAGTGTTGTTATAAAACTAATGGCGCTATCAATATCACAAAGAAGGTATACGTGTAGCATATTTCCGGCCAGGATCGTGAATCTTCAATGGTTCAATTTCTAGAGCGGGTGACTTCACTGTCATGTGCTGGGCGAGCCTCGCCTGACCTGTTCCGCAGTCAGGTATTAAATAACACGCGAGAACAGGTTAGGCAATGAAGCGAAAACTAAACCAGTTTGCCAAGATCTCCTTCATTAGTATGTGTCTTTTAAAAATAACTCCACCTGAGCCCTGGTGAATGACCAGTATAGGTACATCCTCTGAAGAACTGGAGATACGAGCTAGTGATACGGTGGTGGTGTTAGGTTTAGGGTCATAGGACATATTTGTTATCATTCCCAGATATTAGTGTGGGGAATGGAGTAGGTTGATAATTGTTTTAAGGGGCCTAACATCTACCGTCGACTAAAGTATTATGTGCACTCGAGTTTGAAGGTTGTTTGTGAAGTAACCAATAGACCTACATAAAATCCAATGACATTATCATTTTCGACGTTCTATTTTACGTTAGTTCATGTAGGTTAGGAATTTTTAATTTATATTTTAATATTTTTTATCGCAGTTGGAACACAAAAAGTGCACGTTTTTAAGCGTGTTTCAACCATGCGTCACATTCAAGAATTATTATCTCAAAAACTCATCAGATCGAATCCAAATTTTAACACAATATACATTGGAATGTTGTATAACTGTTTTATAAATTTCAAAATTGTGTGTCTCCAAGAAACAAAGTTATCATTTTTGTAAGGTAACTTTTTCTCGGCTCGGGGTGGTTGGAAAATGTAGTTCTTGGTTGCGTTGTAATCGTTATACATCAAAAAGTTATGCTGTATGACTGTGAAATACGTAAATTAATTCACTTATTTTATATCGGTTTGTATTTGTACGAGGAAATAACACATGGTTCACCAGCTAGCCGCTCCGGGAAAAGCTAACGACGAAAATGATGTTATTGGATTTTATGTAGGTCTATTGGTTACTTCACAAACAACCTTCAAACTCTAGTACACATAATACTTTGGTCGACAGTAGGTTATCGGCCCCTAATGGTCTGGGTGATAGCGAAAATGACAATGAGATTCAAGATAGGCCTACACTCAAAATGCAATTTAGATTAAAAATACTTACAAAATGCAATTTAGGTTGAAAATACAAAATGCAATTGTAATTCAAAATCATCACAAAAATGATCGCCTCCTACATTCCAAGACTTACTAAAATGCAATTTTGATTGACAATCCATACAAAATGCAATTGAGGTTGAAAATACTCACAAAATGCAATTGAGGTTTAAAATACTTAAAAAATGCAACTTAGATTGAAAATACTTAAAAAATGCAGTGTAGATTAAAAATATTCACAAAATGTAATTTTGACACAGGAAGAGCCAATTCACAAAAACAGTGCGGGAAACTTAAAGAGAAAAGGAAATTAACGAAAAGAAAAAGAAGGCTGATCCCTCGAAGAATGAGGGATCAGGAAAGACGAGACAAGGGCCAATTAAGGCGGGAAAGGAGGAGACTCCCATGGCCTCGGATACCCTAATACCGTCGGGGTCTTAAAAGAACAATAGTTGACCAAGAGAGGTAGACAGGAAATAAGACTGAGAGGAGCCTGGCACAAGTAAGTGAAAGCAATGCCGGGCTCAGCTGGGGTCCCGTGGTCACCAACCCACGTCCCACTAGGTGTGAGCCCCTGGGGAGGAATGGAGTAGGTGCCACGGGACTGACAATACAGTAATACACCTGTTTATTCATGGACGGAGTGTGGGAAAAATGGGAGAAAACTACACCCAGGATAATAGATGTTAGTGGCGGGGTTCGATCCTCTGATCTTCGGACTTGACAGTTCCTCAGAGCAGTCGTGGCGAGGGATTTAACGCGCATGGCTAGGCCATGGAATGATACTAACAAACTAGTGAATCAGAGTAGTCTAAGTATGCTATAGATGTAGCCAGGGCGAATAAAGCAGTAAGTGGTGGAACTTCCATATCACTCAATGGTTAAGATGAAATAGTTCTAAATTTCAACACCACGTGCCGCGCCGAGCATATGGTCTCAAGCAGCTCACAGCAGTCAAGCAGTAATACATTACCACGCGCAAATTGTACTTAAGTTTTATTTATGTGCTTGTTTTAAAATTCTGTTATTATGCCTGGCTGCTTTGTGCCTGCTTGTAAGAAAGGAGATGGTCGGCACTTGTTTAGACCACGTCAAAACGGTTTGGATGAATGGAACAGAAAAATTCCACGAACTGACCGTCAATTAACTTTGAGTGACCGCGTGTGTGACTTACATTTTAATGATGACATGATTGTTAAAGTGGATTCTTTCATAATAGACGGAAAGACTGTGGAATTAGTTCGTGATAGGTGAAAGCTAGCTGAGAATGCTGTGCCGCATAATTTTCCGGGGATTCCTAGATACTCGAGTTTCGAACTTCGTAAAAGTAAAGGTCCGATAAAACGCTCACCTCTTCCAGAAAAGAAACAAGAGATGAGTCAAAATTGCTCAGGGATTTTTAAATGAAGCGGTCAGTGTCAGCATTGGGATTGAGTGCGATGGAGAACGTGATTCTCAGCCATGTAATAATTTTGAGAGTGAAGTAATGCGATTGTGTAAGGAGGTAAAACGTCTTAACCGAAGGAAACTATGTGAGCAGGCGAAAGAAATAGCAAAATTAAAATCTTTTATTCTGAAATATAATGAGAATGGTATATCATAGAAGCAAAAACTTATCGTTCGCACCATGATTAAAAAGAATGAAGTTAATTCGCTTGGAATGCGTTACGAACCTGAATTTATACTAGAAAGCTTACTCCTACTGAGTAAGTCTATGAAAGGGTATGGACTTTGCGAGAAGCATAGGCCTAAATTGCTCCCATTACAGTCAGTTTAATCGTTAAGAAAGTTATCTCGTGGACTGAAGTGTTCCTATGGTGTAAATCCACATGCTATTGCGGCAATTGCTAAAGAATTTGAGAGGGTTGACGAGAATCACCGTAACTGCGTTCTTATATTTGACGAAGTGAAGTTAAGAGGATATTAGATATAACTCTTCAATGTGCAGTTTTGATGGATTTGTAAACATGGGTGAATTTACAAAACAGGAAGATAAACATGTTCTCTGTGACCATGCACTTGTGTTTTTCATTGTTCCTGTAATGAAAAACTGGGCACAACCGGTTGCAGTTTATCTGAGCAAGAATGCGACTAACGGCCATACCATTGCAAAACTGATTTTACACATCGTTATACCTAGGTACAGTTGGAAAGCAGTAATGCCAGGGTAGTAGCCTTGACCTGTGATTGCAGTCAACCCAACAAAAAGTCCTGGAAGAAAAACAGGAGATGTGAAAAATAATATTTTAAATCCCAGCGATTCAAGTAGAAAAAAAAATGCCATGGGAGACGTATGCCACGAAGTACAATGTGTACGAAATAACTTTCATAAATTCGGGAAAGTAATTTACAATGGCCACATGATAGATTTTGAATTCTACAGCAAGGTGTAAGACACCGAAACCACACCTAATGTCGGCCACGTTTAACGTCTACCCACATCGATCCCAAAGCCTTCCAAAAGATGGGTATCAGATTAGCAACTCAACTGTTTAGTTGGTCAGTTGCTATAGGGTTAGCATTTTACAGAGAACTTGGTTTGCGTGGTTTTGAAAACAGCGAGGGAACTGAAACATTCACTCAAGACATGAACAATGTTTTCGATGCGTTGGATTTGAAACTGCCGTTTGAGGGACTTAAATGAGATGATAACCATGACATTGCTTAGAAACAGTTTAATGACGTTATTCAGCGTAATTATAACTCATCTGCATCAAACCGGACATTGGAATCTCTCAGAGTCACCGTCAGAGAAGCACTCTTGACAGCTGAATTTCGTTGAACCTCAAGTGCGTTGTAACTTCAAAATTAAATCAAGACCCTGCTGCGAGGCATTTTGGACTTATAAGAGGTTTAAGCAGTGACGATCATCCTACTTCTACAGACTTCTTTCACCTCCATTTGCTTCAGTCTATATACATACCAGTGAAAGGAGTCCTATCTTCTGAAGCTAATTGTGAAGACGTTATTGGCAATAAGCTTTCTCGATTTCTGTTGCAAATACGGACAATGGCGAGAAATGAGATGCGTAAGAGCAGATGTGAAGAAAAGCATTTGTCAGCAGATTATAAAAGCTATTACACTGATAGACCTTGACCCCGAACTTGATTCAATAAACCTGTCAGTTAATGATGACGGTTCTGAGAGCAGGCGATAACTTTATTATTTGTGTGGTTACCTGGTTCATACTGCAGCAAAGAAGATTGTGAAATGTACTTCCTGCATTAGGTCATTGGAAAGTGATTCCGAAACAATCAATGCTGCTATAGTGATGCATCTTCTCCAAGCTGAGAGACTATGGCGGAAGTAAATCTAAATTTCTTAAATACCCGTCCTTATCTTTCTTTCACGTGATGAAACGTGTAGATGCAGTAGTGGAGGAAAAGTTGGAGCAAGAAGGCGCGTTGTGGGGCGATATATTTCCAGATTGTGTGGATATGATCTGTGAACTTCCTGTGTTCCGAACTGTGTGCTGCTCAAAGGATCACCTGTTACCATATTTCCCTAGGATAGTGTTCATTATATTAAATGCCGGTTCATTTTCCGGGCGAAAGAAATGTCCAATGAACTGAGATCCAGATCGCCTTCAAAATTAGCGAGAAAAATAATGAAGGTCTTTTCTGTTTAGAGGTAAGCTCTATTCGTCTTAGAAATTTATTTTAGTGTGTTCTGGATAGTATTTTAATATGTTCGTATTCCCTTGAAGATTTGTTTCTGTTATTCACAACTTGCTTAGTAGTTCATGCAATATTTCTTTGAATAAACAACGGGCCAGACTGACCGTCCACCTGCACGTCCAGGCCAAGTTACGCTAGTACCACCTAGCGGCGGTAACCGTCAACTACCGGAGTTCCACCAGTTATTACTTTATTCGCCCTGGATGTAGCAATACGGATGACAATTTATTTCTTAGCCTACATCGATCCTAGACACTTCGTACACCGTGGAGCTTCGGGTTCGATTCCGGGCTCTACCAAGAAATTTAATTCTGGTCTGAGGGCTGGAAGGGGGTACGCTCTGCCTCGTTAGGTAAAACTGAGAGGAGGTGGAATCGATTCCTACTTAGCCATCCAACGTGATTTTTCACTTCTACTCCAGGCCAAATCTGGGATGATTCCTAAATTAAAGCCACGGCCGCATCCTACCCAAATCCTAGCTTGACAGCCACCACAGTGACACAGGTTATTAGACAGATTACAAACACGCACACAAGTCTATATGGCCACGATGAAGCACAGCCCCCCCCCCCCCCCCTCAATGAATCAACACACAAATAGTGTCACAACAATAACAGAGGTTACCACAAAACTTCTACACGCATACAAGTAATTCTTGTTGTTTATTATTTTTAGCCTACTTTTCACATTTTGCAAAAATTAGGAAAAAGTAGACTTATGAGATCGATCCAGGCAAATGTTTGTCTGTCTGTCTGTGTGTGTCCTATCAACTCCTAAACGGCTGCAGCAATCGAATCCAAATTTGGTATGGATAAAGATCTATACCTGAATATCTCAAGGCCATATTTGAAGATTATGTCAGTGCTACCGATAGCTGAAAAACCGCAATTGAAATTTGAGCTCCATGTTGGATATCTTGGAAGGTATGCACGGGAGCTATTCCAAAATTGGCACACATATATATAATAGTATTTCAATTTAATTTCTAGGAGGCCATGCACGGCAGTGTTGCCAAAATGATTCTAAGCCTGCTGATAGGTCCAATTTTAAAATACATGTAACATCTATACTAACACATGGATTTCGTCGAAAAACGGCACAGCAAGAGATCATAAAATTTCAGATTATTTCTGACCAGACATGCATGACATAGTTGCCAACATGATTTTACGCGCTGATAGATCCAATGTCTACTGCATGTAACGTCCATGCTATGCATTGGACTTCAAATTTTGTATTCTGTACCTTAAGAGATGGAACTAGGAATATATTCAGTCACCAGGGCTGCCAACTGTAGTGCTCTATTAGGCTACATTATACCAGGAATATTTCGAACTAATTAGACATGTCGATATTACCAACTTAATTTCGTCATTATTCTAGATAGGTTCATATACTGTAGAATAATCATTGGCATGAAAAGTAGGCTCTTCAGTTCGTCACGAAACTTTTTGTTTTCTTCCTGGTTATTTTTCGCATGTCCCAGTATTTGGGATCACATTGTGTTGACCGACTGAAAACAATATCGTCAATAAGGCAACACTGAAAAAAAAAGTTTCAAAGCTGTCTAAACAAAACCTACCACACACAACTGCAGAACTGTTCCCTTACAGGTAAGTGTACAGTAGGTGTGTCGCCGGAGAGCTGGAACAAGCAGATATGACGACATGCCAGGCGTGAAGAAAGCTCGCTGTCAGCTATTAAATAATTGATCAAATTTACATGAAATCGCTCACACTACCATCTCAAGGTCGTTGGTTGGTTCCTCAGTTTAGGGGCTGTGACAACGCGGTCATGTAGCCCCGTGTACTTTGGATGTGTATAGAATCTGTCTGATAACCGGTGTTAATTGTGATGGCTGTATTAGTGTGTGTTATCTGTAATTATGCAAAGGACTGCAGACGATCAATTTCAAGTAGTTCCTACTTTTGCTGCCATCAACGACACCTAGCTGTGAACTTGGCTACTAGATGCCACCGCTACCAGAACTTGGCGACGAACGTTGGAACTTAATAGAGCATTAATCAAATATAACATACACATTTAGCCTAACAATTGTAGTTGGTGTAAGGTTATTTTACATGGGCCCACCGGCTTTACTTCCCCTCCAAAGGAAGGCATACTGAGGTAATTTTAACGCTCTTAGAAAATCCGACGAGTTCGGCCGGGTTTGAACCCGCGATCTTGGGCATTGAAGCTCAGCAAGCTACCAACTACGCCACCGAAGCCGCAAACTCACAAGCAAACCTTCTGTTTGGGGCAGAAAAGAATTGTATTTTTAGCCTACTTTTCACATTTTGCAAAAATGAGGAAAAAGTAGACTTATGAGATCGGGCAAATGTGTGTGTGTCTGTGTCTGTCTGTCTGTCTGTCTAGGAGTTGATAGGGGGACACACACACACAGCCAAACGGCTGCAGCAATCGAAACAAAATTTGGTAGGAGTAAAGATCTATACCTGAATATCTCACGGCCATATTTGAAAATGATGTCAGTGCTACCAACTGCTAAAAAATCGCAATTGAAATTTGAGCTCCATGTTGGATATTTTGGAAAGTATGAATGGGAACTATTTCAAAATTGGCACACGTACAGATCATAATATTTCAGTTTAATTTCCAGGAGGCTAAACATGGCAGTGTTGCCAAAATGATTATAAGCCTCCTGATAGGTCCAATTTTTAAATGCATATAACTTTTATACTATCAATTGGAATTCAACCAAATTTCGTATGTTGTATGTGTACATAACCAGATATGACTGAGCGTATTCTTCAGACCTACCAGGGCTGCCTACTGTTAATAAATGCTCCTAATTTATTTTATCCAAATACCAATATATCAGAAAGTATGCAAGCCGACAGCTTTAAACTATGCACACGTATAGTCCCTGACATTCTATATTAATTTGGAGTAACTAATATACGTCAGTGCTACCAACATGATTCTAAGCCTGCTGACATGTCCAACTTTAAATACATGTAACTTCCCTACTATCATTTGGATTTCAACCAAATTTCGTATGTGCTATGTGTACCATAACAGATATGACTATGCGTATTCTAAGGAGCAACCAGTGCTGCCAACTGTTAATATGTGCTGCCCTATTTTTGTTACCCTAATATCAATATATCAGAAAGTATGCAAGCCAATAGCTCTAAACTTTGCACACGTATAGTACCTGGCATTCTAGACGAATTTGGAGTAACGAATATACGTCAGTGCTGCCAACATGATTCTAAGCCTGCTGATAGGTCCAATTTTAAAATGCATGTAACTTCTATACTAACTAATGGATTTCATTCAAAATTGGAACAACAATAGATCATACTATTTCAGATTATTTCTGACCAATACATGCATGACATTGTTGCCAATATGATTTTACGCGCGCTGTTAGATCCAATGTTTAACTGCATGTAACGTCCATGCTATTCATTGGACTTCAACCAAATTTTGTATTTTGTACCTTAAGAGACAGAACTAAGAATATATTCAGTCACCAGGGCTGCCAACTGTAGTGCTCTATTAGGATACATTATGCCAGGTATACATTATTTCTAACTAATTGGAAATTTCGATACTAGCTACTTAATTTCGTCATTATTCTAGATAGGTTCATATTCTGTAGAATAATCATTGGCATGAAAAGTAGGCTGTATAGTTCTTCACGGAACTTCTTGTTTCTTCTTCATTAGTGGAGTTTTTTTTTTTTTTTTTCAGTTTATCCATCATGAAACTAGAGTCGCTAGCATGCCAGCAGTTCCTTTCTCCGTTATTTGAGCACGCTCACCAGTACGGATGGGTGGGTGTTAGCTGGATTAACTGCAAGAAACCCACATCACTTTCGCAATACTACAGATCATTGTTTCAAGAATTTGAGAGAACAGTGTAGTAGCAATAATTAGATGTCGTTGGTATACAGAGAGGTTATGTTTTACGCACTTTTTTTTATCGACTACCATTACTGCAGTCTGTTTGTTCCAGACTAATCCTATTTCTAAAATTGTTGTTTCCCGTAAAACGACTCACTACCCTACAAGAAGTCATAACTTCCCTGCCATGTATCTCCCACACTAATTGCCCTCCTGTTGCTAAAATGTTTGAGAGCACATAATTTGACATCCTACGCATGACTAAAGAATAAAATCTATTCCATTCTGCCCCCAAACAGAAGGTTTTCTTGATAGTCTCCTTGCTACACAATTCACGAAACAATAGGTTTACACCATCACATAACCGACAGTAGTGGCTACGCGGGCTAAAGCGCTCCGTTAGGTCAAGGGGCCGAGCTCTCTGCTGACTCGGTAGACGCGTGGGTTCGAGCCCCACCGTCGGCTGTCCTTGAAATGGTTTTCCGTGGTTTCCCATTTTCAACACCAGGCAAATGCTGGGACAGTACCTTCTGACAGGCCACGGCCGCTTCCTTCCACATCCTTGCCCAGTTTCATTCATCTTCATCCATTCCATCTCTCATCCCGACGCGCAGGTCGCCCACGGGCGTCGTCTAGAAAGACCTGCACTCGGCCTCTCAGGAGGCTACACGACAAAAAAAAAACCATCACATAACACATGAAGATCTAACTCGACACGATGGCAACGACCTCGCAGTGACGTCCCAAATGGGCCGCTCGAACCTCGCTCACAGGGGGCCTTGAACCCAAGTTCCATTTCCACGCATACTAACAGCGGTCCGCTTAGATAAAAGTGATGTCATGATCTACAGGAAAGAGCACAAAATAGTGTTGCCGTTTCATTTCAGGGGCTTGCACATTTATATCCATTTGGATTTAGGAGTGTGTAGAATTTGGTTGGTTGGGTTGGTTCCTTAGTTTAGGGCAGTGACAACGCGGTCATGTAGCCCTGTGTACTTTGGGTGTGTGTAGAATCTGTATTAGTGTGTGTTATCTGTTTCTAATTCAAGTAAGGACTGCAGACATACGATTTTCAAGTAGTTGCAACTTTCACTACCAAACACCACCGTCAACGACCAACTAGTTCTGAACTTTGTTACTAGATGCCACCGCAGTCTGCTCCCGGTGACGAACGTTGGAATCTAAGAGCGTTAGTCAAATATAACCTATAATTTAGCCTCACACAAGTGTAATTAGTGGAAGGTTCTCTTATCATGCCACAAATCTAGAATGTAGAATTTGTTTGATAACCTGTGTCTGCTACTTAGAAATAGTTATTGTTGCTTTAAGGGGCGGAACAGCGAGGAAAACATTTCTACACTAAAAAACACTAGCGAACCCGTGCGAGAAATCTCGCATGCTCATAAACCACAATGTCCCCAATAGGTTTATAATGAGAGACTTAAGGAGTTTTTTATTTTCAACCAATAGAACACTATTTACATTTCAGTTAGAATTCCAAGTTCTACGTTCCATAACTTAAGAAGACAGTCACTGATAATTGGATCATAACACTCACCGGTTATTCGATATTTATGAAATTATACGATTTGAGTAGGCCTCATACCTTTGATTTACTGTTTCTGAAATCCATGCAAAATGATAAAGGAAAGATCTCAGAATGCTAAAATGACAAAACAGGCGTCACAGCGGCCAAAATGTGAAGCGGACAGCAATTATGGAGTGTATTTTCCGACAGCAACAGTATCTGCAAATCGCACACTTCATACACTTTATTAAAGTCATTTTTAAAGAAATTATTGGTATTTATGAAATTAGAGTGCAATTCGTCACTTCTAATGTCTATTCACTTTCATTTGAATGTTCATTTGTCACGATCGGTCGCTTGTGAGCGCCTTAGGAGGGATCTATACTACTGAAATAATGTTTCTGATGTCCACATCAAATATAGATTTAGGAATTAAAATGTAATTATTGAAAGCATTTGCCTGGAGCATGGTGCTCTATGGAAGCGAAACTTGCAATGCTGGTGCAGCAGAAAAGAGGAGAACAGAATCATTTGAAATGTGGGATTACAGAAGAACGATTTGCACACCCTCAAATGCCAACTGGCTGCACCAGGATTCGATCCTGCAACCTAAGACACAGCAAGCGAGAACGTTTCCACTGAGCCACACAGCCAGCCGGGAGAGATGTTTCTGGCGACTGGTAATGAAGAGAAGAGATAGGTTGGTAGGACACATACTAAGTCACCCAGGAATAGGAAACTTAGTTATGGAAGGACGGGTAAGGGGTAGACCAATGTTAGAATATGTTAAACAAATTGCCTCGGATGTAGGGTGTGGTAGCCATGTAGAGATAAAACGATTAGCTCAGGACAGGGAGAATGGAAAGCTGTATCAAACCAGTCAAAATACTGAAAACTCCAACAACAATTTGAGCATAAGATATGATTTTGAGATGGGTGTCTACCTGGAATTAGCGTGGACATTATTTCCTGTAAATCGTTACCATGACAAATTCAAGTTCACTTGTTGAAGCATGCGCGATTCTTATAATATGAAGATACGAATAAAAATATGTCCAACATATTATGTTATGATTCTAAAAATAATAAATAAAAAGGATCACAAAATTACAGAAAGCATACAGACTTATATGGAACCACTACAGCAAAAGTAAGTAACTCCTTCGATACGAAACTACAACACTATAATACAGTAGTCTTAACAGAAGCCTTATACGCTTCAGAAACGACAGCAATCAAGGGAAGAACAAAAATCAAGGAACTTGAAAAACAAGAGAGAAAACTACCGAGGAATATCTACGGGCCTCTTCAGAAAGAGGGAATATGGATAAAGAGACCGACAATAGAACTATACAAACGACAGAGACGATTACAAACAACATCAGAAAAGGGCAACTTTTTATGGACACATACGTAGGATAAACGATGACAGACTGACCAAGAAGACATTTAAATATAGTTATGACTAGTACACTGAAAACCTATTGGGTGAATGAAACCGTGGAAGACCTCAAGAAAAAATAAACATCCCTACAGAAGACATGGCCGACAGGAAAATATTCAGAGACAAAATTAGAGAAAAGAAATTGGAGCAAACTCCCGATGAGTAAAATACACGAAAGAAATGGACAGAAGAGAGAAAGAGGGAACACAGTGAATATATGAGAGGTTTTTGGGAAGAGGAATGGGACAGGAAAAACAACCCATGAAAATTGATTGTGTTTTAACGCTGTCCTTAAGAGGGAATTAACAAAGTAATTACAATAAAAATAATAATGTTATTGGTTTAACATCCCTTGTGACTACTGCGGCTTTTAGACACACAGATGTGCCCGGTATTTTGCCCCGTTGGGGATCATTAACGCGCCAGTAAACTACTGGCACCCCCCCCCCCCCCCCCCCCCCCACACATACCAAGTCACTACACTAGGATTCAATCCTTCAACCTTTTGCACAGCAGGCGAGAAAATTAGTCTTTTTTCATTCTTGAACACCATTTTGGGGATTTTTCGTCTAAGATCTTATATTTGCACTGCCAATTGCTTATGGAACAGATTGTAGCTAATACTAGCATCGATTTTAAACAAATAAAAATTTTAGAATACTACGTTACTATGGCGCGGAGAAACAAAAAGTTATCCGCATCCGCACGTTTGTTATCCCAATCTACAGGCATTACAATAATATTTTCAGCCTACTTTTCACATTTTGCAAAAATTAGGAAAAAGTAGACTTATGAGATCGATCCGGGAAAATGTATGTGTCTGTCCTTCTGTCTGTCTGTGTGTGGGTCCCCCCCCCCCCCCCCTATCAACTCCTAAACGGCTGCAGAAATTGAAACCAAATTTAGTATGAGTAAAGATGTATACCGGAATATCTCACGTCCATATTTGAAAATGGTGTCAGTGCTACCAACTGCTGAAAAAACGCACTAGAAATTTGAGCGCCATGTTGGATATCGCTGACGGTACGCATGGGAGCTATTCCAAAATTGGCACACGTGTAGATAACACTATTTCAGTTTAATTTCCAGGATGCCATACATGACAGTATTGCCAAAATAATTTTAAGCCTTCTGATAGGTCTAATTTTTAAATGAATATAACTTCTATATTATCAATTGGATTTCAACCTAATTTTGTATGTAATATGTGTAAAGAAACAGATATGACTGAGCGTATTCTTAAGAGCCACCAGGGCTGCCAAAGGTTAATAATTGCTCTATTCTTTTATCCAAATACCAATATATCAGAAAGTATGCAAGCCGACAGCTTTAAAACATGCATACGTATAGTAACTGACATTTTAGATTAATTTTGGAGTAACTTATATACTTCAGTTCTACCAACATGATTCTAAGCCTGCCGATAGGGCCAATTTTTAAAAACATGTAACTTCTATACTATCAGTTGGATTTCAACCAAATTTCGTAAGTGCTATGTGTAACGTAACAGATAAGACTATAAGTATTCTTAAGAGCAATAAGGGCTGCCAACTGTTAATAAATGCTGTCTAGATTTTTTTAACCTAATATCAATAAATCAGGAAGTATGCAAGCCAACAGCTCTATACTTTGCACACGCATAGCACCTGACATTCTATATTAATTTGGAATAATTAATATAAGTCAGTACTGCCAACATGATTCTATGCCTGCTGATAGGTCTAATTTTAAAATACATGTAACTTCTATACTAACAAATGGATTCCGTCCAAAATTGGCACAACAAGATATAATATTTCAGATTAGGCTATTTCTGACCAGCACACGCATGACATAGTTGCCAACATGCTTTTACGCGTGCTGGTAGATCCAATGTCTAACTGCATGTAACGTCCATTGGACTTCAACTAAATTTTTTATTATGTGCCTTAAGAGATGGAACTAAGGATATATTCAGTCACCAGGGCTGCTAACTGCAATGCTCTACTAGGCTACAATATACCAGATATATTTTGAACTAATTAGACATTTCGATATGACCAACTTAATTTCGTCATTATTAATAATTAGATTTAGTATTGAAGCAACACATTTAGACTTTGAGGAAAAAGTCGTTCCCTTAGGATACGTATGCCATGTGCTTTGTTTAAAATGAACGTTATACAGCCATAATTGCAACCCATTTTAGTTAATTATGTTTAATGACGTAATTTGAATGACATTAGATTAAAGCTTCATCTTACATTTGTCATGAAAAACCAACATATCAGAAATATGTCATTAACATTCGGATCATAGCAATAATATTCAACTAACTTAGTTGAGATTTTAATCTAAAATCTATCCGCAAATTTTTTCCAAACATCCGCAGATCATCCGCTATCCGCACAGCCATGCAAACTATATCCGCATGGTGAAACCATTTTGCGGATATTCGCAACCGCGCCGGGCTTTAACTATGGGGCAGTTAACCTCTACGGTTCCAACTTAAAATAACAATGAATGTGGCTAGGAACCAAAATGGCGGGTGACTATATCTAGTGTATACACAGGCCTAAGTGATGTTTACGTAACATTCTGGTCTGGACTTGGGAGGCAGTGTTTTTCCAATCGACTTGGGAAAAAAGAAACAAAACTAAGAGATAACTACAGTACTACTAATAGGTTCTGATAAAAGGAATGCTATGTCTTCAAGCTTGTGTTTATCGCGCGAGTAGGAACAGAAAGCGGGATCTACCAAATGAGACACTCATGTGTCGCGGATATTACACGTGTACCGCACTCAAATATTTTATATGAATAAATTAAGGTTTAATACGTTTAAGTGGACATCAGAATATTAAATTGGTAAGAAGGTGATACAAGATCTACTGTCTAGAGGACGTAGCTACATTAGGTACCTATAAAGAAGTCTTTTTCTCATGTCCCCCAGGGGCTCACGACTAGTGGGACGTGGGTTGGCGACCACGGGGCCCCAACTGAGTTCGGCATTGCTTCCACTTGTGCCGGGCTCCTCTCTGTCATCTTTCCTATCGACCTCCCTTGGTCAACTCTTGTTCTTTTCCGATCCCGACGGTATTAGGGTATCCGAGGCCTAGGGAGTATTTTACTTTCCCGCCTTAATTGGCCCTTGTCTCATCTTTCCTGATCCCTCATTCAGACCTATTCTCTTCATGAAACCTCCTGCCTTCTGCTCAGAGCCCTTAAGAAGGCAGGGTGTATGTAGCCCCACCATTTATGATGCACCCTCGATAGTGCTACACCCTCACGGCTGGCCAGTTCGGGATTTGGCGATCCCGAGGGATTCCTGAGTTGGGTCCGGATTTTCCTTACCCTTTTCCATTGCCTCTGAGACCTTTCCTATCTACCTTTCATGGCTCTCCTTCTTTCCAAGTCCCTCAATCCTCATTCTTCGAGGGTTGAGGGCATTTCTTTTCTTCCCGTCCTTTATTTGCCTTATCCTTTTATTTGCAAGTTTGTAGTTAGTATTAGTTCTAGTTTTCATTACATTCTCATCTTTCACTGTCACCCAAACCATTTGGGGCCAATAACCTAGATGTTAGGTCCCTTAAAACAATATCATAATGTTTCTCATGTCGGTGTGGAACATTTTACACTTTTTGATGCTATTTTAAGAACGAAGGGGGGATTTTAAAATAAATTCGATAAAATTACCAGAATGGAGTTTCTTGACAGAGTGGGAATCTAACCCGGACCTTCGGAGCGTGGGGAAATAATGCTAGCCGCTACACCACGAGCGATGTAATAGTTTCTAACAATCCAAGTGAAAAAGGCTGGTGACCAGTAAGTCCCTACTCCCAGAAATGAACGACACTAGCATTTGAATGGTATTTTTGTTCCATTTATAATCTCGATATACAGAAGAGTCCCGCCAATCCGAACCCAGCTAATCCGACCAGGGCTAGGAAAAAATATCTACCAAATGAGTTTTTAATTTTAAAACAGGAAAAAAAAGATAAATATTAAACTAGTTTTTCCAAGTAAAAACCTATGTTCATTAGCACAGAAAAAAGTGACAGTCAGTCTGAAAGACTAGAATTTGTATCATTTTAAATGCTACAAACGCTGAAAAATGCTAGAAAGGCTGGAGGCTTCTCGCTTTGCTCGAAGCCAAAGACTCTTGACATGTTAGAAAATTATCTACATAATACTTATCTTGCTTATCTTGTTTCAAATTACTCCCGAACGGCTAATGCAAACCAAGGGCAAAGCAAGGCCAAGCGCGCGGGATGACGTCACGCTCACCAGAGTACGCGGGGATGTGCCCCTTCCATCGAGTCTAAAAGCACTGATAGTGGGCGATGTATTGAAGATAGAGATATGCTCTCGCGGACTTTTTGTAGAACTTTTCATGCTGACCAATTCTTACGCTCTTAGTATATTTATATTTTTAACGGTTTGCCCAGCGTAAGCTTAAGAAGCGCACGGACACCAAGTTTGTTTTCGACTTTTTCACTGAAATCTTTACTGCTTGGCTTCCTTTGATCATACATAAATTATTTTCTACAGAATCTTTCCTCGAGATATCCTTTACAGAATGGTGAAAACCGCATCAAAATCCATCCAGTGGTTCTCGAGATTACCCGTGACATCCAAGAATCTGTTTTTTCTGTCTTATACTAACGAAGTAGAGATTGTCGTGGAACACATGCACCAAGCGGTACTATGACGTCACACACCTCAGTGCATCTGGGTACATTTCGTCCCGTCACCGTAACGTAACGCCACACCTCAGTGTAACGACGAAGTCGACAAGATCATTTAAAATGATTTAAAAAAAAACATGAAATAAATCCTACAGGAGTAAACAGTAAATCTGTTGGCCTTCTTATAAACAAATCTAAACCACAGACCTAATAAAAAAAATCCTCTCGGCACGCCGGAAGGCGGAGGTAGATTTCACCGGGCAGACTAGAGGATAGGCTAAAATAGGCGAAATATGCAGGTTTTCGTAGGTGGATTAGACCTCATTTATTGCGAGAATGTATTTTACAATTTGAGGTTAATTAACCTTTTTTTCGTCTTTCTATGCATATTTTTAACATTTTATTGTCTTATGGGGATGGTAACTTTCTTGTCATATTTGGGGTTCATTTTTATACTTTTGATCACCATGTCCTTATGCAAGGTTTGGAACTAATGTGTAACTATCTAACAGTCTGTTACTTCTTCAAGCAAAATTTTATCTCCCGCAGAGATGTTGGTTGGTTCCTCAGTTTAGGGGCTGCGACAAGGTGGTCATGTAACCCCGTGTACATTGGCTGAGTGTAGAATCTGTCTGATAAACGGTGTTAATTGTGATGACTGTATTAGTCTCTAATTCAGGTAAGGTCTGCAGAAGGTCAATTTTAAGTAGTAGTACCTAATTTTGTACCAAATACTACCGTCAACGACACCTACTGTGAACTTGGCTGCTAGATTACACCGCAACCAGCAACTTGCAATGAACGTTGGAACTACCCCTCCGAAGGAAAGCATGCTGAGGGATTTTTAGCGCTCTTAGAAAATCCGATGACTTTGGCCGGTTTTGAACCAGTGACCTTGGGCATAGAAGTTCAGCATGCTACCAGTTAGCCGCTTCCCACATAGTCAGATGGAACAAGAAGTTCCGTGCCGAACTAAAGAGCCTACTTTTCTTAAAATTAAGATTCATGCCAATGATTAATCTGCAGTATATGAACCTATCTAGAATAATGACGAAATTAAGTTGGTAATATCGGAATGTCTTAATTAGTTCGAAATACTGTATACTAGGCATAATGTAGCCTAATACAGCAATACAGTTGGCAGCCCTGGTGACAATATATTCTTAATTCCATCTCTTAAGGTACAGAATACAAAATGTGGTTGAAGTCCAAAGGACGTTACATGGAGTTATACATTGGATCTATCAGCACACGTAAAAGCACGTTGGCAACAATGTCATGCGTGTGCTGGTCAGAAATAATCGGAAATATTATATCTTTTTGTGCCAATTTTGGATGAAATCCATTTTGTAGTATAGAAGTTATATGTATTTTAAAATTGGAGCTATCATCAGGCATAGAATCATGTTGGCATCACTGACTTATATTAATTACTCCAAATTAATATACACACATCAAAAAAAGTTTTGCATCACCTCGGTTCCACGAGTTCCGGAACCTTTAAATACAAAGGGAATAGAGATCAACACAAACAACATTTCAGCTCGTTTTATTGCTCATGAGACCCACACATTGCATGTTGTACCATCATACAGCTAGACTTTCAGCATTTGTGGTCCAGATTGCAGTACACACCACTACCTCTAATACCCAGTAGCACGTCCTCTTGCATTGATGCATGCCTGTATTCGTCGTGGCATACTATCCACAAGTTCATCAAGACACTGTTGGTCCAAATTGTCCCACTCCTCAACGACAATTCGGCGTAAATCTCTCAGAGTGGTTGGTGGGTCAAGACGTCCATAAACAGCCCTTTTCAACATATCCCAGGCATGTTCGATAGGGTTCATGTCTGGCGAACATGCTGGCCACTGTAGTCGAGCGATGTCGTTATCTTGAAGGAACGCATTCACAAGATGTGCACGATGAGGTCGAGAATTGTCGTCCATGAAGACAAATGCCTCTCCAATATTCTGCCGATATGGTTGCGCTATGGGTCGGAGGATGTCATTCAGGTATCGTAAAGCCGTTTCGGAGCCTTCCATGACCACCAGTGGCGTACGTCGGCCCCACATAATGCCACCCCAAAACATCAGGGAACCACCACCTTGCTGCACTCGCTGGACAGTGTGTCTAAGACGTTCTGCCTGACCAGGGTGCCTCCAAACACGTCTCCGACGATTGTCTGGTTGAAGGCATATGCGACACTCATCGGTGAAGAGAACGTGATGCCAATTCCGTGGGGTCCATTCAGCATGTTGTTGGGCCCATCTGTACCGCGCTGCATGGTGTCGGGGTTGCAAAGCTGGACCTCGCCATGGACGTCGGGAGTGAAGTTGCGCATCATGCAGCCTATTGCGCACAGTTTGAGTTGAAACACGACGTCCTGTGGCTGAACGAAACGCATTATTCAACATGGTGGCATTGCTGTCAGGGTTCCTCCGAGCGGCAATCCGTAAGTAGCGGTCATCCACTACAGTAGTAGCCCTTGGGCGGCCTGAGCGAGGCCTGTCATCGACAGTTCCTGTATCTCTGTACCTCCTCCATGTCCGAACAACATCGCTTTGGTTCACTCTGAGACGCCTGGAAACTTCCCTTGTTGAGAGCCCTTCTTGACACAAAGTAACAATGCGGACGCGATCGAACTGCGGTATTGACCTTCTAGGCATGGTAGAACTACAGACAACATGAGCAGCGTACCTTCGTCATGGTGGAATGACTGGAACTGATCGGCTGTCGTACCCCCTCCGTCTAATAGGCCCTGCTCATGCATGGTTGTTTACATCTTTGAGCAGTTTTAGTGACATCTATGAACAGTCAAAGGGACTGTATCTTGGATACAATATACACAGTCAACGTCTATATGCCGGAGATCTGGGAACCGAGGTGATGCAAAACTTTTTTTGATGTGTGTAGAATGTCAGGTGCTATACGTATGCAAAGTATAGACCTGTTGGCTTGCATACTTTCTGATATATTGATATTAGGGTAAAAAATATAGGCACCATTTTTAACAGTTGGCAGCCCTAATTGCTCTTAAGAATACGTATAGTCATATCTGTTATATTACACATAGCACACACGAAATTTGGTTGAAATCCAACTGACAGTATAGAAGTTACATGTATTTAAAAATTGGTCCTATCAGCAGGCTTAGAATCATGTTGGTAGAACTGACGTATATAAGATACGCCAAATTAATGTAAAATGTCAGGTACTATACGCGTGCATAGTTTAAAGCTGTCGGCTTGCATACTTTCTGATATATTGGTATTTTGATAAAAAGTAGAGAGAGCAATTATTAACAGTTGGCAGCCCTCGTGGCTCTTAAGAATACGCTCAGTCATACCTGCTTATGTGCATATATTACATACATAATTTGGTTGAAATCCAATTGATAGTGTAGAAGTTATGTGGATTTAAATATTGGACCTATCAGAAGGCTTAAAATTATTTTGGCAACACTGTCATGTATGGCCTCCTGGAAATTAAACTGAAATAGTTTATCTACATGTGTGCCAATTTTGGAATTGCTCCCATATATGCCTTCCATGATATCCAACATGGAGCTCAAAATTCTAATGCGTTTTTTAGCAGTTGGTAGCACTGACATCTTTTTCAAATATGGGCTTGAGATATTCCGGTATACATCTTTACTCTTACTAAATTTGGTTTCGATTGCTGCAGCCGTTTAGGAGTTGAAAGGGGGGGGGGGGGCGGACACACGCACACACAGCCAGCCAGTCAGAAGGACAGACAGACAGACAGACATTTTCCCGGATCGATCTCATAAGTCTACTTTTTCCTCATTTTTGCAAAGTGTGAAAAGTAGGCTAAAAATGAATGTGATCTCGTCAATGGCGTTGTCTTGGCAACCTCTGATAGCTCATCCCTCATCAATTTAGAAGCGTTGTCATGGTAACCTCTGATGGCAGTTGGCATTTTCTTTAATTCCGAAATCGTTTTTCTCATCCCTTGGCGTAATGGTGGGTCATATCAAAATTTCTTTCAGACAAAAGTTTTAGGTAATTATTAGGGGAATATTTTCCATTTTGTACGGTTTTGATATTGTGCCTATTAAGAGAGATATGATTAATGTTTCCCGAAAAACCCATTTTTTCACCTCTTTGGTCAAAGGTTGTTGCTATCAAAAAACTTATTTGACATAAATTTTTGGCACTTATCCGACACATATTATGAACTTCGAATGGATTCGATATTTCATGTATTAAGAGAGTTATAGCGATATTTCACTTTTTCGAAAAAAAAGCCCCCCCCCATTTTCACCCCCTTTGACCGAGTTTGCCCATTAACGAACTCGACCGAGAATTTAATGGGATACTTATTATGTAAAAAATTCAAAGTGATTGGGGCAAAATTACGGCAGTTATCGTGTCCACAAGAAACTGATATACATAAATTATATATAAACTTTTGAACTGACGGTGGTTTTGGGGTCTGGGGGATGTGAAACGCGAAGATATGTAGAAATTTTCCGGAAGTCGAAACATGGGACCCATTGCAATAGTTAGCTTTCTATTGAAATCTACCTAAATGTGCCTAACAAAGTTTGAGTGCAATTTTTTGTTTACGTTAACGACAAAACGAACGGAAAAGCAAGTCAACACGTACGTGAAGTCAGTGATACTCTTGACGCAACGCACTGAAACGGTTTGAAGAGGCAATGTATTTGACGAAAATCCACCTAATCCGAATTTTCGCTAATCCGAATAGGGTTCGGCCCCAATTGGTTCAGATTAGTGGGACTCTGCTGTGAAAATCCACAGCCTGCTTCCAGTCTCCGACCGGGTCAGGAATGGAATGAATGAAGCCCCCATCTAGCGGCGAGGATATGAACTGTGCCGGCTGCCGAGGCCTGACGCACTCCTCTGGGGCAATGATTAAATGAATGACAGATGAAATGAAATGATAGTGGAGAGTGTTTCTGGAATGAAATTTTGACAGGGAAAACCGGAGTACCCGGAGAAAAACCTGTCTGCCTCCGTTCTGACCGGACTCTGCTGTATATGCTCTAAATAAATTTCCTCGACATTAGGCATATGGTAGGTCTGCGTGGCGCGCAAGGTGCCGTTATAGCGTTTTAATAAGACACACATGAATTAAGACACTGAACTGATGAGTTAAATGTGATCATCGCAGTGTGACACCAACGTGTTCCTCTGCCATGCTCTGGTAAATGATTCTTATGGAGACAAAGTTACTTTTTCACCTACATGATCGCTAAGATAGATTCTGGGACAATGACGTCCAAACAGTCGAAGAGTCTATATGAATAATAATATTGGTTTTATGTCCCCCTTTTAACTACTGTGGCTTTCAGAGACGCAGGGGTGCCGGAATTTTGCCCCGAAGGGGATCTTTAACGTGCCAGTAAATCTACTGACACGGCTCCCTCGCATTTGCGCACCCTCAAATGCCAGCTGACTGCGCCAGGATACGAACCTGCAACCTAGGGCCCATCAAGCGAGAACGTTACCGCTGAGCCACGCAGCCAGTCCAGAGAGAGTCTATATGAGAAGAGCTCCCTGTCTATAGGCTACAATTAAGAGTCTGCACTGAAGCCGGCGGATGGGTCAGGTCAGGACCACCTCTTGATGGATGCAGTATTTCTGTATTTGTCTGTTGGCACAGGCCAGAGTAAAATGTGGATTTTCACCGATGTCTCAGTCTCATTCATGGAATTTACTGAGATATTAGTGGTGCTGAGTAATGGCCTCAGGGCACAGCCAGTGTCTGTGGGTGCTGTGAAAGGTGCTACTCATAGGCTCAGTGCTGTTGTTCTGACTCAGTGAGGAAAGTAATGGCAAACTACCTCACTCCTCATCTTGTCTAGTGAGCCTAAATAAAGTGCTGCCTTGGGTTTTGTGGGTTTCTTTCACATAACCTAAGATCGCGCTTTTTGAGGATCCAGCCAACCTCCGGGTTGACTACCTAACAGACATACGAGCAGAGGCGTAAAACAGTAGGGGCATTGTCCCGCTCAAGTTTTAGCTGCAAGACAAAATCCCTAAGTACAGCACCCTTAAAAATATAAAAGTAAAATAATACATTTATAGAATAATTTCGGATTAACTAATACTAAGTTACGCGGGAAATCAGAAAAGCCATCTTGCCTTGCTACCAAACGAACAATCTCTTGTTCCCCCATTTTCCCGCCGAGGCGCCAACTGAGTCGAGAGCCGAGGCGCTTTGAGTTTTGTCCCGAATAAGTACATTATGCAACAAGCCTATAATGGCTATAATTAAGACACGAGTATGTTTATAAAACGAGCGTATGCGAGTTCTATAATTTCCATACGAGTGTCTTAATTACCATTATAGGCGAGTTGCATACGACTGTTTATGTTCGACGATAATTATAACTATTATATGTTTTAACATAAATATTCATAAATATCTGTTCAGTCACTAGAATGTTGTGATCGGGTGCTGCACTGGGTAGTATATCTCTGTTTTCCAAGCTCCCTGGCCAACCGACGCATGCGCTGTGTGCTTCAATGCCATATGTTCAGATTGTGCACCAGTATTCAGTAAAACTGTCACCGAAGTCGTTTCAAAACAACGCGCTGTGTAGAAATTGGATTTGCGGATATTAAGGTACAGTGCTATTTCTTGACTCATATTCACCAGTTTATTTACGCGAACATATGGACGGTGCACTTTCGGTAATTTATATAGACTTGTTGGATTTTGAGCGCATGCGCGAAGGTATCCTTATCTAATTGATCACACAACTGTTTCTTGAGCTCTGATTGGTGGGAGAAACTGTTTCATAATGAAAAATAGTGTTATAATGAGCTTCATTATGATACAGTTTTCTGACACATAATAGTCAGGGTCGAACATAAAGGTGCATTTTCGAACTATTATTTATGAGGCCCGGTTTTAAACTGAGACACACAACACAAAAAAGCATTACTCTTGCCAGGAAACAACAACGCGCGCCTTAAAAAAAAAAAAAAAAAAAACACCACTCTTCCTTCGCACATCTCGCGTTTTAAGCACACCCTGCGCATGCGCCATACGTCCCACAGACAGAGTTCGAAAAGCAGTGATGAACGTGACGTCAGAAGGTTTTGGTATCACGCTTGTATCGTCTAAACTTTGTTTTCTTCGTTTGAATTTGTGAATTTCGTACTTTGTCACTGATTGTCGTACCTACTTCAAGCTGCTGTGCAGAGAGAAGATTTTCGGTGATGAGAAGAATTATAAAGCCCTGTGCGGATGTAGTTATCCGCGGATATCCACAAAAAAAATCGCCATGCGGATAAGTTTGCATGGCTGTGCAGATAGCGAATCAGATGCGAATAATGTTTGGAATAAATTGGCGTATAATGTTTAGAATACAATCCGAACTTGTTGAATGTCATTACTACCCTACCAGGGAATTGTTAACTCTAGACGTGGAGCGGTACTGTTGTGTATGCATTACGTCATCTCACCTCGTTATGGCTGCAGCGAGCGGGTGCGGGGCAAGAGGGGGGACGCATGTACAATCATACAATGAGAACACACCGCACGACTCAGCACGAATCATGCACACAAATGACATGCGATGAGGTTTCGCTGGCGACAACTGCACGTCTATCGCAGGTGTGTGGCTGGGCGGAGAGCAATAGTTCCGATTTCTGCCACTTGTAACAATTCGCTGGTAGGGTAGTACTAGGACCTGGATGCTTATGATATATCATTTTTCCATTGTTTTTTTCACGAGAAATGTAAGATGATTATTCAAGCTAATCTCATTCAAATTATGTCATTAAGCATAATTAACCCTCCGAACTGAAAAAGGTAGCAATTCAGACTGTATAATATTAACTTTAAACACAGCAATCTTTACATTGAACAAGCAATGAAGGAAATTAGAGAAAAATTTAATGTGGGAGTGAAGATTCAAGGAGAAATAATGTCAACTCAGATTTGCTGATGACCTAGTCATCTTGGCCGACAAGCCTGAGGATTTGAATGAGTTTTTGAATGGTATGGACTCCGTCTTACGGAAAGAATACATGATGAAAATTAATAATTGTAAAACAAAAATACTACAATGCAGCCGAAATAAATCAGAAACCCCTATGGACATCAAATTGGCAAGTGAAAAGCTGAAGGAAGTAGGATACTTCTGTTACTTAGGAAGCAAAATAACCAGTGATGGACGAAGCAGAGGATATAAAAAGTAGGTTGGCTCAGGAAAGGAAAGCATTTCTACAAAAAAGGAGTCTGTTGACATCGAATATAGATTTCGGTTTTAGGAAGTCATTTTTGAAAGCCTTTGTCTGGAGCGTGGCGCTCTATGGAAGTGAAACTTGGGACTATTGGTGCAGCAGAAAAGAGGAGAATTGAAGCATTTGAAATGTGGTGTTACAGGAGAATGATGAAGATCAGATGGGTAGATAGGGTTACAACCGAAGAGGTATTAAGACGAGTGGGAGAGGTGAGATGTTTCTGGCGACTGCTAATGAAGAGAAGAGATAGGTTAGTAGGACACATACTAAGACACCCAGGAATAGCAAGCTTAGTTATGGAAGGAAGGGTCGAGGACAAGAACTGTAGGGGTAGACAAAGGTTAGAATATGTTAAACAGATTGCCTCGGATGTAGGGTGTGGTAGCTATGTAGAGATGAAACGATTAGCTCAGGACAGGGAGGCATGGAGAGCTGCATCAAACCAGTCAAAAGACTGAAGACTCAAACAACAACAAACATAGCACATGACATTCGAAGTCTAAGGGAACGACTTTCCCCTCAAATGTCTAAATGTGTTGCTTTAATACAGTAGCCTACGTCACCCAATAAAACTATTATTGTAATGCCAGTAGATTCAAATAAACGTGCGGATGCGGATAAAAGTCATGCGGTTGCGGGGCGGATAACTTTTTGTTTATCCGCGCAGGGCTCTGATTATAGACTACTTCCGATTTACGATGGCACGAATTAGGCTGGCTAACTACTCAGAAATGGTTGACAAGCTAGATGACATGTGTCATGCTCAACAGTTTGTAAACAAAGATAGACAGCAGTCAGTGACAAATGTTTTATGCTTTGTACTCATTCTGATAACATTTTAGTTAGAAATAATGCTTGACAAAATGTCATGCGTGTACTGGTTAGAAATAATTGGAAATATTATGATATCTTGT
Organism: Meconema thalassinum; assembly: GCA_946902985.2. Taxonomy (NCBI): domain Eukaryota; kingdom Metazoa; phylum Arthropoda; class Insecta; order Orthoptera; family Tettigoniidae; genus Meconema; species Meconema thalassinum. The sequence continues at coordinate 159,051,019 of OX336398.1, read as the reverse complement.
TGTGCCAATTTTGGATGAAATCCATTTGTTAGTATCGAAGTTACGTGTATTTTAAAATTGGACTTATCAGCAAGCATAGAATTATATTGGCAGCACTGACATATTAATTACTCCAAATTAATCTAGAGTGGCAGGTGCTATTCGTGTGTAAAGTATAGAGCTGTTGGCTTGCATCTTTCTGATATATTGATATTAGGGTAAAAAAATATAGACAGCATTTATTAACAGTTGGCAGCCCTGATTGCTCCTAAGAATACTTATAGTCATATCTGTTATGTTACACATAGCACATACGAAATTTGGTTGAAATCCAACTGATAGTATAGAAGTTACATGTATTTAAAAATTGGTCCTATCAGCAAGATTAGAATCATGTTGGTAGAACTGAAGTATATAAGTTACTCCAAATTAATCTAAAATGTCAGGGACTATACGTGTGCATAGCTTAAAGCTGTCGGCTTGCATACTTTCAGATATATTGGTATTTGGATGAAGAAAATAGAGAGAGCAATTATTAACAGTTGGCAGTCCTGGTGGCTCTGAAAAATACACTCTGTCATATCTGTTTATGTACACATATTACATACAAAATTTGGTTGAAATCCAATTAATAGTGTAGAAGTTATATGCATTTAAAAATTGGACCTATCAGAAGGCTTAAAATTATTTTGGCAACACTGTCATGTATGGCCTCCTGGAAATTAAACTGAAATAGTATTATCTACATGTGTGCCAATTTTGGAATAGGTCCCATGCATACCTTCCACGATATCCAACATGGAGCTAAAATTTCTAGTGCGTTTTTTCAGCAGTTGGTAGCACCGACATTTCAATAATGGGCTTGAGATGTTCCGGTATACATCTTTGCTCATACTAAATTTGGTTTCGACTGCTGTAGCCGTTTAGGAGTTGATGAGGGGGAGGGGGACGGACGACACACACACAGCCGGACAGAAGGACAGACAGACATTTTCCTGGATCGATCTCATACGTCTACTTTTTCCTCATTTTTGCAAAATGTGAAAAGTAGGCTAAAAATGCATGACACTGATTTTAAGCTCCGTACTCTGCCGTACATACGAGTATACGCGCGCGGCAGCCGGCAACTGAGCCGTCACTGGCGTAGCGCGTGGGCGAGAATGTCTTTGTCAAGCAAATATGAAGACCCTGTACATCTTAACTACAGAATTACAATACAGTAGAAACTACAAATACAAAGAGAGCCTTCCCTATACAACGGTGCCTCACCGGGCCGTGTGACTGATAAGAGAGTGATACCACCAGTTGATTAACATTTGCCGATTACACAAGGGTGGGTCGGGAAGTACCGGATGCTGTCATGCCATTTATTACATATGGAGCAGGCAAAATATCTTGGTTGAGAAAATTAAGACTTGAGGTGAGGTACTGTAGCCTAACTCGTATAACGTGAACTTTGTTAGGTATAGAACAAAACATCGAATTTTCCTAGTTGAAACTTTATCTTCTCAAGAAGTAGTCTTCCAGTAAAAGTGCTCGTAAGTTTTCAGCGCCGTGCAATTTCACTTGTGGGGAAACCTCAAACAAAAAGTACACAGAAACAATCCGCATACTCTGGAGGCTCTCAAGAACGAAATAACTGCACTCATACGAAATATCAGTGAGGATTAATTACAGGAAGTGTACCAAAACTTCATACGTTGGTGCAACGTGTGTTCAGAAAATGGACAGCATTTCATGTGCTTCGAGCGGACAAAACAACAGTTCCAAGCACTGGATTGACTTTGCTTGTAGATGCAAAGCGACCAGTTGGACGTCCTAGACAGCGATTGCTTGAGACACTACATGAAGACCTTAAAATTGCTGGATTCCAGCCCGATATGGCCTACGATCGTATAAAATGGCGACAAGAGAGCCAGAATAGCAGACTGCCTGTGTGCGGGACAAATGCTACGAAGAAAAAGGAGAATAAATCTGTTGAACTACACTGACCGGCAAAGGAAACCGATCACTTGAAAAATTCAACATTACTTTCATTCAAGTCATAATATGAACGCTCTAGCCCTAGTACATAAGTTACTGTTTATAGCATAGAAGTGAGGTTAAGTTAATTGGTTTTCTGGATGTATCACCATCCTTCATATCATTGTTTCACTTAACAATAGCGATTCTTTGACATGATGCTATTTCCCGCGGAAAGATGTGCGCGCCACCATTTTCGATCAGAGCAGGCGCGTGTATTCCATGGATATAAGGTAAGCATTGCTTACCCAAGTAAAATAATAACGGGTACAATAATTATTTACTTTGGTTAGAGTGATATTCCAGTCTCTGTGTCCTGTATTGTTTTAATGAACCCATTCACACTCCGTTGTTCTTTGATGCCTATTGCGAGTTCCTTGCGGAGTCGCTTGCAGCAGCACAATAGCGTGACATGCCCTCTTTTGGTATTTCTTGGTACTGCAGGGTGAGTGAAAGCGAAGGCTAGGAAGCAATTCCTTAAGTTACATACCTTAGGCTGAAAACAAGGAGCGGTCAGTTTTCAAAGATAGTGTGTTTACTCGCTCAATATAGTTTAAAAAAGTGTTTGTGTAAAACAGAATTTTATATGCTGTGTTAAAACGTGTGATTGTTTTACAGTGGTAGGCCGTCATTTTTATAGTTCAGCGATATAATGTTGTCTAATGCAATATAAGGGATTAGGGTATGCAGTAGACGTGTTTGTTTACACTAGTAGGCGTGAGAAATCTGTAAAAATATGGCACCGGGACTTGGGTCTAGAGATGACAGCGTGTGATGTGCGGTAAATTTGAGAACAAAATATTATTTTTATTAGGAAGTCGTCCAACACCTCAATTGATGATGATGATGATAATTATTGTTTTAAGGGGCCTAACATCGAGGTTATCGGTCCTCAATTGAGTAGGCCTATTAACACGAAAGTGAAAGCTTGTATTCGGTATTTTAACTAAACGTATAACTTTTATCATTGATTTCAATTGAGATAGATTTACTTTCTAAGTTCAAAACATCTCAAACTTCTACAACTGGGTCTTCAATGATTTTGCGAAGAAAATCATTGCTTACCCTAAGTAAAATTACACCACACGCCACTGGATCAGAGCCACTGCCCAGGCCCTCGAGCACATATTCGTTTCTGGAACCACTGTCCTGGCAACATCTTCAGGCCTCAAGCGCATATTCGTTTCTGAATTGCACAAGAACAACTGAGGGTATGGCTGTATTGATCTTTTCCTATGCCAACAAGTGGCAAAAGAAAAAAGAATACAATATTGCAGGCAACACTAGAACTGGCGTCTTGAGTTTTCTACCTGACGTGGCCACACCTTGCCGGCCCGAGTGTTATCTGTCTCATCACTGCTTGCAGCCATCAAGGTCAGGTTTCCTTAACAGCTGACAATTACTCGAAGAAACACTGGATAGCATTAGCCTGCACCCAGGTTACCATTTCGATATACGGTGTGCACACAAAAAATATCCGGGTTTTATTATATATGAATTGCAACCAATTGGCCATAGCTGGGTAATTTTGATTGAAAGCCCGAGGGCTCCCAACAAGTTCAATTTCAAGTAGTTCCAACTTTGGCTACCAGATGCTACTGTCACTAACACCAAGTGGCGAACGTTGGAACTTGATAGAGCGTTTCTAACGACCCAAATATAACCTACAAATTTTGCCTCACTACCAATTGCAGTGGTAGTTTATTTTTAAAGTGCCATAAATCTATGACATGGGCCCGCCGGCTTTACTTCCTTTCTGAAGGAAGGCACACTGAATTATTTTAACGCTCTTAAGGGAACTGGGACGTGAGATAGGCTCCAAAGTGTCAACTTTTTTTTTTAGCTTTAAAAAATCTCCCATCTTTCCTGAAGAATTTGGTGTATCAATTATTGTGCTGAAGTGATATTTTATGCAATAAAATTAGATTTAAACAATGTTTTAAGGCTATACTGTAGCTACTACTCAAACATTCTTCTTGTGCTTTCCGTAAGTCATACTTTTAGAAACTTCTTGTACCAATTTCTCAAAAACTATCTCATCAATGTATTTGAAACTATTTAGATCTACTATTGGAAGTAAATTTATTCAGGTATCTTGATTAGTTCATGGAGCCCAACTTGAAAAGCACTGACAATTTTAACAGAACATTTCAGTTTTCAACTAGAATGTAAAGAAAAACTGAACTTCCGTAGCTCAAAAATGGTTGAAATATTATGCATGCAAAGTTGGTTGGGTCTGGATTGAGTATTTGCTCAGAAAGAGGGACATGCGTTAAGGGAATTTTTAACAATATATTTCTCTAAGGTTGTTTGTGTAATGCTCTCTCTGAGACAAAATATTCAACATAGAAACTTCAAATTCTACCCAAATAATGATGAATGTACTCTGAATATACCAAAAGAACATTCGAGCAAATATCTATTGTAGTTTCTGAGATATGTAACTAAACATAGGAAGCTACATTTTTTTATTGATTCACACGTCCCGGTTCACTTAAAAATCCGACGACTTCGGTCGGGTTTGAACCCGCGATCTTGGGCACAGCAGTTCAGCATGCTACGCCACCGAAGCAGTTTTAAAGGTGTATATTTTTTTCCCCTTACTAACAGAGGTGTGCAAATTATTGTACTTTATGGCAGTTTTCCAATATTTACTCTGTACGTTTTGTTACTTAATAAAGTGTAACGTTTTGCAAGCTGCTGAAATTACACTGACCAGCAAAGAGAACCGATCACTTGAAAAAATTCAACATTTCTTTCATTTAAATCATAAATACGAACGCTCTAGGCCTAGTATATAACTGTTTATAGCATGGAAGTGAGGTTTCCGGTATGTGTCATCATTCTTCGTGTCATTGTTTCACTTAACAAAAGCGAATCATTGACATGATGCTGTTTCCCGCGGAAAGATGTGCGCTCCACCATTTTCGATCAGAGCCACTGTTTTGGCAACATCTTCAGGCCTCAAGCGCATATTAGGTCCTGAATTGCACAAAAGCAACTGAGGATAGGGCTGTTGTATTAATCTTTTCCTATGCCAACAAGTGGCAAAAGAAAAAAAAAAGAATAAAACATTGCTTGTTGACGATAGCGATGGTGCGCACATCTTTCCGCGGGAAACAGCATCATGTCAAAGAATCGCTATTGTTATGTGAAACTATCACATGAAAAATGGTAATGCATCCAGGAAACTAACCTTACTTCCATGCTATAACTATAGTACGTACTGTACTAGGCCCATACCGTTCATATTGATTTGAATGAAAGTAGCCTACCAGTAATGTTGAATTTATCAAGTGATCCTTCATCTTTTTGCCGGTCAGTGTATTTCAAATGTTTAATTAATGGTCTTAATAAATCGTTTTAAAGAATCTGACAGTAAAGTAATTTTTTACAGTTCCCACTAAAAGAGGAGCCATGTTAATGCCACACGTTTTGTTTGATTGCTTTATTCTTGTTTTCGTGTGATTTAGTCCAGAGAGATTGGAAGTCTTATTTCTGATTGTCCACTCTTGAACTGTTCAAAGATTCGTGTATAATAGATTTAAATCATCTGATTTATAGGGTACATTCCAAATTCAAGAAAAAAAAAAAGAACGGTCCCAGCTCACGTGTCCTCAGAATCTCCAATTTCGAAAATTTTCAGATGCTATTCCTTATGGGAAACGTAAGTCCACATGGGTGAAAACATTACTAAATAGGGTAATAAAAATAAAACGATTTTGAATAAAATATTATGACTAATTTAAATTACAGTATTTTTCTTGAGTTCAATAATTAGACACCTTTGTATTGTTTACAGTAATAATTGAGACATTGGCTGAAAGAGCAAATGTATGTGTTTTTCTGCCCGCCACCCTACCTGACCTGAGTTTCTGCAACTGTCCCCTCCAGACATGCTGACCAGAGTGTGGAAAGAGCTAGACTATGTGTCGTGTGAACAAAGGTTCTCGCATTGAGGACTCTTATTAGAGTGTGCTGGTTTTACGTCCCTTTTAACTACTTCGGCTTTTAGAGATGCCTGGCTGCCGGAATTTTGTCCCGAAGGGAATCTTTAACGTACCAGTAAATCTACTGATACGGCTCCCTCGCACCCGCAAATGCTGACCGCCCGAATTCAATCCTGCAACCCTAGGCACAGCAGGCGAGAAAGTTATCGCTGAGCCACGCAGCCAGTCAAGGGGTGGTCAATACACATGGGGCGCTCACAAGTAACCGATTGTGCAATCAAAAGGAACAATTACCCGCATCAGTGACGAATTGCACTCTGATTTCACAAATAAGTGTGTTTAAACAGATAAACAAGGAGCCCACATAACAGTGGTTTATGAACAACTCGCACAGCCCTCCCCCATGTATAGGCTTACATTATTACTGGCATTGTGAGGCTTCAATAATTCCTGGGACTTTTTATTACTGTACTTACCAGTAAAATTTACAAACTACCTACAACAACATGTATCACGAAAAGACATGAAAAAGACCATGTGTGCCCAAAATCCTTATTGACGAAGTTTAACGAAATACGAAAATACTACCGAAAGTCAAACTAATTATTGAGTACAGTGTACCGATTTGTGTTACATTCTAGGGACCGGATTCTCAGGTATTTACCTATTTTTTCCTTACTTCTAAATACAGAACTACTTTAATTCGTTTCCGAATCACACTCAAAAGAGCCATATTCATGAATTCTATAGTACCTAGAAAAAAACTAAATGATATGAGAGTACCTAAAAATACCTAATTGCAGGTTTGTTCCATTTATTGTAGTATATTTGAATTTGTATTCCATTACTTAATTTATACAATTAAACCACAAGACAGTGTTTATTCATAGCTCTAGTTGATCGAGAGAAATCCTACCTGCCTGAAAATTGAAATCCAGCACTTTTCAGCTTATATCTTATTGTTTGGTTATCTATTGCCAGGAAAGTGGGGTAAATATAAAATATCTTATATTTTCCAAGGTCCCTATCTAAATAAACAAAGTCAAATAAATGGGATGGAGTGTCAAAATCACCTGACATCCTGGTTTTATTGAATTTGAATAATTAACATATTTAAGGAGAGCAAATATTGCCTAAAAGTGTGAAGTTCTCTGATAATTTGATGACTTATCATTATGTACCCAAATATTTACACTCGCGTTGCAATATGATCTTCTACTAACAATTAGGGATTAGTTTTAAGCTTTTCGCAGTTTATGTCAACGTTTGCTACACTTTAAACATGAAACCCAATTTCAAATCTATTCTACATATTAAAATAAAAAAAAATTGAAAACCTAAAATTACTATTTTTAAAACCTAAAACCCCGGTCCCTATATTTATAACCTCCTTCAGCAAACAGTATTTGATAAAAAAGACTGTTGCAAGATTGACACAAAATTTTATAAAAAGGCTGATATCAAAATTATTTCCAAAACACTAATGATCTAAAATGTATAAAATTACTCTAAAAAACTAAAAATCTGGCCTGTTAGAATTTTTACATTTGTTGTTTTTCTCTCTTCAAACGGGTAAGTTAACGTGTTAAAAAACTTATAATTCCAACGTAAACATATGATCACAATTACAAATCATCCCAACCTCAAAAATTTTTAATTAACCATTACATCAGTTCCACTCAAGTGTTTTAAGGTTTACTACAGTATTTTCTTTCTGATTCACTCTAAACCTACTTCTCATTTCAGTATTACTCTTCCTTTCTAAATCATTCGACATTTCCACTTCTAGCTGCCTGTTCAAGAGATTTGATCTTTCATCGTTAACCCTTGAGAACTTCACACGAGGACTGGCGCCGGGCCATTTTGACCCATAGTGTATTACTCCATTTTTGTCGTAGTCTTGAGGATGTTAATGAAGAAATTTTACACCTGGTGTCTTCCTATGAACAATTCCCTATATAAAATGAGGTTTATTCATATTTTTTTAATTTAACATGCAGAGAATAATGACAATTTTCGTAACTATTAACTTACTATTACTGGCTATGATAGTGGCGGTAAAGCAGTCATCTCGATGTTTTTTTTAACAAAGCAGCTGATGACTAAGGTGTCCCTAGACCATAAACATGGATCAACGAGAACGTGAGCCAGGTGATTGTGCTGCACCAAAATATTTTGATTTTCGCCCTTCTGTTTTTACAGATTGTCCCGACTAACGTAAGCCAAAAATTGTCACGCGAGGACTGGCGCCATGGGTAAATCCGACCCGGCCGTAAATAATATAGAAATAACTTGAGTGTTCAAAATGCAATGGACATGTTTCTTTTGTAGGGTGAAGTTCAAGGCTAGGAAGGAAGGTACTGTAAGTAACAGGAAATAAGGGCTGACAGAAAAGAAAATATAGAGTATTATTTAAACCTCGGGTTAAAAATAACGAGGGTTAATCTAAAAATTGTTAAATGATTTTTAGTCTTTTAGAGTATTTTTAAAAATGTTAAACTTAGATAATTTGTGTTTTGAAAATAACTTAGTTTTGATAACAGCCTTTTTTTTTTAGTAAAATTTAGTGTCAATCTTCCAACGTTATTTGTATCAACTACTGTTTGCCTAAGAACACTGTACTCAAGAAGTACAATTTATTGACTTGCAGTAGTATTTCCCCATTTCATTAAACAAATATCACCTAATGTGTATCCGGAAACCTGATTTCTCTCTGAATGACCCGTCCAAATACAATTTCCTAAAACCACATTCCCTGATATATGATCAAGGACACTGCCCCCTTAAAATTAAGATCCTTCTAAAAACTAGTTTTGATAATAAATATCCTCCAACAACATCCACCTGGCCATTCAATCCAGCAAACATTTATCAAAAAAAGACATCGCTTTTCACGGCGTGGTAACTATTAACACAATGATCCTCATGCAAAAACCTTATTCAAATCACTTCAAACACTGCTTCTACTTGACAACACATCACACATCACTGTCACAAGAATCCACACGAGTTACAAGCAGCTGAGTGCTCGCGAAAGCAGTTAGATCACATGAACTCACAACACAAGCAGTAGTATGAAGCAACTGAACCAGACAAGGTTAGGCGAACAACAAGTACACCAGCGCTACCTACCAGCCTCGCGGAGAAATAAGCACTGACAGTTGAAAGCGAGAGTAAAGTCGACAACGGAGAAATGAAGACAGATTAGCTTATATTACAGTATATCTCGTGACTAGATGACTTCTGCAATAAGCTGACATAAATCCACCGTGACACTGTATCAGTATTATACAAGGTATGGCGATTTGTGACGCAATACGTCGCAAGAGAATCTACGCATTTAGCCTCCAACCTGTTGCGCCGTAAAACGCTCCGAGCTTTTGAAAGGGGGCGTGGCATCTGTCAGTAGCGACACCGGCTAGGCAAATGCCCCCTAAATTATTCTCTGGGTTCAAGATGGAGCCATTTGGGCAATATCCTAGATCTCAACAATTTTTCTAGGTTCATGCAGTGTCTTGTGTTTCGCCTAGGAACACCAAGCTGGCTCATCATCGGGTTCTTGATATCCATGCCCGGACCCCACACAAGACACAGCATTAACCTAGAAAAAATGCTGAGTTTTAATTCACGAGCTATGAAAGCCAATATACATATTAACTTGAAAAATGAAAATCCACAGCCTGCTTCCAGTCTCCGACCGGGTCAGGAATGTAAAGAAGCCCCTATCTAGCGGCAAGGATATGAACTGTGCCGGCTGCCGAGGCCTGACGCACTCCTCTGGGGCAATGATTAAATGAATGACAAATGAAATGATATTGGAGAGTGTTACTGGAATAAAATGTTGACAGGGAAAACCGAGTACCCGGAGAAAAACCTGTCTGCCTCAGTTTTGTCCAGCACAGATCCCACATGGAGTGACCGGGATTTGAACCACGGACCCAGCGGCGAAAGGCCGGCGTGCTGCCGCCTAAGCCACGGAGGCTTACATATTAACTTATTAAAACCAAATATTATTTTTTCTATTCAGCCTTATGAATAACTAGCCTAGATATCCTAATTCTTGTGAAAGAAACTAAGTTATCTTGAAACAAATCTTATTCATCAACAGCAGAAAAGGAAATTAACAAGAAGTTCCGTGAAGAACTATGCAGCCTACTTTTCATGCCAATGATTATTCTACAGTATATGAACCTATCTAGAATAATGACGAAATTAAGTTGGTAATATCGAAATATCTAATTAGTTCAAAATATACCTGGTATAATGTAGCCTAATAGAGCACTACAGTTGGCAGCCCTGGTGACTGAATATATTCTTAGTTCCACCTCTTAAGGTACAGAATACAAAATTTGGTTGAAGTCCAATGGACGTTACATGCAGTTAGACACTGGATCTATCAGCACGCGTAAAAGCATGTTGCCAACAATACCATGCGTGTGCTGGTCAGAAATAATCTGAATTATTATGATATCTTGTTGTGTCAATTTTGGATGAAATCCATTTGTTAATATAGAAGTTACATGTATTTTAAAATTGGACATATCAGCAGGCATAGAATCATGTTGGCAGCACTGCCTTGTATTAATTACTCCAAATTAATCTAGAATGTCAGGTGCTATACGTGTGCAAAGTATAGAGCTGTTGGCTTGCATACTTTCTGATATATTGATATTAGGGTAAAAAGAATATAGACAGCATTTATTAACAGTTGGCAGCCCTGATTGCTCTTAACAATACTTATGTGTACCATAACAGATATGACTATATCACATACGAAATTTGGTTGAAATCCAACTGATAGTATAGAAGTTACATGTATTTAAAAATTGGTACTATCAGCAGGCTTATAATCATGTTGGTAGAACTGACGTATATAAGTTACTCCAAATTAATCTAAAATGTCAGAATATACGTGTGCATAGTTTAAAGCTGTTGGCTTGCATACTTTCTGATATATTGGTATTTGGATAAAGAAAAATAGAGAGAGCAATTATTAACAGTTGGCAGCCCTGGTGGCTCTTAAGAATACACTTTGTCATATCTGTTTATGTACAGATATTACATACAAAATTTGGTTGAAATCCAATTGATAGTGTAGAAGTTATATGCATTTAAACATTGGACCTATCAGAAGGCTTAAAATTATTTTGGCAACACTGTCATGGTTGGCCTCCTGGAAATTAAACTGAAATAGTATTATCTACATGTGTGCCTATTTTGGAATAGCTCCCATGCATACCTTGCAAGATATCCAACATGGAGCTCAAATTTCTAGTGCGTTTTTTCAGCAGTTGGTAGCACTGACATCATTTTCAAATATGAACGTGAGCTATTCCGGTGCACATCTTTACTCATACTAAATTTGGTTTTGATTGCTGCAGCCGTTTAGGAGTTGATAGGGGGGGGACACACACACATTTTCCCGGATCGATCTCATAAGTCTACTTTTTCCTCATTTTTGCAAAATGTGAAAAATCCCTCTCGGCACGCCGGAAGGTGGAGGTAGAGGTAGATTTCACCGGGCAACGGAAAGTATTTCGGCTTTACTAAATTTGCCAATTGTTATATACCTACAAAAGTTCCACATGTTTAGCATACGAGAAGCTCCATCTTATAATTCCGAAAACATTTGCTCATCCCTTGGCGTAAGGGTGGGTCATATAGAGAATTCTTTCAGAAACAAGTTTTAGAACAATTTTAGAAGAGTATTGGGCAGTTTCAACGATTTCTATATTACGCCTGTTTGGCCAGTGGTCTGTATATTCACCACTTACTATAAAGGACAATTTATAATGTCAATTATGTGGATGGTTGAATCTTTCAGCGGATTTATTTATAATTGGAGGTATTAATATTGCTGAAAACCAAATATTAGACGTTAGCTACTTAATACATTTTTAAATAATAACAATTAAAATTAAAATATTTAAAAAAATAATAACAATTAAAAAGTAAAAACATAAAGTATAATAAAAATAGAATTAAAAATAAATGTACTTGTAAAAATTCATAAATAAGCTCATAAAAATAATGACATACTAATTTTACAATATTAATTTTGAGATTATAAAAAATTACTTTACAAATATTATAAATATTAACATTAAAATGAAAATCCACAGCCTGTTTCCAGTCTTCGACCGGGTCAGGAATAAAATGAATGAAGCCCCCATCTAGCGGCGAGGATAGGAACTGTGCCAGCTGCCGAGGTCTGACGCACTCCTCTGGGGCATTGATTAAATGAATGACAGATGAAATGAAATTATAGTGGAGAGTGTTGCTGGAATGAAATGTTGACAGGGAAAACCGGAGTACCCGGAGAAAAACCTGTCTGCCTCCGTTTTGTCCAGCACAGATCTCACATGGAGTGACCGGGATTTGAACCACGGACCCAGCGGTGAGAGGCCGGCGTGCTGCCGCCTAAGCCACGTAGGCTTCAAATATCAACATCAAAATATTAAAGAAAATTAAAATTATTGATTATAATTAGGCTACAATAATTAAAATTAAATGTAAATAAATACAAATGAAATATCTTCAATAATATGTCCTATGAAGGGTTAATGCCGGCCTCGTGGTGTTGGGGTAGCGCGCCTGCCTCTCACCCGGAGGCCCCGGGTTCGATTCCCGGCACCGTCAGGGATTTTATAAACTGACGTGAGGGTTGGAACGGGGTGCACTCAGCCTCGTGAGGAGAACTGAGTAGCTGTCTGACAGTGAGGCAGCGCCCCGGTCACGAAAACCAAGATTAACGGCCGAGGGGACCCGATGAGCTGACCATGCGTCAACCCAATATCTGCAGGCCAAATGGCTGGGCAGCGGTCGCTTAGTAGGCCTAGGCCCTTCACGGGCTGTAGGGCCAGGGGTTATTTATTTATTTATTTATTTATTGATAAAGGGTTAAGGAAGGTATGATTTTTTTCTCAAAACTAGAGATATTTTTCCCACACCTTTAGTCAGTGGTTGGTGTAATCAAGAAACTTAACAAATATAAGTTTTTAGACCTTATTCATAGTACGAACTTGGTCAAAAATCAAATCCACTCAAACTAAGTAAGTTATAGCGACATTTCACTTTTTGCGAAAAAAGAAAAGGCCCTCTATTTTCACCCCCTTTGTCCGATTTTACCCATTAACGAACTCTACCAGAGATTTTAAATCGTTATATTTTATGTATGAATTTGAAAGTGATTGATGAAAATTAACTGTAGTTACCGCGGCCACAAGAAAGTGATAAATATAAACTTTTGTACCGACGGTGGTTTTGGGGTCTGGGGGATGTGAAACGTGAAGATATGTCGAAATCGGTCTTTTCATATATAGGTGTCCACTTCTAAAATTTTAATTCCATTCTAAATTTGTATACTTGAGGCGGCAGCATGCGGGCCACTCACCGCTGGGTCAGTGGTTCAAATACCGGTCACTCCATGTGAGATGTGCTGAACAAAACTGAGGTAGGCATGTTTTTCTCCGGGTAGTCTGGTTTTCCCCGGTCAAACTTTCATTCCATCAACACTCTCCACGATCATTTCATTTCATCTCATCTGTCATTCATTTAATCATTGCCTCAGAGGAGTGCGACAGGCTTCGGCAGCCGGCACAGTTCATATCCTCGCCGCTAGATGGGGACTTTATTCACTCAATGCCTGACCCGATCGGTCGACTGGAAGCTGGCTGTGGATTTTCAATCTGTGTTAAGAGGGGCAGATGACCTCGTAGTTCCTCCCCTCAATAACTATGTCGACATTTTCCGGAAGACGCAACATGGTACCCATTGCACTAGGTACTGTAGCTTTCTCTTGATATCTACCTAAAAGTTTGGCTTTTGTTTATTTTCTGCAATGACGGGAATATGACCTAGAAGTTTTCTATGAATCCGTCAAGGAATGGCTGTTATAGCTTGCTTTACATACAACCATGGGAGCGTACGGTAGATTCATTTCTACTCAATGTTCCCACATATTGCAGCGACAGGTCACTACTTTCAGTAGCACGTGATCAGTATCAGATGTAATGAAGAGCTGGCAACATTATTGTCTACCGCCTACGGTTAGATCACTTGATTACACAAGAGCTAATTTCATAATAATTTTCTTGTTCTAGCATATGGCTGGTGACAATTGTATAACACCAATTAGAAGTTTTCGTATTGACAATAAATTCAGAAAAAAAACAACCTTACTTTCGATACATACGGTATGAAAATTCTTGGTTATTAGAAGACTTTCTCTACGAATGAATTGAATTTCATTTTCGATTGATTTTTCACGTCCATAGTACCGTACTTAATACAGCGAGGACCCTCCATATGGAACCGAGACTCTCATATTATGCCGTGTGTCGAGAAGGGTACAGGTGCTAGCAGCAGCGTAGCGCCCAACTATTTCAACACATTTACATTTTTTTACGTATTTAATAATCATCATCATTACTTACATGAATTTTGCAAGTAGTTGGTGGAAATGCTGTCCATTTTCTAAACACACATTGCACTAAAGTGAGAAGTTGTGATACACTCGCTGTGATTCATCCTCACTGATATTTCAAACCAGTCAGGTATTTCGTTCTCGACAGCCTCCAGAGTACGCGGATTGTTTCTGTATACCTTTTGTGTGAGATTCACCTTCAAGTAAAAACCACACGGCACTGAAACTGACGAACAAATTTAGTGCCAACTTCTTCTTGAGAAGATAGGATTCCACCAGGATAATTCAATGTTTTGTTCTATACCTAACCATGTTCACGGGATACGATGTAGGCTACAGTACTTCACAGAAGTCTTAATTATCACAAATAAGGTACCTTGCCAGCCGAGTTTGTAATAAATGCTATTACAGCACCCAGGGCTTCACGGCCCGCTATTGTAATAGTCATTGTGACGTATCCGTGTCACGGCTATTGGAAAGCCCCGTTCTATAGGAAAGGTCCTCTCACTGTACAGTATTAATAACTAGAGGGCCTGTGCGAGAAAACCTACATGCGTTAAACAACCCACACGGCTTTACTAATGTGCGGCACAACGCGATACAGTTCAGGCAGGGGCTATCATCTTGTGTATTTGTTCAAAAGTAGTAAATACTAGATTTGTCCTGTACTATTGAGACAATTTCAAGATTTTGGCACTAACTACACCTTCTTCAGGAAAGATTTCTGGCTTAATAAATCCACTTTACAATAGGTAGCGCACGAGTATATTCAACAAATGAGCGACGACGCGCGTTGCGTATCAACAAAATCCCGTATGCGTTCATATACCATTCATCCAATTGCGATGAAACTTTGGTGAATTGTTTTGTACACTCCAGGAAAGCTTTCTGACTTAGTACATGCATTTTACAACATGTAGCGCACGAGTAGATTCAACAAATGAGCGACGGCACGCGAATCATTTCAACCAAGTCCCGTATGCGTTCATAAGCCATTCATCAGCTTGCGATGAAACTTCGGTGAATCGTTGAGTACACTCCAGGGAAGGTTTCGGGCTTAGTAAATACATTTTACAATAAGAAGCGTACGAGTAGATTCAAGAAATGAGTGACGGCACGCGAATCGTTTAAACAAAATCCCGTATGCGTCCATATGCCTTACATCCGTTTGCGTTGAAACTTTGATAATGAGTTGTGTACACGCCAGGGAAGGTTTTAGACTTAGTAAATTCATTTTACAATAGGTAGTGCACGAGTAGATGCAGCAAATGAGTGACGACGCGCGTTGCGCATCAACAAAATCCCGTATGCGTTCATATACCATTAATCCGATTGCGATGAAACTTTGATGAATTGTTTTGTACACTCCAGGAAAGGTTTCTGGCTTAGTACATGCATTTTACAACATATAGCGAGCGAGTAGATTCAACAAATGAGTGACAGCGCACGAATCGTATAAACAAAATTCCATATGTGTTCATATGCCATTCATCAGATTCCGATAAAACTTTGGTGAGTTGTTGTGCACGCTCCCACAAATGTTTCTAAATTAGTTAATCCATTTTACGATAGTTTAGAGACAGTTAACGGAAATTGAAAAAAGAAATATTGTGTATCCAAAAGCACTTCAAGAAACAAAATTACAACGCCAACACTTTCTTTGATTGGTATTGCAACGCATGCCGGGTACAGCTTGTTTTATATACATCTTATTTGATTAACCTTCCCTGTAATCTTTTCCATTTCTGTAGGCGTAGACCAAAGTTAGAATATGTTAAATAGATTGCCTCGGATGTAGGATGTGGTAGCTATGTAGAGATTAAACGATTATCTCAGGATAGGGAGGAGTGCATAAAACCAGTAAAATATCTGAAGACTCAAACAACAACAACAACAACAACAACAACAACAACAAACTCAATGCCATCTTTCTTCATAGATAATTGATAGACGAATATAACTCATATTCTGTAATTTGAACGACAATACAGATAGGCTATTTTTCAGTTCAACCAACAACCGATAACCATCACTCCCACTCGAGAAACTTTCCCCCGAAAGAAACCCTGGATTTCAAACTTGACATGCTGGCTTCATAGTTTACGTCTATGCATTTACCCCCCACCCTAAAAACTGCAAGAGAGAGCTGTGTCAACGGGACACCAGTACTGATAACAATGACCCACCCACGCTTGTAAAAACAAAATGAACAAGATTATCATCTGAACAGCGAACGACCTTCCATCTATACAGAGAGGTGATACCAGAACAAACGGCGCAACCGTGTGTCGCGTAATAGATACCACGTCATTTCATTTCCACGACTATTGACATAAAACACCTTCCGGTTGCTTGCGTAACGTTGAAAAGACAGATTTATGAACAGCGAATGGAATCTATTCTAGTCCGCGTCGCCTTAAACAGTTACAAACAATGCAACCTTACCAGTTGTCCCTCATCACTACAAACATGGTGATTATAGTCCACGTCACCGTAAATGAGTTACTAACAATGTAACCTTACCATTTGTACCCCATCACTACAAGCATGGTGATTACAGTCTGCGTGACATTAAATAAGTTACCGGTACCAATAAAGTAATTCCTCCGCAATAAAATCTCAAATCAGCGATTATTATTATTATTATCATTATTATTATCATTATTATTATTTTAATCGTTTCTGTCTGCTATGGACCACTTTATTTCAACTGCCTTCTCACTCGTTCCTTCACATTGGCCCAGTGATCGCGGATTCTTCTTCGGTGAGCTTCATTTCGTTCTTCGATCTAATTTTTTGCCGGTTTTCAATATAGGTTTTGGCTGAAAACTATTTCCCCAAGTTTCTTCTTCAAAGAGCGTTCCAAGATGTCCTCATGTAGTTCTTGTAGGTCTTTTTCCACCTCTGTAAACCAGATCCCTTTGGTTATCTTCCCCACAAAGTAGGCACAGATTCGATTGGACAATTTTCCGGAGCTCATTCGTGTTAAATAGCCATAAAAGGAGAGTCTTCTTTTGCGTCTTGTGTCCGTTCTTTTCTCCACATGTAGATAAAGTTCATCGTTCTGATGTATATAACGCCTTCGGGCGATTAACGGTAACGCAGCGCCTCAGTTTGGCCTTGAAGGACAGTAATCGTGTTTTGTAAATGTCTTGGGTCATTATTATTTTTTTTTTTTTTTTTTTTTTTTTTTTTTTTTTTTTAAGCGAAAATTCCCCTACAGGAGAGCGATTAAACTTGGATCACATGATGTCATTTGGAGGTGTGTCTCCTCCGCTCCTCCCAAAATCTCTTAATTCTCGCGGAATGTTCCCTCTTCCTCTCATCCGTCCACCTTTTCCCAGGTTGTCGTAATGATCTTGGTTCAAACTTAACATTCGCGATTTTCGTCTGGCACTCAGTTCGGTCTTCGAAAATTTGTATACTGATAACTTTAAGTCTCTCTGTACCTCTTTAAGCCATTCCGTGCCGCATTTGCTCTGTGTTATGATACCGAGTAGTTTCTTGAGCAATCTGGAGGTGGCCATCCTGTGGATTTTAGTGTAAAATTTGGCTCTGCGTTTTCTAATTTCGTCTGTTATTGTAATGGTGTTTTGATACGAGTTCAGAACTAGGTCTCTTCATCCAAATGCCGTTTCTGTTGATTGCTCCGTAGATCTTCCGGAGAATTTTTCGTTCCTGCTTTTCCAGTTCCCTAATCTTGGAATGACCATCGATTACTATTGTTTCAGCCGCATTTGTTGCTTCTGCAAGAATAACTGTTTTATAATGTCGTAATTTGGCGTTCGTCGAAATGCATTTCTTGTTGTAATGGGCCCACGTTAGCCTGTAGGCCTTCTGGAGCTTAGTGATTATTATTATTATTATTATCTACATCGGTATGCCCATCTACGGAGCGCAATAGAACTTATTTTGCTATTGATGTTTTTTTTTCTTCTCCCAAGATCTCTTTATCTGGGCCCTGAATATCTTCCTCTGTTCTTCAGTCCATGATTTCTTGGTCCTGGTAGTTATTTTCTCATAGAAATTATGGGTATTGATTAATGTTCTGAGCTGGAGATGGTCTTGTAAAATTTCCTCCGTAAAGCCAATTTCTTGAAAGTCTTTTTCTATTTCACTAAACCAGTTCTTGACTTTCATTGAGAGATCAAAGTTGAGAATCCTTTTGGTGAGCCTGTCATTGTTCTTTCTGAGAATGTGGCAGTAGAACATCAATCGCCTTTTCCTGAAGGTGTCACTGATCTTTTCTGCATGCTGATAAAGCTCCTGAGACTTTCGTTTTATCCAGATTCCTTATGAGCAGACTGGACCAAGAATTTTCCTCAATACTTTCATTTCCTGTTTCTCCACGTCTTTAATGAGAGATCTGCCTCCAATGATCAAGGTTTCCGAGGCGTATTATGCTTCAGGTTTGATTACTGTGGTGTAATGTCTTAATTTTGCTTTCTTTCATATTTGTTATCCTGTCTGTTCCAGGTGATTCCATAGGGTTTCTGTCATTTTGAAATTATCTCTTCGTTTGCCTCACAATTCAATCCTAATGGCTGAATTATTATTATTATTATTATTATATTTTTTGTTTTACATTAACATTTGGTTTTCAATGATTTACCTTTCATATTGTAATTTTGGTTGGTTGGTTCCTTAGTTTAAGGGCTGCGGTCATGTAGCCCCGAGTACTTTGGGTGTATGTAGAATTGTCTGATAACCGGTGTTAATTGTAATGGCTGTACTGAGGCGTACTGAGGGATTTCTAACACTCTTAAAAAATCCGACGACTTCGGCCAGGTTTGACTCCGTCCTTCGGAGGGGAAGTAAAGCCGGCGATCCCATGTCATAGATTTATGGGATGATAAAGAACCTTCCACTAATTACACTTGTGTGAAGCTAAATTATAGATTAAATTTGACTAACGCTCTTAGTTCCAACTTTCGTCGCCAGCAGCCGACTGCGGTGCCGTCTAGTAACCAAGTTCAGAACTAGTTGGTCATTGACGGTGGCGTTTGGTAGCAAAAGTAGGAACTACTTGAAAATTCAATGTCTGCAGTCCTTACTTGAATTAAAAACAGATAACACACACACTAATACAGCCATCAAAATTAACACCGGTTATCGGACAGATTCTACACACACCCAAAGTACACGGGGCTACATGACCGCGTTGTTGCAGCCCCTAAAGTGACGAACCAACCAAAATAAACAGTCAAGTTAAGATTGGACGGAAGGGGGATTCGTGTTCCATGCACGTCACCATTCTTAAATTACGTCTGACACATGCCCATGATAATATAATTAATAATCCAGTCAGTGATTTTAACCCATCATGCCGAGACGTAAAACGGACATAGGTCGTAGTTCATTGACATCGAAAAAAAAAGCGCTTATCACGTAATGCATACGTAACTTTTCCCGGGTGAAGCCGGGGCGGGTTACTAGCACAGTATATATAATTATAATATATATCACTTTCTTATGGACACGAGAGCTACCGTCATTTCGCACCAATCACTTTCAAATGTATGCATAAAATAGCCTATAACCATTCAAAAACTAGGTCGAGTTCGTTACTGGGCAGAATCGGACAAGGGGGTGGAAGTTGGTGGCATTTAGTAACAAAGTTCAAAACTAGTTGACGTTGACGGCAGCATTTGGTAGCAAAAGTAGGAACTACTTGAGAGAAATATCGCTATAGCTTTCTGAATATGTGAAAATTTTAATCATATATATTATTTCAGTAGTTTAGATCCCTCCTGCGCCACTCACAAGCGACAGATCGTGAAAATGGGCATTCAAATGAAAGAATAGTCTTATCAGTGACGAATTGCACTCCAATTCCATATATATCAATAATTGTTAGACCCTGACTATTATGTGTCAGAAAACTGTATCATAATGAGGCTCATATAACACTATTTTTCATTATGAAACAGTTTCTCCCACCAATCAGAGCTCAAGAAATAGTTGTGTGACCAATTAGATAAGGATACCTTCGCGCATGCGCTTAAAATCCAACATGTCTATATAAATTACCGAAAGTGCACTGTCAATATGTTCGCGTAAATAAACTGGTGAATATGAGACAAGAAATAGCACTGTACCTTAATATCCCCAAATCCAATTTCTACACAGCGCGTTGTTTTGAAAAGACTTTGGTGACAGTTTTACTGAATACTGGTGCACAATCTGAACATTGAAGCACACAGAGCGCATGCGTCGGTTGGCCAGAGAGCTTGGAAAACTGAGATATACTACCCAGACCCGATCACAACATTCTAGTGACTGAACAGATATTTATGAATATTTATGTTAAAACATATAATAAAGTTCTAATTATCGTCGAACATGAGCAGTCTTATGCAACTCGCCTATAATGGTAATTAAGACACTCTTATGAAAATTATAAAACTCGCATACGCTCGTTTTATAAACATACTCGTGTCTTAATTATAGCCATTATAGGCTCGCTGCATAATTTACTATTAAAAATGACTAAAAAAATGTACGAAGTGTGCAATTTGCAGATACATTTGATGTATGAAAATACGCTCCATAATTGCTGTTCACTTCACATTTTGGTCGCTGTGACGCCCGTTTCATGTCATTTTAACATTCTGAGGTCTTTCCATTATCATTATGCATGGATTTCAGAAACAGTAAATCAAAGGAATGAGTACTCAAATCGTATAATTTCACAAATATCAAATAACCGGTGAGTGTAACAGCACACTCAGCACACAAGTGACATTATCAGTGACAAATTGCATTCTAATTTCTTAAATATAAATTTTTGTAACAAGTGTTCGATTTGCAAAACCTATTGGGTAAGGTGTGGTTTATGGACATGGGAGATTTCTCGCACGGGTCCGCTAATATATTCAAATTCGTACTATTCTTCGGAGAACAGCTAAAAGCTTCATTACCTAATAAGGGCTGCTACTTTTAATCGATTCATTTCAGCAATCGAAGCAGAAATATCGATGAATCGATTGCTGGAAAAATTGATTGCTTTTTCGATTATATAATAATATCGTATGGCCTCGGGTGCAAGCTTTGTTTATTGACGCTGGCATGTAGATTTTTTTTTGTTGTTCCTTGGATCGCTATGAAAGTCAAGTAGGTTAGATATCTAAACTCTTTGTCACTATAGCGCTTTCTAGTAGAGAAAGGAGGAACTTTGTAAGTTGCGGAAAATCCCGAGATTAATTTTTTCCATTATGAACACGGTCTACTGAATTCAAATGGGTTCTTTAACATGCCAACAACGCATGAGATGCATGCCGTGATTTTAGTCGCCTTTCAAAAAAAATCACGTAGCATGGCCAGGAGCGAACCTGCAAGCTTGGGGGATAGGAAGTCCGACTCGATAACCACCCACCCACCGTGGTAAGATGTTTTGTCGATTAATCGATGTTCTTCGCAAAATTTTAAAATGGTAAAAACCATTTACTCTAACGATCACTGATCAACCAACAGATGAAGCTTTGATACCTTGTTCAGTTTAGAGCCGACTGTACTGCAGTAGGCAAGGTGTTTCAGACAGGTTCCCGTTAAATATGGTTCATGAAGTTCATCAAGTTGAGGGACGAACGTTAATGAGCACGAAGCCTGTTCTCGAGCTTGATTTCAGAAACCATACACAGCTACCGAAGGCAATTTCCTAGTCTGGCGTAGCAGTGGTTTATTTTCTCATACAGCTTTCAATATTGAACTATATTACACTGTGCCGCCACTCCGTCGCATTTCCGTGGGCGATACACTCATCGAGCAATATGAGTGATCAAAGTAACTTACGTGAGGGTGAATTTTCACTGGAAATATTCCGTCCTACTATATTTGTATATTTCAGTAGCCTAACGAGAAATAATGACAAGTAAATCATTTTTAAAATTAAAAGAAATTGTAAGAAGTCAAAAAGGATTTGGAAAGAAACAATATCAGATAAGACGATACACCATATAGATATATTTTTAGGCACAAGTGCTAAAAATGGAAATATTCCAAGGGAGGAAAGGAAAGAAAACCGCCTCAAAATGGTCCGGGGAAAGGAAGAGGAAACACAGTGAGATTATGAAGGAATATTGAAGGAAGAAGAAGGAACAGTAAAGGACAAAGCATTGAAATTGGCTCGTGGACCCTAGACGACCGGAACGAAAATACAAGAAATGACAAAATTAAATTAAAAAATTGATGATGATGATAATTGTTGTTTTAAGGGGCCTAACATCGAGGTTATCGGCCCCTGATGAAATGAAATGGCGTGAAATGAAAGGATGGAGATAAAAAAAAAACAGCTCACTGCTATGGATGAAACGAAAATGGTTTAGATAAAATAGACAGTGAGCCCCAACAACTATGCCTTATGTAGCGGGGAAAATACTTACAAAGAGGAACTCAGATTGAAACTACTCACCAAATGGAGAGCGGTAATACGTACATAAGGGAATTTCGAACGAAAATACTCACAAAAGGAATAGATTGAAAAATACGCACAAAATGTAGGTTAAGTCCGAAATACGTACAAAATGCAACGCACAGTCGAAATACCTACAAAATGCAAGTGAAATCAAAATACTTACAAAATGCAAATGAGATTGAAAATAATTACAAAATGTAATTTAGATTCAAAATACCCACAAAATTGCAATTGAGACTTAACTACTTGAACAAGGCGGGGTAGGTTGAAAATACAAAATGCAATTGAAATTCAAAAAAACTCACAAAAGCCCCGGCCCGGATGTTGAAAGATTTACTAAAATGCAATTGAAATTGATAAACACTCACAAAATGCAATCTAGATCGAAAAGACTTACAAAATGCAACGTAGATCAAAAATATCTACAATTAAAAAAAACGCTAAAAGGGAATTTAGATACACGGGGAATCAAGCAACAAAAACAGTGCGGGAATCTGAAAGAGAAAAGAGGAGAGGATTGGAGAGGAGAGGGGAGGGGAGAGAGGAGAGAGGAGAGGGTCCGCCCCAAAGGGAAGGGACAAAAGGGGAAAACTGACCCAGCTCAGGAATCCCTTGGGGTCGCCAACTCCCGAACTCACCAGCCGTGAGCCCCTGAGGGTGTAGCATTATCTAGGGTGCACCAGAAGTGGGGGGGGCTACATACACCCTGCCTCCTTAAGACAGGAGGTAAAAGGAAAAGAAAAAGAAGGCTGACCCCTCACAGAAGGAGGGTGTCAGGAAAGATGAGACAGGGGCCAATTAAGGCGGGAAAGGAAGAGACTCCCTAGGCCTCGGATACCCTAATACCGTCGGGGTCGGAAGAGAACAAGAGTTGACCAAGTGAGGTCGACAGGAAAGAGGACGGAGAGGATCCCGGCACAAGTAAGTGGAAGCGATGCCGGACTCAGCTGGGGCCCCGTGGTCGCCAACCCACGCCCACTAGAAGTGAGCCCCTGGGGGAAATTAAAAAATTAACAATTAAAGTTTTTTTAATGAAAATTAAAAAGAAAGAATTTAGAAAAATTAAAACATCTACTATATCTAAGTTGATCCGCCCAAAACCTCAAAATCGTCTCAATAGTACAGGAAAAGTCATGCATTTCTTGAAAAGTCAACGGAAATACTCTTATATATATTTAGGTTTAAAAAGTGTACCCCTGGCAGAACTGTGTCGTGTCCATCCCTCATAGCATTACAGCCGGGCGGCTAGTCTGTACACATGGGGCGCACACAACCCATTGTGCACTCAAAAGAAAATTCAAACAGAATTATCCACAGTAGTGACGAATTGCACTCTGATTTCATAAATAGCGACAATGTGTTTAAGAAGTGCGTTTAAACAAATAAACATCTGTATTTATAAAAGTCCCTAGTTGAAATAAGTAAAACAAATAAAAATAAATTAAAAAAATAAAAGTACCAGCAAAGAGGATACAAAAGGTAGGTTGGCTCAGGCAAGGAAAGCATTTCTACAGAAAAGGAATCTGTTGACATCGAATATAGATTTAGGTATTGGTAAGTAATTTTTGAAAAACTATGTTTGGAGCGTGGCGCTCTATGGAAGTGAAACTTGGACTGTTGGTGCAGCAGAATATAGGAGAATTGAAGCATTTGAAATGTGGTGTTACAGGAGAATGATGAAGATGAGATGGATAGATAGGATTACAAACGAAGAGATATTAGGACGAGTAGGAGAGGAGAGATGTTTCTGGCGACTGCTAATGAAGAGAAGAGATAGGTTGCTAGGACACATACTAAGACACCCAGGAATAGCAAGCTTAGTTATAGAAGGAAGGGTCGAGGACAAGAACTGTAGGGGTAGACCAAGGTTAGAATATGTTTTAAACACATTGCCTCGGATGTAGGGTGTGGTAACTATGTAGAGATGAAACGATTAGCTCAGGACAGGGAGACATGGAGTGTTGCATCAAACCAGTCAAAAGACTGAAGACTCAAACAACAACAACAACAACAACAACAACAACAACAACAACAACAGTACCTCATTAAAGAAATAATTTTTAATAATTGAACATTGACGAATTAAAAAAAAAGGTTTATGAAAGAATTCAGTTTCAAAAAATCAGTAATGTAAAACACCAACAATGGTAGGGTTTACCCAGGGACAACAGAGCGATGACCTCTATAGAATGGATGAAATGTCACTCGCACTGCTCCCACAGTACTAACTTTTGATTTATACTTTAGGTTGACTACCCGTCATCTTGGCCGACAATTCAGAGGATTCGACTGAGCATTTAAATGGTATGGATTCTGTCTTGAGGAAAGAATTCATGATGCAAATTAATAAATGTTGAACAAAAATATTGGAATGCAGCCGAAACAAATCGGAAACCCCCTATTGATGTCAAATTGGCAGGTGAGAAGCTAAAGGAAGTAGGAGACTTCTGTTACTTAGGAAGCAAAATAACCAGTGATGGACAAAGCAAAGAGGATATATAAAGTAGGTTGGCTAGAGGAAGGATACCATTACTACAGAAGAGGAATCTGTTCACATCGAATAAAGATTTAGGTATTAGGTAGTCATGTTTGAAAGCCTTTGTCCGGAGCGTGGCGCTCTATGAAAGTGAAACTTGGACTGTTGGTGCAGCAGAAAAGAGGAGAATTTAAGCGTTTGAAATGTGGTGTTACAGGAGAATAATGAAGATCAGATGGGTAGATAGGGTTACAAATGAACAAGTATGACGACGAGTGGGAGAGGAGAGATGTTTCTGGCGACTGCTAATGAAAAGAAAAGATAGGTTGGCAGGACACATACTAAGACACACAGGAATACCGTACCAAACGTATTAGTTATGGAAGGAAGGGTCGAGGACAAGAATGGTAGGGGCAGACCAAGGTTAGAATATGTAAATTTCGAATTATCCACGATTTTTCCCATTAATGTGATACCAAGTTCAAGGGACCTACGCATGTCTTAGAATTACGGTATGGACGAATTCGAACTATCCAAGTCCCATTGTACTATACTAAATATACAGGCTTTAAAAAAGACCATTTTAGTCTATTTTCAGGTCCGTATTGACTTGCAATATATATTTTAAAAAAATACTCAGATGTCCAATACAAAAACAAGAAGTTCCGTGACGAACTAAAGAGCCTACTTTTCTTAAAATTTAAGATTCATGCCAATGATTAGTCTATATGGATCTATCTAGAATAATGACGACATTAAGTTGGTAATATCGACATTTCTAATTAGTTCGAAATACTGTATACCTGGCATAATGTAGCCTAATAGAGAACTAAAGTTGGCAGCCCTGGTGACTGAATATATTCTTAGTTCCATCTCTTAAAGTACAGAACACAATGGACAGCATGAACGTTACACAGTTAAACATTGCATCTAACAGCGCACGTAAAATCATGTTGGCAACAATGACATACATGTATTGGTCAGAAATAATCTGAAATAATATGATCTATTGTTGTGTCAATTTTGAATGAAATCCATTAGTTAGTATAGAAGTTACATGCATTTTAAAATTGGACCCATCAGCAGGCTTAGAATCATGTTGGCAGCACTGGCGTAGGCCTATATTAGTTACTACAAATTTATCTAGAATGCCAGGTACTATACGTGTGCAAAGTTTAGAGCTATTGGCTTGCATACTTTTTCATATATTGATATTAGGGTAACAAAAAGAGAGACCGTATTTATTAACAGTTGGCAGCCCTGGTTACTCTTAAGAATCGGCATAGTAATATATGTTATGGTACACATAGCACACACGAAATTTGGTTGAAATCCAAATGATAGTATAGAAGTTTTATGCATTTAACATTTGGACCTCTCAGCAGGCTTGTAATCATTTTGGCAACACTGCCATGTATGGCCTTCTGGAAATTAAACTGCATTATTATTATCTATACGTTTGTCAATTTTTAAATAGCTCCCATTCATACTTTCCAAGATATCCAACGTGGAGCTCAAATTTCAATTGCGATTTTTCAGCAGTTGGTAGCACTGACATTTTCAAATATGGCCGTGAGATATTCAGGTATAGATGTTTACTCCTACCAAATTTTGTTTCGATTGCTGCAGCCGTTTAGGAGTTGATAGGGGGGGGGGACACACACAGCCAGACAGACAGACAGGACAGACAGAAGGACAGACAGACACACATTTGCCCGATCTCATAAGTCTACTTTTTCCTCATTTTTGCAAAATGTGAAAAGTAGGCTAATAGTAATGTTTCTTAGTAAAGAAGTCATTATTAACCTATTTTCATGTATAAAAAGTCTTGAGATCTCCTTTTGTCCATGTGTGTGTGTGTGTGTGTGTGTGTGTACCCCTAATAAAATCTAAACGGCTGGAGCGATTTCAAAGAAACACTGTGAGAACATGGTACTATTTCATCCGGCCCCGACCGTGCCCTTCACATTTTAGTAAGTCTCATCAATCCAACATGGCGCCTGTTCGAAATATTTCACCGGCATTCTATGTCTCCGAAACTACTACAGATATCACCCTGAAATTTTGTACGGTGATAAAGGGCACTACTAGAAATTAAACTTTGCAACTTTCAAAAAGCTGTAAAGTACAAAACGAACTTAGTGGCCAAGCGAAGTTGAAACATTTAAACAGACGTTTTTCGCGATTTAACCATCCGAGCGCAGTGAAACGTAGTACAGCAATTGGTTATACACATTGTGATGCACTGACATCTAATTTACTTGAATTGTTCACATAACCTCAAGATGGAGGCTGGGCGAAATTTCAAAATTATTTTTTTATTTCATGTGACCTGGTCATCCGATCGAAGTCAACGTTTGAATAATGAACCTACGCATTAATCGTCATCTAATAGTACATAACTCTATGGCCTACATGTATACAATTCCAACATGGCGACCATCTGACGTATTTACACGGTTCTAAATATCTACTAATCTCTGTCAGCAAGCAAACTGAAATTTAGTGTTGATAAAGCCTATTAACATAAGGTCACCTATGGAACTATCAATAACCTGGCGAGCACAAATCCAACATGGCGGGGACGCGAAATTTAAATATTTAAATGGACGTTTCTCGTGATTTAACCATCCGACTGCAGTGAAACGTAGTACGGTAAATCAGTGAAACTTAGTACGGTAAATGATTATACAAATTTTAATCCACTGACATCTAATTTATATCAATTGTTTTCATAACCTCAAGATGGCGGCTGTGCGAAATTTTAAAATCTCTATTGAAGTTTGAATAGTCTTCATGAAATCGTTCACAACTCTATGGCCTACATATATAAAATCCAACATGGCGACCATCCGAAATATTTAGAAGTTTCTCAATATCTACGAATCAATTACAGCAATCAAACTGAAGTTTTGTATTTTGATATAGGCAATTAACGTAAGTCGGAAATATAAAAATAGGCTATTTAGTTCGTCACTTGTTTGACTCATCTTCAGCACTTGTAACAAAAATATGAACATCATGATGCCATGCTTATTTATACAAATATACAACTTTTTAATTAAAAAAATACATTATGAATAAAATGTTAAATTGTTCCCTTATTCAGTAAATTCATTGTACTTCGTCAATTATGATTATTGGCATGTCTAAAGTAAAGATTATTGTGGCTTCCTTTGCATGTGGTACCATGATAATGATTCATTCAATTCACAGTTGGAGAGACGG
This sequence comes from Meconema thalassinum, assembly GCA_946902985.2. Taxonomy (NCBI): domain Eukaryota; kingdom Metazoa; phylum Arthropoda; class Insecta; order Orthoptera; family Tettigoniidae; genus Meconema; species Meconema thalassinum. The sequence continues at coordinate 159,022,526 of OX336398.1, read as the reverse complement.
GTCTTGTCAATGCGGGACTTGAAAATCCTGTTGAACGTCGTAGCTAAATGTTCTAAGTAAAAAGGAAATCGCTTTCTTAGTAACGACAAAAATTGGATTGTCGTTGTAGCAATAGTATATAGGTTTTAAGGACAGGCTGACTTAAGTGAAAAATGTTTGTAGTGTACAATTTATTGGGATTCAACTGCATGTCGTTTCTTCTCAACCCATGTCTTTATCTGCTATATCTACTATATAAAGCTCAAATACCACTGACTGACTGATTCATTCATCACGAAATCTCAGAAACCACCGAACGGATTGGAATGAAATTTGGTATGCAGCTTCCTCAAGGGCCGCAAACGCCCACTAAGAAAGGATTTTTGGATATTCAGGTTCTAAAGGGGTGTTAAGGGGGTAGACCTGCATTTCATTGAATAGCAATATCTCCCGATTGGTTTCATTGGGGGATGTTATACTCGGCATATAAACTCATCATTAAAAATAAGAAGACACGTGTCTGAGGGTTTTTCGATGTGGTGTATATTATGAGGTGAAAGGGGGGAAAAGTGGGGCTTGAAGGATTCCTAACGGAGCGTGTATCCCTTAAACGGCATAGGCCAGGAGTTTGGAACTCAGTGGAAAAATATCAGCATAAAAATAAGTAAATAGGTGTTTGACCGTTTTTTCATAAATCCAATTTAAGCGGCCCATGGGGAGGGGTGAAATTATGGGGGGGGGGGGGGGACGTAATATGTCTGAGTGTAAAATTATACATGGCCTATGTTGTAGACAATAACACATTACATCTTTTTTGTCTCTTGCTATTTCATCATACGACGAATACTTACGGAGTTATTAATGATTTTGTACTTTTTGGCCGGAATTTTCCAAGTCCCAGGAATGACATAAAAATTGATTCGAATGAAATTTCAAAAAAGATTTTTTTTAATACTTTTATATTTTTCACGTCTTTTAGGGTCCGAAACCAACATGATATTTTGATGTTTTTTTTTTCGTCCCATGCATTTCTGGTTTCAGGTGATAGACCATGCTTATCTATCTATATAACTAATGTTATAACGGGATTCCAAATGTAATTGCGGGCGAAGACGCGGGTAACAGCTAGTAGCCTATATTTGTCAAATACCACTCACTCACTCACTCATTCATCACGAAATCTCAGAAACCACCGAACGGATTGGAATGCAATTTGGTATGCAGCTTCCTAAAGGGCCGTAGGTGCTCGCTAAGTAAGGTTTTCAAAAAATTCACTCGGAATCATGGTCAAACCGCGAAAACCGCGATTATATGAAGCAATGCGGGCAGCAGCACGTCGCCCCTACCAGTCTTTGCAGGCAGTGAGCTTACTGTCATAACGTGCACATCATTGTTGCCTGCGCTTCCGACCTTTACCCACTCTCTCTGTTCAAACAGTACTTCTATGTAATTTCTGTTTGTACTTTATACTTTCACCATCACTTTATAATCATCATATTGCATTATATATTAGCCATTAATTGCAGTAACTGTAGAGTTCCTTTGTTTGTTGGATTAGATACGGCGTTTTTCATAATTTCTTGGTGGCACATAGTTAGAGAGCAGAGTACAGGCAGCTGAGTTGAGATTCCTGGGAAGTATTGTCCACAAAACGAGGAGAGACATAGTGAGAAATGAAGATATACGGAAAGAACTGGGAGTACAGAAACTAAATTACAAACTGGAGCAAAACAGATTGAGATGGTTTGGTCATGTCAAACGGATGAATGAATTAAGGCTACCAAGACGAGCACTGGAACGACGGATGACAGGGAAGAGAGGAGGAGGAAGACCAAGATTGCGTTGGATGGACTCTGTGGAGAACAGCATTAGAAAACGGAACCTGGATTGGAACACGGTGCCGGAAGAGGAATGGTGGAACGACAGAACAAAGTGGAGAGGAACCATATTTGCCCCCACCTTGTGTCAGCTGGAAAAGGTTAAATGAAGAAGAAGAAGAAGACATAGTTACAACGAAAAGTAGACTTTGGTAAAAGAAAATTGCCTCTACCAACGTTAATTTTGTTAAGTTAGGCTAGGTCTATTCCATTTATCAGGTTTATTTAAGTAGAGATTTGTTTTATTACGTTAGGAGAATATCTCTCAACGTCTCAACAGCACTCAAGCACCTTTGGAGAAGACCGTGTCTGCCGCTTACTTTTACAGCTTCAGAATATTTGAGCTTGAGGGTGATAATTCTTATCTTTAGTTATTTCGCAATCTTCTCAATCAGTTTCAGGTTGATATGTATGCAAAGATTGAGACAGAGAGACTACTTTGGATTCGTATCAATCAGAAAAAGTTCAGAAGTGAGGAATATGTGCACCTGAAGGACGCAATGAGTAAAGCTGTCAGCCGTTTGTCAGATATTGGTAAAATGGTCGTCTTGCCGCGCTATATGCATGAACGCATGCGCCATTTTGGACGTCCTGATTTTTTATAGCATTCACCTGCAATCCAATATGGTCCGAAGTAGTCGAGCACCTGAAACAAGGTCAACAACCTCAAGATAGGCATGATTTGGTAGCGCGGGTATTCCATTTGAAAGTCAGGCACATGATAAGACTTCTTAGTAAGGGTTGTATCTTTGGTCCTGCAAGGTGTCACATGTATTCCATTGAATGGCAAAAGCGAGGATTACCTCACTTTCAAATACTTCTGTGGCTGGAAGAAAAGCTAAGGTCTGAAGACATCGACAAGGTGATCAGTGCTGAGATTCCTGACCCAAATCTTGACCCTGCTCTCCATGAGATTGTCAAGGCAACCATGATCCACGGTCCATGGGGAGTTCTCAACAGGTGTTCGTCTTGCATGGTGGAAGGAGTATGCAACTAGAAGTACCCCAGACCACTCACCACGGAAACCCAAACCGGGGAAGATTGGTATCCCAAATATCGCAGGCTGCCCACTTCGGCTTTCTTCGAACTATGCCGATCCGATAAATATTAAAAAGGGAGTAGAAATTGACAATAGCTGGGTGGTACCAAGCACCTTCTCAGCTCATATCAATGTTGAGTACTGCAACTCTGTAAAGTCAATAACATACATTTGCAAGTATGTTAACAAAGGTTCCGACCAAGCTACTTTTAGCATCGGAGACTTTGACGAAGTTGCGAGATATGAATCAGGACGTTACATCAGCAGCTCAGAGGCGGCTTGGCGTATATTCTGCTTACTCATACATGAATGCTAGCCTTCGGTCATGCAACTTGCCGTCCACCTCGAGAACGGCCAGCGGGTTAACATTAATCAAGTCGACGTTCGTGACCAGTTTAACAGCCCTCCAAACAACTCTTCTTGCTTTCTTCGAACTATGCCGATCCGATAAATTTGCTTCCAACACTTTTATATTGTGAAGTTTCATCCTATTTCGTTCGGAAAGGTAAGAAGTTCTGTAGAAGGAAACGAGGAAAGCTAGTCCCAGGCCATCCTGGTGTGAAAAAACATCAGACCCTTGGCAGAGTTTACACCGTTCACCCTGGTAATGCCGAGTGCTACTACCTCCTCCTCCTCCTCCTTTACATAACATCCCTGGCCCTCAGTCTTTTACTGACCTCAAAACCGTGGCAGGGGTGGTTCAACCAACATTTCAAGCGGCATGTAAAGCACTTGGCTTGCTAGAGGATGATGCGCACTGGGACCGCACACTAGAGGAAGCGTCCTCCACCGACTCTCCCCACAAGATACGCGAGCTGTTTGCCATCTTACTGGTGTTTTATCAAGTGAGTGATCCCATTATGCTCTGGAAAAAACACAAAGACAGCCTCGTGGAAGATGTGGTGAGAGAGGTTCAGAGGCAGTGTGCTGATGTCAACCTGGTCATGGGTGTTATCTGCAACAGGCGTCTGATGCTTCTTGAGGATTTAGTACTAAAAATGTCTGGTCAACAACTGGAACGGTTTGGACTTCCGTCGCCTTCTCAAGAACAAGATTCCGTCGTTGTTCACCGGGAATATGTCAGTGAACTATCTTACGACACAATTAAGTTGTCCAAAGTGGTTGCTGATAATGTTCCAAAATTGAACAACGAGCAGAGATTGGCCTATGACGAAATAGTTCGAAGTGTTGTTTCAGAATGTGGTCAGATCTTTTTTCTGGATGCACCAGGCGGAACTGGCAAAACCTTCCTGATTAATCTCCTGCTCAGTACATTTAGAAGTAGACAGAACATTGCCATCGCAGTCGCCTCCTAGCGTATTGCAGCAACCCTACTGGATGGTGGACGAACAGCGCATTCTGCCTTCAAGATCCCTCTTAACCTCAGTCACGCTGCATCTGCCCTTTGTAACATCTCTGCAGTTTCCTTTGAAAGTCTGATATGCCACGACAATTAACAAGGCTCAGGGGCAGAGTTTAAAAGTAGCTGGCGTGGATCTGAGAAGTGACTGTTTCGCACATGGTCAACTGTACGTGGCATGCTCCAGAGTCAGTTCTTCTGGTGGCTTAGTAATTCTGCAGCCTGAGAGAAAGACCAGAAATGTAGTTTACCGAGAAGTGCTTAGGCGACCTGCCTTAAATCAAAGCTCCCCGTCGCATATTGCACCCGATATTGCCGTCATTATCTTCCACTACAGTAAAAATTTATTTTACTAATGTTATAACGGGATTCCAAATGTTATTGCGGGCGAAGCCGCGGGTAAGAGCTAGTATATTATATAACTAGTGATCCGCCCCTGCTTCGCCCGGCAAATTGGTGAAAACGCCGTCTAATGCGGCTTCAATGCCGCCTTCTGCTCAAGCTCAATCTTCTGCTCCAGCTCCTTCAATGCCGTCGCTGCTAATGGACTCGGACTCTCACCACGAACAACACGAGGTGAGTGACAGTGAAATGGAAACTCTGCAAATTAAAATGGCCCGCAAGGACCGCACGCCTCCTTCTATCGAGCGTGCTAAGAAGCCCTGGTATCCAGGGCAGAGTTCTGCTTCCACTAGCACTACTGTTACGCCCACGGAGGATCTGGGTATTAAGAGCCTTTTGGAGATAGACTCCCCGCTCCGCCGTCTCTCACCATCTCGTATCGCTGCCCCATTTCACTTCCCACCTCGATCGCCACAGCAGAATTACGTGATAAGCACTTTTTTTTTCAATGTCAATGAACTACGACCTATATCCATTTTACGTCTCAGCATGATGAGTTAAAATCAATTATAGCCTACTATCATGGAGATGCATGTGCAACGAATTCTTGTCACGTAATTTAAGAATGGCGAGGAGCATGAAACACAAATCCCACTTTCGTCCAATCTTAACTTGACTGTATTTTTCGCAACAAAAAGTTCACATGTGAAATGAAGAAAAGCCAAGTTGCTCTTCCGGGGAAACTCCAAACACAACCACTCTTCTCCGAAGTCTTAACAAAACTCGACAGACTGCTGCTGGCTGTATCTGGGGTAATAGGTTCACCCCTAGCTAGCTCGTAAACGGTCGCCTCAGTAATTGAATGGAGATTGTTGGAAGAATTGAAAACTTAAAAACACCTATAGTGGGCGATGTATTGAAGATAGAGATATGCTCTCCAGGATTTTTTGTAGAACTTTTCATGCCGAAGAATTCTTACACTCACAGTGTACAGAATGGTGAAAACCGCATCAAAATCCATCCAATGATTCTCGAGATTACCCGTGACATCCAAGAATCAGGGACTTGGTTTTATACTAAGTAGAGATAGAGATTATTCAGATTTTAACCTGTGAGCAAAGAAAGTGATTTATAAAGGATATTGTACGTCCGAGTTGGTAGACTACTGTGTTTAAGAAAACTTATTGAAACATTGTATGCATTGACTAGGTGAATTCTTGAGTATTTTTTTAAACTATACTAAATATGAATTATAGGTTTTTTAAGGGGGTGGGGGTTGGTTCGGAAGACCGGGATGAGGCTCCAAAGAATTACAGTTCACTCCACGGATCTTTAACATGGGTATGTTGGGGCTGGGCGGTCTATCTGTGACGCGGACAAAAACCGGACACATAGCCTACTGTAGGCCTATATCCGGTGGTTAACATGGTATTTTTCATGTACAGTAAAAATAACTGGACATGCTTGTTTTATGAGGCATGGAGAGCTGCATCAAACCAGTCAAAAGACTGAAGACTCAAACAACAACATTATTATTATTATTATTATTATTAAGCCTCCGTGGCTTAGGCGGCAGCACGCCGGCCTCTCACCGCTGGGTCCGTGGTTCAAATCCCGGTCACTCCATGTGAGATCTGTGCTGGACAAAACGCAGGCAGACAGGTTTTTCTCCGGGTACTCCGGTTTTCCCTGTCTAAATTTCATTCCAGCAACACTCTCCACTATCATTTCATTTCATCTATCATCCATTTAATCATTGCCCCAGAGGAGTGCGTCAGGCCTCGGCAGCCGGCACAGTTCATATCCTCGCCGCTAGATGGGGGCTTCATTCATTCCATTCCTGACCCGGTCGGAGACTGGAAGCAGGCAGTGGATTTTTTCATTATTATTATTATTATTATTATTATTATTATTAACAAGATCTGTAGGTAGTCCGATTAAGTGATGGAAGGAAAATTCAGGACCGTAACGGGACACTTGGGAAGATGGTGGTGATTTTATTTATTTAAGGGAAAATTCCCCAACAGGAGAGCAATTAAACTTGATAACATGAAATTTGGAGGTGTGTCTCTCTTCATTCTCGCAGAAAGCTTCCTCTTCCTCTCCTCATTATTATTATTATATTCGATTTTATGGAGCTCGGATACTTGGTGTGGCCTGACAGTGTTGCTCACAGTCTCAAAAATGTTGAGAACACCTGCTGTATGGTATCCCGACATGCGTCAAGGGCAGTGGCTTATAGAGAGTTTTTTGGGGGTGGGGTGGGGGTGGGGGGTAGGGGCATTCAGGGGCTTGGAAGCATGGAATAGCCTCCCCCCCTCCAAAAAAAAATAGGTCGGGGTTACTCCCCGGAAACTTTTGTATAATTTGGTGCAAAATGATGAGTTTAAGGCTATCTGGCATCACTTTTTGAACCAATTTGTTGTGATGTTTTATGTTTCGTTAATGTCAAACACAACTAGGACAATTTTATGTCATTAGCCTACTTTCGATTTTTGCAAAAAATGAAAGTAGACTTATGAGATCACTACACGGCGAAAAAAAGTGTGTCTGTCTGTGTGTGTGTCTGTGTGTGAGTCTGTGTGTGTGTGTACTCTGAATGTCTGTCCCCCCCTATCAATTCGAACACTGTGAGCGCAAATTGAACGAAATTTGGTACAAAGGTAGCACTAGCAAAGGACACCTCAGTGTCATGTTTTTATTAATACAATTAACTTTCTCACTTTATAGTATTTAGATGGAAACAATTAACATTACTGTTTGGAATCGGGGCACATGACCTCGTTGTTCCACCCCTTAAAACCTCATTAATCAACTGTTTTGATTTACAACTTACACTATAATATAAAGTCAAGGTTTCTTGAAGCATTACGAAATTGGTTTATAACTTCGTCAGTGTTTAGTATGTCTCTGAATAGATAACAATGCTAGACCGTTGAGTCTGTTTAAGAAGTAGAATTTCTTAAGTGTTTTCAACCTACTCAAACTCAGTTCGTCAGTAGCTACAGAGACAGGCAAAATTGCCAAAAGTTTGATAATGATAAGGGTATATAAGTTTGGTAAAAAATGTTTTGTCACACGCTTCAAGGGCACTTGCCGCTGTACTTGGTAGGTTCTTAAGAGCGAAGGCTCTGGAGAGTAATAAGAGGTTGTGTTATAACTAGAGCCCTGCGCGGAGAAACAACACTTCATCCACATCCTTCCCGCATCCACACAACTGTTATCCGCATCCGCCTCGCATCCGCATGACATTTTTCCGCATTCCCACGTTTGTTATCCGAATCTACTGGCTTTACAGTAATATCTTTAATTGGATAAAGCATAAATTACTAATGCAACATACTGTAGACATTTGAGGAGAAAGTCGTTCCCTTAGGCTTTGTATGCCATGTGCTATGTCTAAAATGAATTTTATACAGCCAGAATTGCAACCCTTTCCTGTTCGGAGTGCTAATTATGCTTAATGACATAATTTGAATGAGATTAGCTTAAATCATCACTTGTATTTGTCATAAAACATAATTGAAAAATATGATATGTCATCAACATCCGGGTCCTAATAATGATATTAAACAAGTTTGGATTGTATTCTAAAAACTATCCGCAAATTTTCTTCAAACGTTATGCGCAGCTTATCCGCTATCCGCACAGACATGCATGGCTAAAAATGTTGCGGATATCCGCGGGTTTATCCGCATCCGCGCAGGGCTTGAGTTATAACACGTTATCATCATCATCATCATCATCTTGTACAGTTTCCAGCCCCAGGCTGGGTCTGTTTGGAACATAAGCATCGCCACATAGTCCTTTCTTCCCACCTGACCGCTGTCACTCTGGTCCAGTCCTCGCCTCTCTTCTTGACACATTCCTCCACTCCTTTCAGCCATCTATCTCTTGGTCTTCCCCTTGGTCGTTTCTTCTGTATCTGCATCTCATGTATCCTCTTGGGAATCTTCTTCTCATCCATTCTCTTTAAGTGTCTATACCACCTCAGTCTTGATGTCTCAATCCTACCTTGCAAGGGCTCCTCTTTCACCATTTCCCTGACCTTTTCATTCCTCACCCTGTCTCTTCTTGTTACTCCGATCCTACTTCGCAGGAACTTCATTTCACCTGCCTGTATTCTGCTTATGTCTCTTTTCTTCATTGTCCACGTTTCTGAAGCATAGGTCAATATCGGGAAATAGTAGCTTCTGTATAACACTTCCTTGCTTTTTTGTGGGATATCTTTATTCCACACTAAGCTCCTAATGCTTCTCAGAAATACTTCTGCCAGTCTGCCACGTTCCGTAATCTCTTTGTCACGTAATATCAGAGCAAACTGATTTTCACACTGTTTATATCGCTCTATCGTCGGTCGCATAGCTTTGCAGCATTGCCATAATTATGTCGTTTAGTCACAATAGTAGGCTACATGATAAGTATGTTGGTTTTTAATGTGTTAATTCGTAAACAAATTATGCGACAACATTTCGGGAGGGCTCCCCCCTCTTATATACATCCCTGATCCAGGGCTCACCGGCAAGAAAAGGTGAAGCAAATTGTGAAAATCAGGGACGGTGTGGAACTCGTCTGATTTTTCTCAGTCACCTCATATTTGAAAGAAGTCTTCACAGAACGTACCTTCATCTAGCAGCAGAGGCCAGTCCTCCATGAACACTAGTCAAAGTCAGACTGATACAGAACAATGGAGAGAGGGGGGGAAGAGACAAATAAATAAACATCAAAACAAAGAGGTAGAAAATATCGTAAATATTGTTCCCCAAGAGTGGGGTAAGCGCCTGACACATTAATGCACCAGCGCTGGCTGGCTGGTCTTATCTGTGACATAAAAACACATGTGCTTTATTCCCCCTAGCTGATAAGATAACACTCCTACAACTGTACTTGGAGTTTTCTGTTCTCTGGTTGTCCACGAACCGAGCCATAATCAAAATGCGGCCACTACAGCCCGCATGTTTAACCTTCTTCAGGTTTGTATACTAACCACCTATCGCTAGAGCCCTTCGCGGAGAAACAAAACATTATCCTCATCCGCCCTGCATCCGCACGACTGTTATCCGCATCCGCCTTGCATACACACGACTATTATCCGCACGACTGTTATCCGCCCCTCTGTTATCCGCATCTGCCCCGCATCCGCACGACTGTTATCCGCCCCTCTGTTATCCGCATCTGCCCCGCATCCGCACGACTGTTATCCGCATCCACCCCGCATCCACACGACTATTATCCGCATCCGCACGACTGTTATCCACATCCGCCCCGCATCCGCACGACTGTTATCCTCATCCACACGTTTGTCATCATAATCTACTGGCATTACAATCATATTTTTAATTAGATAAAGCGTAAAGAACATATTTAGACATTTGAGGAGAAAGTCGTTCCTTTAGGCTTTGTATGTCATGTGCTATGTTTAAAATGAATGTTATACAACCAGAATTACAACCCTCTCCAGTTCGGAGTGTCAAATATGCGTAATGAAAAGAAAATTATGCTTTTCAGTCGGTCAACACGATTGTACCCAAATGAGTTGGGTCATTCCCTAATTCTGAAAAATTACATGAGATTAATAAATGTATTTTTTTCTTCAGGACTAGGGAATAACCCAACTCATTTGGGTACAATAGAGTTGACCGACTGGCAAGCATCAAACTTCTATTTTCTAAGGCAACTCTGATAATGGCTTCAGACACCATAATAAGCTTGATGACAATTTGAATGATATTAGCTTAAATCATCATCTTACAATTATCATGAAAAAAAAACCGGAAAAATAAGTGTCATGTCATAATATCATAATTATCTTATAATAATAGACTAAACTCACCAATATTTTAAAAAAAAATCGAAAAATGCACAATAAAATAGAGAAAATGATCTTATAGTAATAAACTCACCAATATTTCAAAAATGACATCTGAAGCTCAAACTGAAAAGTCAATAAAAATACATTTCTAACACTTAACAAAAGGTTTATATTCATAGCTACTAGCTTCTCCTTAACTCTGATAGACGTAACCCCCTCATATAAAGCTGTGATATGAGTAATTTGGAGAAAATTGACCTTAGAAGGCTGATTTCTCTAAAATACGACCAAAAAAATCTACCAAACTTCAAAAATGCTCTTAGAAAGGAAAAAATAGCAACAAAAAAATCAAAAAGATGCAAAATAAAAATGACATATTTGAAGGTGGCCCGTCCGGAGTTTCTATGCACTTCAGCATTGTTTTAGACAGCTCAGTAAAAATATGACATGTCATCAACATCCGGGCCCTAGATAATGATATTCGAAAAGTTCGGATTATAATCCAGAAACTATCCGCAGCTTATCCGCACAGCCATGGAAACTATATCCGCATGGAGAAAAGTTTTTCGGATATCCACATCCACCCCACATGAAATGACCCTCGAAATCAATCAACCTCAACACAATAATTTAAAACTCAGCAATTCTTCTAGGTTTGTGCCGCGTCTTGTGTGGGGTTTCGCCTAGAACACCAAACTGGCTCATCGACGGGCTCTTGGTGTCCCCGCCCGGACCCACCCCAGGAGTAACGAACTGCGCGCTACCTCCCTTAATATAGAGTGCAACTGCACTCCTTCACTGCGAGAACTTAAAGCTCTATCAGCCTGAACCACCCTATGAAGGCTTCCAAAAAAGATGGTATATTGGCTGTGAGGGTGCGAGCGGGGACACCAAGAGCCCGCCGATGAGCCAGCTTTGTGTCCAAGGCGAAACCCCACACAAGACACGGCACAAACCTGGAAGAATTGCTGAGTTTTAATTCACCGGCCGTGAAAGTTACCACAATAATTTAAGTTCATTTAATACTAAGTTCCGTGATGATATCACCAGCAGTTGTAACGTTACGCCCCATGCAGGGTTAGCCAATGTATTTCTCTCTTAATTTCAATTCCCTATAACGACTCCTGCAAGGCGAGAGCAGAGAATGTTAGCCGCAAATCCGACGTTCAACTATGTTCATCTTTTATTAATCCTAATTTCTTTATGCTGCATTTTTATTTTTCATTATTGACAGTGTTAACCTCTTCCGGCTGTCTTTTGTATGCAAATCAGAAATACAGTAACTTCATTGTGTGGTTGGTTGGTTGGTTCCTCAGTTTAGGGGCTGCGACAACGCGATATGTAGCCCCGTGTACTTTGGGTGTGTGTAGAATCTGTCTGATAACCGGCGTTAAATGTGATGACTGTATTAGTGTGTGTATCTGTTTTAATTCAAGTAAGGACTGCAGACGATCAATTTTCAAGTAGTTCCTACTTTTGCCGCCAAACGCCACCGTCAACGACCAGCTAGTTCAGAAATTAGCTACCAGATGCCACCGCAGTCGGCTCTTGACGAACGTAGGAACTCTTATGAACGTTAGTCAAATGTTTAACCTATATTAATTTAGCTTCAAACAGGTGTAATTAGTGGAAGGTTCTTTAACATGGCAGAAATCAATGACATGGGACCGCCGGCTTTACTTTATTGTGTGATATTGCAAATTGTTCTACGAATTGTCTTTGCGATTCGGGTTATATTGTAATTGGTAATTATGCTGCTCTATGACTACGCTGCGTAATGGAACCAGATGTTAAATTATACATTTAGTTGATAACGTGTTAATACTGTATTTAGTACATTGTGCAACGAGCCTATCATGGCAATAATTAAGACACGAGTATGTTTATACAACGAGCGAAGCGAGTTTTATAATTTCCATACGAGAGTCTTAATTACCATTATAGGCGAGTTTCATACGACTGTTTATGTTCGACGATAACTACAGTATAACTATTTTATGTTCGAACATGAATATTCATAAATATCTCTCGAGATTTCTCCAGTTTTATGTACTGAACAGAGCGCATGGGACGCAGAGAATACCTTGTATTTGACCATGGCCTCCTCAAATACCCCACTATGACACTAGCCACGCAGTTAAATTTAAAATAGGAGGCCGCGGAAGTCAGCGCAGATGCGATGCTCTCCTTACCTAATTGGTCACACAACTGTTTCTTGAGCTCTGATTGGTGGGAGAAACTCTTTCATAATGAAAAATAGTGTTATAATGACCCTCATTATGATACAGTTTTCTGACATACAATATTTAGACTACATTTCGACATCGTCGAACATAATAGTATATTATGCAACGAGCCTATAATGGCAATAATTAAGACCGTGTTCATAGTCTAAGCATCTTATATGACATACTGAGATTATACGTTACTCAATTTACCTTTAATGAGGATAAGAAAATATGCATATAAATTATTTTGCAGCTTTAGTACACACTGACTTTCTGTATGCACAGGAATAAGTAATTTCTCATTACCCACGCCATTTATGTGTGATTGAAAATCATAAGTATATTTGACTCCACAAATTATCTTCCAATCATTGAATAATTTAAATATTATTTCCTATCAAGAAGGCAGTTGTAACATTTCAAAAATGAAAATGAAAATCCACAGCCTGCTTCCAGTCTCCGACCGGGTCAGGAATGGAATGAATGAAGCCCCTATCTAGCGGCGAGGATATGAACTGTGCCGGCTGCCGAGGCCTGACGCACTCCTCTGGGGCAATGATTAAATGAATGACAGATGAAATGAAATGATAGTGGAGAGTGTTGCTGGAATGAAATTTTGACAGGGAAAACCGGAGTACCCGGAGAAAAACCTGTCTGCCTCCGTTTTGTCCAGCACAGATCTCACATGGAGTGACCGGGATTTGAACCACGGACCCAGCGGTGAGAGGCCGGCGTGCTGCCGCCTAAGCCACGGAGGCTTCAACATTTCAAAAATAATGGAGGTAATTATGTGAACACTGTTATAAGACTTCTTAATTACCCCATTAAATAAAAAAATAAACTCGTGTCAGGAAAGTAATTGTGAGACAGTTCTCGAGGATTTGTGCATATACTGCACATCCCATTTTACTATTGTTGCATTGCTCTGCGAAGTTCTTGTTCTCCACAGTACTTTTCGACTAGGTTTACACTTACATTGAGTTAATATTGTACTTGAATAACATCAGAGTAAAGGAAAACTGTTCTAAACTCACTTAGCGGCAAAATGAATATACTCTGCGAAATATACAGTATTGGCATGCATCTTTCTATAACATATAAAGACACCTCCCGGGTAACGCCGGGTACAAAAGCTAGTAAATTATTAAAACAAAATATTCATTAAAATTATAAAAATACTGATAAAAATCCAAAATATAAAAAAATCATAAAAATTAAATTTCACAGTATATTCATGAAATTATAAAAATAATTATAAAAATTGAAACTTACAGTATATTTATAAAATTTTTAAAATTAAATCTCACAATAGACTATATTTATAAAATTATAAAAATAATTATAAAAATTGAATCTTCAGTATATTTATAAAATTATAAAGATGTTTATAAAAATTAAATCTTACAGTATATTTATAAAATTATGAAAATAATTTAAAAAATTACAATAATGGAGATAAAAAATGTAAACATTATAATAAAATAAATGTTAAAAAAATTAAAATCAAAATAATTTTACATCTAGGATAATCCCCCAAATTGCTCCGTCGGGAAGCTAGCCATTTTCGGTACTCCGTTACTGTTATCGGCATTGCAGTTCCAGTTCTTATAATTAATAACGTCGATACTCCGTTACCTCAAAAGTAACCGTTGCACTACTCTTCAACTCTACAATGTATGAAAAAAAAATATAAAATTTTAATTTATAAATAGAATTTAAATTTCTAAAGGACGTACTAGGCCTGCAAAATTTAAGTTTTTGAAAAATACACGAGAAGTTTTCGCTAATTTTTTGATGTGCTTATTTCCAAAATGATCATTTTTTTTCATCACGTCAGTTCTTTTTTGTAAAATAGATATCGATATTTTAGCCAACATCGAGAGCAAAACAAAATCCATTGAGTTTAAACTTCTTACATCAAAATAGGGTGCAGTTTCTAGAAAAAAACTAACAGAAATAAAAATTACGAGCCTTACAGTAGTCGCATATGATGTGGAACATCTCTGATATTATCCTACTATGTGTCTGCCGGGAGCGCAAATCCCTTGTTAACAGTGAACTCTGTTGGTCATTGAAATAACTACTTGCAAAACTCCATCCGCCACCGCGCTAAATTGTTTTCAGCGAATATGATATATTGATGATTTATTGTAGGAATATCTAAAATGGGGCCTCCAAACCTTGAAGTAAACCGTATGCGATGCTTCCTGTTACGCATTTCCGTCTCACTTCCGTCCCTTTTCCAAAATCACTCCCACAAACAATATCCAGCAACCGAGTGGAAAGATGTTACACATCAAACAAGTAGTTCCGTGAAGAACTAAATAGCCTATTTTCATATATCCTACTAATATTAATAGCCTCTATCAACACACAAATTGTCAGTTTGATTGCTGTAATAGATTCGTAGATATTGAGAACCGTCTAAATATTTTGGCTGGTCACCATGTTGGATTTTTATATTCTAGGCCTTAGATTTATGTACTATTACATGACGATTATTGTGTAGGTGTTTTATTCAAACTTCAATCGCATGATTAGGACACAAGAAATACAAACGGGATTTAAAAATTTCACTCAGCCGCCATCTTGTGGTTATGAAAATAATTTAAATGAATTAGATGCCAGTCGATTATAATTTGTATAAGAATATACCGTATCAAGTTTCACTGCGCTTGGATGGTTAATACGCAAGAAACGTCCATTTGAATATTTACATTTTGCGTCGCAGCCATGTTGGATTTGTGCTCGCCAGGTTATTGAACGTCCCATAGGTGAACTTATGCTTATAGCCTCTATACACTTTAAAAAAATCAGTTTGATTGCTGTAGTGGATTAATAGAGATTGAGAACCGTCTAAATATTTTGGATGGTCGCCATGTTGGATTTTAATATATGCAGGCCATAGAGTTATATACTATTATATGATGATTATTGTGTAAGTTCATTATTATTCAAATGTTTATTTCGATCGCATGATAAGAACACAAGAAATAAAAACTTAATTTTCGAATTTTGAACAGCCGCCATCTTTAGGTTACGTAAACAATTTAACTAAATTAGATACCAGTCCATTACAATGTGTATAAACATTTCCTGTACGAAGTTTCATTGCGTTTGGATCATTAAATCGCGAGAAAGGTCCATTTAAAACATATAACTTCCCTTGGCCGCCATGTTCGTTTTGTAGTTAACCGGTTTTTGAAAGTCTCATAGATATACTTCAAGTAGTGCCCTTCTCCGTACATAATTTCAGGGTGATGTCGGTAATAGTTTCAGAGATATAGAATGCCGGTGAAATATTTCACACAGCCACCATCTTGAGGTTATGTAAACAATTGAACGAAGTCAGATGTCGGTGCATTACAATGTGTATAAACATATACTGTGCCAAGTTTCATTGCGTTTGGTTGGTTAAATCGCGAGTAAAGACTATTTCAAAGTCGCAACTTCGCTTGGCCTCCATGTTGGTTTTGTAGTTACCAGGTTTTCAAAAGTCACATAGGTGACCTTCTAGTTGTTTCCTTTATCACCGTAAAAAATTCCAGGGTGATACCGGTAATAGTTTCGGAGATATTGAATGCTGGTGAAACATTTCGCACAGCCGCCATGTTGGATTAGTGAAACTTAACAAAATTTCAAGGCCACGGTCGGGGTCGCCCGGAGTAGTGCTATGAAGTTACCGAGTGTCATTGAAATCGCTCCAGCCGTTTAGATTTTATTAGGGGAGGACACACACACACACACACACACACACACACAGACACACGGACAAAAGGTGATCTCATAAGCCTATTTTTTCCATAAATGAAAACAGGCTAAAATAGATGATTGACCAAGAGGAACAAATATTATGTATATTTACATGAACGTTCCAAACAAAATTTTAACTGAGAGAAAAAAAACAAGTCTATTTAAGTACGTAGTATTTTTCCTTTGAAATGTTTTGACGTTCTTCTATTACGTTTAATCTCAGGCAAATTTTCATAAAAATCTTACAATTGAATATTTCAAGAAAACTTGACATGATGGATCTTTTCAATTACAGTCTTCGAAATCGGCACCGCCGAACAATACATCAAGTTCAGATATCACTTCCTCTGTATTTTTTTTTTAAATCGTAGGCCTGTGGAATCAATTTAAAAGTTGTTTAAAAGTTGGATAGATGACCTCACATTACGCCCCTTAAAATAACAACGTAATAAAGTTTGGTCTTCCCTGCATTCTGAATCTTGGAGGAGCATATTAGTGACCGACTCTGAGATGTGTGTTTGTAACCATTAGCTGTAATGGACCTCATTATCCTGCTCTGTTTGTGCAGTCTCCGGTAAACTTGGAGTGGCGCGAGTAAACTCATTACTGGAATTAATTCCCGCTTCTTTCTGAGAGCATTGCTTTTAAAATAAACTGCGCACCATCATGGGTACTTTCAATAGATGAATTTCAGTTTTCCAATAATCGATTATTCGAAGTAAGGAAATAGATTAATTGCTAAAAGTAAAGAGTTACGCTTATTATAGAAATTTATAAAATACTCTTTCTGCCTAAATATACAAAATGCCTTTTCTTGTGCTGTATAATTTAACAATAACCAAATAAGTGACAATGGAAGGACGGACATCAATCAGTTTTCAGCAAAGATTTTGAATTCTTGTTCAATGTTTACAATTTAGGAAAGGAACATTTTTGTATTACTTTGCTGTAGCCTAGGTTTCACAAAGAGGTAGCCTACATTATTTAACAAGTAGTTCCGTGAAGAATTATACAGCCTATTTTCATATATCCTACTGATGTTAATACAAAATTTCAGTTTGAAGGTTGTGATAGATTCGTAGATATTGCGAACCATCTAAATATTTCAGAGGGTCACCAGGTTGAATTTTTATTTTTGTACATTAAGACCATTGTGTCCACAGCTGCCATCTTGTGATTATGCAAACAATTGATATAAATTAGATACCAGTGCATTAACATTTGTATAAGCATTTAACGTGCAACGTTTCACTGCACTCTGATAGTTCATTCGCGAGAAACGTCCATTTAAATATTTATACTTCGCGTCACCGCCATGTTGGATTTGTGCTCACCAGGTTACTGAAAGTTCTATAGGTGTACATATGTTCATAGCCTCTATGAACATAAAAAAATTCAATTTGATTGCTGTAAAAGATTCATAGATATTGAGAACCGTCTAAATATTTCGGATGCTCGCCATTTTGGATTGTTATATGTATAGGCCATAGAGTTATGTACCATTCAAGGACAATTATTGCCTAGGTTCGTTATTCAAACTTTCACTTCGATCGCATGATTACGGCACAAGAAATAAAAACTTAATTTTAAAATTTCGCAACAGCCGCCATCTTGAGGTTATGTAAACAACTGAACTAAATTAGACTCCAGTGCATTACAATGTGTATAAACATTTGCTGTACCAAGTTTCATTACGTTTGGATAGTTAAATCGCGAGAAAAGTCTATTTAAAAATCTCATCTTCGCTTGGCCGCCATGTTAGTTTTCTCGTCACCAGGTTTTTGAAAATCTCATAGGTGAACCTTTAGTAGTGCCCTTTATCACCGTACACAATCTCATGGCGATATCGGTAATAGTTTCGGAGATCCTGAATGCTGGTGAACTATTTCGCACAGCTGCCATGTTGGATAGGTGAGATACAATAAAATTTGATGGGCACGGTCGGGGTCGGCCAGAATAGTGCTATGATCTTACCGAGTTTCATTGTAATCGCTACAGCCGTTTGGAAGTTATTAAAAAAAATACACACGCACACGCACACGCACACACACACACACACACACACACACACACAGGATCTCATAAGCCTTTTTTTTTTTTTTTCATGAAATGAAAATACGCTAAACATATGAAAATGAAGATCCACACCATGTTTGTAGTGATGGGGGACAAATGGTAAGGTTACATTATTAGTCACTTATTTAAGGTGACCTGAACAATAATTAGCATATTTGTAGTGATGGTGGACAAGTGGTAAGGTTATATTGTCAGTAATATTTTTAAGGTGACGTGGACTATAGTCGGGGGGCAATTGAAGGGTTTCAAATGCAAGGCACCGGTAACAGTTCATTTTCTACCACGAGAAACAAAATAATGCACGAAAAACTAACGACAATTTTGATTGCTCACCTACAGAGTTATCACAGTTAGCCGGTATCGTTATAGCACTATAAACACGCTTAGACTACCACACAGTGAAGTCACACTCGTAGTGGTATTGGCACCCAACTGACAAGGCTATGAAATATCCATTGCGAGGGTACATCCTTTACGTAACTTGACACAATCACCAGAGTTCGGGACCTTCCTTCCAGCAATGAAACCGTGACCATGTTAGAATAGCGGTCCCAACACAAGGCTTATAAACTACAGAGGTTGCCTCAATTTTCACTAACCAATCAGCGCTCACAAGGCGAATGACGTCACAAGATACCAAACGCGCCATGTGGGGAACGTAACGAAACTGTCAACATCAGCTGTTGAGTACGCAAAGAACAGTTTATTCTCATGAAATTATTGGTAAATGGGTGATAAAATAACTGAATGTAGCCTACTTACATTTTATGTTGTGATATTCTTGAATTTCTTGGAAATTCGCCTTGACTCGGTAGCAGTATCGTGGGTGTTAGTGACTTCCAATAACCACTTCTTATGAAAGATAGAATTGGAATGTTTCAATCTGATGAAGAAAATTGTTATCACAGCTGCCTCAACCCCACCAGACGGTACGTCAGGAACTTCTCTCGACACAAAATCTGGCGTTCTTCTTAGAACGTTCTTGCCTCGTTGAAATCCGTATTTTCCGTGAAATGTGACGAATTTTGCTGAAATGTGCCGGAACTGGTTTAGCCAAGTTTCTGAGGGTTCGGTCATACCACCGTATGACAAGTGTTTAAACCAGGTTGGTAATGCATAATTGTGTGGAGTTTGCATTCCATAGGTTAAGTTCCCATGTTGTGGAAATTTACCTTGGAACTTGTGGGCCACATAACCTGCAACATAGGCCTAAGCCTTGCCATCTTCCTCACTTTGCTCCATGATATTGGCAATGAAGGACTCAGGTTGCACATTGCTCCCTAAGGTTGGTTATGGATGCACGTTACTTGATTTAGACACTATGCCAGTTTTCTTTAGTGCTTTAGCAACTACATATTCATCTGAATCTGGATCAGCAGTGTTTGTTTGCTTTTGAAAAACTCCTGGATTTTTTCCTAAAATAATCATCCTTAGTCTGTAAATGCAGTCAAGGGGAGCCACCATGGGTTCGCAATTGTGAAAAGAGGTTTTCCAGTACATCTTGATTTAGCCTATGTGTGAGAATGTACTTTGTATTATGCCTACGGGCCATATCTTGGAACAGAAGTCGAAGGGATTTTATTGAAAGGATGACTGCTTTCTGGAGTATTTGCAAATAATTTTTACCAATACAAAGAAAATTACTCATGAAATTTTCCATCTTGTCCAAAAACAAAATATCATGCATGGGCGTATATAAGGGGGGGGGGCTGAGGGGGCTCCAGATCCTCCCCGAAAAAAGCCAACTTGGGTACAACATAAAATGTATTTCACAGTAGTCTACTTTTAAGAAATAATTATCAATTTGTAAAAGAAAATGAGTGTTTACCTTTCTGCTTTATAAATTGACAAGTAGCCCATTTAGATATTTTCCATTCATACTCCATAGGCTATAATAGAAAATTCATTAAGTACTCACAATTTTCCACGATAGTTAGCCCCCCCCCCCCCTCTCTCTCTCTCTCTCTCTCTCGAAAAAAAATGTATATACGCCCCTGATACCATGTACGAAATATGTCAAAAATATTAACAGCTTTAAAATCATCCTAGCAGGTCATCAAAACTTACGAGTAGGCCAGCTAGGCTCACTTACCATTTGGTTTTAGATTCCTGGGAAATCTTGGCTTTATATTAAGCAATTCGGCCCTGTAGTCTAATAATAAATAATGTTATTGGTTTTACGTCCCTTTTAACTACCCTGGCTTTTAGAGACGCCGGGGTGCCGGAATTTTGCCCCGAAGGGGATCTTTAACGTGCCAGTAAATGTACTGACACGGTTCCCTCGCATTTGCGCACCCTCAAATGCCAGCTGACTGCGCCAGGTTTCGAACCTGCAACCTTGGGCTCAGCAAGCGAGAACGTTACCCCTGAGCCACGCAGCCAGACAATCCTGTAGTCTAATTCGAAGTCTTCACTCTTAAAGTGCAGGGAACATATCCTAATTGTTTGTGGGTTGCAATGATCTTTTCACTTACATGCAGCAATCCACTGATTGCTAAGGCATGCGTCTTTAGGCATCGTGAAAATCGACACGTCATTTCCAACTTTATAATAACTGTGACAAACTGCCACAGCACATCTTTGGCCTGGCATGATTATAAACAAAAGGGCTTAAAACACGCGTTTAAACCACTGCAATACATACAATATAAGTTGGCTTTCTTTGCATATCTCGCGCCTCGCGCGCTACGAGGAAACGTGTGACGTCACGTCCTTTCCCTTCCCTCCGCGATCCCCTCACCTAAGAGCTCCATATTGAGGCAACCTCTGTAGTTTACTAGCCTTGGTCCCAACAGGCTGTCCGGAGGCCATGTGCGGCTCATAAGGATAGTTCATCGCAAACACGTACATTACTGTACAACCAGACAGCACAGGTTTGAATCCTCATGATAGCGGAGTAGGTAGGCCTATACCTCATAAAGAAATAATAGCATAGCGTCGGAAAGCGACCAAAATAAGCAAGGTTTCTCCGGCTGCGACAACGCGGTCATGTAGCCCCGTGTACTTTCGGTGTGTGTAAAATCTGTCTGATAATTATCCGGTGTTAATTGTGATGGCTGTATTAGTGTGTGTTATCTGTAATTCAGGTAAGGACTGCAGACGATCTGTTCCATGTAGTTCCTACTTTTGCAAAAAAAATGCTACCGTCAACAACACCTAGCTGTGAACTTGTATACTAAATGCCACCCCAACCGGCACCTGGCGACGAACGTTGAAACTACAATAATAATAATAATGATAATAATAATAATAATAATAATAATAATAATAATAATAATAATATCGTATGGCCTCGGTGGCCGGGTGCAAGCTTTGTTATTTGACGCCCAGAGGGCAGCTTGCATGTCGAATTTTTGTTATTCCTTGGAGCGTTATGAAAGTCAAGGTGGTTAAATATCTAAGCTCTTGACACTATAGCGCTTTCTAGTAGAGAAGGGAGGAACTTTTGTGTTGGCGGAAAATCCAGAGATTGATTTTGCCATTATGAACACGACCTACTGAATTCAAATGGGTTCTTTAACATGCCAACAACGTTTGACATATGTACAGAGATTTTTGTCACCTTTCAAAAAAAATCACTTAACACGGCCAGGAGCGAACCTGCAAGCTTGGGGGGTTGGTAGTCCGACAAACCAAACACTCACCCACCGTGGCAAGCTAGTTGCTGTGGTATACGTGAATAAAATAACTTTCGAATCTCTGGAGAGAATCGACGGTCCATGTTGTGTGTTTTAGGCCAGATCGATCCAGCAACTCCCCGACGATGCCTTGAACTAGCCTCAGAATATTCTCTGATATTGAACAAGTATATCCACTCACTGGAGAGGGGGAGAACTGTCACAAACATATTTGTCCTCCCATTTCCATGCAGCTCGCCCGCCTCTCTGTCAAACATAACAGTTCGTCAAGTAAGAGCATTTCAGCTGCTTATTCTAGAGCAGGGATGCACAACCTTATAGTAAGTGGGGGCCAACTTTTTAATCATTTTAAATGATCTTGTCGACTTTGTCGTCACGCTGGGGTCTGGCGTTACGTTACGGTGACAGGACGAAATGTACCGAGATGCACTGAGATGTGTGAAGTCATAGTACCGCTTAGTGCAAGTGTTCCCCGACAAACTCTACTTCGTTAGTATAAGATAAAAATCCCCGATTCTTGGATGTCACGGGTAATCTCGAGAACCACTGGATGGATTTTGATGCGGTTTTCACCATTCTGTAAAGGATATCTCGAGGAAAGATTCTGTCGAAAATAATTTATGTATGATCAAAGGAAGCCAAGCAGTAACGATTTCAGTGAAAAAGTCGAAAAATATCTTGGCGTCCGTGCGCTTCTTACGCTTACCCTGGGCAAACCGTTAAAAATATCAATATACTATAAGCGTAAGAATTGGTCAGTATGAAAAGTTCTACAAAGAAAGTCCGCGAGAGCATATCTCTATCTTCAATAAATCACCCACTATAAGTGTTTTTAGAATGGATGGAAGGGGCACGTCCCCGTGTGCTCTGGTGAGCGTGACGGCATCCCGCGCGCTTGACCTTGCTTTGCCCTTGGTTTGCACTTGCCGTTCGTGAGTAATTTGAAACAAGATAAGCAAGATAAGTATTATGCAGATAATTTTCTAACATTTCTCAGCATTTGTAGCATTTAAAATGATACTAAGTCTAGTCTTTCAGACTGACTGTCACTTTTTTTACACAATAAGTAGCGGGCCGCAAGTTACCTTTCCACATAGGAACTTTCCAAGCCCTACCGTTAAAGCTAATTTTACTATTATCTGAATAACCTATTTTACCAGCAGATAAAAAATATGTTGCAATACCATTTTTGTGTCTTCTAAATGGTTTAAATCCATTTTTGAAGTTTTGATTGGCAAATTGCGTTACTGAGTTACCAAATTACTGATTTACAATCAACTTACTCATAATTCGAAAAGGTTTAGGGGCAGATAAAATAAAATACAAAGTGATGCAAAACTTAAAAACTGTCCAATAATTGTTTACTTTGTAATTTATTTTTAATGAAACATTTTTATATTTTTTTCGTTTCAATTAGGGCCTACAATAATGGGAACAATCTCATCATTCACAATATATGATATTCAAGTTTTTAATATTACAAAATATTTATCCACGGCCCGCATAAGTGACTTTGAGGGCCACGGGTTGTGCACCCCTGTCTAGAGGCTGAGCGAGACCTGGCCTCTGTTTTACTCGAGATATTCTCTGAATGAAGCACTGCATGATTATTTAGAGCTGCTGATAAGCGACGCGACGTTCGGTTAATTGACTCATAATCGGTAAATTGAATCATTTAAAATCAATCAACAAGTAGTTCTGTGAAGAACTGAAAATGAAAATCCATTTTCATGTATTCTACTCATGTTGATTGCCTCTATCAATATACAAAATTACAGTCTGATAGCTGTAATAGATTCGAACTCTAAGATACTGAGAACCGTCTATATATTTCGGATGATCACAATGTTTGATTTTTATATAGGCTATACGTCTTACATGAAAATTATTGTGTAGGTGTCTTATTCAAACTTCAATCGCATGATTAGGACACAATGAAATCTTAATTTTAACATTTACCACAGCCGCCATCTTGAGGTAATGTGCATTTCAATTTTTCCTGTACCACGTTTCACTGCTTGCGAGTGGTTAAATAGCGAGAAAAGTCTATTTAAATGTTTCAATTTTGCTTCGCCGCCATGTTCGTTTTGTAGTTAACAGGTTTTTAAAAGTCTCATTGGTGAACTTCTAGTAGTGCTCTTTATCACCGAGCAAAATTTCAGGGTGATATGAGTAATAGTTTCGGAGATATTGAATGCCGGTGAAATACTTCGCACAGCTGCAATGTTGGATTGGTGAGACGTAATAAAATGTCAAGGGCACGGTCGGGGTCGGCCGAAATAGTACTATGACCTTCCCGAGTTTCATGTAAATCGCTCTGGCCGTTTAAAAGTTATTAGTGTGTGTGTGTGTGTGTGTGGTGGTGGTGGTGGTGGTGGTGGTGGTGGTGGGGGGGGGGGGGGGGGGTGGACGACGACGACGACGACGGACAAAAGGTGATCTCATAAGAGCCAATTTCTTCATAAGTGAAAAATGAAAATAGGCTTAAAGCCGTTAATCGACTGACCGTTCAATCGTTTAATACAGCGATTCCCAAACTGGAGTAGGCGCACCCCGTGGTGGTATTATACGCAACGAACTAGTTCGGAGTACGCAATAAATGAACGGTAATGGCGGGCGCCATGTTCCCATCGTATTTGTCAACCGTAAATGTACCAGCCACGCACATCATCCTCAAAAGATCCATATTCATGAATTCTGTAGTACTTACAAAAAAACACTAAATGATATGCGAATATCTAAAATTACGTAATTGCAGTTTTGTTCCATTTATAGTAGTAATAGCAACCAAAACTTGGCATTGCCCGGGAACAGTTATGAATGTGCAACGAATTCTTGTCATGAAATGGCGAGGTGCATGAAACACAAATCCCCCTTCCGTCCAATTTATAAACACTTATAGTGAGCAATGTATTGCAGATAGAGATATGCTCTCCTGGACTTTTTTGTAGAACTTTTCATGCTGAACAATTCTTACACTCATAGCATATTGATATTTTTAACGGTTTGTCCAGCGTAAGCTTAAAAATAGCACGGACGCCAGGCTATTTTTTTTCTCGACCTTTTCACTGAAATCGTTACTGCTTGGCTTCCTTTGATTATAAATACATTATTTTCTACAGAAACCTTCCTCGAGATATCCTTTACAGAATGGTGAAAACCGCATCAAAATCCATCTTGTGGTTCTTGAGATTACCCGTGACATCCAAGAATCGGGGACTTTGTTTTATACTGAGTAGAGATATTTGAATGTTTAGTCCATAATTTGTAAAAGTAAACGACAAGGCAGTGTTTATTCCTATCTCTAGTTAATTGAGAGAAATCCTACCTGCCAGAAAAATCAAATATTTTGTAGCACTTTACAGCTTATATCTTATAGTTTTGTTACTTACTGTCAGGAAAGTGGGGATGGATCTCTTATTGTTTCCAAGTTCCCTATATTCTAAATAAACAAAGTTAAGCGGGCTGGAGTGTAAAAATCACCGTTGACATCCCCGGTTTTATTGAATTTGAATAATTAACATATTTAAGGAGAATAAATATTACCTAAAAGTGTGAAGTTCTTGATGATAATTTGATGACGTATTATTATGTAAAATATTTACACTCTTGTTACGATCAGCATTAATGTTAAGATTTTCACAGTTTATGTCAACCTTTGCTACACTTTAAACATTAAAAAAAAATCTACCTATTAAAACCCTCAAAAAACCCTACTTTATGTTTTTGAAAACCTAAAATGATAATTTTTAAGACCTAAAATTCCGGTCCCTAATCATAAACAACCGGGTCCTATTAATGATATTAAACGAGTTCGGATTGTATTCTAAAAAACTATCCGCAAATTTACTCCAAACATTATCCGCAGCTTATTCACTATCCGCACACCCATGCCAAGTACACTGGCGGGAACATATCCCAACACCAAGAAGGGCTTGTGCTAGATTAAAGAGCGTTGGTAGGCGTGTAAGTACATCTGAAAGATGACGTGATTCAAATTTCCCACAAATCGCATTAGCGTGGCGTTAGTAGTGGCCCCATGACGTTGCATATCAGGTTTGCTTTTAAATACGGGCAGTACTGTGCGTGTGAGATTTGACTGTGTGACTGAATGGGTCAAGAATGCCTTTGCGACAACGAAGAGGCAAGTACTCGTATTTGCAGCTCACTGCGTTTCAACGAGGCCGTGCAATAGGGCTACGTGAAGGCGAGTTTTCCTTCCGCGCTATTGTAGAACGACTTGGCAGGAATGTCTCCACTGTGCATGCGTGCTGGCAGCAGTGGTTGCGAGAAGGTATGGTCGCAAGAAGACCGCTCTCCGGACGTCCCGTGGCACCACCGAGAGGGAGTACTGTCGTATTGGGCGTATGGCTTTAGCACATCGGACGATGTCTGCAGCAGCAATTAAAGCGGCAGTTGCCACCACAGTGACGCACCGAACTGTTAGAAATCTGTTACTTGAAGGACAGCTCCGAGCCAGATGCCATGAGGCGTGCATCTGCGACTTCAGTGGTGTAAAGCGAGAGTTCATTGGAGGATGGAGTGGAGCTCCGTTGTGTTTTCCGATGAAAGCCGATTCTGCCTTTGTGCCAGTGACGGCCATGTGTTGGTTAGAAGGACACCAGGCGAGTGTCTGAATTCCACCTGTCTGCGGCGTCGACACACTGGAACTACACCGGGCGTTCTGGTCTGGGGAGCAATTTCCTACGACAGCAGGAGCACACTCGTGGTTATCCCACGCGCTCTGACTGTAGATGTGTACGTCCGTCTGGCGATTCGACCAGTTGTGCTACCATTTATGAACAGCATTCCCGGAGGTGTTTAAAACAGGATAACGCACGACCCAATGCCGCTGTTTTAACCCAACATGCTCTACTGAGTGTCGACATGCTGCCTTGGTCTACTCGATCGCCCGATCCGTCCCCAATCGAGCACGTATGGGGCATCATTGGACGACAACTCCAGCGTCATCCACGACCGGCATTAACCATCCCTGTATTGACCGGCCAAGTGCAACAGGCATGGAACTCCATTCCACAAGCTTATATCCGGCACCTGTACGACTCAATGCATGCCTGCTTCAACTGTCTGGCTATTATACTGGTTATTAATGAACCAGCATGACACATTTGCGATGGCTTTTCTCGCGCGGACATTAACTTGTTGTCTTGTACCTTTAATCAATTAAATATCTTACCTCGCCAAATATATTGCCGAAATTCCCGTACTCTACATTCCTGATTTCATGGTGTTGGGATATTTCTTTCCGCCAGTGTACATCCACATGGCGAAAAATTCGCAACGCGCAGTGCTTTATTCCTAGAGTCTTTAGTCCTCACAATATAACACTCGTCTGTAGCGGCTTGTGTTACGAGTGGAACGTGTCTGTCACAAGTTTCTCTGTATCCAGTGATATTTGCATATGTCACACCCGAGTGTCTGGAGTCCAGCAAATTAAATCCCTCAGTCACACAAACGGCAGTTTCCTTGGAGACCGCTAAAAACGACGTGACAACAGGGAAGTTTACCAGATTACGTATTCTGGAGCGGCCTTCTTCAGGGTGAGGCACTGTTGGCAACATGTCCTTACACGTAGGGATTTTTTCGCTGTTTTCATCGCGAGTAGGACCTCTAAGCGCTACCGATCCCATATCTTACAAGTGCGTGCTGCGCCGAAACCAATCACCGCATACCAATGGTTCCTATGTTTACAACATGATGGTGATTGTGATAATTGTTGATTTAAGGGGCCTAACATCTAGGTTATCTGCCTCTAATGATTTGGGTTACAGTGAAAGATGAGATGAGAATGAAAACTATAACTATAACTACGGACTTACATACTACAGTAGAAGAAATGGTAAACAAATAAGGGATAAGGCAAATAAAGGACAGGAAGAAAATAAATGCCCTCAACCCTCAAAGAATGAGTATTGAGGGACTTTGAAGGAAGGAGAGTCATGCAAGGCAGATAGCAAAGGGAAATAGGAGAGAGCCCGCCCAGCTCAGGAATCCCTCGGGATCGCCAACTCCCGAACTCACGAGCCGTGAGAGTGTAGCACTATCCAGGGTGCACCAGAAGTGGTGGGGCTACACACACCCTGCCTCCTTGAGGGCCTTGAGGAGAAGACAGGAGATATCATGAGAAGAGAAAGAAGGCTGACCCCTCGAAGAAGGAGGGTATCAGGAAAGATGAGACAAGGACCAATTAAGGCGGGAAAGGGAGAGACACCCTAGGCCTCGGATAACCTAATACCGTCGGGGTCGGAATAGAACAAGAGGTGACCAAGAGAGGTCGACAGGAAGGATGACTTGAGAGGAGCCCGGCAATGCTGGACTCAGCTGGGGTCCCGTGGTCGCCAACCCACGTCCCACTAGATGTGAGCCCCTGGGGGCTATGTTAACAACAGTAGAGGCTCGTAGGCTAGGCTTATTATAACTAGACCTGGGATTTTAGGTTGTAAAAATATTAGTTTTAGACATTTAAAATGGGCTTAAAAGGCAAGTAAGTAAGCTTTTAAAAGAGAAAATTGGCACCTAAAATATACTTTAAAAATGTGTAAATAGACAGAAAATAGACTTCAAAATATTACAATAATCGAAATTCGATACTTGTCGAACCTGATTGGTTGGTTGGTTCCTCAGTTAAGGAGCTGCGACAAGGCGGTAGTGTAGCCCCGTGTACTTTGGTGTGTGTAGAATATGTCTGATAACCGGTGTTAATTGTGATGGCTGTATTGGTATGTATTATCTGCAATTTTCAAGTAGTTCCTACTTTTGCTACCAAATTCTACCATCCACGACACCTAGCTGCGGACTTTGCTACTAGATGCCATCGCAACCAGCACCTGGCGACGAACGTTGGTAACTAATATAGCGTTAATCAAATCTAACATACAAATTTTAGCTTCACACAAGGGTAGTTAGAGGAAGGTTGTTTTACATGCCATAAATCTATGACAAGGGCCCGCCGGCTTTACTTCCCCTCCGAAGGAAGGCATATTGGGTTCTCAACGCTCTTAAAAAAAACCGACGACTTCGGCTGGTTTTGAACCCACGATCTTGACCATAGAAGCTCAGCATGCTATCAATTACGCCACCGAAGCCGCCTCTCTGAGAGAAAGGTAAATTAAAAGTTGGAAATTAGGATGGGCAATGTAAGACATTCCGGCCGGCCTCGTGGTGTTGGGGTAGCGCGCCTGTCTCTCTCACTCGGAGGTCCCGGGTTTGATTCCCGGCTCAGTCAGGGTTTTTATTAGAAACTGACGTGAGGACTGGAACGGAGTGCACTCAGCCTCGTGAGGAAAATTGAGTAGCTGTCTGACAGTGAGGGAGCGCTCAGGTCACGAAAGCCAAGATTAACGGCCGAGGGAACCCAACTCCTCACCCCAATATCTGCAGGTCAAATGGTTGGGTAGCGGTTGCTTGGTAGGCCTAGGCCCTTCATGGGCCGTAGCGCCAGGACATTCCATTTTCTGCACAGATATGAAGGAATTATTAACCGACTACTTGAGTGCTAGTATTTGAATGCAAAACGTAGGAAATTCATGACTGTTGAGAAGCATTTCAAATACACCAAAGGGAAATATCCATATTATTGAAACATACGGAACGTTTAACATTGAACAACAAAAAGCCATTGATTTGGTTCCTTCAATTTCCACATACAGTGCACTCCCGATAATTCGTTTTGCGGTTAATTCGCGGGTCTCCAAATATATTTTTAAATAGCAATTCTCACGGCAACTAATTATCATGCTAAGCATCCTCCCCGTCATTGAAAATAATTTTCGTGGGACGCAATGCGTAAAGACGAAATCATTGACTGAACTGCGTTTCTCTGTGATGGAACAGTAGTCCTACTTGCGCAAGTTCGAAACATACGAGTAGGTTGCCGCGAGTGGTATAGCATAGATTTCCTTTATCTTCGAAGCCCAAACAAGACAAGAGGAATGCGCTTTCCCTGGGAACCTACCCTCCCTTTCCCAACAGCCACGCTCCAAGATCGCTGACCTGCGAGTTGTGAAGGGTGGATGCGCGGACAGCGTATTGTAAACAGGGATTATTGCGTAATGACGTAAACTTTCGCGAGACATAGAGCGTGTTTGTTGGATGGTCTTCATGCATTGAGCCAGTCATAAGAGAAAAATACCGCTACATCTGTAACGACGATATTTCGAACGGGCAAGTTAGACGCCGATAAAGACGATTATGATTTAAGACATGAAAGCAAAGATGAAATAGCGCGGAATTTGACTGTTGGTGAGGAAACCTGAGATCCAGTTGATATCGAGTGCGGGAGTGATGCAACGGAAATCCCGAAAGTTTCCCCACAGTCTCTAGTCACACTTATCTCTTATATTGAAAAACTAAATGCATTTGTTCTCTTATAATGTTTTCTTCGGAAATGTGCACTCGAAAATTAGAATAAACGATCTAAGAAACAAAATGGAATGACTTTTTTTTAAATATTATTGTAGGCATAATCCACACAGGCCTTCCTCTAGCCTAGCATAATCAAGTGTTATAATTATTATTTTGCGTGTTCAAGCCTATTTCAATATTTTAATCAATAGTTTTGTTTTTACTAGGCTTAACAAAAATAACTGCGGATAATTCGCAGTTTTCAATAATTCGCGGAATTTCGTGCATTAATTACCGCGAATTACCGAGAGTGCACTGTACTATAAAACAAAGTCTTTGATTCTTGGATGTCACGGGTAATCTCGAAAACCTCTGGATGGACTCTGATGTGGTTTTCACCATTCTGTAAAGGATATCTCAAGGAAGGAAAACCTGCCGTCCGTGTGCCTTTTTAACTTCTAGACTATATACTGTATCTATATATACGCCCGAGAATGTTCTCCGCAGTGGTTATGTGCAGCTGTGAGTGGTTGCGTCATCGGTTTAGTTGGTAGCACGGTGTCTTTGACAGGGTGAATCCCACACGTGTGGGCTGTCGAAATCGTCAGTGTGTATTGCAATTAGCGAGCATATGTGTCATCAGCACTTCCAGCATCTGTTATGAATGGCTGTGGTGAGTACAAAGTATACTGTTTGCTTGTTATTAGGGAACACAGCGATGACAGAATGCATTCTGCACATAAGTCAAGCAGCATTGCGCGTCATATGAGCTCATGTCACCACGGACAGTTAAACGATGACAGAGGCTACTTGAGCTGAGTCGTATCCTACTCGTGCAACTGTACCTGTCAACGAAGCAGGCTGACGTGTGACACAAGTAAACAGAGAATAGTTCCCATCTCGACCGCCGGCAATCATTTCGTGAAAGGCTAATATGAAGCAAGCGGCAGCCGTGCTGCCAACGTAACTTCTGTAGCTAGCTCTCACAGACGCATGTAGGCGCTGCGGAGAACATTCCCGGACTCACTGTATTGTTCAGCATGAAACGTTCTACAAAAGGTCCGCAACAGCAAATCCCTACCTTTAATATATCGCTCACTGTATGCGATTGTTTTAGTTTTCATTTCTTCCCGCAATCTCCATTCAGTGGAAATTTAAATTAGTTTGGGAGCGAGCCTATCACCCCAGCTTCAGCCAGCATCAAACTGTCGAGTCAAGTCGAGTTAAAACTTCAGAGAAGAGTATTATGTGGAGTTACGCTGTTCACCTCTGCTTTTCTGAATTGCGTCTGGGACTTGCCGTCCGTGCGTCTTTTAAGCTTACGCTGGGTAAACCGTTAAAGATACTGAGTGAAGCCAAGGCGGGTTGCTAATATTAGATATACAAAATACCAGTTAACAGAAACTGAGATACCTCTACGATTCAGATGCCAATAAAGCTAATGCTAAATTTGTAACTTACAGACAGCAGGAAACTTCCTTCAAATCACCAGCATCACTCACCTGCAACAAGACAGAACGTATTATTTATTATGTGAACAAATCAGCGAATACAATTTACAGTTGTTACACAAAAAATACTCTTTATTAAAGGACAACACGGAATATCTACATACTGTAGGAGCTGTGTTACCTTTAGGGTGATATTTTATCGCAAAGGGTAGCTTTACAGTACTCACTTCTTCAGGGTAATTTTAGCGTGACAAACTCGTTGCGCAATGGCTAGTTATCATATGCTCCGCTGATTTGAATATTTTTGTTCCCTCCTGTCCCGACGTTCTGAACTTGCTTCCTACGTTATCTGGTTTTGCATGTGATTTGTCTCAGTGGTCTGTTAGATACTCAAACCTTCACAGGTCTTGTCTAAGTCCTCCAAGCTCAGTGATCTACTACATCACTGCTGCCTAGATACTCGAACCTGCACATGCCTTCTCCCTCTTGTCTAAGCCCCATAATGTCAGTGATCTACTACATCACTGCTGCCTGGATACTCAAACCTGCACAGATCTTCTCCCTCTTGTCTAAGCCTTCTAAGCTCAGTGATCTACTACATCACCGCTGCCTAGATACTCAAACATGCACAGGTTTCTCCCAAATGTCTAAGTCCCCTAACGCCCACAGTTTTATTATTTAGCCTTTGTTTATTAGCTACCCACTTCCGGCGCGGAAAGGCAAAACCGGTCGGAAGTAAAATATTGAATCGACTATATGCATTTCTTATTTATAGGAATAACAATACCACACACACGCTTTTCAAAGTAATTCGTAGCCTATTGGAAACAAACAGGGGCTTAGACGTCGTATTCATCCACCCGTGCACTTGGATGTGTACAATTCGTCTGGCAACTGGGATTATTGTGTTATCTGTAGTAGCGTGCATATTGTTTTGTAATAGAGTCTAGAATTGGGAAGGAGGCGGCCATGGCCTTAAGTTAGGAACCATCCAGTGAAGTAGAAGTGAGGAAGTACAAAAAAACATTCCAGGATGGTTGATGTGAGAATCGAACCCACATCTTCACACTAACCCAGGATGTCTACCAAAACCAACTAACAGATTTCCCACACAATTCCCTGATTTTTCCAGGATAAAACAGAAAATTCCCTGAGTAACACTAACGGCCATAATAAATATATAAAACAGAGCTTGTACATAAGAGCATTTCAAAAAGTGCTCGAACAATAAAGGGTAGCAATGCAAAAAGACAAAAACAGAAATATACTGTATATTTGCTATATTTTGCTAATTTCTAAATTTTTCATTGAGAAAAACTATTGTACTTGCGAGTATTGAAAGTAGCTCGTCAATAGGAATGCTCACAAAAATCATAGCTACACACATTTATATACAAATACACATGTAATTTGTGTGCTCTATCTAGCAAGAAATGAGAGCTTACTGGTTTAACGTCAGTACGAACATACATATAGAACGATCATCACCAGAATATACTTTTCCCCATCAAAATGTAAATGCTTAAATTCCAATTATTCAAGGTTGGACCTGGTAAAACTAAACTTCCCTATGTGGCATTAAAATACCCTGATAATTCCCTGAGTTTTGCAGAGTAGTAGACACCCTGTAACCCAACTGGTACCAATATCCTACGCTCACACCATAATTTAATTTCTCGGCACAATCTGGAATCGAACCCAGGATCTTAAGGGTGGATGATGATGATAATTTTAGTTTTAAGAGATATAACATCGAGGTTATTGGCCCCTAATGGTGTGGGTGATCGTGAAGATAAAAATGAAATGTAAACTATTAAAAAAAATAACTACTAACTTACATACCGGTACTAGAGGAAGAAATCGTAAACAAAAGGAGAATAAGGCAAATAAAGAACAGGAGGAAAAGAAATGCCCTCAACCCTCGAAGAATGCGGATTGAGGGACTTGGAAGGAAGGAGATCCATGAAAGGCAAATAGGAAAGTGAAAGAGGAGAGGGTCCGCCCCAAGAGGTAATTGATAAAAGGGGGAAAACCGGACCCAGCTCAGGAATCCATCCGGGTCTCCAACTTCCGAACACACCAGCCGTGAGCCCCAGAGGGTGTAGCAATATCCAGGGTGCACCGGAAGTGGTGCGGCTACATACACCCTGCCTCCTTGAGGGCCTTGAGCAGAAGGCAGGAGATAACATGAAATGAAAAAGAAGGCTGACCCCTCGCAGAAGGAGGGTATCAGAAAAGATGAGACAAGGGCCAAGTAAGGCGGGAAAGTGAAAGACTCCCTAGGCCTAGGATACCCTAATACCGTCGGGGTCAGAAGAGAACAAGAGTTGACCAAGTGGGGTCGGCAGGAAAGAAGACGGAGAGGAGTCCGGCACAAGTAAGTGGAAGCAATGCCGGACTCGGCTGGGGCCCCGTGGTCGCCAACCCACGTCCCACTAGATGTGAGCCCCTGGGAGGCCTTAAGGGTGGTATTCGGTGACCACGGAAAACGGCAGTATTTATTAGAAGACTCGTTATATCGTGGGAATGGAATGAGTTGACGCAACCGCAACGAGAAACACCATCTATGAACTTTGGCTAGGATAATGCTTATTACTCCGTTACGCCATAAATCAGCCGTGCATGAGAATGAACTAGTTCAAAGCCCCCTTGGAACGGAGCCAACCAGCGTAAGGACAAACTACTTTGCAGGGTATTCAACAGATAATTCTAAATGAATTTCCGAAGAAGATCTTTGAAGGGACATCCAGTGCTTCGCCAGATTAAACAGAACAGTTTTAGACATTTCATTTCATGAGTTGCCCAATTTACTTGTCGAAATAATGCTTCTGCAGTAAATTGGAAGTTCCAGACTTTGGCTAAAATAACGCGACGTTAATGATACTCCGGAATCCAACGCTACCAGCGACAATTTTGCTAACCACAGTGAATTATGCTGATATCATACCTGCCAACCTCTCAAACTAAAAAATCAGGATATTTTGAAGACTATCGATGTCTAATCATATTTCTTCGCATATTACCGAGAAACCGACAAAATCACTCAGATCGAAAAATCACCGTTTGCCCCGCCTAGACCACGCATGGGAACAAGGAAGTCCTGTTGTAGATTAGAGAGCAAACAAGCAGCTGTTGAAGCAAGGGATGCTCGGCTTGAAGTGAGTAATCGATCCACAGTCACTTCCATCAAACAGATAATGAGGAATTACGATTGACGCCCGCCAAGAGTTACCGGAAGTGCTGTGGGCCGTTTTAATTACTGAGGTTGAAAACTTCTTTAGGAGTATGAAGGGTTGGGCTCAAGAAGGCACGAGTCACCCACCATCAGTAAAGTCTTGCTCGGATCAGCAAAATGTTTTGCCATGTGGATATAGTTTGCATGACTGTGCGGATAGCGGAAAAGCTGCGGATAATGTTTGGAGAAAATTTGCGGATAGTTTTTAGAATACAATCCGAACTTGTTTAATATCATTATTAGGACCCGGGCAGCCTCCGTGGCTTAGGAGGCAGCACGCCGGCCTCTCACCGCTGGGTCCCTGGTTCAAATCCCGGTCACTCCATGTGAGATCTGTGCTGGACAAAACGGAGGCAGACAGGTTTTTCTCCGGGTACTCCGGTTTTCCCTGTCACAATTTCATTCCAGCAACACTCCCCACTATCATTTCATTTCATCTGTCATTCATTTAATCATTGCCCCAGAGGAGTGCGACAGGCTTCGGCAGCCGGCACACTTCGTATCCTCGCCGCTAGATGGGGGCTTCATTCATTCCATTCCTGACCCGGTCGGAGACTGGAAGCAGGCAGTGGATTTTCATTTCAAGTATTTCCACTCTACATTGCATTTTGTACGTCTTGTTTTTTTTTTTCGTTTCTTTTTCTTCAATCTTTTCCTTTTGTGAATCTTTTCGTTCTAAATTCCCTTTTGTAAGAACATTTTGTGAGTTGTTTCAATCTGAGTTCCTTTTTGTATTTTCCATCTCACTTAATTTTCGTTCTGATTTCCATTTCATTGTCATTTTCGCAATCACCCAGATCATTAGGGGCCGATAACCTAGATGTTAGGCCCCTTAAAACAACAATTATCATATTAAGAGACCACCCTTCTAAAAGACAAGTTTTCCATGGAACAGTCACTGGTCTCTTAATAGAGGTTTCACTGTACATAGTAGCTCTCGCTTGGCACCAGAATTCATACTGGTCACGAAAAGCTGTGCGGGTCGCCCGAGTTATCCGCATCCGCACAACTTATCCGCATCCGCCCCGCATCCGCATGACTTTTTTCCGCATTTATACGATTGTTAACCGAATCTACTGGCATTACAATATTATTTTATTTAGATTAAGTATAAATGACTAAAGATACTTATTTAGACATTTGAGTTAAAAGTCGTTCCTTTAGGCTTTATATGTCATATTCTTTGTTTAAAATGAATGCTGTACAGCCAAAATTGCAACCCCTTCCTGTTCGGAATGTTAATTATGCTTAATGACATAATTTCAATGAGAATAGCTTAAATCATCTTACATTTGTCATGAAAAAAAAACATACCGGAAAAATGACATAAACATCCGGGTCCTAAAGAAAAAAAAAAAGAAAATCCACAGACTGCTTCCAGTCTCCGACCGGGTCAGGAATGGAATGAATGAAGCCCCCATCTAGCGGCGGGGATATGAACTGAGCCGGCTGCCTAGGCCTGACGCACTCCTCAGGGGCAGTGGTTAAATGAATGACAGATGAAATGATAGCGGAGAGTGTTGCAGGAATGAAATGTTGACAGGGAAAACCGGAGTACCCGGAGAAAAACCTGTCTGCCTCCGTTTTGTCCAGCACAGATCTCACATGGAGTGACCGGGATTTGAACCACGGACTCAGCGGTGAGAGGCCGGCGGGCTGCCGCCTAAGCCACGGAGGCTCCCTAAGCCACGGAGGCTCCCTAAGCCACGGAGGCTCGTAGAGTGGAAATACTTACAAAATGCAATTGAAATTTAAAAAAACTAACTAAAATGCACTGCACCTACATTGAACGACTTACTAAAAAGCAATTTAGATTGTCAAACTTTACAAAATGCAATTGAGGTTGAAAACAATCGCGAGATGTAATTTAGATCGAAACAACTTACAAAATGCAACGTAGATTAAAATTACCTACAAAATGTAGTGTAGATGAAAAAAAATACGCTAACGGGAATTTAGATACACGGGGAGCCAATTAACAAAAACAATGCAGGAATCTTAAAGAGATAAGGAAAGATAATGAAAAGAAAACAAGAGGTCTGACCCCTTGAAAAAGGAGGGATCGGGAAAGATGACAAGGGCCAGTTAAGGCGGGAAAGTGAAAGACTCCCTAGGCCTCGGATACCCTAATACCGTCGGGGTCAGAAAAGAACAAGAGTTGACCAAGGGAGGTCGACGGGAAAGAAGACGGAGAGGAGCCCGGCACAAGTAAGTGGAAGCAATGCCGGACTCAGCTGGGGTCCCGTGGTCGCCAACCCACGTCCCACAAGATGTGAGCCCCTGGGGGAGATCTCTTAATAGGGGTAGGCATTAAAAATAATTGTATACTGCATTATTAATAAAGTACAGCTGGAACACATACTTGATTACAATTTATCTGCACTGGTTCACATTTAGTACAAATTAATTAATTCTGAAATCTGTCATTTAAAAAAGTGACGAATTGATCTCTGTTTCAGATTAGCACATTTTTTTGTGTACAATTTCAGTTTCTAGAATATCTGTGAGCGAGTTCGAAATTCCATTAATTTGTTCTGGGTTCGAACAATCTTCTAGGAGAGCCGTTTGTTGTATTTTTAGCCTATTTCCAATTTTGAAAAAATAGGCTTATGAGAACACCTTTTGTCCGTGTGTGTGTGCGTGTGTGTGTGTGTGTGTGTGTGATTCGTGTGTGTCCCCCCCTAATAAAATCGAAACGGCTGGAGAGATTTCAATGAAACTCGGGAAGTTCATAGCACTATTCCCGGCGACCTCGACCGTGCCCTTCAAATTTTGTTACGTCACTCCAATCCAACATGGCGGCTGTGCGAAATATTTCACTAGCATTCAATATCTCCGAAACTATTACCGATATCGCCCTGAAATTGTGTACGGTGATAAAGGGCACTACTAGAAGTTCACCTATGAGACTTTCAAAAACCTGGTGACTACAAAACCAACATGGCGGCCAAGCGAAGTTGAGACATTTAAATAGACTTTTCTCGCGATTTAACTATCTAAATGTAATGAAACTTGGTACAGCAAATGTTTATACACATTGTAATGCACTGCCATCTAATTTAATTCAATTGTTTACATAACCTCAAGTTGGCGGCTGTGCGAAATTTTAAAATTAAGTTTTAATTTCTTGTGTCGTAATCATGCGATCGAAGTGAAAGTTTGAATAATGAACCTAGGCAATAATTGTCCTTGAATGGTACATAACTCTATGGCCTATACACATAACACTCCTAAATGGTGAGCTCCCGAAATATTTAGACGGTTCTCAATATCTATGAATCTTTTACAGCAACCAAACTGATTTTTTTATGTTCATAGAGACTATGAACATATGTTCACCTATAGGACTTTCAGGAACCTGGTGAGCACAAATCCAACATGGCGGCGACGCGAAGTATAAATATTTAAATGGACGTTTCTCGCGAATTAACTATCCGAGTGCCGTGAAACGTTGCACGTTAAATGCTTATACAAATGTTGATCCACTGGCATCTAATTTATTTCAATGGTTTGCATTATCACAAGATGGCTGCTGTGCGTAATTTTAAAATCTCGTTTTTACTTCTTGTTGTCTAATCATGCGATTGAAGTTTGAATACCACACGTACACAATAATCTTAATGTAATAGTACAAAAATAAAAATCCAACCTGGCGACCATCTGAAATATTTAGACGGTTCTCAATATCTACGAATCTGTTACAGCAATTAAACTGAAATTTTGTATGTTGATAGTGGCTATTAACATAAGCGGGATATATGAAAATAGGCTGTATAGTTCTTCACGGAACTACTTGTTTATACATCACATAACACTTTTTCTAATGACATTGTATGCTGACGCACTTCTGTGCCAACAGAACCATTGTTTACATCATCACCCTCATCACCATCTCCAATGGGAAGGCAGACGAGAAGTGGTCTTTTGAAAGAGGTCAGACTGAGAAAATGCCTGGTCTTTGGTCGGGGAGAGGGGTGGTGCTTAAATAGAGGTGACAAATACATTGACCTTATGAGGTTTTAAATCGGTTCCTAGAAAAATCAGTCTTTAAGAGGGGTGGTCTTTTAGAGAGGTTTCACTATATGTATGAGAGGTAGCCGAGGTACAGGCTATGCATATAGCCTAACCTTGAGAAGCTGCTTAAGGAGGTGGCGAAGTGGAGAATTGGTGAGCTTTTGCATTTTGCCTCGTTCGGTGGGACCGGGTTGGTATGGTGCCAACGAGCAATAAGTAGGAGTCCTGCGCGGATAAACAAAACGTTCACCTTCCCTCCTTTTTCAATAGGAAAAAGAAAAGGAGGCAAGGTCCTCACGAAACGTATAGGCATTTTAGTTCTTTTAATATTTCACATGGCATAATCCCATAAATATTAACAATATCCTTAGGTTTTTTGACATGGACTTATTTTTTATTTTTGGATTTTTTGAGCTGGTTTTCACTAATTTTCACTAATTGTGATTGGTTTTTTTTCTGGACATTTTAATATTTTTTTTACTAATGTAATTGTTTTGTTTCTGTATTTTGATTAATTTTGATTTGTGGTTTCTTTTTAGATTTTAAGTATAGTCATTTTTGAAAGCCTTTGTCTGGAGTGTGGCGCTCTATGGAAGTGAAACTTGGACTATTGGTGCAGCAGAAGAGAAGCGAATTGAAGCGTTTGAAATATGGTGTTACAGGAGAATGGTGATCAGATGGGTAGATAAGGTTACGAATGAAGAGGCATTAAGACGAGTGGTAGAGAGATGTTTCTGGCGACTGCTAATGAAGAGAAGAGATAGGTTGGTAGGACACATACTAAGACACCCAGAAATAGCAAGCTTAGTTAAGGGTCGAGGATAAGAACTGTAGGGGTGGACCAAGGTTAAAATAGGTTAAACAGATTGCCTCGGATGTAGGGTGTGGTAGCTATGGAGAGATGAAACGATTAGCTCACGACAGGGAAGCATGGAGAGCTGCATCAAACCAGTCGAAAGACTGAAGATTCGAACAAAGTAGAGTTTTTTATTTTAATTTTTTGAATTTCTCTTGACAAATTGTTGTTTTTGGGGATTTTATGGATGACTACCGATATCTGTATATTTTTTGTGGGAGTGATTTTGAAAAATGAAACGGAAATGGATGGGACGGAAACAAAGAGCACGCGCGGTGGCGGAGATTGATACCACGACGTACCCTCGGCCATGTGGCATGTATTTCACATACGGTTTACTTCAAGGTTTGGAGGCCCCTTTAAAGATATTCCAACAATAAATAATTTTCAAATTGTCGTTGTTTGGTGTGAAAATATTCATTATATCATATTTGCTGAAAATCGGTCAGGATTTGGCACTCCAGTTTTACAAGTAGTTATTTTAATGATTAACAGAGTTCACTGTTAAAAAGGGATAACATTGCCACATGTTACACATCATATCGGGTTTTTTATTTTTTATTTAGACTCATTTGTTTTGTATGTTAGGACTGGTGGGGGTTGCACAAAATGGGGGAGTTAGGGAAGTAGAAGTGTATCCTGTTTTCGTCGCGGAGACAAACGCTATTATTCTAGGGTTAAAATAAGTTCTATCGCGCTCTTTAGATAAGCATAAAAAGCAAAAATCGTAATAATAATAATAATAATAATAATATTAATAAACCTCTTTGGTTTAATGAAACCGAGAAAGACCTCGTGGAACTCCAAATTACAGACACCATGCTCATGGACAAAACAGCCAAAACAGTCACCAAGGATAAGAATCAACGGTTCCAAGTGAAACTCAGACAAAAGCGTACGATCCACATCTCTGCCGAAGAAAGGGAAGCAAGATCTCAAAGGATGAGGCAATACTGGGCCACAAGGAAAGCTCAAAACAATAAAAAGCGATTGATTTCATGTCCCCCAAAGTTGAGTGAAACAAATAAAGAACAATAATAATGACTCAGAAACAATACGGAAGAGGAGATTGCTACGTTTTGGACATTTGTACAGGATGGATGACAGGTTAACCAAGCAGATCTTCACATTCCTGTGAAACAACAAGTCAACAACAACCTGGGTACAACAAGTCAAAAAGGATTTGGGAAGAAACAATAACATAGAAGAAGATACACCACAGATAGATAGTTTAGGCAAAAAGTGCTAAAAATGGAAGGATTCCAAGGGAGGAAGGGAAAGAAAACCGGCTCGAAATGGTCAGAGGAAAGGAAGAGGAAGCATAGTGAGATGATGAAGGAATATTGGAGGAAGAAGAAGGAACAGCAAAGGACAAAGCATTGAAATTGGCTCGTGGTCCCTAGACAACCGAAACTATGATGATAATAATAATAATAGCAATAATGACAATGTTGATTAACATACTTGCAGAAATGGGAGTCGATGAGAAACTGCTGGCGATAATAAGGGCAACCCTAACTCATACCACATCCAAAGTCAAATACCAAGGATGTTTCTCTCAACCCTTTGAAATCAAGACAGGCGTTCGACAGGGATATAGCCTGTCACCTCTGTTGTTCAACTGCATACTTGAAAAGGTAATGCAGAATTGGCGACAGAAGTTAAAGGAAGGACACCTTTAAGGATCGGGACAAAGAAAAACGGAGTGGAAATCGATTGGTTAGCATACACTGATGATATAGCCCTGATGACAGAAGATTTCGAAAGTACAACAGAACATGTCAATATATTGAAGGAAGTAGCCGAACAAACAGTACTACAAATTTCCTTCAAAAAGACGGAAGTAATGTCGATCAAGGATAATAATAATAATATCGTATGGCCTCGGGTGCCTGGTGCAAGCTTTGTTAATTGACACCCAGAGGGTAGCTTGCATGTCGAATTTCGTCGTTCCTTTGAACGCTATGAAGGTCAAGGAGGTTAGATATCTAAACTCCTTGACACTACAGAGCTTTCAAGTAGAGAAAGGAGGAACTTTGTGTTGGCGGAAAATCCCGAGAATCCCGAGATTAATTTTGCCATTGAACACGGCCTACTGAATTCAAATGGGTTCTTTAACATGCCAACAACGTATGACATGAGTATCGTGATTTTTGTCGCCTTCAAAAATCACTTACCATGGCCAAGGGCGAACCTGCAATCTTGGGGTTGGTAGTCCGACACTATAACCACTCACCCACCGTGGCAAGCTTCGATCAAGGATGATACAGCACAACTAAACAC
This sequence comes from Meconema thalassinum, assembly GCA_946902985.2. Taxonomy (NCBI): domain Eukaryota; kingdom Metazoa; phylum Arthropoda; class Insecta; order Orthoptera; family Tettigoniidae; genus Meconema; species Meconema thalassinum. Next base: position 158,980,219 of record OX336398.1, on the reverse strand, counting down.
CAAATATGGAACGATAAACCGTGTTAATAAATTTAAATATCTTTGAGAATGGATCCAGCAAAATGGCCTTGACAGGGAAACCACAGAAACTAGAATTAAGAAAATGGAAGTCGCTTTCCAAACCACCCGCAACATATACACACATCAAAAAAAGTTTTGCATCACCTCGGTTCCAAGAGTTCCGGAACCGTTAAATACAAAGGGAATAGAGATCAACACAAACAACATTTCAGCTCGTTTTATTGCTCATGAGACCCACACATTGCATGTTGTACCATCATACAGCTAGACTTTCAGCATTTGTGGTCCAGATTGCAGTACACACCACTACCTCTAATACCCAGTAGCACGTCCTCTTGCATTGATGCATGCCTGTATTCGCCGTGGCATACTATCCACAAGTTCATCAAGACACTGTTGGTCCAAATTGTCCCACTCCTCAACGACAATTCGGCGTAAATCTCTCAGAGTGGTTGGTGGGTCAAGACGTCCATAAACAGCCCTTTTCAACATATCCCAGGCATGTTCGATAGGGTTCATGTCTGGCGAACATGCTGGCCACTGTAGTCGAGCGATGTCGTTATCTTGAAGGAACGCATTCACAAGATGTGCACGATGAGGTCGAGAATTGTCGTCCATGAAGACAAATGCCTCTCCAATATTCTGCCGATATGGTTGCACTATGGGTCGGAGGATGTCATTCAGGTATCGTAAAGCCGTTTCGGAGCCTTCCATGACCACCAGTGGCGTACGTCGGCCCCACATAATGCCACCCCAAAACATCAGGGAACCACCACCTTGCTGCACTCGCTGGACAGTGTGTCTAAGACGTTCAGCCTGACCAGGGTGCCTCCAAACACGTCTCCGACGATTGTCTGGTTGAAGGCATATGCGACACTCATCGGTGAAGAGAACGTGATGCCAATTCCGTGGGGTCCATTCAGCATGTTGTTGGGCCCATCTGTACCGCGCTGCATGGTGTCGGGGTTGCAAAGCTGGACCTCGCCATGGACGTCGGGAGTGAAGTTGCGCATCATGCAGCCTATTGCGCACAGTTTGAGTTGAAACACGACGTCCTGTGGCTGAACGAAACGCATTATTCAACATGGTGGCATTGCTGTCAGGGTTCCTCCGAGCGGCAATCCGTAAGTAGCGGTCATCCACTACAGTAGTAGCCCTTGGGCGGCCTGAGCGAGGCCTGTCATCGACAGTTCCTGTATCTCTGTACCTCCTCCATGTCCGAACAACATCGCTTTGGTTCACTCTGAGACGCCTGGAAACTTCCCTTGTTGAGAGCCCTTCTTGACACAAAGTAACAAAGCGGACGCGATCGAACTGCGGTATTGACCTTCTAGGCATGGTAGAACTACAGACAACATGAGCAGCGTACCTTCGTCCTGGTGGAATGACTGGAACTGATCGGCTGTCGTACCCCCTCCGTCTAATAGGCCCTGCTCATGCATGGTTGTTTACATCTTTGAGCAGTTTTAGTGACATCTATGAACAGTCAAAGGGACTGTATCTTGGATACAATATACACAGTCAACGTCTATATGCCGGAGATCTGGGAACCGAGGTGATGCAAAACTTTTTTTGATGTGTGTATAACAACAGTAAGTGCTTTTCTATGAACACAAAAATTCGTCACTACTCCGCTATATGCATCTGAATGCCTCATCCTATCCGAGAAACGTTTGCTCGCGAATTTAAAGAGAAAAGAAAGAAATATCCTACACATCATACTTTGCCTGCACTACAAAAATGGCATGTACATAAGAAAATCCAGGCAGAGAAGATCACAGACACAATGCGAAAACACAGAGTTTGCTTCTACGGTCATATACGACGGATGATAGACTCTCGATGGACGAAACATATCTTCAGTGTCTTCGATTCAAAACCAAAAACGACAATGCCATGGTACATTAACGTCCAGAAAGAAATGGGAATACGAGCATGCAGAAGATGCACAAGACCGAAATCTTTATAGAGCAGCCATCAAGACGTTTGGGACTTTCCGGGACGAAAAACGGACAACTGGTGCGAAATGGACAGAAGAACGTTGTGCTTAAAACAGTGAGCTCATGAAGACAATGTGAATCAAGTGAAAAATGAACAAATGTCAGAATGTAAAATGAGGCTTAACATGGTCCCTAGTTGGCCGATTAGCGAAATTGAATGAATGACAATAATACAATATGACATACAATTTTCATGTTGACGACCGGAAATGTATATGCGAGCCTCTGGCAAAATACTGTGATTCCAGGTAGTAAGAAAGGTATAAAGACTTTAAAAGTACCTTATAGCCAGAGTGATCCGCTTTAACCACTGGAGGACCAAGTTATTGATTCTTTGGAGAAAATGTATCGCCCGAGACAGATATTTACTTTAGTTACCATCGTATACCCATGCTGCTATAGAACAATAGATCAATTATAGTGGACATGGTCTTGTGCCAAACACATACAATAATATGTAACAATGTTCTCCTACGTACTGTACCCGGATCGTTTACACATCCGTGACATAGTGATGTCATTATTAAGACGAAGAGACGTTAGTCTATATTGGCAATGGAGCGGCTGATATTTGAATAGCGCGCCTGGAGACTTCCGAGTGTTGAGGGAGGTATGAGACGTAGGGGCTTGTGACGTGAACTGTGACGTGCACACTGACCTACGTAACAGAATGAAGTTTTCTAGAATTTCCTATAGACGATGGATTTGAACTTTGAAAAGTAGCACAGTTTTCTGGCTATTACATTTGAAGAAAATGGAGCTATCAAGCAAGGAAATCCGTTCAGAAGGAGCTGAGATACGGAATGGAAGGTTCTAGAAGTTTCACCGCTGTGAGTATAAAAGGAGCAAGGAAATCAAGGAGGACATGTACTTCAACCGAGCAACTGCTCTTGTGAACATCACCGCTATACCGTGAACGAGTTGTCACGCCGTCATTTTGATCGTCGAAGGAACTTAGTCGCTGGACGAGGTGTCCACGGGCTTAGTCTCTGTTCAGTGAATGAACACTTGTATATTTCGCACGTCTTAGAATATTAGACGACATTCTGGTCAAGTTATTCTATTGGTTAGTGATGGTGATTTTTTCGAAATAACATTCACATGAGTTCAGCCTACAAAAACATTATGTTTCTAGTGGTGAAACCGAATGTTAGGCAGTCTACTAATACCAGATGGACATTGCATTTACTGTTCATTTCACGCTGCTAACAGGTGTTCCTGGAACAGTAAGGCGAATGAAACCGCAATATTCGAATGTGGAACTTGTTATTATGTCGAACTTGAAGAAAGTAAACGAACAGTGCAACTCTTTACAACATTTCAACATCTCTAATTTTACGAAGTACAACGGTAGTGTTTGTGAACGCGTTGTGATAATCATCGACATGCGTTGTTAAAAATATACGAGGATATGTGTGATATGGAAGGGAACGAGGCTTATATGGATTCGCAGATGACCATGGGAGGACGCTATGGCAATAGTGAACGCCGAAGGACACGGATTACCATCACATCAAGCATGAAGTAAGCCAAATCTACATGTAATATTCACTAGCCTAATGTATTCACAATAAGAAATCAACACCATCATTATGAGAACGTCATTTATATTTGTCCGGGATGGCAAATGGAGCAATATTTAAGTCCGACAATTTATTATACTATTTTTCTACACTGTCAGGACAACAGTCATATTCATGTCTTTTGACATGGAATATCTTAATTTATATTTCAAGGAATAGTAATTATTTTTTCCATAGCTCTTGTTAGAGGCTCGACACAACTTGGATTATTTAAATAATTTATTTTATTATTTACTAATAATAAATCATTGTGGAATACATAAATAATAATCAATGAAGAAATACACCATTAAATTATACATAATTTATTTTGGAAGGTGATAGCACCAATTTGTGAATTTAATTTAATTTGTTAATAGTGAATAAAATTACTGAATTAATAATCAGGAAGTGAGAGTGTTATAAATAATTTGTGATGAGGATTTAAACAATGATTTAATTATTTATGGATAAAATAGGGCAATAATAATTCTGATGTAGAAAGCAACAATGCCAAAATAATATTTTACCAGGGATAATAATAATTTCATGGAAAGATTTAAATAAATGGAACAGTAATGAATTTAATATAATAACTTTTGTTTATTTTTGGAATAGAAGTTTGTATTTATTAACAGGTTTAAATTAGTTTGTGAATGGAGTGGAATAGCAAGGATTTGAGTTTAGGAGATTTTCCAAAAGTACTAAAAATATTTTATGAAGAAAAAATAAGATGGCAGGTATTAAAATGTATTAACTAGGGTGAGATTATGTAAAATGGAGGCAAGGAAAAGTTGACCAGGAATAACTACATCTTTTCATTGGAAAAAATTAAATTGGAGAACACACAGTAAATTGGTAAGACAGATTATTACAAAAGCATTAAAAAAAGTATTGTGAAAAAAATTATTGTAAGTCAAATATAATTATTTTAGTGTGCGATTAGGATTGTCGACACTTTAGTTTATGTGGAGGTCAAGGGGTCATCCAAGAGGACATTGGTTCCTGTAGTTATGTGCACATGTAGATGTGTGTTTGTTATTTGAAGTGGTTAATAAGAGCATGTGTGTGCTCTCAGTTGTAAAAGAAGGGTAAGCAAGTGGTCCACCCCATATTCTACTGTCGACCAAAGTATTATGTGTGCTCGAGTTTGAAGGTTGTTTGTGAAGTAACCAATAAACCTAAATAAAATCCAATAACATCAACATTTTCGTCGTTCTATTCTACGTTAGTTCATGTAGGTTTGGATTTTTTAATTTATATTTTAATATTTTTAATCGCAGTTGGACCACAAAAAGTGCTTGTTTTTAAGCGTGTTTCAACCATGCGTCACATTTAAGAATTATTATCTCAAAAGCCCGTCATGAGATCGAATCCAAATTTTAACACAACATACATTGGAATGTTGTATAACTGGTTTATTAATTTCACAATTGTGTGTGTCCAAGAAACAATGTTATCATTGTTGTAAGGTAACTTTTTCTCGGCTCGGGGTGGTTGGAAAATGTAGTTCTTGGTTGCGTTGTAATCGTTATATATCAAAAAGTTATGCTGTATGACTGTGAAATACGTAAATTAATAAACTTATTTTATATCTGTTTGTATTTATACGGGGAAATAACACATGTTTCACCTTTAGCCGCTCAGGGAACAGCTGTACAGCGTTGCTGAGATGGAGCCCATCAGTTCCGAGCGAGACGCGCCATGATGCGTGTGGCAACCATTTCGCCAACGCTGTACAGCTGTTCCCTGAGCGGCTAAAGGTGAAACATGTGTTATTTCCCCGTATAAATACAAACAGATATAAAATAAGTGAATAAATTTACGTATTTCACAGTCATACAGTATAACATTTCGATGTATAAGGATTACAATGCAACCAAGAACTAAATTTTCCAACCACCTCGAGCCGAGAAAAAGTTACCTTACAAAAATGATAACTTTGTTTCTTGGACACACAAAATTTTGAAATTAATAAACCAGTTATACAACTTTCCAATGTATATTGTGTTAAAATTTGGATTCGATCTGATGACGGGTTTTTGAGATAATTCGTAAATGTGACGCATGGTTGAAACACGCTTAAAAACGTGCACATTTTGTGTTCCAACTGCGATAAAAAATATTATAATATAAATTAAAAATTCCAAACCTGCATGACTTAACGTAAAATAGAACGACGAAAATGATGATGTTATTGGATTTCATGTAGAACTATTGGTTACTTCACAAACAACCTTCAAACTCGAGTGCACATAATACTTTGGTCGACAGTAGTCAAATTCCAGAATCTGTAGATCCGGATGTTTATTTTTACCTGGATCAATCTAGATTTCCAATATTATGCCTAATAACATATGAGTTTAGATTTGATGAACCTGACCGAGAAAAATATTAAGATAATAAATAGTTGCTAATGCAATAATGGAATAAATAACTGAAAATATTCATGTTTAGTGCTAGAAATAATAATAACATTTGAAATGAGCATTAAATATTCATAATCCGAGTGTGAGAGAAGACCTGTTATAAATAAATTTATAGAAAATTTTGATAATAATAATGAATTCTGTGATAACTTTTTTTAATTTTTATTTTTATTTTGAGATATTAGAAAATTATCTGAGTGTGAGAAAAGTATTTGTAGGAAACTATTTAATCAACTGATAGATGACGACAATTTTTATTGTTAATAACAATTCAATTATGTTGATGCAAAACTTCAATGACTTCAGTGAAATAATTTTTCCATTTTTTTTTTTGGTGGAAAACATCATGGATTAATCAAAGTGAAAATTTTCAAAATAACATTCAACGTTTACTTGAACAATCTTAAACGAATCTTCGAGAAGGTGAATCTGCAAATATAAATAGAAGGGATCACTGGAACTCGTAATCGAATCGTGGTCACCTGAGTGTAAATATTAGATTTTTTTTGTTGATACCAGAATGGACTATCAATTCAGCGAAGTTTAGAGGAGTTTATTTATTTATAGGAGACGTTGATATGTGATTGGGTTTGTGTTTCTGAGGGTTTTTGCCAGTAATTTTCAAATTTTAATTATGAATAAATTGAGATAAGAAGTGAGCTATTTTCAAATAATTTCTCTCCCTACCTTACTTGCGAATTACCGATATCAGGGATGCCAGTTTTAGACCTAGTATTCGCCCAGATAGACCCTGAGGCAGATTTTCTCGTGCTGAACTGATTTCGGTAATTTGCAAAATGTGTTCTTTGGATCTCGGTCCAAACGGGCACAGTACGTCCTATTATACACACATCAAAAAAAGTTTTGCATCACCTCGGTTCCCAGATCTCCGGCATATAGACGTTGACTGTGTATATTGTATCAAAGATACAGTCCCTTTGACTGTTCATAGATGTCACTAAAACTGCTCAAAGATGTAAACAACCATGCATGAGCAGGGCCTATTAGACGGAGGGGGTACGACAGCCGATCAGTTCCAGTCATTCCACCAGGACGAAGGTACGCTGCTCATGTTGTCTGTAGTTCTACCATGCCTAGAAGGTCAATACCGCAGTTCGATCGCGTCCGCATTGTTACTTTGTGTCAAGAAGGGCTCTCAACAAGGGAAGTTTCCAGGCGTCTCAGAGTGAACCAAAGCGATGTTGTTCGGACATGGAGGAGGTACAGAGATACAGGAACTGTCGATGACAGGCCTCGCTCAGGCCGCCCAAGGGCTACTACTGTAGTGGATGACCGCTACTTACGGATTGCCGCTCGGAGGAACCCTGACAGCAATGCCACCATGTTGAATAATGCGTTTCGTTCAGCCACAGGACGTCGTGTTTCAACTCAAACTGTGCGCAATAGGCTGCATGATGCGCAACTTCACTCCCGACGTCCATGGCGAGGTCCAGCTTTGCAACCCCGACACCATGCAGCGCGGTACAGATGGGCCCAACAACATGCTGAATGGACCCCACAGAATTGGCATCACGTTCTCTTCACCGATGAGTGTCGCATATGCCTTCAACCAGACAATCGTCGGAGACGTGTTTGGAGGCACCCTGGTCAGGCTGAACGTCTTAGACACACTGTCCAGCGAGTGCAGCAAGGTGGTGGTTCCCTGATGTTTTGGGGTGGCATTATGTGGGGCCGACGTACGCCACTGGTGGTCATGGAAGGCTCCGAAACGGCTTTACGATACCTGAATGACATCCTCCGACCCATAGTGCACCCATATCGGCAGAATATTGGAGAGGCATTTGTCTTCATGGACGACAATTCTCGACCTCATCGTGCACATCTTGTGAATGCGTTCCTTCAAGATAACGACATCGCTCGACTACAGTGGCCAGCATGTTCGCCAGACATGAACCCTATCGAACATGCCTGGGATATGTTGAAAAGGGCTGTTTATGGACGTCTTGACCCACCAACCACTCTGAGAGATTTACGCCGAATTGTCGTTGAGGAGTGGGACAATTTGGACCAACAGTGTCTTGATGAACTTGTGGATAGTATGCCACGACGAATACAGGCATGCATCAATGCAAGAGGACGTGCTACTGGGTATTAGAGGTAGTGGTGTGTACTGCAATCTGGACCACAAATGCTGAAAGTCTAGCTGTATGATGGTACAACATGCAATGTGTGGGTCTCATGAGCAATAAAACGAGCTGAAATGTTGTTTGTGTTGATCTCTATTCCCTTTGTATTTAAAGGTTCCGGAACTCTTGGAACCGAGGTGATGCAAAACTTTTTTTGATGTGTGTAGGTTATGTTCTGAGTTGCTATCTCGCAGACTTGAATATAATAATAATAATGTTATTGGTTTTACGTCCCTTTTAACTGCACTGGCTTTTAGAGACGCCGGGGTGCCGGAATTTTGCCCCGAAGGGGATCTTTAATGTGCCAGTAAATCTACTGACACGGCTCCCTCGCATTTGCGCACCCTCAAATGCCAGCTGACTGCGCCAGGTTTCGAGCCTGCAACCTTGGGCTCAGCAAACGCAGACTTGAGGGCCAACAACCAACGATCAACTCATGCTGCCAACTTAATTTGCATTATTAATAAAACATTTTCGTTGCCTGCAAACGTGGAGATTTTGTAACATGAGTGGCAGCAGTGAATAGTATGAATACAACCCTGATTCAACACAACACTAAGGAACTATAATACAAATCACTTAAGTCTGTAGTGATGGGGGACAAATGGTAAGGTTACATTGTTAGTAACTTATTTATACTCTGTGAGCTGCCAGAAGAGGATTGACAGTTCTGGTCTCGCCATGTGGTCTGAGAACGAGATTGTCAAACTGTACAAGCCAGAGATACGGCTGACAAGGCACTGACGCACGTGGGCTGTAATATTGCAACGCAGAGTATTATCACATCAACTATGCGATCATGGATTGGTTGAGAGGCAGAGGGGTGATGACTGACGAGGAATATCTGGCGAAATGTCAATCCTATTCAGGCAGCTCACAGAGTATAAGGTGACGCGGACTATAATCACTAGGGCTCGGATCGAGCATATTTGCATATTTTTTTCCTAAATAGTACACATTGAAAGAAGCCTTTCGGTGGTATTTTAACCTGTCAGGGACCAAGAGAATTGAAATTTATCGAGCATATAAATGCATAAAACCGCGGTTTTCAGACTAGAAGCATATAAATGCATATTCTTGTGGGTTTCGTCTAAATAGTTTGTTTTTCTTCGAATTCTCCCCCGAATTCGGGCCCTGACCATCCTTAAGGTTCGAAAACAGAAATAATTATTGAAAAGCCTATCTGTTGAAAATAATAGAACCGCAGGTTTTTAACCTTTAGTGAGGTCGTTCTCGTCATTGAAACTTTTATTGACTGATTGAAGAAAATCATTCAAAACTGAAAACATAGAAAATTTCTTGTTGTACAAACCAGCGCAGATCTACTTCATTGACTCGCCTAATTCTGAAGATTTTGTAAATGAACTTTTAAACTGTAAATTTTATAAGAACAATTCTCTTATAGATTATATACTTGAAAAACTTGAATGCGAGTATGTTATTGGTTTTTCCGTTTCACTTTCCTTTCTATAGTTTTAACGGTGTTTTTCGAGCATATTCTGCATATTTAACCGCATATAATGGGGGTTTCGAGCATAGCTATCGAGCATATGTTTTTTTCAAGCATATCTACCGAGCATAAAACACATGGCTTTCGAGCATATCTGAAGATTTTATCGAGCATATCGATCCGAGCCCTAATAATCACCATGTTTGTAGTGATGGGGGACAAATGGTCAGGTTACATTGTTAGTAACTTATTTAAGGTGACGTGGACTATAATCACCATGTTTGTAGTGATGGGGGACAAATGGTAAGGTTAGATTGTTAGTAACTTATTTAAGATGACGCGGACTATAATCACCATGTTTGTAGTCATGGGGGACAAATGGTAGTCTAAGGTTACATACATTGTTAGTAACTTATTTGAGGTGATGCGACTATAATCACCATGTTTGTACTGATGGGGAACAAACGGGAAGGTTACATTATTAGCAACTTATTTACGTTGACTCGAACTGTAGCTTCAGCAGAGCTGGTAAAATCTCTTCCGGGAAACAGACAAGAAGCCGTACATGACTGGTAAGAGAAACCACACAAGTAGACGGGGAAAATATGTACCAGCCTTGGAGTCAGATACAGGGGAGTCGAACCAGGAATTGCCAACTTAAAATTGCTGAAAATCGCTAGGAAAACAAAACTTATTTTCAACACACTGAATCCATACGACGGCACATACTTTAGAGATACAACACGTTATTTGAATTTGTTAGCGTACAATCGAGGAATATCAATAAGGGTCGGCAACCTTTTAATTTTATTATTATTATTTATGTATCGGAATTAACGCATAAAACCCAGGTGGTAGGATCTACAGCAGATCAAATGTAAAAAATAAATAGCAGAAAACTTTAAAAAATAATAAATTGAAATTCAGCTAGTCGAACGATAACTTTTTCAAACTGGTTGGTTGGTTGGTTCCTTAGTTTAGGGGCTGCGACAACGCCGTCATGTAGCCCCGTGTACTTTGGGTGTGTGTAGAATTTGTCTGAAAACCGGTGTTAATTGTGATGGCTGCATTAGTGTGTGTTATCTGTAATTCAGGTAAGGACTGCAGACCATCAAATTCCTACTTTTGCTACCAAATGCTACCATCCACGACACCTAGGTTGCGGAATTGTCTACTAGATGGCATCGCAGTCAGAACCTGGTGGCGAACGTTGGAACAAATAGAGCGTTATAAATTCTTACCTACAAATTTTGTCTTCACACAAGTGTAGTTAGTGGAAGGTTCTCTTTCATGCCATAAATCTATGATATGGGACCGCGGACTTTACTTTCCCTCCTAAGGAAGCATACTAAGGGATTTTTAACGCTCTTACAAATCACGATGACTTCGGCCGGGTGTGAACCCGCGATCTTGGGCTTAGAAAATCAGCATGCTACCAACTGCGCCACCGAAGCCTCCAATGCTATGTTCTCTTGTGCCAAGCAGGTTAAATTAGCATCGGAGCTGAAATTAATGGAATTGTTCAAACATTAAGAGTTGTAACTTGAGAATCATCTGTTATTGGAGGCAACTGATACTTTCATTACACTCTCTAGGCTAGCAGAATGGAGACTGTCATTGAATAATTTTGAATGAATATGTAGATTAAGGATTTCACGACCCGCTTTATTATTAATACTATCCATATTTTTAGGATTATGCCGTGTGATATAATGAACCCTTATCATTGTGTCCAATAATAATGTTTCATATTAATAAAAACGATGGAAATACTAAATACATGATATGATGGATATTTGAGTAATATTGATGTAGCAAGAAATCTGGACTTGGTAAGACATGCTACGTGCTGGCTGGAAATGACCAATAGTTTCACAACCAATGCTATTCTTGGATTTCTGAGAAAATCAGATATGACGCTGTGGCGTACGTGACCATAAAAGGCCACAATGCTGCGTACAAGGCAAGGAGTGAGAGAGAGGAGAATAGTCGTGACGTCAATATAAGGGCGGGATTTGTAAGGTCAGAACTCCGAAGCCAACTTATCTGACCAATAAGAAAACATGACGCCAGAACATAGCGTCAGTGTGTTTTGCGCGGCAATCGGATATAAAAAGATCTAGCGATCGGTTTGCTTGTTCGACGGCAGATTCGCGACCTGTGAGAAAATACAAGAATTTTGAGAGGTCACACATAATTATAGGCCCATTATTTAAAATATTGAGGAGCTGTTTTACTCCCACCATTGAAACTTTAGGCTTTCTGTATATATACAAATGTCTGAGATGAATCGACACACTCCTAATTATTCTTGGACAGTCATTTTAAGACGTCCTTAAGACGATATGGTTTTAAAATTATAGTTGTGTGTCGGCAACGAAGTTGGAAATTTTCATAAATTGTGAGATGGCAATTAGCCATAGAATAGGGAAAGTCGACGATTCTGCATAGGACGATCTGAGGAAATAAAATACTTAGAACGCAGATAGAACAGTTTAAAAACTTTGATTTAATTGTGTTTTAACAGCAGCAAAATGTCGACCATGGAGAGAAGACAGCAAGCTTCATCCTCCATTACCATCAGTGTTATGGGCTAACGGCCTAATGATGGGAATTGACGAGGCGGGAGGCCTCTGGAAAGCAGTTTAAGTGATGAGTATTAAAAAATTGATTTATTGATTTTGGACGAGGGGAATCGCGAGAGATGTGTGGAACTTTGTATAGATTTTATTTGTGTGGTTTAATTTAAATTTCAGGGTTTGATTTCTTAACTGACATGCGTGTAGTAAATTTTGGCATTGCGTGACAATTATGTTGTACAGTAAATTTTGTAATTTAAATGTTTTCCTTATGTATACGTAATTCTTATTGCGAAACGGCCGCATCGATTAACGTATCTATAAAAAGTGTAGCCATGAATGAGAACCTAGGAACGACAATGATAAATGGACTGATTTAATGATATGTTAAACTAATTACTACGTGGGGGGAATATTTGCATTTTGTTGCTTTGATAACTCGGGCTAGGACTGATCCTGTTATTTTTTTCTTTATTGTCATTTGGACATGTTGTGTGTCATTATCTGAGAGGTGTGCTGATTCATGCTACGACGAGATCTTCGAGAAATGTGCCACGTATTTTTGGGTGTAAGTGATGATGATGAGGAGAGGTAAAGCCTGTCCATGACTGCGATATCATTCCGGCAAACTAGTTATCCGTGGGGATAAGTTTGACCTGGGAATGTATTCTTAAAAATCCCTGAGAGGATGTTTTGAGATAATGTGTTATTTATTTGTACGCGTTTAACAGGTGGCGATTAGCAAAGGTGCTGTACGCTGGCTATGGGCCAGAATCTATATTTAGCATGGCACTAATTACTACTTGGGGGAAGAAATCAGCCACTCTCTCGGTGATGCGATAACAGGCCCGGTTGTCTCCAGCTCGTTATGACACGTTATGTTTGCTTTAAAGCCTAATGAGTTAAGGTTATTTTATTTGGTTTAATTTGGGAAGTTGCCATGTTGTCGATCCAAGTTTCTTTTATCATTACTACGACTTATTTGTTCATTGTTTTAAAACGCCGAACTTTCCGGCGTGAAAATTAAAAGTTATATTTTGTTGTTGTTGGCTCTTATTTTCAAGGCCATTGTATTCATATAAATATAATTTGGCAACCGGCCAAACTTGTTCATGTCATGTTATGCTATCCTAGTGTTTAAGGTATAAGACGGTAATTCCGCAGCCCTTAGTTTAAATAATACACACGTGTATTTGGTTGTGGTAATCTAAGGTTAGAGCATGTCAGTAGTGTATATAAATATGTAATTGTTGTTCCCACATTTCCGTAATTCGTCCTTCGCAGTACGGAGTCCGTTCCCGAACCAACTGTTTTGGTCGGAAACGAGCGCCCGTCAAAAATGCTCATTACTTGAACTAGTCTTAAAAACCCGTGTCGCTCATAAATATTAAATTTTTGTACTATTTTATTTGTTTGTTATATTTGGATCTTGTGATCCGTTTTCTTTTGTTACTTTGACTTAAGTGACATTGCAGTCACAATGCTTGTTGACAGCTGTCATGCCATGTCGTCATGGTACGTCAGGCTGGTCAGTGTTAGATCTGTTCACGCGAGTGAACAATAAAAGGGTGGTTATAGTTTTCTTTTTTATGTTTGATTCAGTTAATAAATTTCATTTGTTAGTAGATCCTGTTGTTTTTCTTGGCTTTATAATAATAATAAGTTAACCTTATGAATCCTGGAAGTTATGTTGATAGCAAAACCTCTAAATCACATTCACAAGAATCCATTACGACCCCGAAATTTTGAATCTTGTCTACATGCTATTTTCCAAAGGGTTTATAAGAGTTACTTTGGCTTCCGAACGTGTGGCATTTGTGTTTTAGAGTAAAAAAATAGATCACCGGCATGTGATAAGTTTATTAACGTAAGTTAGGCGAAGATAGTACCGCCAAATGTTTGAAAATATAAAGTCATGGAGTTTGCAATAAAGTAAATGTGGAACAAGTTAAGTGTTTGAACTTTGATTAAAATTAGAACAAACTGTTCCAGGCGCCCAATAAAATTAAATTAGCTTTGTGTAGAAAAGCCAAACTCAAAGAATTATTTGACAGGAAGGTTAGACCTTAAAAACTAATTAATACTCTATTAATTGGTTAAAATTTGTAAGTAAAGTAAGGTCAGGAAGATTATAACTGAATCAAAGGGTTAAAATTAAATGGAATAATAAGTAAATTATACTCAGTGATGCTATAGTTTGTGGGAGTAATTTAAAGTAAATGAACTGAGTATGTAAAGGGTTAATGTGTGTATATTTAATATGTGTGAGCGCGCGTATCCAGGGCTCCGCCCTTATGTCATTTCCCTATGTCTCAAATATATTATTGTTGTGATGGCAACTCTGGGAGAAATTCGCGAAGTGATTGAACTAGCATCCGCTCGTACGCGAGAACAACTTAGTGAGATGAGAAAGGACATAACCAATGAAATACAGACACAGTTAGCGGCAAATAGTGAAGAAACGCAGACACAGTTAGCGGCAAATAGTGTAGAAATGCAGACACAGTTAGCGGCGAATAGTGAAGAAACGCAGACACAGTTAACGGCCATAAATAAACAATCGACAGAAACGCAGACACAGTTAGCTGCTATAAATAAACAATCGGAAGAAATACAGACACAGTTAAACACAAAACTATCTGAAGTTAACGAGAATATAAATCAGAAAATCGCTACACAAAACATTCTGGTTAGTGAACAATTACATAGGCAGTCTGAGAAAAACAATGAAATGTTAAACGCACAAGACGAAAGGAACACTCAAAATCTAGCTGCGCTAACGGTAGAAATCAAAGAGCACACAAAAGAACAGCTAATCCAATTAGCAAAGGACGTTAGCACTAACAATACCAAACAATTAGGAATAATAAAAGGTATCGAAGATTCGTTTAAAAAGGAAATAAAAGGAATGGATGAGACTGTTATGGCAAAACTAGCACAAATCGAGCAAGCGTGTTTGACCAGCTCATCTGAAATCAAAGAAGCACACACAAACTTAGAAAAAAGGTTTGAGAATATCGAACGAGGGACACAGGGTATGCAAGATCAGATAATTACAGTAGATAACAATATCACGGGCTTAGTGACGGAACTCAACAAATTAGAAATACAATCAATTAAGAAATGGAAAAAGTTAGAAATTGACCAGGAAGAAATTAAACAAACATTAGAACAGAACAACATTTCTCTGGGAGAAAGGATAGATAAACTTGAAGATAATCAGGAGGCTAATCAACAGGAAATCGAAGAACGCTTTGTTAAATTGAAGGATACTATTAGGAAAGATTGGACCAAGATGAGCGCTGATTCAAAAGATGAACGGCTCGCAGTAAGCAAGAAGCTAGGGGAAAATAACGCGAAAATACAGGCGTTAGAAGAAAATATGAAGTTAAGATTTCAAATTCAAGAGGACCGCATGATAAAATCGGAGTTGCAGTCACTTGGACATAATACGATGTTTGCGACACTAATGGAAAAGGGGAAAGGGGAGAATGCGGAAAGAGAGCACACAATAGACAGCCACGAGTTTGGGCAAAGTCCAAGAACGGTAGACACGCAAGCATTCCAGAATTATGAGGGTCGTAGCTCGACACCTCAAAACACACAACTTCCCACGCAAGTTATACAAGTCATCCGTGGAAACGAATTTAAACCGAATAAGTTTTTACCAGAGAGCGGAGGGACACCTAAAGCTTTCTTAAGGGAACTGACAGAATATTTTTCGGACCAAAATGTTAGCTCAACGCGACAATTAAGAATGGTTGAAAAATGTTTGGCGGGCTCAGCACTTACCTGGTATCTTGGATTTAAGAACACATTTAAATCAATGGAAGGTTTCCACAAGGCCTTCCTAAGCAAATACTGGAGTGGGTCGTATCAACAAAGCTTGCGAATGGACTTATACTCGCGCAAATACCATTCCACGCATCAGACGAAATATGCAGATTTTTTCGCCATGCAACTTGTCAAATTGCAGGATCTTGATAATCCCCCGAGCGAAATGGAGCTAATAACTACTATAGGAAAGCAGATGCCTATTAGCGTTCAGCAATTCTTGGTGGCGGCAAATATTACGACCGTGGTCCAGGCAGAAGAGGTATTAAGGAAGATAGATGAAACCACTAATTATATCAACCCGAGAGAGAAGAGACAGATAGAGTTAGTTAATGCAGTCGAAATAGTCAAGACACCGAACAAAAACACGAGGTCGCAAGCTACAAACACTGGGGATAACCAAAGACGGCAGAGCACCGAAGAATATGAGCCGAGATCTCAACCGAGATACGAAAATAGGGACAGAAACCATAACAATCAGGAAGGAACTAACCGCTACCGGAACACAAACAATCAGCAGTGGCGAGATAATAGGAGATACCAAACGTCATACAATAGGAATAATAATAACGCACCTTACAATCGAGGATGGCGTGGAGGACACTATAATCAACAATATAGGCCCAGAGACAATAGGCGTTTCAACCAGCAACATAACGCACAAGATAACCAGCGGTTTAACGAGCAATCGGATCCAAGGGATGATCAGAGAAATTGGAACGAGAGACACGCTGACCCGCAACAGTACCTGGAGGAGCCACGTAACATGGAAGGAAATAATGATAAATGGGAAAGAGCGATAGATCGGCGGAAAAATCCCGACAACCACGAGGAGGAAAACGGAACACATCAAATGTTGGAGGCCATGCATGTAGAAACCCAGAGATATTTGGAGGAGCTGCATGGAGAAGAAGAAAATAGAGCAGCCGACAATAGGAAACAGAAGAATAGCAGGAGAGATTCGCAGGCCGTGTCAGGCAAGGGTCTCGAAATATGGTAAAAAAAAAAGTTATTGTACGGGAATAGGAGAAGAAGAAGGGAGAAGGAAGAAGATGGCAACGCGGGGGAGAAGAAGGAGATGACATCACGGTAAAATGGAGAAGAGACAGGAGCGGCTTAAGGAAGTTCAACTAGGGGTTACGAACTTAGGTAACAACGCCTACAGAGTCCGAGAGGTGAGCACAGGAAACATGGCAGTGTATAATAGTTCACATTTAAAATTGTATCATCAGAGAGAGCCATACGAACCGAGAAATAATGTTACTGCAGCAAATTAAACATTCGCGTGATAACATACAACAAAAGATACGGGGGTACCCTAGTGGTGAAAGCGCTCGAAAGACAGCTCTGACGTGTTTACAAGTTCAGGCGGAAGTCGTTAATGAATATGTTGATGTTTTGAAAGAGTGAGAGGGGAGACGAGTAGCAAGGAAAGAGGCCGGAGGGCATAAGTATACAGGAATTTCCTAATGAGTTTGGAACGAGACGGCTACTGAAACAGACAGAGGCGGACAGTCATTATATTTTGAGGGTGACCAGCAACTTCAAATTTGAGCCAGAAAAGTAGGGGATGTGAAATTCGACTTCATTTGAGTTCGAATTTCATCAACTAGGGGTCAGATGAACCCTTATCATTGTGTCCAATAATAATGTTTCATATTAATAAAAACGATGGAAATACTAAATACATGATATGATGGATATTTGAGTAATATTGATGTAGCAAGAAATCTGGACTTGGTAAGACATGCTACGTGCTGGCTGGAAATGACCAATAGTTTCACAACCAATGCTATTCTTGGATTTCTGAGAAAATCAGATATGACGCTGTGGCGTACGTGACCATAAAAGGCCACAATGCTGCGTACAAGGCAAGGAGTGAGAGAGAGGAGAATAGTCGTGACGTCAATATAAGGGCGGGATTTGTAAGGTCAGAACTCCGAAGCCAACTTATCTGACCAATAAGAAAACATGACGCCAGAACATAGCGTCAGTGTGTTTTGCGCGGCAATCGGATATAAAAAGATCTAGCGATCGGTTTGCTTGTTCGACGGCAGATTCGCGACCTGTGAGAAAATACAAGAATTTTGAGAGGTCACACATAATTATAGGCCCATTATTTAAAATATTGAGGAGCTGTTTTACTCCCACCATTGAAACTTTAGGCTTTCTGTATATATACAAATGTCTGAGATGAATCGACACACTCCTAATTATTCTTGGACAGTCATTTTAAGACGTCCTTAAGACGATATGGTTTTAAAATTATAGTTGTGTGTCGGCAACGAAGTTGGAAATTTTCATAAATTGTGAGATGGCAATTAGCCATAGAATAGGGAAAGTCGACGATTCTGCATAGGACGATCTGAGGAAATAAAATACTTAGAACGCAGATAGAACAGTTTAAAAACTTTGATTTAATTGTGTTTTAACAGCAGCAAAATGTCGACCATGGAGAGAAGACAGCAAGCTTCATCCTCCATTACCATCAGTGTTATGGGCTAACGGCCTAATGATGGGAATTGACGAGGCGGGAGGCCTCTGGAAAGCAGTTTAAGTGATGAGTATTAAAAAATTGATTTATTGATTTTGGACGAGGGGAATCGCGAGAGATGTGTGGAACTTTGTATAGATTTTATTTGTGTGGTTTAATTTAAATTTCAGGGTTTGATTTCTTAACTGACATGCGTGTAGTAAATTTTGGCATTGCGTGACAATTATGTTGTACAGTAAATTTTGTAATTTAAATGTTTTCCTTATGTATACGTAATTCTTATTGCGAAACGGCCGCATCGATTAACGTATCTATAAAAAGTGTAGCCATGAATGAGAACCTAGGAACGACAATGATAAATGGACTGATTTAATGATATGTTAAACTAATTACTACGTGGGGGGAATATTTGCATTTTGTTGCTTTGATAACTCGGGCTAGGACTGATCCTGTTATTTTTTTCTTTATTGTCATTTGGACATGTTGTGTGTCATTATCTGAGAGGTGTGCTGATTCATGCTACGACGAGATCTTCGAGAAATGTGCCACGTATTTTTGGGTGTAAGTGATGATGATGAGGAGAGGTAAAGCCTGTCCATGACTGCGATATCATTCCGGCAAACTAGTTATCCGTGGGGATAAGTTTGACCTGGGAATGTATTCTTAAAAATCCCTGAGAGGATGTTTTGAGATAATGTGTTATTTATTTGTACGCGTTTAACAGGTGGCGATTAGCAAAGGTGCTGTACGCTGGCTATGGGCCAGAATCTATATTTAGCATGGCACTAATTACTACTTGGGGGAAGAAATCAGCCACTCTCTCGGTGATGCGATAACAGGCCCGGTTGTCTCCAGCTCGTTATGACACGTTATGTTTGCTTTAAAGCCTAATGAGTTAAGGTTATTTTATTTGGTTTAATTTGGGAAGTTGCCATGTTGTCGATCCAAGTTTCTTTTATCATTACTACGACTTATTTGTTCATTGTTTTAAAACGCCGAACTTTCCGGCGTGAAAATTAAAAGTTATATTTTGTTGTTGTTGGCTCTTATTTTCAAGGCCATTGTATTCATATAAATATAATTTGGCAACCGGCCAAACTTGTTCATGTCATGTTATGCTATCCTAGTGTTTAAGGTATAAGACGGTAATTCCGCAGCCCTTAGTTTAAATAATACACACGTGTATTTGGTTGTGGTAATCTAAGGTTAGAGCATGTCAGTAGTGTATATAAATATGTAATTGTTGTTCCCACATTTCCGTAATTCGTCCTTCGCAGTACGGAGTCCGTTCCCGAACCAACTGTTTTGGTCGGAAACGAGCGCCCGTCAAAAATGCTCATTACTTGAACTAGTCTTAAAAACCCGTGTCGCTCATAAATATTAAATTTTTGTACTATTTTATTTGTTTGTTATATTTGGATCTTGTGATCCGTTTTCTTTTGTTACTTTGACTTAAGTGACATTGCAGTCACAATGCTTGTTGACAGCTGTCATGCCATGTCGTCATGGTACGTCAGGCTGGTCAGTGTTAGATCTGTTCACGCGAGTGAACAATAAAAGGGTGGTTATAGTTTTCTTTTTTATGTTTGATTCAGTTAATAAATTTCATTTGTTAGTAGATCCTGTTGTTTTTCTTGGCTTTATAATAATAATAAGTTAACCTTATGAATCCTGGAAGTTATGTTGATAGCAAAACCTCTAAATCACATTCACAAGAATCCATTACGACCCCGAAATTTTGAATCTTGTCTACATGCTATTTTCCAAAGGGTTTAATAATAAAAATTAATTACAATGCCTATACGTTTCGTGAAGTGTTTTCAATAGGAAAACAAGTAGTTCCGTGAAGAACTATACAGCCTATTTTCATATAGCCTACTTATGTTATTTGCCACTATCAACATACAAAATTTCAGTTTGATTGCTATAATAGATTCGTAGATATTCAGAGCCGTCTTAATATTTCGGATGGTCGCCATGTTGGATTGTTAAATGTATAGGCCATAGAGTCATGTACCATTAAAGGAAAATTATTGCGTAGGTTCATTATTCAAACTTTCATTTCGATCGCATGATTAGGACACAAGAAATAAAAACTTAATTTTAAAATTCGCAAAGCCGCCATCTTGAGGTTGTGTAAACAATTGAGCCAAATTAGATACCAGTGCATTACAATGTGTATAAACATTTCCTGTACCAGATTTCATTGAGTTTGGAACATTAAATCGCAAGAAAGGTCTATTTAAAATTTTCGAAATCGCCTGGCCGCCATGTTCGTTTTGTAGTTAATCGGTTTTTGAAAGTCTTATAGATGAACTTCAAGTAGTGCCCTTTATCTCCGTACAAAATTTCAGGGTGATACCGCTAGAGATATTGAATGCTGGTGAAATATTTCGCACAGCCGCCATGTTGGATTGGTGAGACGTAACAAAATTTGAAGGGCACGGTCGGGGTCGTCCGGAATAGTGCTATGAACTTAACGAAGTTTCATTGAAATCGCTCCAGCCGTTTAGGAAGAAAAAAAACACACGCACACGCGGGGCTACAAGACCGTGTTGTCGGAACCCCTGAACTAAGGGACCAACGAACCAATTTACCAGTTACGTTTAAATGATATAATATATAACGTTTGAAAATTACACCAAAAAATATCCGCCTAGTTTGAAAGTATTGACTAGGCGGAAGAAAAAAAATTATAATTTTCAAACGTTATACAGGGCTAGCACAAATGATTTAAGTGATTTCATGCACATACATTATTGAAAGTAGGAGAAAGCAATGGTATTGCATCAAGGGTATCTCAATAATTAAAGCACTCAATAATTTAACACTTTTTGTTGACAGATTTAGGGGCTCTGAGACATCGTAGCCATGTAGTTCCGCGTACTTGGGTGTGTATGGAATTTATCTGATAACCTGTCTTATTGTGATGGCTGTAAGAGAATGTATATTTCTAGTTCAGATGAAGATTGGGAAGAAGACTGCCGTGGCCTTAGATTAGGAACCATCCCGGCGGTAGAAGTGGGAAACCACGGAAAACCACTACGATGGCTGAGGTGGGAATCGAACCCTCTTCTCCTCAGTTTAGCCTCATTCCAGCCCTCAGACTAGAGCCGGGAATCGAACACGCTACACGTGGCACTGCGGTAACATTCTCGCCTGCTAATCCAACTGTTGCAGTATCGAATCCCGAGGCACGTTTAAGATCCACTACAGGTTACTATTCAGACACCAATTTCTCGAAAAGCCGCAGTAGCTAAAAGAGAGCAAATAGCAACATGAAGCAACTTGGCAACACTGCTTGTTCTAACACCCGAGTTTTGAATCACTTGCCATAATACACGAGATGAACAATTGAAAAGAGGCATTAGAATCTTGTATGTTTCCTGGAACGTCGTCGCGTCGTTTGAATCGAACAATACTCAAGCTTCAAGCTCCGTGATTGTCACGGGACACTTCACTCGGAGATAAGATAGTGTACAGATTAGTTCTCTATAACTTTCTATAGCAGCTTTTGCAGGGTTTCTGCATTATTTATGTCTGGTCCAGGCTAGAGCAAAATCTAATTTTTCACCAATGTGTCTGATTACATGGAAGTTATAACATACAGGGTGCTTCGAAATTCCCATTACACACTTTAAGGGCTTGTAGTGGGGGACCAAGACGGTTACGTTTAGTATAGGAACTTGTTGATGATGATGATGATGATAATTGTTGTTTTAAGGGGCCTAACATCTAGGTTATCGGCCCCTGATGGTTTGGGTGATCGTGAAGATGAAAATGAAAAGCGAACTTAAAACTAAAACTAACTACTAACCTACAGACTAGAAGAAGAAAGGGAAAACTAAATGAAAATAAGGCAAATAAAGGACAGGAGGAAAATAAATGCCCTCAACCCTCGAAGAAGGCGGATTGAGGGACTTGGAAGGAAGGAGTGCCATGAAAGGCAGATAGGAAAGTGAAAGAGGAGAGGGTCCGCCCCAAAGGTAAGGGACAAAAGGGGAAAACTGACCCGGCTCAGGAATCCCTCGGGGTCGCCAACTCCCGAACTCACCAGCCGTGAGCCCCTGAGGGTGTAGCATTATCTAGGGTGCACCAGAAGTGGTGGGGCTACATACACCCGGCCTCCTTAAGGGCCTTGAGCACAAGGCAGGAGGTAAAAGGAAAAGAAAAGAAGGCTGACCCCTCGCAGAAGGAGGGCATCAGAAAAGATGAGACAAGGGCCAATTAAGGCGGGAAAGGAAGAGACTCCCTAGGCCTCGGATACCCTAATACCGTCGGGATCGGAAAAGAACAAGAGTTGACCAAGGGAGGTCGACAGGAAAGAAGACAGAGACGAGCCCGGCACAAGTAAGTGGAAGCAATGCCGGACTCAGCTGGGGTCCCGTGGTCGCCAACCCACGTCCCACTAGGTGTGAGCCCCTGAGGGGTATAGGAACTTTTGTCCGGAAACATACTGTCTACCCTCTACACATAAAGAACAACCACAGCACACGTTCAAATCATCTATATTTTCGGTGCCACTGACCAGAATACGTAGATTGAAAGTACTTGCAAACAGCGGTTTAGGTTGAAAATACAAAATGCAATTGAAATTCAAAATACTACAAAAGTCCAAGACCCGTTATTGAAAGACTTACTAAAAAGCAATTGAGGTTGAAAACAATCACAAAATGCGATTTAGATCGAAAAGACTTACAAAATGCAACGGAGATTGAAAACGCCTACAAAATGGAGGGTAGATGAAAAAAAACTCACTTGGAATTTAGATACACGGTGAGCCAATTAACAAAAACAGTGCGGGAATCTTAAAGAGAAAAGGATATATAATGAAAAGAAAACAAGAGGTCTGACCCCTCGAAGAAGGAGGGATCAGGAAAGATGAGGCAAGGGCCAATTAAGGCCGGAAAGTGAACGACTCCCAGGCTTCGGATACCCTAATACCGTCGGGGTCGGAAAAGAACAAGAGTTGACCAAGGGAGGTCGACAGGAAAGAAGACAGAGACGAGCCCGGCACAAGTAAGTGGAAGCAATGCCGGACTCAGCTGGGGTCCCGTGGTCGCCAACCCACGTCCCACAAGATGTGAGCCCCTGGGGGAGCCTAATAATGATGATGTGGGGCTGAGTGATGGCATAGAAGGTACATTGCCTGTGGTTTCAGTAAAATCTTCTCTCAAAGAGTCAGTGTTACTGCACTGACTCAATGAGGAAAGTCATGACAAACTACCTCACTCCTCACCTTGCCTGCCGCCTGCTGTGGTCACTGAATAAGTATTAAGACATCGGATCCGAGGTTCTGGGTTTGATTCCCGGCTTTGCCGAGACATTCAATTCTTGTCTGAGGTTTGGAACGGGTTACGCTCAAGTGCCGTGAGGCAGAACCTCAAGTGTCATAGAAAGGTTTTGCCGCAGTTTCCCACCTTAATTCCCGGCATATGTCGGGATGGTTACTAACTTAATGCCACGGCCACCTCCTTCCAAACTCTAGTCTGAATTAAAAATACTCACACCCAAGTAAACAAGAACCTAGTTTATCCGGATTAAGTGGGACCGGAACTCATTCAGATTATCGAAAATCCGGATAATCTGGAACTAAAATAAAAAAACATGTTATATAATCTACAGTATTAACATAAGTTGTAATACCATTTTTCGTTTGAACAAAAAATACAAGAACACTATTCTTACATTTACGACTGTTTAATGCACTAAAATAATGTGTGAGTTTTTCCAGTTTTACATTTGTATAGCGTTTGCGCGCAGCACGATCACGAAGACGTTATTCTAACATCAGTTCTCACTTCCAGGACAATGCCGGGTGTTTGCATTTGCGAATAATTTATTGGTTAAATTTTGTAAGTTTGTGAAAGTGTCTAAAGTCAGACCAGAATCTAATTTTCATAACCTCATTTGGTCACCACGTGCGTGTGACATTTCTCTTTGTATTACGCTTCCTCTACACGCCTTGAATTCTCGTGGTATGCTACGCGCTTATTGGCTATCACCATGACGTGGCCTCGCTCCAGCCAATCACCGCGCGTCTTCTTCACAACGTGGTCTGAAGTCTCCAATCCTGTGCCATGGAAAACACGAGAACATTGGCCGGTGAACTATTTAAGAAGCTTGCTGAACCATCCTCTTTGTGCTTTCAATTGTCAGCTGCCATGCTGATCACACGTCTTGCTACCGGATGATAAACTTAAACTGTTCAACGTATCATCTGTAATTTCTGCATAATGAAGTGTTCTTAAAACCTTCGCCAAGTCGTCAAGACATTTTTAAAGTGATCAAACCTAGATCACATATTGCGTGTTCCTGCAACATGTCTACGAAATGTACATTAAGATGTAAACTTTACATCTCTAGTGCTAAGGAAAACTATCCCAGTGTGCATCTACTACGAAGTAAATAGGTCATTACCTATTTAGGTCTTCAATAGCTTACTATAAGCTCTAAGTTTGTGAACTCAACCACAACTTGACATAACCTATGTCATCTTCTTCTTACTCAAGGGTTCTACGAACATATGGGTTGCTACCCGCACTTCGTTATCAAGTTAAGTATTCTATCACATAACCTGTACCATGTACTGTGTAATGTACTGTTCTACTTTACATGTTATTTCTTTCTAAAGCAAGATTCATGTTAGATAACCTACATTCTTTCAAATGCAAATCTTTGTATCATGTTAGATTTATACAAGCCTACTTAAGTTTTCTCAATTTTAATATCTCTGCTTGCTTTGTCATTTTCTCAAGGATTACATACCTACTGGCTTTTGTCATTTTCTGCTTTGAAAATTATTTCATGGCCATATGTCATTTGAGAAAAGTCTCATTAATTCTCGTGCATACCTGCGTCTGCCATTGTACATTTCTTGATTAACTTTGATGCAGTTCACTCGTACCTGTGTCTGCCATTGCATTTCCTTCGGAAATATTTTGTTGCATCTTGGCAACTTCTATCACTCACTTTTCATAAGGTGCTGCAGGATTAGGCCCCTGTCAGTTGCTAGCTCCTTTTATAAGCTATGCTTTTTCTATGTAACTGTCTTACCAATTTCCTTCATTTCTTTTTCATGGGGTACTGCAGGATTAGGCCCCTGTCAGCCAATAGCCCCCTTAATAGGCTATGTATTTCATGGTAACTGCTTTCAGATTCCCCTGCTTTCTTTCAAAGGTAAGGCAGGATTTGCTCCCTGTCGGCCTTCAGCACTCTTTATAAGCTGCATTTCTACCCCTTTCATTCACAAGATAAATTTATTTAAATTGTGCATAAAAGCAATTATCCGGTCTTAATGTTTAAGGATCTTTGCAATTATTTTGTTAGGAAAGAAAACTTAGTTCTTTCAAATTGTGTTAACCTGTAAAGATATGAAAATGCGTGTTCTATTTTCTGAATATATATGTTAAAGCCACCTGCTCTCTTTTTTTCTTGTTCTTGTGTTTTATTTTCTAACCCATGTTCCTTAACGCTCAAACATTGTTCTATTTTGAATTCACTCAAAATACGTCTGATAATGGAGACTTTTAATTGGTCTATCCAATGGTTAGTGATAGTTCATCACACCACCGGGACGGTACCTTTGATAGACCGTGGCCGAATTACTTCCAATTCCGGTCCTTAACTATCCTTGGCGGAAAAGACATTCAAGAAGAGTCGACCCCGTAAAAGAAATAGCCTACTGTACAGTAAAAATACATTTTTATTATTTTCGATACGGATAAATCGGATTGGAGGGCCGGATAAACGAGGTTCTTGTGTACATACGGCTACATGGCCACGATGTTGCAAAGATCTTAAATTAATCGACCAGCAAAAAACACCATGCCAGTTCGCTCCACCTCATTATAGCACGGCTTTGACTTTTGGAGTTACACTCCACATAACCCATGAGGATCTATTGAACTATCGACAGACGGGTTGCTATACCATCGCCTACTACAGTGAGCCCCTTCCCTGTGAAGCCTTGCGCGGATGCGGATATCCGCAATATTTTTTCCCATGCGGATATAGTTTGCATGTCTGTGCGGATAGCGGATAAGCTTCGGATAATAGTCAGAGTAAATTTGTGGATAGATTTTAGAATGTCGAAGAATGTTGTCGAATGAGAAACCTGTTGTTATGGTCCTTTGAACTAGATTAATTCAACAGAATTATGTTAAATGCTCCGGCTAAGCTCAAATATTATTATCAGCGTTTCGCCCCGGTGTACCATTGGGCTCGTCAGTTGGTACAGTACACCTCACCAAGACGCTGAAAAGTGCTTACTGAGTAGGCCAATGCAAGACATCTTGATACACATAGTACACCGGGGCGAAACGCTGATAATATTTGAGCTTAGCCGGACCATTAAACATAATTCTGTTAGATTTTAGAATACAATACTGCACTGGAATTTTAAAAATAACTTTAGTTTTTACCAAGATCAGAGTCTTTCACGTTTCTTGTTATTACCCTATTTGCTTTCGCTGGGATTGTATGAGAATAATAGAGAAGTGAGAGAAGCCAGTTATGGAAATACCCTCAATTAGTGTTTACTTTTGCAAAAAAAAAAAAGAATGTCCTTTATACCTGCGCTTGCCTGCGTGGGTATATCCGACGACTAATAAGTAAGTGCTATAATTAGCCGCCCGCTGTTTCACTTGGCGTTACTGAGATGGACAACCCTCCGTCAACATTGTCATGCGATACACACATGGCCTAAGGGAACGAATTTCTCCTCAAATTTCTAAATGTGTTGCTTTAATAATTTTTCAAATAAATTAACAAGTAGTTCCGTGAAGAACTAATGCCTATTTCCATATATCCTACTTACGGCAATTGCCACTTTCAACATACAAAATTTCAGTTTGATTGCTGTAATCGATTCGTAGATATTCGTAGGTTCATTATTCAAACTTTCACTTCGATCGCATGATTACGACACAAGAACTAAAAACTTAAATTTAAATTTTAAAATTCCCTCAGCCGCCATCTTGAGGTTATGCAAACAATTGAACTAAATTAGATACCAGTGCATTACTATGTGTATAAACATGTGCTGTACCAAGTTTCATTGCGTTTGGACCATTAATCGCGAGAAAAGTCTATTTAAAATTTCAAATTCCCTTGGCCGCCATGTTCGTTTTGTAGTTAAACGGTATTTGTAAGTCTCATAGACGAACTTCCAGTAGTGCCCTTTATCTCCGTACACAATTTCAGGGTCATACCGGTAATAGTTTCAGAGATATAGAATGCTGGTGAAATATTTCGCACAGCGGGGCGGATGCGGATAACGGTCGTGCGGATGCGAGGCGGCTGCGGATAACGGTCGTGCGGATGCGAGGCGGCTGCGGATAACGGTCGTGCGGTTGCGAGGCGGCTGCGGATAACGGTCGTGCGGTTGCGAGGCGGCTGCGGATAACGGTCGTGCGGATGCGAGGCGGCTGCGGATAACGGTCGTGCGGTTGCGAGGCGGCTGCGGATAACGGTCGTGCGGATAACGTGTTGTTTATCCGCGCAGGGCTCGACATTTAGAACGGAGGTTCGCTTGCCCGCGCAGCGGACGAAGAGTAATTAGTCACCGCCACTTGACTAGCATTTAGCGATAACACAAGAGCAGGACGGGAAGTCTCGAATGCCGGCATTGCATTTTACGGAGCTGGCAAGATACCTTACTTGAGATAATTAGGACTTGGGGTGAAGTACTGTAGGCTGTCTCATATCCAGTGATTATTAAATACTTTAAAAAGTGTAAATGTGATCAAGTAGTTGGGCGCTACGCTGCTGCTAGCGTCACTGCCTTGCTCGACACGCGACTAGTCGCAGTGCCCTAGCCACCACGCGGCCACCGTGACTCCCCGTTCGATAGGGAGGGTACACTTGTGTCCAAAAGTTAAACATAATCACTAAACGAGGCCATACCGCCTGATAGGAATATCAGACGGATTGCTGAACAAACAAACTGAATCGCACACCACATGTCACACAACTTGTCCAAATAAACACTGTCAGAAAGGTTCTGATAGCTAAGGTACACCTTTGACAACAACGAAGAAAACTTGGCAATGTCTTCCACAACACAATATGCTGTTAATAGGGTGTATGGTTACCCCTAACGGCCACACATGCTTCGCAGCGACATGGCATGCTCTCTATAAGATGGCCCAAGAGCTCTTGTGGTAGTCGATCCCATTCCTCCGAAAGGGCAATGCGAAGGTCTTGGAAGGTCCTTGGTGGAGGCTGACGGGATGCAATTCGCCTTCCCAATGCATCCCAGGCATGTAGGATTCAGATCCGCAGACCTCACTGGCCAGTCCATGCGATGGATGTCTTACCCAGCCAAAAATTCATCCACCAGAGCAGCGCGGTGCGCTCGGGCATTATCGTCCATTAATAGGAAGTCTGCACCAACCGCACCTCTGAAGAGTCGAACATGTGGTATCAGTACCTCATCCCTGTATCTCCGAGAGTTCACAGTGTTCCTCGGACCACCCATGAGATGTGCAGGTCCGTACGGCCATTCAACATGATGCCACCCACACACCACCACCACCACCACCATACTGGTCCCGTTCCACGATGTTTCTATGGTTTTATCGGCTACCCGGTTCTCTCCAGATTAATGTGCGACGGGAATCGTTCTGCAAACTGAAGCGGGATTCATCTGTGAATAGCAGATGCCTCCATTCATTCCTGGTCTAGTTCCGACGTTGACGGCTCCACAGGAAATAGCAACCCCTGAGAGGGCTGCAAGCTCCACCGACAATATTGTCTTGCAGGTGCACTCCAATTTCGTCGGGCGGTTAAGGCCAGATATCGGCCCTGCTGTGGGGTGGTTCCTCTTGGTCGACCTGGTGCTGGCTTACGACTAACATCTCCTGTGTCTCGAAATCGTCTCCAAAGTCTGGAAATGACACTTTGTGGCACATTCAAAGATACGGAGACTTCAGTCTGTGCCTGGCCTGCTTCCAGGCGGCCGAGTATTCTACCCTGCAAAACAGGGTCCAAATGGCGTCGTTGTGCCATTATGTTGTCACGTTCACCACGAGGCTACACTCCGCACATTATAACAGGGCAAACATTACTGAGGGAATATGGGGCGCAGGCACTGGCTGTGTTTACCTTGCGGTTACGCCACTAGTCAAAGCAGGGAATACCCCTTTCTTATACAGAGCGAACACGTAGCCTAAGGTTGGTAGGTGCATATGTCGTGCGATTTGCGGTCTATTTCCTGTTGCCCTGCTTATTCGTAACTTATGCTTAACTTTCGGACACTAGAGTAGATTAGACAAGGTCCTAACAAGCTCTCTCTTTGAAAGTAAAATAGCGGTTGAAATTTTTAGATAAATTTTCCACTTTAGGCGCAAGTTAAGTCCTCATGATTGCTGCAGTGTGTCAAGGATAGAGATAGTGAGCACAGCCCCCTGAGGCTAGTCGATGTGTACAATATTGGCTTTGACACGATTCCTATATAATAGAAGACTTTTTACCCTGAAGCTAGACTAAGTGCATGATAATGGATTTGACATGAGCACTGCCTTCTACATTACATTCCAATAATATGAGGCTTTGAATTACCTTTGCCGTTTCGATTCCTATATAAGGAGGCTTTGAGGCGAGCATTGCCTTCTTGATTCCTATAATAAGAGGCTTTGAGATGATCATTGCCTTCTAGATTCCTGTAATAGAAGGCTTTGATATGCTCATTTCCTTCTAGATTCCTATAATAGGAGGCTGTGAGATGATCATTGCCTTCTAGATCCTATAATAGGAGGCTTTGTCCCCCAAAGATAGACAAAGTGCACAATATCGGATTTCACTTGACCATTGCCTTGTAGATTCCTATAATAGGAAGCTTTGAGATGAGCATTGCCTTCTAGATTCCTACATTAGGAGGCTTTGAGATGAGCATTGCCTTCTAGATTCCTACATTAGGAGGCTTTGCCCCCTGAAGCTAGACAAAGTGCACAATATCGGATTTCACTTGAGCAAGTTGAGTCATAATCTCCTTCACTATCTGTGCATGTAGGGGGAACACGATGCGTCCTTCTGTAATAGATTTGAAAATATATAGACCTACAGCTAGGGCCCTCACTATTATTTATCGTATGGCTTTTAGTGCCGGGAGTGTCCGAGGGCATATTCGGCTCGCCAGAGTCTGTAGCTGCTTCCAGCGGACACCCTTAGGGAGAGCTAGAAGTTCCGTTCAATTTCAAGTAGTTCCAACGTTCGCTACCAGATATCAATGATACCTAGTGGTGAACGTTGGAACTTTGATAGAGAGTTCCTATGAAATCTAACCTAACAATTTAGCTTCACACAAGTTTAGTCTGTGGAAGGATCTTTTACATGCCATAAATCTATGACATGGGACCACTGGCTTTACTTCCCCTCCGAAGGAAGGCATACTGAAGGATTTTTAACGCTCTTAAAAAATCCGACGACTTCGGCCGGGTTTGAACCCACTGTCTTGGGCGCAGCAGTTCAGCATGCTACCGACTACGCCAGAACAGAACCACGCCAAGGCCGTGCCACAGCTAGGTCGCAATGACTCTGGCGCCAGATTTATAACATGTACCGATTACAACAGCGGGTCGGGAAGCCCTGGATGCTGTCATAGCATTGATTTCATATGCAACTGGCCTTAGTTGTGATAAATTAAGGCTTGCTTTGAAGTACTGTAGCCTACCTCTTATCCAGTCGACATGGTTAGGTATAGAACAAACACAGAATTTCCCCCTCCTTCTCAAGAATAAGTCTTGCAGTAAATTTCTTCGTAAGTTTCAGAACTGTGCGATTTTTTACTTGTGGGGGAATCTCAAACAAAAGGTATACAGAAACATTCCGCGCTCTCTGGAGGCTCTCGAGAACGAAATAACTGCACTGATACCAAATATCAGTGAGGATGAATTACAGCAAGTGTACCAAAACTTCCTACGTTGGTGCAATGTGTGTTTAGAAAATGAAGTACAGCATTTTCAGCAACTATGGTACTGTACTAAGAAATTCATGTATATAATTATGATTATTAAATACGTTAAAAAGTGTAAGTGTGTTAATTAGTTGGGCGCTACGCTGCTGCTAGCGCCAATGCTTGCTCGACATTTGGCTAGTCACAGTGCCCCATCCGTCAGACGGCCTCTGCGAGGCTCCGTTATATAGGAAGGGCCCCTCACTGTATCAACATAATTCATGAACAAAACATATGTAATCTCAATTTGGCACTTTGTGCCTCTATATGAGATATTCGTGGAATTATTCTGTAGCTAGATCGTGAATACTGCCAGAAAGTTGGCAATAGGCTTCGAGAGACCGTACAATGGGGGACCAGTTTACAACCAATCCAAGATGCGACGTAAAATGAGACAAAGAATCAGAGATTTACGATGCTGGAACATTATTCTAGCAACAGTTGGGACTTTATATACTTCCTTGTTGTTCTCCGCTATGATGGAAAACATTTCTAACAAGAAGTTTCGAAACCTGAGAACACGCCATCGGAAGTTTTACATAAAGAAGTGAACAGAATGTTGTCAACACACTGGCTAATTAAAGAACGTCACACAGAGAAGATTGTCGCTGAACTGGTGCACGATATTGGCTTTGAAATGAGCACTGCCTTAAAGATTCCTAAATAGGAGGCTTTCAGATGATTTGCTTTCTCGATTCCTATAATAGGAGCCTTGAGTGCTTCCTAGATCCCTATAATAGGAGGCTTTGAGATGATCATTGCTTCCTAGATCCCTATAATAGGAGGCTTTGGGATGATCATTGCTTTCTAGATTCCTAAAATAGGAGGCTTTGAGTGCTTTCTAGATTCCTATAATAGAGGGCTTTGCCCCCTGAAGATTAACTTCCCCTTAATTAACGCTCTTACTCCCTAGGCGGCTGCCCGGGTTCCATTCCCGGCTCTGCCAAGAAATTTAATTACGGTGTGAGAGCTGGAACGGAGTACACTCAGCCTCATAAGGCAATACTGAGAAGATGATGATGATGTTAATAATTGTTGTTTTAAGGGGCCTAACATCGAGGTTATCGGCCCCTAATGATCTGGGTTATAGCGAAAATGATAATGAAATGGAAACCAGAACAAAATTATCTGAGACGGAAAATACGTACAAAAAGGAACTCGGAAACCACTTACAATATGGTCTTACAAAAGGGAATTTAGAACGAAAAGTTGCACAAAAAGAATAGATTGAAAAAAGACCCACAAGACGTAGGCGAGATTCAAAATACGCACAAAATGCAAAGTAGCGGCGAAATACTTACAAAATGCAACTGAAATTCAAAATACTTACAAAATGCAAATGAGATCGAAAATACGTACAAAATGCAATTGTGGTTCAAAATACTTACAAAATGCAATTGAAATTGAAAATACACAATGCAATTCAGATTGAAATATCCCAGTTCCAATCCAAATTATTCACAAAGTGCAATTGAAATTCAAAATACTTACAAAATGCAATTGAAATTTAAAATGCTTACAAAATGTACGGTAGATTCAAACGACTCATGTGGATTGACAATACTTACAAAATGCAATTTAGATTGAAAATACTTGACAAAATGTAATTTAGATTCAAAATACCCACAAAATGCAATTGAGAATCAAAATATGTGCAAAATGCCCACCAAACAAAATGCAATTTAGATTCAAAATTCGTGCGAAATGCGGTTTTGGTTGAAAATACTTACAAAATGCAATTGAAATTCAAAATACTCAGGAAAAGGCCCGTCTACCTGTATTGAAAGACTTACTAAAAAGCAATTTAGATTGTCAATCTTTACAAAATGCAATTGAGGTTGAAAACAATCGCGAGATGTAATTTAAATCGAAAAAACGTACAAAATGCAACGTAGATCAAAAATGCCTTAAAAAATCGCTAAAAGGGAATTTAGATACACGGTGAACCAAGTAACAAAAACAGTGCGCGAATCTTAAAGAGAAAAGGAAATATAAGGAGGAGAGGAGAGGAGAGGAGAGGAGAGGAGAGGAGAGGAGAGGAGAGGGGAGAGAGGAGAGGGTCCGCCCCAAAGGTAAGGGACAAAAGTGGAAAACGGACCCAGCTCAGGAATCCCTCGGGGTTGCCAACTCCCGAACTCACCAGCCGTGAGCCCCTGAGGGTGTAGCATTATCTAGGGTGCACCAGAAGTGGTGGGGCTACATACACCCTGCCTCCTTAAGGGCCTTGAGCACAAGGCAGGAGGTAAAAGGAAAAGAGAAAGAAGCCTGACCCCTCACAGAAGGAGGGTAACAGGAAAGATGAGACAAGGACCAATTAAGGCGGGAAAGTGAAAGACTCCCTAGGCCTCGGACAACCTAATACCGTCGGGGTTGGAAGAGAACAAGAGTTGACCAAGGGAGGTCGATAGGAAAGAAGACTGAGAGGAGCCCGGCACAAGTAAGTGGAAGCAATGCCGGACTCAGCTGGGGTCCCATGGTCACCAACCCACGTCCCACTAGATGTGAGCCCCTGAGGGGTACTGAGAAGAGGATGGTTCGATTCCTTCCTCAGCGATCTAAGAAGTGGTTTCCCACTTCTGTCTGTAAATGCCGAGATGGCACCTAACGGAAGGCCACGGCCGCTTCCTACCCAAATCCTACCTCAAATGAAAAAAAAACGAGAGAGAGAGACACGCACACGCGCACACGCAACATTCTCCGGGTGGTGCTAGTAATGGTGATTGATGTTTTAAGGGGCGAACATAATAGGTCATCTGCCAATTGATATTGCAACTTTTCAGTCAGTCAACACAATATAATCCCAATTACTGGAACATGCGGAAAAATAACCTGAAAAATAAATTACATGCGATTAAATTTTCTTTTTTCGAGTTCGATTCCCGGCTCCGTCAAAGATTTTAGAAACTGGCGTGCGGTCTGGAATGGGGTGCACTTAGTCTCTTCAGGACAATTGAGTAGCTGTCTGACAGCGCCCCAGTCACGAAAACCAAGATTTACGGCCGAGGGAAACCGACGCGCTGACCACTCATCACCTCACAGCAAGATTAATCTCGGGATTTTCCGCCAACACAGTTCTTCCTTTTTACTACTAGAAAGGGCTACTGTGTAGTTTCAAGGAGCTTGGCTATCTAACCTCCTTGACTTTCATAGCGCTCCAAGGAACGACAAAATTTGACCTGCAGGCTGCCCTCTGGGCGTCAGTTAACGAAGCTTGCACCCGGCACCCGAGGTCATACGATATTATTATTATTATTATTATTATTATTATTATTATTATTGTTACCACCTCACAGCCTTCAGGCGTAGGTACTCAATGGGCTCGAGTGCCATGCGGTGTGGTTAACAGTAGAGGGAGAAAACTATAGGATGACATGTTTCGCTAGTCAAGCGAGCATCATCAGAACAAAATATAACTTACAAGACAAAATAGGTCTACGAAACACTACCCAACCAACAATGAAACCCACGAACGGTCTCCTTCCTCCAGAAATAGCTTCAAAGCTATCTACTGTATATCCTATGAGATCTATGGATGTCACAGTGTAGTGACTAGCATTATATGGCTGTGATCGCGGGAAACCGTATTCAATTTCCGGTTCCGCCAAGAAAATTATTAGTAGCAGTAGTAGTTTCATTTAGGGCAGCGATTCGTAGCTTTTGTGGAGATATTGAGAAAAAAAATAACGGTGTACTTAAAGCCTGAAGTCTTGTAAAGTGTTGAAATAAAATAAATCAAATTAGTTACTCTCAAGCACGACAGATGGTGACACTGATCGATTCATTTCAATGATTCAAATATACTTGCATCCGGCAGATGGCAGTACAGCCAATCCCTCCGGAACATTCCCTAATCAGATGTGATGGTGCCTCGTAGAAGAGAAAACATGCCATAGAATTTAGTACTTCCCTGACAGTATCTTGGATGGAATTTATAACCACTCTCCAGAAATTATATCTCAAACCTTGAAAATTGTAAATAATAAATTCTTACCACTGTGTCAGTGTACATAGCCAACCTAGTATTACAGTTGTTTATTTGTACTATTTTGGGGGTTGTCTTGAGTGTTGTTTTAGGCTGTCATTTGATGGTGGATGGCTATTTGATTTTCCCATAGTGCTGCCTACGGTGGTTTTATGCATACAATTTCCATGGGCCCTTATCAGGTAGTGATATGATTGTGAGTTGATGATTAGAGTGCAACTCTTGTTTTTGCTAGTAACTGTGAGTTGTGATTGGTCTGTTTTAGAGGGTGATTTGAATGGTGGTCTGTGATTGGTATATTTATTGTTCTTAATTTGGTATTTGTTATCGTAGTTATTTTTGGAAGTTTTTTGTTTTGTTTGTATAATTAAGTACAAGTTTTTCGGGCTTGTAGGCCGTGGTCCTGACAGGACCGCTGACCAAGGAAAGGAGCGGAACCCTTGATAATGCCGGACGCAGTTTCCGGTGAAACGTCGGGAGATATCCTGTCTGGACCACAGCCTACAAGCCCGAAAAACTTGTACTTAATTATGAACGCCAGCCGTGAAAGCCTAAGCTTTTTTTTTGTGTGTATTTGTTTAGGTTTATGAGTTTGTTTGTTGTTTATGTTCTGTTTTTTTTGGACTTTGATTAGTCGTCGTGGTCACCCATCCAGGTTCCGACCACGCTCGATGTTGATTATGATGATAATTATGATAATTGTTGTTTTAAGGGGATTAACATCTTGGTTATCGGCCCCTAATGGTTTGGGTGATAGTGAAAGATGAGAATGTAATGAAAACTATAACTAATACTAACTACAAACTTACAAACTAGAAGAAGAAATGGTAAACAAATATAGGATAAGGCAAATAAAGGACAGGAAGAAAAGAAATGCCCTCAACCCTCGAATAATGAGGATTGAGGGACTTGGAAGGAAGGAGAGCCATTAAATGCAGATGTGACAGGGAAAGAGGAGGGGACCCGCCCCAAGGTCAGAGGAAAACGGGGACAAAATGGACCCAGCTGAGAAATCCCTCGGGGTTGCCTACTCCCAAACTCACCAGCCGTGAGCCCTTGAGGGTGTAGCACTATCCAAGGTGCAACAGAAGGCTGACCCCTCGAAAAATGAGGGTATCAGGAAAGATGAGACAAGGGCCAATTAGGCGGGAAAGTGAAAGACCCCCCTAAGCCTCGGATACCCTTATACCGTCGGGGTCTGAAGTTAACAAGAGTTGACCAAGAGAGGTCGACAGGAAAGAAGACAAGAAGAGCCCGGCACAAGTACGTGGAAGCAATGCCGGACTCAGCTGGGGTCCCGTGGTTGCCAAGCCATGTCCCACTAGATGTGAGCCTCTGGGAAGGGGGGGGGGGGGGGGTATAGGTTTAAATTTTGTAGTAGGCTATGTCTTTGATGATACGTACATATTTGGGTAGAGATTTTCTTTCTCTTCATTCAGACTACTTTGGTATTTCCCTGGTGGCAAACTGTCCAATAATTACAGAAAATTACCATCAAACACACTAAATGTACACAAGTCGCGATTTTAAACTACCTTAATTACATCGGGGTATTTACACAAACGTTCTTCTCTTTAACCCATCGATACATTTGGGGAAAGGCTCTAAGACTGTGGCAGGTAATGAGTTCCAATTACACTGGGGAACAAAAAGAAATTTTTTGCGTGGTATCGGGAAATTAAAAGCCAATTCTGGGCATCTATTTGCGCTGCTGATACCAAAACTGCTGTCCATTTTGTTCTATCAGCTCTAGCTTTTAGCCTATTTTCATTCATGAAAAAGAAGAAAGAAAAAAAGGTTTCCGAGCTCAACTTTTGTTGTGTGTGTGTGTGTGTGTGTGTGACTGTCTGTCCGACCCTCTCTCCCCCTCCCAAATAAAATCTAAATGGCCCAAGCGATTTCAATGAAACTCGGTAAGTACATACCTTTTCCGACGTCGACCGTTGGTTGATTCCTTAGTTTAGGGGCTGCGACAACGTGGTCATGTAGCCCCGTGTAGTTTGGGTGTGTGTAGAATCTGTCTGATAACCGGTGTTAATTGTGATGACTGTATTAGTGTGTGTTATCTGTTTTTAATTCAAGTAAGGACTGCGGACGATAATTTCAAGTAGTTCCTACTTTCGCTACGTAATGCTACCGTCCACGACATCTAACTGTGAACTTGGCTACTACTAGATGTCATCACAACCAGCGCCTGGTGACGAACGTTGGAACTTAGGA
Organism: Meconema thalassinum; assembly: GCA_946902985.2. Lineage (NCBI taxonomy): Eukaryota > Metazoa > Arthropoda > Insecta > Orthoptera > Tettigoniidae > Meconema > Meconema thalassinum. The sequence goes on along the minus strand of OX336398.1, from coordinate 158,942,546 downwards.
GCATTAATCAAACCTAACCTACAAAGTTTGCTTCACACAAGTTTGGTTAGTGGAAGGCTCTATTACACGCCATACATCTATGACATGGGACCACCGGCCTTACTTCCCCTCTGAAGGAAAGCATACTGGACCTCGACCGTGCCTTTCAAATTTTAATACGTTACACCAATCTAACATGGTGACCGCGCGAAATATTTCACAGACATTCTTTATCTCCGCAACATTAAAAAGATACCACCATGGTATTTTGTACGGTGATAAAGGGTATTACTACAAGTTTATTTATGAGACATTCAGAAACCTGGTACAAAACGAACATGGCGGCGTAGTTGGACCTTGGACGGAATGCCGGTTCAGTGGGACCACGAGCTGTTTAAAGACAGGAGGAGTGGAAAGGTCCTGGCCACTCTACCGCACGTAAACTCCGACTAAGGATAGCCTCTTCGGAGGCACCGACTTGTCTTCGGGCATAATACCAATAATAATAATAATAATAATAATAATAATAATAATAATAATAATAATAATAATAATAATGTTTAATTAATAACAATAGTCATAGGAGCTATCCACCAAATCAATAGGTTCAGATTAGAAGTTCCATAATGATGTATTAGTTTCGACCACATCATGGTCCTCTTCAGCATGGACCTACGTTCTATTTTACAAGTGAGACTAGTGGTTTGTATTTGGGAGTAAGGCATTGATATTAAATTACCGATATTTATGATAGTTCTTGAGGGGGCTCACACACCGCGAGTGGGAGTCTTCGCACACAGTTAACAATTAAATCATAGCTTCACTAATATGTAACATACGAGGCACGTCCAGAAATTAAGTTCCGTTTGGTAATAAAATTAAATTGTGCACAGATACAGAAAAATTATTTATTGCACAACATTCTACACCTCTTAAACTACTTTTCCACATAACTGCCGAACTTTTGCAGGCATTTGTCATAGCGTGGCACAAGTTTTTGGATACCTTCTTCATAGAAGTTTGCCGCCAACCGTAAACGAGAGTGAAGACTCGCCTGTAAGATATACTACCGTTTGGCCACCACTGTTAGGCAAATTGCGTATGTGGTCAGGAGAACTCCTAAACATACAGCAGTTCTCCTGGTAAGCACGCAATTTGCCTAACAGTGGTGGCCAAAGGGCAGGATATGTTACAGGGGGGTCTTCACTCTCGTTTACGGTCGGCGGCAAACTTCTATGAAGAAGGTATCCAAAAACTTGTGCCACGCTATGACAAATGCCTGCAAAAGTTCGGCAGTTATGTGGAGAAGTAGTTTAACAGGTGTAGAATATTGTGCAATAAATAATTTTTCTGTATCTGTACACAATTTAATTTAATTACCAAACGGAACTTACTTTCTGGACGTGCCTCGTAGAATTATGAAAACTTACAAACTTTTAGTTAATACATAGGGCTTTTATTTAATATATAAAGACAAACAGTATATAAAGAATTGTGTGATTTATTGGTAGTAAAATATTTGTGATATTTTAAACGTCATGAATCACAAAAGCACGATTTAACAAGAAACAGCCTACCAGTCTGAACGGATTTTTTTTCCTGTAAAGAAAACATATGCATACGGAGGATGAACCTCATTCATGAAATAATATTAAAAAATAATTAAGATATAGCCTACTTGGAAAATTTAACAAAACTATTTTTGAAAAAGACAAATTCAATAATAAAAAAAACATGCTATTGACAATATAACATTAATGGTGGTTCATCCTCGGTATTCATGTGCTTTATTTACAGGAAAAAATATCATTCCGTTCTCCAACTATCATCACCAGCATATACTTTTCCCCCATCAAAATTAAAATGCTTAATTTCCCAATTATTCAAGGTTGCATGAGTGCCATTAAAATACCCTGATAATTCCCTGAGTTTTCCACGATTCATAAATTCCCTGAGTATTACCTGTTTTCCATTTTTTTCCGAGTAGTAGACACCCTGTTAATCGTTAGTGGTCTGCTCGTCACGGAAGAATAAAGTGGGATGATTTTTAACACTGATTTAAATTTTATGGGAAGTTAATTTTGTTCGAAATAAACAGTTATTAATATCTTCCTTCATTAAATGTTGACAATTTTGTAGTTATTCATCAGGAAATAACAAATTTGGTCGTATGGGCAACACTGCACAGTAAGTAACGTATCACTATCATGAAACATTGCCTAAGTTACGGTCGATTACAGCACGTAACCTTTGGAATGTTCTAGGAAGCACCGGTTCTATTTCAAAGAAGCTGGGTTTATTTTTTCCTTCCTCCTTTTGCAAAACTAACAGGGATAAGATGAAAATAAGGACAATAAAGAATGCTTCTGCAAAATCAATTTAAGACAGGAAGTATCGAGACAGGTGTGAGGAGTTCCGAGTGCCTTCCCAGGCATCTGCAAGCCGGCTCTAACATTTAAATACAGAGAATTAAAGGCTTGATTTATAGACATTGGCTAGAGCCAACTGTTTGTCTGAAACACTCGTTAAAAAAAAACTTTGCATAAAGATAGTAAGATTATGTATATTATATGTAGTGCAGATTACTAGGTTCTTCTATCTCGAGAAAAAATGAAACCTTCACTCGTTTGATAGAAGATAATTTTCCAATAAATGTCTAACCATCCATGAAGCATTATTGGACTAGATCTAATCCTTTTTGCATTACTTTTATACTTCGAGGCTATTTTTAATTTATAGGGAAATTACAACAAACTGAATTGCAAAAGAGAAAATCAAGATTGAATATAGTTATTTAATTAGGAATAAAAATAAACCAATCCTAAATCCTACCTGCAATTAAACCAATGTCACCGTCCATCCTACTTTAGAAGGGCTTGAATAGCCACGTTGCTGTTACCGATTGTAGGCAAGTTAAATCATTGTGCCGATAAGTTTTAAGGTATTGTCAGTGGCAAGGCAATAATTTGACAACCAACACCACACCGGGCAAATACTACTGACAGAATAACGAATGACACATGCTATAATAAACATTACCGGTTTGCCTTAAAAACAGTGGAGGGGAATAGATCAACGTTCTGAAGGGAATTCACACAGACGGTAGTAGAGCTAAACAATGACCAATAAAACAGATAAATAGAAAATGTAATATTTCCTTATTATTTACCTGAACTAACGAGACGTCGCGATGTCCACAAAGCAGTCGCCATACAGTATAGTATCCGACTGGAGCGCCACTAGTGACAAGCAGCTCAACTAACCGCGCCCTACTACACCAACAAAACGGCGCATTGCCCATCGATTTTTGTCTTCCCCACTCCACTCGTCCCGGACACAACACAGCTGGACGTGTGGATACCAACAAACCTTCCAGTAGCCGCCCAGACAGCACATTCCTCCCTAACACGTGTGTGATGCAATGACTTAACAATAATAATGCACCGGCATTTCCGGTGTAGACCAGCTGGCTATGTGGAGCGCTCGGAAACACTCGCTTCATATGACCAAGGTGGGTGGATCGAATCCCGGACAGCTAGCGAGACAGACAATCCAGATCCCGTTCAAGGTCAAAATTGAGTTCCTAAGTTCAGACCAATTAAAATCCTCATAATCAGTGCTTTTTTTAGAACAAAATTTAAGGGGTAATCTCAGTTGTAGTCGACAAAATTGCAATTTTCGGCAATTTGCAGAGTCCGGTTATTACTTCATGGGCTGACATGTTAAATGAAAGGATGCATTGGGTTCATTTATTAACTCATTAATTCATTAACTTTCATCTTTTTCGATGCCTGGGTGGATGTAAAATAATTCGTTATTTTCTTCACGCTCCAAAACTAACCACACGCACAAACTAACATCCTACCACATCTCCAAACATTAACCTGTGTGCTTATAAGAACAGAACTTCCTTTTCACGTTAGAGTATGTTACTTATTTTTGCCTAAACAAGTAAATTTCTTCGAATAAGGCAGCAATTAAACAAAGCTTTTGTCCAGCAGAACATAATATGGCCTGCTGAGTGCCGAGTTGCCTACCAAAAGAAACTGATTCGATAGATCGATTTAAATGATTGCTCGAAATCTCCAGCTGTTTTGAACAGCGCGTTGACGCCAGCTAATCGATGAACTTTCATGTCTTAAGTTATATTTGCCGAACCAGATACAAATGTACCAATATTCTTAAACAATTTTCAAATGTTTAAGGAGTACGCGTACCCCCGCACATTGCCCCTGAAAAAATGCCCTGCTCATAATAATAATAATAATAATAATAACTGTCATCAAACCGGCAAGTATCTACGCAAGTGAAACACTTACACTCAATACGAAATATGAACTTGAAGACATCAAGAAAGAAGAAAGAAAAATAATTCGGAAAATACTAAGAGCAAGACTCACACCTGACGGGTACCGACTACAGTCAATCAACACAACAGAAAAATAATGTCAACATCGAAGTCGACATCAGAAAAAGACGATTGAAATTCTTCGGGCACAGAAGTAGACTGCCGAATACCCCACTAACCAAAAGAATACTAGATTACATATCATCACGCAAAAGTACAACACCATGGATGAAAGAAGTACAAAAAGACACGCGAACTGCTAACATAACCGACACATCAGACAGAGCCTCCTTCCGTAACAAAGTGAACAACTGGGAAGTCCAACCAGAGCAAGCAAAACCTACACCTTACAGACCTCAATGGTCTGACGAAAGAAAATTGGCATTCTCCAACAGAATGAAACAATACTGGCAAAATAACAAGAACGTCACGAATTGAGTCAAAGTGCTTAACGCTTTCCAATATTGGGAGAAAATACACCGTAAATAAATAAATAAATAAATAAATGAGCCAAGATAATCCACCTGAACCTGGCAAAGAAGCACTCCTTAATAATGTTCTGCCTTACTATCAATATCATCGAGCTGCTGTTCTGGAGAACGATACACACAAGCTACTCTGGGACAGGTCAGTGATCAGCTATCACTAACGCCCGGAAGTTGGTTGGTTCCTTAATTTAGGGGCTGCGATAACGCGGTCATGTAGCCCCGTGTACGTTGGGTGTGTGTAGAGTCTGTCTGATAACCGATGTTAATTATGATGAATGTATTAGTGTGTGTTAGCAGTTTTAAATTAGGACTGGAAGTTCATGCACTATTAAATGAATACAAATGCATGCGAAAATGCACTAATTATTGGCCAAATATGCGCCACGTTTTAAAAAAATATGCACTATGAAATAACTACGGCAATTACGATCACTCCGGATTCTTGAGCGTTTCTATTTTCGATATAAAGAAAATATGAACAGACGGTCAGATAACTACACCTTTTTAAAATATCTCAACTAATATACAGTTCTAAATAGTAGGAAATGTTACTTTATGAATCTTCAAGCGGTGTTGACCATCAATAATTATTTTATTGTTAATTTTTAAGTATAACTGATATACAATAATTTTAATACCCTTTGAAGTTTTGAAAAAATGAAAATAATTTACAATATGACGTAATGAATGCTGAATAAAAGTGGTAGCTATGTAGAGATGAAACGATTAGCTCAGGACAGGGAGGCATTGAGGGCTGCAACAAACCAGTCCAAGGACTGAAGACGACAACAACAGTCGCGTACAAAATTCTCTCTAAAGCCTTACTCACTAGTCTTGGGAAACAATCAGAACACCTAATTGGCGAATATCAGGCAGGATTCAGAAAAGACAGATCCTGTGCAGAGAAAAATCTCAATCTCAAAACCATCTTGCAAATCCGTAAAACCAGGCAAATAGTAGTCACTTTTGTCGACTTGTGGAAAGCTTATGACTCAGTCGACCGACGATCATTATTCAATATTCCAGAAGAATTCCAAGTAGACAGGAAAACAAGAGATTTAATTAGACAGACACTGACAGCCACAACTTCTCAGGTTAAACTTCAAGGTGAATTGTTGGACCATTTTCCTATTAACACAGGACTTTGCCAAGGAGATTGACTCTCTCAGTTATTGATCAATCATTGTTCAATATTGTTCTTGGAAACCTTATCAGGACATGGGAAACTGATGGTTGGTCGGTTCCTTAGTATAGGTCCTGCGATAACGTGGTCATGTAGCCCCGTGTACTTTGGGTGTGTGTAGAATCTGTCTGATAACCGGTGTTAATTGTGATGACTGTATTAGTGTGTTTTATCTGTTTTTAATTAAAGTAAGAACTACAGACAATAATTTCAAGTAGTTCCTACTTTTGATACCAAATGCTACCGTCCACAACACCTAGCTTGCGGACTTGGCTACTAGATGCCATCGCAGTCAGCACCTGGTGGCGAACGTTGGAACTAATATAGTGTTATCAATTCCAACCAACAAATTTTGCTTCACACAAGTGAAGTTAGTGGAAGGTTCTTTTTTCATGCCATATTTTTATGACATGGGCCTGCCGGCTTTACTTCCCTTCCGAAGGAAGGCGTACTGAGGGATTTCTAACGTTCTTAAAAAAATCCGACGACTTCGGCCGGGTTTGAACCCGCGACCTTGGGCATAGAAGCTCAGAATGCTACCAACTACTCCACCGAAGCCGCCAAGGGAAAATGAAACAAAAGGAATAACTATTGGTTGACTACTCAAAAACAAAATTGATCCGCAGTGTTTGGCCTTCGCAGATGATCTAGCTACTTTTAGCCTACTTTTCTCACTTTGCAAAAATTAGGAAAAGTAGATGATCGATCCTGGAAAATGTGTGTGTGTGTCTGTCCTTCTGGCTGGCTGTCTGTCTGTCTGTCTGTCTGTGAGTGTGTCCCCTCATATCAACTCCTAAACGGCTGCAGCTATCGGAACCAAATTTGGTAAGAGCAAAGATCTATACCTGAATATCTCACGACCTTATTTTAAATTGACGTCAGTGCTACCAACTGCCGAAAAATGGCAATTGTAATTTGAGCTCCATGTTGGATATCTCAGAAGTTATGCATGCGAACTATTCCAAAATTGGCACACATATTGACAATAGCATTCCAGATTAATTTTCTGAAGACCATACATGCCAGTATTGCCAACATGAATCTAAGCCTGCCGATAGGTCCAATTTCTAAATGCATGTAACTTCTATACTATCGATTAGATTTCAACCAGATTTCGTATGTACTATGTGTACTACAGTAGATATGACTGTGCGTATTCTAATGAGCCACCAAGGCTGCCAACTGTTAATAAATGCTCTCTATATTTTAACCCTAATATCAATATATCGAAAAGTATATAAGCCAACAGCTCTAAACTTTGTACACGTATACTGACATTCTACCTTAGTTTGGAGTAACTTACAGTACACACATCAGTGTTGCCAACACGATTCTAAGCCTGCTGATAGGTCCAGTTTTTAAATGCATATAACTTCTATACTAACAAATGGATTTCAACCAAATTTCGTCTATGTGCTTTTTGTACCATAACAGTTATGACAATGCGTATTCGTAAGAACAAGCAGGGCTGCCAACTGTTAATAAATGCTCTCTATATTTGTTTAATCCTAATATCAATATATCAGAAAGTATGCAAGTCATCATCTCTAAACTTTGCACACGTATAGTACCTGACATTCTAGATTAATGTGGAGTAACTTATATACCTCAGTGCTGCCAACATGATTCTATACTAAAGCCATCATTACTTCCGACTTGACGAGTTTCTTTTGCTAAATCGCGTCTTCGCGAACGGAACTCGATTTGTCGTGATAAATTGATTTGAATGACTGCCTGTGATTGGCTAGTTAATGTGTTTTCCTTCTGACCGCTACATAACTCTGGGGTAAAACTGAAACGTCAAGTTGGAAGTAATGATGGCTTTACTATAAGCTTTCTGATAGTTTCAATTTTTAATTTTATGTAACTTCTATACTAACAAATGGATGTTATCCAAAATGGGCACTATAATAGATCGTAATATTTCAGATTAATTCTGAGCATCACATACATGACATTGTTCCCAACATGATTTTACGCGTACTGATAAATCCGATATCAAACAGCATGTAACGTCCATACTATCGATTAGACTTCAGCAAAATTTTGTATGTCATTCTATACCTTAAGAGATGGAACTAAGTATATATTCAGAGTCACCAGGGCTGCCTACTGTGGTAAGTTACTCTATTACTTGATTTCGTCATTATTCTAGATAGGACTTATAGATTGGCATCAATCTGAAATTTTAAGAAAAGTAGGCTCTTTAGTTCGTCACGGAACTACTTGTATCTAACAATGAGCAAGAAGCAGTTCAGGCCCTTGAAAGACTTCAGGAAATTGCAGCATAGACCTCACTCCAAAGACAGTATGATATGAAAAATCTCAATACATGGAAGGATACACTCATTATCTAGATGGAAAACTTCTAAAGACTCGAAAGAACCTTGCTCTCTCTATGAAAGTCAGGAACAACAGCTGGCTTAGTGAAATCGAAAAAGCCATTCAAGAAATTGGCTTCACGGAGGAAATTTTACAAGATAGACTCCAGTTCAGAACAAGAAATCATGGACGAAAGAACGGCGAAAGATTTTCGGTGTCCAGATCAAAAGATTTTGGGAGAAGAAAAATCATCATTAGCAACTTAAGTTCTATCACGCTTCGCAGATGGGCAAAACGATGTGAATAATAATAATAATAATAATAATAATAATAATAATAATAATAATAATAATATCGGGTGCCGAGTGCAAGCTTTATTTGACACCCAGAGGGCAGCTTGCATGTCGAATTTCGATGTTCCTTGGAAAGCTACGTAAGTCAAGGAGGTTAGATATCTAAGCTCATTGGCACTATAGCGCTTTCTAGTAGAGGAACGAGGAACTTCTGTGTTGGCGGAAAATCCCGAGATTAATTTTGCAATTATGAACACGGCCTACTGAATTCAAATGGGTTCTTTCACATGCCAACATCGTATGACATGCGTGTCGTAATTTTTGTCGCCGTTCAATAACCACTTACCAGGAGCGAACCTGCAAGCTTGGGATTGGTAGTCCGACACGATAACCACTCACCCACCGTGGCAATCTCTGAAGACATTGATATTAGAACAAGATTAGGACAAGTCCCCCTTATATAATGCGGTGTAGCGTGGTTGGCATTCTTGGTTGTCACTTCGGTGGTCCAGGTTCGATTCCCGGCTCTGCCAAGAAATTTTAATTCTTGTGTGAGGCCTGGAACGCGGTATACTTAGCCTTGTGAGGCAAAACAGAGGAGAAGAGCCATCTAAAAAGTGGTTTTCCGTGGTTTCCCACTTCTACTCCAGGCAAATGCCGGGATAGTTCCCAACTTAAGGCCACGGTCACCTCCTTCCAAATCCTCATCTGAATTGCAAATACACACTTATACAACCACCACAATAACACAGGTTATCAGACAAATGTCAAACACACTCAAGTACCTGGGGCTATATGGCCACGATTTCGCAAACCCCGTAAATCAATCAACAACAACAACTTATTATTTAATCTTGTTCTGTAATCTGGGGAAAGGAAGTTAGGATAACCATTGGCAGACTACGCGAGAACAATACGCATTTACGATGATTGAACATTAAACCTTAAAATGCAACAAGATGTTCAGTAAATAACATATTAGCCTACTTTCCCCTAAATGTATGGGTATTGTTATAACTCTTTGTCCTTATCACCTCCTAATTTCTGCCAATTCGAAGTGCAAATTGGCACACTGGATTTGAGGATTGACGTTCAAACCACAGTTTATAATTAACCCAGCATTTTGCAATTTCAACAGCAAACACTCCAAAAAACGTAGGTATTCAGTTAATTAACACCAACTAAATTATTTATAATAATTGAAACTTCGTTGCTCTAAACGTATCACTGGGAGAAACATATTTAATATATTGTTACGGCTGCGCGGTTAGTTCATCACCTCACTGCGTGATTCACAGAGCGCCTCGGGCTACCCCCTGCCCCTGTGTTTACCAGCGATTTGCACAACAATAAGACAGGCAGTAACAAAAAGACCGTCCACAATGTTCGTGACCTAACTAGTGATGGAATTCTCGAGAAGCTGTGAATCCTGGACTGCTCTGGAAACATCCATTGGGTCACAAGCCCGCTATATAAAGCGACCTGGCCAGCGAGGGACGGACTGTGTTTGCTGTGCGAAAGAGTGTGTTCCATTGTGCGACAGGATTATTGCAGTGAAGTGCTGTGAGGATTGCGAAACCCAGTGAACTGTTCCCTAGCCTGCGGACAGCGAAACAGTGTGTATTCATGGAAGTGTGCAGGTAGAACAAGTGAGTGTCAGACTGTGGCTTATTGAGAAGAGAAGAGGTGTGGTATTTCTAGCAGAGGACACGGACCTCATTACGGTAGGATTAACTGCATGACTCAGTGAAAGGGAAGTTACCCAACAAGAGCGGACCTAGAGTGAGATACTAATTGCTTGTATCTGTTATTGTGTGGTGCACTGTAACTTGCTAGACCTGCAAGAAAACTTATATTTCTTTAAAGGGCCAAACTGTGTTGTGCTTTTAACCACTGTAGTCCAACTAACGAACGTGCTACCAGGGCTAACACGTAACAATACCCATTACACAGCTAATTTGTAATCGCGCACGGTTAACGAGTATGACAGGTCATGGCGCGTAAACCAAACCCTTCTGTGACGTAGGCAATGTAAGTTACTGCTTGGTGGTGCTTGTACGATAAAGTCGAGAGCAATTCATAAGCAGCAGAAATGCAATATTTTATATCATTCTTCATGAAATGGACGCAGTTTAGATGTTCCGTGTGTTTTCAAACACGATGAATTATACTCTATAGGTTTACAAAACTACGTCTGTTCAAGTTACTCGGCTATAGTAAGTTGAGTAGAGTCTGTGACCTTCGTTGTGAGTTATATTATGTGCACATGAGTACAATTAAACCAAAAGAATCTTGCAGCACAGTGTAGACATCATTAACTTATTGTTGTTTCAAGGGGGCGGAACATAAATGAATACGTTTATAGAAGAGATCTGCGGAATAAACTCGCCACCGACTAACGACTTGTATCAATACCTTCTATGAAGACAAGTGATAAATGAATACCAACGTTTATACAGATTCAATGATGTAGGTACCACACCGGCAGTAAAACGAAGACCATATAATAATGTTCGTGAATGTGTTTCTATTATAAAAACGTTTGATACATTCATGTACGGTATATCGTTCAGTTATAAGACTTATACATGCACACATTGTCCGGCGTCATTCATAGCTTTTGATAACCTTCCTGAACACTTTGTAACCATCAAGTAATTCAACATAATTAACAAGCAGCCGCCAGGGAAAGATAGCATTCGTTAAGTATTATCTTGTGAAAAACTACAACGATTAAAGATAAATGGTCTACTAGTTGTACATAGAGTAGACTAATGGATAAACAAGTACATTGTGGCGCAGTACTGGACTTCATAAGATTGATCAACGTAAGGCTTGAGTTGTAATTACCATGTATGTTCTGTCAGAAGCCATGGTTATGTTGGGTCAATGCTTCTTACAGCGTGTTTTCTGATATGATATGGGTTAAGTACGATGTTCTAATTCTGTGATTTTCAGCATCTTGTAGACAATACGGTTTACTTAACAGTAATACGGTTATGTTCCCGTCATACACAACCCTACAGGAAGTGGTGCAACAGAACTACATTGCTGACGTCACGAAAGCGCACCAGGGCCAGTCATTATCGTTGGCCGTGGTAATCGCGCCTAATCTTGGGTATGTGTGCGCTCTATCGGCAACAAGAAGAACATTTTCAATTATAATGTAGGCATGGGTTCACTAACTGGCCGGTATAAAGCGCAGTTCGCATCTAGAAGGTTGAGGTTAGCTCCTACATAGTTTAACTAATTACTAGTAGATGTCACTCCGGTGGAGAATGTTGATTAAATTAAATATATATATTCCATTGCAAAATGCACCATATAATGCTTTATTTTATAGCGTCTCAGTACTCGAGAAACAATATAAAAAAAATCAAGAAAAAAATCAAATCTGATTGGCTTTGGACACCGGCCAGCCGGATGAAAGATCAAAGCCCTAACCACACAGCCAATCATGAACACACTAATAAAGCGTTAGGAACCAATTTAGATTCAACGTTTCAGCAAATAATGATTTGGACTAAATGATTTCTTCACTGGAGTATATTTCAAACCGAGTTAATTTCATATAAAGTTCATATAATTTTTATCAGTAGGCTATATTGCATGCAACATACTGAAATTAGGTAAATATAGGTCAGAACGAGAGATCAAATAACAGAGACGACTCAGCTTTTTAAGGTCACTTCTAGACTATAATATTACAATAAAAACTTTTAATTTCGAACAGATTAAACGATTCTTGGTTCGATAATCGTAACTGGTGGGTCCCATGTTATGGATTATAAAGTTTGCATAATTCACACGGCCGCCATCCTTAAATGGTACGGTTGATGACCTTATAGTTTGGGCACAAGACGCGTCCCATATGAAGGTATGTTTTAACCAAATTTGGTTGTAATGCATTATTAAGTTTTGACCATTTGAGTGGCCGCCATTAAGTTTTGGTAAAGATGGCGGCAATATAAAACATGACACTGAGGTGCCTTGTGCCAGTGCTACCTCTGTACCAAATTTCGTTCAATTCGGTTTCACCGTGTTCGAATTGATAGGGTGGGGAGACATTCGAAGTACACAGACAGAAAATTTGTGACCCGGTGTTGATTTCATAAGTCTACTTTCATTTGTATGCAAAACTCGAAAGTAGGCTAAAAATGGTATGTGTGTGTGTGTGTGTGGGGGGGGGGGAGGGGGGGGGGGCAAATAAAGCGTACAAATTAGTATACGTTTCGGTGTGCAGTCGTACCTTCATCAGATAATAAAATGAACATCAGTTAAAAATGATTAAAATTTGCGAGCATGAACTAATAAATGCACCTCTTGTCGATATGGTCGCAAAAATTATATCTAAAGACAAAAAGAGCTATAAACATTATTACTTTAGGGGCAGATGACCTCGTAGTTCCTCCCCTTAATACAACAATAACTAACTAAACATTATTAAACCTAACAGACTAATGTAACTTTCTTCACTGATTAACGAGAGATTTAGTTACAGAAAAGATAATCCTTTGTAAATATGATAAAATAGGCTACTAGCTGTATAGGGGCAGATGACCTTGTAGGTCCGCCCCTTAAAACAGCAATAACTAACTAACTAACTAACTAACTAACTAACTAACTACTAGCTGTACCCGGCATGCGTTGCAATGCCAATGATAGGAAGGGTTGGCGTTGTAACGTTGTTAGTTGAAGTGATTTTGGATACACAATATGTTTTTTTCTTTTTCCGTTAGCTGCCTCTAAACTATTGTAAAACGGATTTACCATCTAAAAAACATTCGTGGGAGCGTGCTCAACAACTCACCAAAGTTTCATCGCAATCGGATGATTAATGGTATATGAAAGCATGCGGGATTTTGTTGAAACGATTCGAGTGCCGTCATTCATTTGTTGAATCTAGTCGTGCGCTACCAATGATTGTAAAATGGACATTCACTTTTATATACGGTATATAGTACTGTAGATATATATTGACGTGTGTATTCGAAGCTGTGTATAATCGTGTAATAAAAAGTTTATTATTCACTCATAAAAATGGTTCTGAGTAATGTGTTGTAAACTAAAACAACTATTAAAATAATAGTACACTGACTGCGAGAAAGGAAAAAAAAAGCGCAACACTTGGATAGTTAGAAAGAACGAACATAAAATTACTTTTACTTGCATTATTTTGAACCTTAAATACAAGGGGAAAGAACAGCAACTCCATTTTAAGGGGAAGATCATTTTTCATTTAAAAGTTTACTTTCAGATAGTATAAATTAAGTTCTTGGATTTTTGTCAAATTTCATGAAGAGACGTTGCTACTTTATTTTCAATATTTTGTGCTTAAACCCAAAAGCACTGCCCCTAAAACATCACAACACATCCTTGCACATTGAGTCCTTCACTAATCTTTACTGCAACCAAACTTCTTGATGCTGTAGGAAGTACCTGTACTGAATAGCAAGTCATTAGACAAGAGCCCAAAATTGCAGTACTTAGAAATGTTTTATTACCAACTTGATTTCGTCATTATTCTAGATTAGTCTGTAGATTAGCATGAATCTTAAATTGTAAGAAAATTAGGCTCTTTAGTTCGTCTTGTTTTAAGACCATATCGACAGAAGTTTATTTTTTCCCTTTATTTATTAGTTCTTGGTCGCAAACTTTAATATTTTTAACGGATGATAATTTTATTACCCGATGAAGTTATGCAGGCATACCGAAAAATGTCAACATATTTGAATATTTTCTTTTTAATAATTTTTTTTCTTTTTCGCCGTTTAGGGTTTAATATTATATTTACGTTAAATACAGAATATCGCCATGGTTAATTTCATTTCTATTCATTTACGATGTTTGGTCTTCGCAGGGTGACTTGTGACATTTTTGTCCAAGAACAGGCAGGAATCTACTGAATCGATTGGAAAGCTCAATGAAATTGAAACCAAAGCCGAACTCTAAATATCACACTAAAAACAAAACATGTCAATACATGCATAGACAACCTTTGATATTCCAGTTCGGCAAAGTATCTGAAGTGCCAAAATTCAAATACCTAGGAGAAATTATCCAACCCTCAGTCCTGAATCGTGACGCAGACTAAGAAAGAATCTCTAAATTCTTACAGAATCCCAAGAAACAGATAAAAAGAAATCCATATCTCGTATGCCTTTCACCAACGCGGACCGGGTTCGATTTCCGATAAGTGAAATATCACGTTCTCTGATTTGGATTCCACGTAAAATGGAGGCCCCGTGGTTCATGATCGAGAGATTTACGGCTACATCATAAAACTACAAGCTCCCTTCTTTTCTCACTGCGTCACATTATGTTTAATGTGTAGGCTGGAGAGGAAGGTCTGGGCCACCAACTTTTTTCTTGCAGAATCCAGCAGGTGCAGTGATCTGCTACATCGCTCAGCCGGTCTCCCCTCACATTAACCACGTGTGACGCAGTGAGTTAACTAAACAATTCACAGTCACTTCCGGTTTAGAACAAGGTCTACAAAGCGTACGGCTGGCGGCTTCGGTGGCGTAGTCGGTAGCATGCTGAGCTTCTATGCTCAAGATCGCGGGTTCAAACCCGGCCGAAGTCGTCAGATTTTTTAAGAGCGTTAAAAATCCCTCAGCATGCCTTCCTTCGGAGGGGAAGTAAAGCCAGCGGTCCCATGTCATAGATTTATGGCATGTTCAAGAACCTTCCACTAATTACACCTGTGTGAAGCTAAATTAGGTTAAAAATGTTATTAACGCTCTGGTTCCTACTGCGGTGGCGTCTAGTAGCCAAGTTCTGAACTAGTAGTTGTTGACGGTGGCGTTTGGCGGCAAAAGTAGGAACTACTTGAAAAATTCAAAGTATGCAGTCCTTACTTGAATTAAAAAACAAACACACACTAATAGGCTACAGTCATCGCAATTAACATCGGTTATCAGACAGATTCTACACACGCCCAAAATACACGGGGCTACATGACCGCGTTGTCGCAGCCCCTAAACTGAGGAACCAACCAACCAACCAACCAACCAACCAACCAAAGCGTACGGCTAGGGCCAAGTTTGCTTGGTGACTTCCATGGCCTTCTATTTCAATTTCAGGAGTCAATAGTGTAGTAGCCTACTTAGATTTAGGAGGCCGTGGTCGAAAACAATAAAACGTTCTTGTCCCCCACAGTTCGCGCCACCTTAAATAAGTTACAACACTGTAACGCTACTAATTGTCCCCCATCACTACAGGCGGCTTCGGTGGTAGCATGCTGAGCGTAGGATGGGTTGAGGACAAGAACTGTAGGGGTACACCAAGGTTAGAATATGTTAAACACATTGCCTCAGATGTTAGGTGTGGTAGCAATGCAGAGATAAAACGATTATCCCATGACAGGGAGCCGTGGAGTGCTGCATCAAACCAGTCAACAGACTGAAGACTCAAACAACAACATTTAGTCAAGTGTATCACAGTAATAATAATAATAATAATAATAATATCGCATGGCCTCGGTGCCGGGTGCAAGCCTTGTAATTTGACACCCAGAGGGTAGCTTGCATGTCGAATTTCATTGTTCCTTGAATCACTATGAAAGTCAAGAAGGTTAGATATCTAAGCTCCTTGAACGCTATAGCGCTTTCTAGTAGAGTGAGGAACTTTGTGTTGGCGGAAACTCCCGAGATTAATTTTGCTATTATGAACACGGCCTACTGAATTCAAATGGGTTCTTTGACATGCCAACATCGTATGACATGGTGTCGTACTTTTGCCGCCTTTCAAAAATTAACTTACCACGGCCAGGAGCGAACCTGCACTCTTGGGATTAGTAGACCGACGCGCTGACCACTCACCCACCGTGTCAAGCTAGTATATCACAGTGTAAAAAGGGGATAACTAACCCAGGTTAGTTAATCCCCCCACAATTCAATTCGTCACGTTACTGCGTTGACCGACTGAGAAACAATAGTTTTCTGGCGCCGGGAATCGATACTAACCCCGACACTTAAGAAGGTGGCTTTCAAATGTTAACACTATCAGCACGTGAGACAAATTGTGTTTCTGTCACCGCAATCGAATTCTCTCTTTCAGATTATAAGAATGAAGTTCTTTTGAATAATTTAAATTGCTTGTCATAGTGAAACAATATACAAGCGAGACACGGGAATAATAGGGCTTTAATATTCAATATCACAATGGGGTGGAAGAGATTAAGCGAAAAATATAATTTAAAAAAATACATAATGAGGTTTTTAACACTGGATGGAAGTGACAGGAAATAAATTTGTATGTAATGGACTGTATTGTTGTGGGGAAAGGTTATTACAAAATAACATAACGTTCACTAATTGATTTTAAACGAAGATGTCGTTAATATGTGGTCTCGGGTCAGTGGCGTTACTGGGAATTGCTTCTGGAGGGGGAAGTGGAGTCAAATCTGAACTAATTGCGTTTGTGGTTTTTCTTTGCTTTGTGTTTTTGGTTTCTGCTTTTGCTCTTCTTTTCTGTTTTGCTGTCGAATGTTGCATTTTGCTTTCAGTGTCTTTGTTTTTGGTTTTATGTTTGTTTTCTACTTTTGCTTTTGAATTTGGCTTTGTGTTTTTTTGATTTTGTGCTTGTTTTCAGATGTTTTTGAATTTTGCTTTGTAATCTTTGTTTTTAGTTTTTAGTTTTGTTTGTTTTGTGCCTCTGATTTTGATTTTGAATTCAATATCTCCGAAACTGCAAGCCTCCGTGGCTTAGGCGGCAGCACGCCGGCCTCTCACCGCTGGGTCCGTGGTTCAAATCCCGGTCACTCCAAGTGAGATCTGTGCTGGACAAAACGGAGGCAGACAGGTTTTTCTCCGGGTACTCCGGTTTTCCCTGTCAAAATTTCATTCCAGCAACACTCTTCACTATCATTTCATTTCATCTGTCATTCATTTAATCATTGCCCCAGAGGAGTGCGTCAGGCCTCGGCAGCCGGCACAGTTCATATCCTTGCCGCTAGATGGGGGCTCCATTCATTCCATTCCTGACCCGGTCGGAGACTGGAAGCAGGCTGTGGATTTTCATTCATCTCCGAAACTATTCCAGATATCACCCTGGAATTCTTTTACGGTGATAAAGGGAACTACTAGAAGTTCACCTATGCGACTTTTGAAAAACTGGTAGCTACAAAACCAACATGGTGGCCACGCGAATTTGCTACTTTTAAATAGAAGTTTCTCGCGATTTAACCAACCAAACGCAATAAAACTTTGTACAGTATATGTTTATACACATTGCAATGCACCGACATCTAACTTCGTTCAATTGTTTACATAACCACAAGATGGCGGATGTGCGAAATATTTCACCGACATTCTATAGGTATATCTCTGAAACTATTAGCGGTATCACCCTGAAACTTTGTACGGAGATATAGATGAACTTCCAGTAGTGCCCTTTAAGACTTTCAAAAACCAGTTAACTACAAAACGAACGTGGCGGCGACGCAAAGTATATATATTCACATGGACGTTTCTCGCAATTTAACCATCCGAGTGCAGTGAAACTTGGTACAGTAAATCCTTATACGAATGTTAATCCACTGGCATCTACAGGTAATTTATTTCAATTGTTTCCATAACCATAAGCTGGCAGCTGAGCGTAATTTTAAAATCTTCTCGTTACCTCTTGTGTCCTAATCATGCGATTGAAGTTTGAATGCTACAATGCTACACGTACACAATAATCTTCATGTAACAGTACATAACTCAAGGACCTACATATATAAAATCCAACATGGCGACAATCCAAAAGATTTAGTCGGTTCTCAATATCTACGAATATATTACAGCAATCAAATTGAAATTTTGTATGTTGATAGTGGCAATTAACGTAAGTAGGATATATGAAAATACTGTCGACCAAAGTATTATGTGCACTCGAGTTTGAAGGTTGTTTGTGAAGTAACCAATTGACCTACATAAAATCCAACCTCATCATCATTTTCGTCGTTCTATTTTACGTTAGTTCATGTAGGTTTGGATTTTTAAATTTATATTTTTTTTTTTTATCGCAGTTTAAGTATAAAAAGTGCCCGTTTTTAAGCGTGTTTCAACCATGGGTCACATTTAAGAATTATTTTGTGTGTTCAAGAACGAAAGTTGTTATCATGTTTGTAAGGTAACTTTTTCTCGGCTCGGGGTCGTTGGAAAATGTAGTTCTTGGTTGCGTTGCAATCCTTATACATGCTGTATGACTGAAATACGTAAATTCATTCACAAAATTTTGAAATTAATAAACCAGTTAAACAACATTCCAATGTATATTGTGTTAAAATTTGGATTCGATCTGATGAAGAGTTTGTGAGATAATAATTCTGAAATGTGACGCATGGTTGAAACACGCTTAAAAACGGGCACGTTTTGTGTTCCAACTGCGATTAAAAATATATTAAAATATAAATTTAAAATTCCAAACCTACATGAACTAACGTAAAATAGAACGACGAAAATGATGATGTTTGATTTTATGTAGGTCTATTGGTTACATCACAAACAACCTTCAAACTCTAGTACACATAATATTTTGGTCGACAGTAGGCTGTATAGTTCTTCACGGAACTACTTGTTAATAATCTGGCTGAAACTGAGATGAGCTGATTCTTAGTAGCGCAGCTAAATGGTGGTCTGTCAATCTATTTAAGACCGTAACTTCCATCATATTGTGATAACTTATCAGTCTTAATGTACAAATTAATTTAAATTAAGGCTGATATAAAATGAATGATGAAATTTAACATACATGCAAGTAGATAAAACTTCTAAAATTATATGTTATGAAATATTTTACATTGATAATGAAGTTGGCAATTTAACTAACTAATGTGTAATTGTAGGCAGTATAATTGGAAACATTTCGCGGGCCGGATTAGACTAGCTCAAGGGCCGCAATTGGCCCGCTGGCCGTACTTTGCTCATTACTGCCTACGAGAGTTGTTGGAATAACGTGATTTATTGTGTTATTCTTTAATTTCCATTGATAAATGCAGGCCTAACAGTTTAGTTCGAAATTAACACAAGGTATTATTCATAAAATATAGTCAGGTGAAATGGAAACTAATGACAACCGACGCCTAGTACACATTTCTTAAACAGTCTCAGAGGTGTTTAAATAAATAAATCTCTACATAGTATAAAATAAAGTCCCCGATTCTTGGATGTCACGGGTAATCTCGAGAACCACTGGATGGATATTGATGCGGATTTCACCATTCTGTAAAGGATTTCTCGAGGAAGGTTTCTGTATAAAAACATTCATTTGTGACCAAATGAAGTCGAGCAGTAATGATTTCAGTGAATCGAGAGTCCAAGAAAAAGAGACAGTTAGTCTGAAAGACTGGACTTTATATCATTTTAAATGCTACAAATGCTGAAAAATGCTAGAAAGGCTGGAGACTATTGACATGTTAGAAGATCATGAAACAATCAGAACGCTAGAAAGTTACAAGTCATCGCGGTGAAAGGAGGGAGCTAACTGGATGACGTCACGCTCGCCGTTGTCGTTGCCGTCTCGTAACTCCAGAGCTCACCAGTGAACTCAGTCCACATGCACCAAGCGGTACTATGACGTCACACACCTCAGTGCATTCTCGGTACCTACATTTCGTGACGTCGCCGTTACGTAACAACGAAGTTAACTAAATCATTTAAAATTATAAAATCTGCCGTCCGTGCACCATTTAAGCTTACGATGGTCAAACTGTTAAAAATATCTATACTATGAGTGTAAGAATTGTTCTACAAAAATGTCCATGACAACATAGATCGCCCACTATAAGTGTTTTAATGTTTTAATTTCATCCAACAATCTCCATTCAGTGGAAATTTAAATTACTAGCTTCGGAGTGAGTTTACAAGCGAGCCTATCACCCAAGCTTCGGCCAGCATCTAACTGTTCAGTCGTGTCGGGATAAGACTTCAGAGAAGAGTATGTGTGTTTGGAGTTTCACTGCTCACCTCGGCTTTTCTGAATTGCGTCTGAGACCTGCCGTCCGTGCGCCTTTTAAGCTTACGCTGGGTAAACCGTTAAAGATACCGGGCGAAATAATTGAATAAATACATAAATACATTTTCTATCATTTCTCTTCCCTGGCTGCGAACTTTCTTATTCATGCCAGAGGCCATTTTAATGAAGCACACTTAAATGTTAATGTTAATTTAATCAGTCGCCAAGGAGACATACACTTGCTCGTCAGACGTACACACAATGAACAAGCAAGTGGTAAAAGTGACACCACTGGGAAATCATCCTCATGTACGCACAACATTGCGCCAGTGTTTTTACGATGTTGTGAAACCTTCAGTTATTAGGACGAAGTGGCCTGCGATAAAGATGATTATTGTTTTAAGGGGCCTAATATCTGGCTTATCGGCTCCTAATGGTTTGGGTGATCGTGAACATGTAAATGAAATGAAACTAACCCTAAAATTAAATACATACCTAGGTACTTAAAAAGTAGAAGAGGAAATGGAAAACAATAAGAATAAGGGAAACGAAAGACATGCCCTCAACCCTCGAAGAAAAAAAATTAAGGGACTTGGAAGAAAGGAGAGCCAGGAAAGGCAAACAGGAAAGTTAAAGAGGAGAGGAACCGCCTCAAAGGCAATGGAAGAAGGAGGAGAAAGCCCGGACCCAATCGTCCGTCGAACTCAGCCGAAGTGAGCCCTTGAGGGTGTAGCACAATCCAGGGTGGAGATACACACACCCTGCCTCCTTGAGGCAGGAGATACAATGAAAAGAAAACAAGAGGACTGACCCCTCGGAGAATGAGGAATCAGAGAAAAATTCAAGGACTCCCAAGGCCTCGGATACCCAAATAACGTCGGGTTCGGAAACGAACAAGAGTTGACCAAAGGAGGTCGACAGGAAAGATAATAGAGAGGAGTCGGCACAAGTAAGTGGAAGCGATGCCGGACTCAGCTGGGGTCGCGTGGTCTTCAACCCACGTCCCTCAAGTTGTGAGCCCCTAAGGGTCCTGTGATAAGGCCGCAATGAAGTAGGCCACACACACACACACAGACACAGACGCACACGCACACGCACACGCACACACACACACAAAATTGTACGCACTGCAACAGTTGTGTAGTAAGATAACATCTTATTATATAATAAGCATGTATTCTATGAATGTTTCACATAACTCAAGCTCCTAAACCAGGAGTTAGAAGGTGTGGTTTGTACCAAAATCTTCCAAATTGTCTCAATAGTTT
This sequence comes from Meconema thalassinum, assembly GCA_946902985.2. Lineage (NCBI taxonomy): Eukaryota > Metazoa > Arthropoda > Insecta > Orthoptera > Tettigoniidae > Meconema > Meconema thalassinum. Next base: position 158,920,722 of record OX336398.1, on the reverse strand, counting down.
AGGAAATAGCTTGCATTTGTTGAAAAGTCAACGGAAATTTATGTATTTGTTTATAAAGTGCTTAAAAAAAATAAACAAGACGATAGCCCCTGCGAGAACTTGTCACCTACAGCCCGCACAGCAATAGAGCCTGGCGGTTAGTCTATACACATAGGGCGCACATAACACATTATGCGAGAGTTCTCGCACGGGCCTGCTAGTTGAATATAAATCGAAACCTAAACACAGTAATCAGGAACGGATTATGACCGCTTGAAGGTGGAAACGTGAGGTCCTAAAAATTACCCCATTATAATAGTGACTAGCGGACCCATGCGAGAAATCTCGCAGGTTCATAAACCACACTTTCCCCAATAGGTTTATAATGCGAGACTTAATGATAAAAGTTGTTATGTTTTTATTTCAACCAAAGGATTATAGATCACTATTTACATTTCATTTAGAATTCCAAGTTCTACATTCCATAACTTAAGAAGGCAATCACTGAAAATTGGATCATCATAACACTCACCGGTAATTCGATATTTATCAAATTATACGATTTGAGTACGCATTCCTTTGATTTTCTGTTTCTGAAATCCATGCAAAAAGATGAAGGAAAGACCTCAATGTTAAAATGACATGAAACAGGCGTCAGAGCGGCCAAAATGTGAAGTGAACAGCAATTATGGAGCGTATCTTCCTGCAGCAACAGTATCTCCAAGTCGCACACTTCGTACGGTTCTTTTTAGTATTTTTTTTAAGAAATTACATATATTTATGAAATTAGAGTGCAATGCGTCACTGCTAATGTCCATTCTCTTTCATTTGAATGCTCATTTGTCACGATTGGTCGCTTGTGAGCGCCACAGGAGGGATCTATACTACTGAAATAATATATGTAATTTTTTTCCAGGAATGTTATTTAATTATAGCTTATACGAGTACATTGTACCCGCCCATCTTTGGGCAAAATCGTGTTGACCGACTTTAGAGTTACAAATGACACTTCCCGCCTTGAACATACGAAGTACTGCCCCCAAAAATTGAATTATTCTGGGACAAAATGAGAGTATTTTCCGTCCCCATGATAATATTTAACCAGCAAATATAGATTCTGGAAGTGTGACACAGGAGGGTAGTGTTACAAGCTCGAGGCCGTGGGAGAGCCCGATCACGTGACATATTGCACAATAGACGCTTCTAGAAGGCTAAAATTGGCATAGCAACAGCGAGTTTGGAAATTAATGTTATAAATTATGCTATTGGATCCCAGCCCAGAGCCAATGGGGAGAGGTCTTATTGAAGACGGGATCAACTCCAACTACATAATTTGGTGAAATTATGCATTTAGGCCCTTAGAAGAAGATTTTCTTATTTGGTAATGAAGAGAATATTAAAAGAAATTATGTCTGATACTTAAAAAACCGCAGATCGGTTAATCTACGCAGTAATAAGCATTAGTAATCTACGCGCTAAAATTATGGTGGTAGATTGATATGGCCGCCAAAATTTCGACTTGGAGGGGGAGATCCAAGAATCGATGTTCTTATTCCAGCAGTCTTTGAAGAGTGAGGAAGTGTTTTTACTGGGTTAACGGAGATCCCAAGGCTTTGTCCGAGTGCGACGACTGTCGACTTGTGGAGATGCGAGGATAGCAAGGTAGATCGTGGGAGATTACCGCACTTCCATTCTATGTGAAGTTGTGAGGAACATTGAAATTAGTATATCTCTGATATAATTGAGATTTGAGTTGAATTAAGTGAATGTATATAAAGAACTGATCGAATACTATATTTTGTTGAAAGTCGAGCGTTCTAAAATTCACCGTTTCGACAATATAAGCCTGTTAAGTCAGATTTTCAAATGTGTTGGAAATAAAGCTGAATATCATTTTAGATTGCAACGTGAAGTTGGCGAGCGCATTTCAAGTGAACAGTAGCGGAGAACTTAATATTGGCGCAACACATAAACATTATTATAATGACTATCATTATTCTTCAAATGGTTTCATTCAACATAAGTAACATTGTTGATATGATGAAATAAATAGTCATGCGCCAGAGACATATTCGATAACAGGAGTTAAGATACAACGATGGAACTTCGTTAGACAGCATATTCTTTAATACAGACGTAGTGTACGGTCCATCTTGTACATTTTCGTCAGTCTACGAACACTAATGTAACATCAATTAGCAATGGAAATATTTCATTCACCATTTATATGAATATTTCTATAAATTATATTCCAATGATGAGGCTGATACATATTTGCGACGGAGAATGAAGACTCTACAGAAGAGATTTGTCAAGATGCTAGGGTAGCCCATCAACCACAGAAGAATTTGCCAGAAGGATGTCGTTCGAGCCCAGGCGAATGTTGGTGAATTCCAGAGAGGGACGTTTCCTATCTCTGAGGTCGCAGATCCAAGGTTCGAATGCAGATCCATCTCAGTATCTTGAACTGAGGAAACACCTAAAGTATTGTGGGAATACTTATATAGATCTTCAAGTTTTCGTCCAAATAAGGTAGCAGTGTCTCTTATTTTTAGTATAGAGCTTGATTAGTGACATCCTGAGCCAATGATCTTACTCCATATTTTCGCATTTCATGTATTTCAGTGTTTTCATGTATTTTACACTTCAGATGTGTGCCTTTCATCTATTTTTCAATTTTATTCTACGAATCAGTTGTGGAACTGACATTAATACTTTTTGTTTGAGGAATCATATTGCCTCATAGAAGACTAGTCGTTTCGACTCTCGAATTTTAATCATTTGAATTAAACCAAGTATTCTGACATTGTGTCATAGGTTCAAATTAAATTCTTTTAAAATTTAATTTGAGCACTTTAATGTAACAACATCTAACTTCAAGAACAGAAGAAACATCGAATGATATTGTTATATCATTATTGTACATAAACTGTCGACGATCTAAGAAATACTAGTCGTTTGATAAGACCGAAGTCTTCATCCCTATAAACATTCTTTGTGTAGAGTGGAAAAACATTACGACATTGACAAACCTTTTTATTATTTGAAAAGCTGAGAGCTTTGTTCATTTAATATGTTAGAGGAAATACCTTTTGATAGAAGATTATTCAACTCTTTGGCTAGGAATTCAAAGCTAGTTTATCCCGGTCAAGATTGAATTCTATTTGACACTATAAATAACATGTGTGTTATTTTACACTATTTGTGTAATATCACGTCATTATGTGGACCTGATATTACAACGATAAACAATTTAAAGCTTGATAAGTGAGATGAGACAGGAGTATTATTTTTATTACATGTATTTGCGACAGACGAGCTACCAATTAATTATCTTGTTGTGGAGTAAACTTTAGGAGGTCAATCACGACAGTCTAATATCGTTCATTACGATTGGAAGTTTCGTGTGAAGAACTTAAGCATGTATAATTGTAGTTCAGTAGTCATGTGGAATGATACTGAGGGTCATGCCATTATTTGATAGAAATTCCTACAGAAGAAATGTTAATAACAATTAATCCCTTTTGGTTATTGTTTAACATAGTGGATGATAATCGTTTATGCCATATATACTGTTATATGAGGATTTGTAGAGCTATGAAGAGTGCTCATGCGAAGGAAGTTCCGCATTTTAAGGGAAGTCCAAGCATTATTGTTCGTTGATAAGAAGGCATGGATCATGATAAGAGCCGTCGTATACAAGTAGTCCAGTTCATGTGAAGTAAGGATTTAGCTGTGTCGACAGGAGGATTTTAGCGGAAATACAACTAGAGAACGATTGTCTACTCATGTCTACAATACAGTTATTATATTTTATTAAACCCGAAGTTATGTAATTACGTACAGTTAACCTTAATCAGTCAATTGTATTAGACCGACAATGTAATGAAACCTATATAAGACGATGTGTAAGTAGTATATCAAAACTACGGAGTGTTAGAGAATGGTTATGTGGAAAACCAGTGTATATAATTAATTGAGAGTTGTATTGCAACCGAGAAGCCAGAATCTCGAAAGTGACGTGTTAGTAACACTAAATAGTGTATATTATTATGAACAAATTGTATGTAAATATTTTTTTCGGAAATTTTTTAATTAGTTAAATGATTTTTGGTAGGATTTATTAATCGAATGTTTTAGAATAGCGTGTGTTTTGTGAGCAAATGTTTTGTATGAATGATTGTCCACTGTTAAGAGTAATTGTTGAACCGGATTGGTCTAGAACAATTCGGGGTGCGAATGAAAGAGTGTCTACAAATTTTAAGAATGATTGTTAAAGAAACATAGTAGTTATTAGCATTTTTGTAAGATCTGAATGTTAATTTCACGTGTATTATAAACGCACACAAAGCAGTCTCAGTGGGCTAGCTTGAATGATTCACCGTTAGAGTTGGAGAGCGGTGTGACATAATATGAACAGGTGAAGACTCACCGCCTTGTATAAATTGTATTTAGTTCCGAGTGCAGCGTGGTGCTGGTGTTTCGTTGATGAAACAGGCCAGTGCACGTGCGTTCTCCAAACGCGTGCTATTAAATTAAACCAGTTGCCAGGAATGCCATGAATGTAAGAGCCTTCCTTTAACGTTTTTCTTTTTACGTAGTGTGGGCCTAAAACAAGCCAAGAGTTTTATGCTCTTTTTTTTTTACACAGCATTGTAATAAGATGTGTAGTAGGAAGGAAGTGTGAATGATTGCGTGTTTTTCTTTTTCTTTTGTTATTTTGTTTATACTAGATTAGTTTATTGTTATTTTGTTTATACTAGGTTAGTTTACCATTGGTAGCAAATTTTATTCAGTTCGTTATTTGTCGGTGTTGGCGTGTGATTCATTTTAAATATAAGGAGTAGAGTATTGTGGATGTATTGAAGGCGAAGCTGAATTCCCAGTCCCCGAGAAGGTAAGTAAAGGTAGGTGTGCTCCGTGTAGTTTGTTGTTGATCCACAATATTCTTGTAACAGCTGTATGTAAATCCCTAAAGGTCATGTTGGGAGCGATTTCTAATGTAGTAATTTGCCGGTGCTGTTAGAAATAGACGATCCAGCTGGGGCAATGGATATTCCAACAGGCTACTTTCCGGATTTACGGGTACAGTACACATCAGTTGTTACGTCCACCTTCTCAACATAATCTCCTTGTAACTTGATGCATTTTTGCCATCGATGTGTCAGTCTCTCCAGACAAGATCCAGTCGACTTCAGGGCTAGGCTTGTGACTGATGGTGAGACATGGCTCCATTACCATGAGCCACAAACGAAACAACGATCGATGCAATGGAAGCATGGGGGCAGTCCACCGCCAAAGGAATGTCTAATAGTGCCATCAGTTGGCAAACTAATGGCGACAGTGTTCTGGGACACAAAGGGCATCATCCTCATTGACTGGCTGGAATGGGGGGCCACGATTAACAGTGCAGCATATGTGGCAACCCTTAAGCTCTTACGTCGTGCCATTCAAACTAAGCGGCGAGGAAAATGGTCTAAAGGTGTGCCTCTGCAACATGACAATGCCCACCCCCACACTAGCCGAGAGACCACCGCTGCCATTGATCAAATGGAATTCACGGTGTTGAAATATCCACCATACTCTCCCGACTTGGCACCTAGTGATCATCACCTGTTCGGGAACATTAAGAAGCCTCTGGACACTGGTGTCAAGGCATGGGTACGCAACACTTCGAAAGAATGGTTTCAGGAAGATCGGGAGAGACTGACACATCGATGGCAAAAGTGCGTCAAGTTACAAGGAGATTATATTGAGAAGGTGGACGTAACAACTGATGGGTAATGACCTTCATTTGGGTAGAAGAAAATGAAGTGTAAAACTATATAGTACGACCCTCGAACAAATAGGAAGTTCGAGTCAATATGGGGAAGGAATACTTCATACATACAGTTGGTAGCATTTAAATTTAAATATGTACCATACTGAGAGGCATGGGCTCTGCAAGTGACTACTTTCAGATCTTATTACAGTCTAAACTCACCTCGTGACAAGCGATCCACACTCTCGAAGCGGCCTTCCACTTTGCTTCTCAGCGAGTCCAAGTCGAAGGGAGCCGAGAAACCGTGGTCCACACTTCGACTCTTGCTCCTTTAAGGGGAGAGAAAAAACAAACAGCGTGAATCTTCAAGCAGGAAAATTGAACACATTGCTACACATTATTAGATCAGAAACACTTGACGGCCCAAGGACACGAGCACTGAAAATTAATACATCAGAAATACAAATGGATTATTAAAGAATTTGAAAACATTTTTTCTCGTTTATACATCACATGCATTTTATTTTTACGACCGCAATAATATCCGAAGAGGATGTGCGGGTTTGATTCTCCAATACAACCTGATGGCCAAAAGCCGCTTTCTCGTAATATGCCTAGTTATTATTGATCTATTTGTCCTATTCATGCTACCCTCATATCAGCTATCTCGAGCTCATGTATGAGATATCCTGAATCTACCCAGCTCTCACTTCCATACAGCAAGGTCTGTCAAATTACTGAGCGATGTAGGGAGAGTTAAGTTACTACACCAACTTCTTTCTTGCAGAATACTGTAGATCACAACTGAGAACTCGCTGCATTGAATTTTTTTCGCCACGACACAATTTCCTTCTCTATACTACACTAATAATAATAATAATAATAATAATAATAATAATAATAGCTTTAGGTCCCTTTGACTACTACGGGCTCATGTAAGTGCCAGTAAATTTACTGACACTGTTCCCTCGCATATGCCCACACTCAAATGCCAACTGACTGCACCAGGATTGGATCCAGCAACCTTGAGCACAACAGGCGAGAACGTTACCGCTGAGTCTAGCAAGCAGACCCATAAAATCATCCCGAAAGAATAAACAGCCCGTGCACTTGCTCCAATTTAGTTCCTCCTACATGACAGCTTATTTTCTTGTGTTTCTTTCCTAACTTACCGACAACACCTTCGTTTCGATGAAGATAATTGTTGTTTTAAGGGGCCTAACATCTAGGTTATCGGCCCCTAATTGTTTGGGTGATGGTGAAAGATGAGATGAGAATGAAAACTATAACTAACACTAACTACAGACTTGCATACTAGAAGAAGAAATGGTAAACTAACAAAAGGATAAGGCAAATAAAGGACAGGAAGAAATGAAATACCCTCAACCCTCGAAGAATGAGGATTGAGGAACTTGGAAGGAAGGAGAGCCATAAAAGGCAGATAGAAAAGGGAATGAGGAGAGGACGTGCCCCAAAGTCCGAGGAAAAAGGGGAAAAAACTGACCCTGACCCAACTCAGGAATCCCCCGGGATTGCCAACTCCCGAACTCACCAGCCGTGAGCCCTTGAGTGTGTAGCAATATCCAGGGTGCATCAAAAGTGGTGGGGCTATATACACCCTGCCTCCTTGAAGGCCTTGAGAAGAAGGCAGGAGATAACATGAAAATAAAACGAAGGCTGACCCCTCGCAGAAGGAAGGTATCAGGAAATATGCTTGCCACGGTGGGTGAGTGGTCAACGTGTCGGTCTATTAACCCACAAGCTTGCAGGTTCGCTCCTGGCCGTGGTAAGCGATTTTTGAAAGGGGCAAAAATTACGACACCATGTCATATGATGTTGGCAAGTCAAAGAACCCATTTGAATTCAGTAGGCCGTGTTCAAAATGGTAAAATTAATCTCGGGAGTTTCCGCCAACACAAAGTTCCTCATTTCTACTAGAAAGCGCTATAGTGTTCAAGGAGCTTAGATATCTAACCACCTTGACTTTCGTAGTGCTTCAAGGAACAACGAAATTCGAAATGAAAGCTACCCTTTGGGTGTCAAATGACAAAGCTTGCACTCGGCAGCCGAGGCCATATGATAGTATTATTATTATTATTATCAGGAAAGATGAGACAAGGGCCAATTAAGGCGTTAAAGATAGAGACTCCCTAGGCCTCGGATACCCTCATACCGTCGGGGTTGGAAGAGAACAAGAATTGACCAAGAGAGGTCGACAGGAGAGAAGACGGGGATGAGCCTGGCAGAAGTAAGTTGAATCAATGCCGCACTCAGCTGGGGACCCGTGGTCGCCAACCCACGTCCCACTAGATGTGAGCCCCTTGGGGGTACCTTTGTTTTTGATATGCTGATTTTCATACCATATTTCCTACTTTTGCGTTCAAGCTCTGCCATGTTAGCTTGTAAGCTATCTACGGGGACTTGTTTCGTTTCGAATCCAGCGCACTTTGCCTGCCATGGCATAGGCCTACAGGGTGTTTCTGAATTCCCATTACAGACTTTGAGGACTTGAAGTGGGGACCATGATGGTTAGGTTTATCATAGGAACTTGTGTCCGGAAACGTACCGTCTTCCCACTACCCGATATAACCCACCACAGCACACGTTCAAATCTCCCACAGTTTCGGTGCCACTGACTAGAATACGTACGTCATTGAACGATCACCTCATATCCCCTACAGGTTTGTTGACATTCCATACCTTCTTCCACAAAATCGCACGGGTGCCGCGTACTTGGTATTCCTTGAAGAGGTGGTGCACGAGTTCTTAGACGATGTGCACTGCGTGTGCGTCAAAACATGTGGTTTCAGCACGATGGCGCACTGCCTCATTTTTCACTTGCGGTCCGAGATCATCTGCACCACAGATTTGGGCAACAGTGGATAGGTCGTGGTGGCCCGATTGATTGGCCTGCACGTTCACCCGACTTGAATCCGCTAGATTACTACCTGTGGGTTCACATGAAAACCTTGATTTACAAGACCCCTGTGGAATCCGAGGAAGACCTACTGGCGTGGGTTATGGGTGCGGTGGATGTTGGGAGGACCAGGGATTGGTGAACGTGTGAACCAGAACATGGTACGGAGGTATAGTGTCTGTTGACGTCACATCGAGCCCCACCTGTAATTGCACCCGGAAGACTAGCAGCAGGAGTCGGACAGAGCGCCGAAAATGTGGGAGTTGTGAACGTATGTTGTGGTGGTTTATATCGGGTATCGGGTAGACGGTACGTTTCCGGACACAAGTTCCTATGCTAAACTTAACAATACTGGTCCCCACTGCAAGCTCTCAAAGTTTGTAATGGGAATTTAGGAACACCCTGTATACAGGATTTGACTAGGAATGAAGGTGACGGTAGTGGGAACTCGAGACTGTCAAGCGTTTAGAAAAAAGGTAACATTTGAGCACGCGTTGGGCTAGGCATGAGCTACGTATGTTAGCGTAGGTTCCAGGCAGCGGTTGGCGGAGCGGAAAGAGTACAGAACGGCAATCCGAGGATCGTGGGGTCGACTCCCTATGCGGAAACTTTTATCATTTGAGTAGCCCATTTGCAAAACCAGCTATGTGCATAAATTTACGAGAATGAGATAATGGTATCCCATGTTGCTTTATGATACTGACTTCTAATTTAGCTATGTTTCAGGTTCCTAAACCAGCTATAACAGTTTTAAAATTGACATTAAAAACGTCAAACGGTTGCAAAACCTGCTACTTGCGTGGCAGGGACGGATGCAAAGCCTGCTAAATTCACAGGGCAATGTTTACGTTTACAAAACCTGCTATATGTATATTGACTAACATGGCCGTCCTTCGGGTAGAGTTGCAAAACCTGCTATTTTCCTTCCCATAAGAACAGCATTGCACTCCTCTTTATCAAAGAAAATAAAGCTAAAACGCTTATCTCTATTGTAGATAGTTAGGTTGGCTGTACTGCATACTGTGGAGATTCAGCTGTGAAATTCTGCTTGCATTTGTTTCACTCGCGCGCCAATTTCTCTGAGTACATTGATGTGGATGCAGCCTACAAGCTGACGTCTCGTTCCTACAGACGTGTTTAGTTATATATTTTTTAAATGAATGAATATAATAGTATGTCAAGAATAAGCCTCCGTGGCTTAGGCGGCAGCACGCCGGCCTCTCACCGCTGGGTCCGTGGTTCAAATCCCGGTCACTCCATGTGAGATCTGTGCTGGACAAAACGGAGGCAGACAGGTTTTTCTCCGGGTACTCCGGTTTTCCCTGTCAAAATTTCATTCCAGCAACACTCTCCACTTTCATTTCATTTCATCCGTCATTCATTTAATCATTGCCCCAGAGGAGTGCGTCAGGCCTCGGCAGCCGGCACAGTTCATATCCTCGCCGCTAGATGGGGGCTTCATTCATTCCATTCCTGACCCGGTCGGAGACTGGAAGCAGGCTGTGGATTTTCATTTTTAATATGTCAAGAGAAAATACTGATAGAATGAAACAGTGATAGGGATGTTATTACACTGGCTTCTTCTTGAAGCGCCTCATAATATTGAAACAATTGAACTGATGTTCCCAATAGTAGGACATTCATTCATCCCGCCGGATCGGATATTTGGACATCTAGAGAGAGAATTTAACACTCGAAGTGTCATTGCAAACCCTGAAGAGTATTTGCACGTTATCAAGAGGTACGGAATCGTAACACGTCTAGGAGAAGATGCCCCTGTTAAGGATTGGAAAGCATATTCAGATAACATTCTAAAAAACCCTGGACAATGGCATTTCCCATTTCAGAAAGCAAAGAGATTAATAATCACAAGAAGCAAAAGCAATAAATCTCTCCTAGTTCGAGGAGAACCCTTCTACAATTTTGACATGGGTGAAGTGAAGAGTTTGTGCAGGAAGGGGAAGAATTTTAAGATCGCTCACATCCCTGATATCGCAAGGGGTGTTGTTGTAAAATCGGCTAAGATCAAGGATGTTAAAAGACTTCTTGCCCTTCACTTTGGAGAAGCATGGGACAGTAATCCAGATTTGGAATTCTATGTCAATGTATTTGCAGAACAGGACCCTGATACCCAAAGTTTGAATGATGATGCAGATGATGATCTTGATGATGACACTTTGGACTTTGAACTAATGGAAACTGATGAAACCGACATAGCCTAAATTCATTTTGGTTGTACTTTGATAGTATATCAACACACACAGAACTATTCTAAACTGTGTATGTCTTTCACGTTGTAATATATTCCACGTTACGTAATATGTTCTTCCATTATGTCTGTATGCATTGTAAATTGTAACGTACTCAATACATAATTCCATCCATCATGAGTGTGGGATTAAACTCCGGCCACTACAATTGTAGCTGGTTTTGCAAACTAAGGCGCAATCAATATGGCTGCCACTAGAGTTGCAAAACCTGCTATGTGAACAACACAGTTGCAAAACCTGATATATGTAAATAAAAAATATTAATAACTTGTTTTCTACTCATCAGATATTTCAGAACTTTGGTATACTTATTACAATTATGTTTACCTATAGTTTGTATAAGAATCAGCCCTCTGCCACATTTCTGTTTCGTTTTATTAGTTTTTCCTGATTTCTCACTAATTACTTATCATGCACATAGCTGGTTTTGCAACTGGGCAACTCATTTTAAATGATTATGTCGACTTCGCTGGGGTCTGGCGTTGCGTTACGTTACGGTGACGGGACGAAATGTACCGAGAATGCAGCTAGGTGTGTGACGTCATAGTACTGGTTGAGCTTCCTCCTTTCCCCGCACGATCCAGTGAGCGTGACGTCATCCAGCCAGCAACCTCCTTTGTCCTTTGTTTGAACTTGCCTCATTTTTTTTTATTATATATTTTTTTCTCTCTCTTTTTTCTAACGGACTTTGAGTTCACGCAGCATTTGTAGCATTTAAAATGATATAAAGTGTAGTCTTTCAGACTGACTATCAGTGTTTTTGTCTTGTTTATAATTTTTATTTGCACCGTACGTTACTGTTTGGCTTCCTTTGATCATAAAGACATTATTTTCTACAGAAACCTTCCTCGAGATATCCTTTACAGAATGGTGAAAATCGCATCAAAATCCATTCAGTGGATCTCGAACTTACCTGTGACATTCAAGAAGCGGGGACTTGGCTTTATACTGAGAAGATACATTTATGATTTTACAGTTGATTATTTACACGTGCTCGGGTGATATTCATCGTAAAAACAGGGAAAGCAGTCATATTCTCGGAATCTTGCACACGGTATAGACGCCACTTTTTTAGAATTACATGGTTGTTTTAAAGGTGCTATAGAACGACAAAAAACATAAGAGGCTCATGCCTCTCCCGACACGCGCCAAAAATGCTGTTTATTTCCTAACGCTTGGTCATCTGCAGCTTCCATTTCTGTCACAATCATATCAGGTCAAGCCCTGCATATACCACACATTTGGATGAAATCAGTGAAAACTAGGGACCGGATTCTTAGATTTTTACCATTTTTTCCTTACTTCTATATACAAAAATGATTTAATACTTTCCCGAATCACTCAAAATAGTGAATTCATGAATTCAGTAGTACCTAAAACACCTAAATGATATCAAGAGCACCTAAAATACCTAATTGCAGTTTTGTTCCGTTTATTGCAATATATTTGAATTTTTATTCCATAATTTTTAGAAGTAAACAACAAGACAGTGTTTATTCCTAGCTCTAGTTGATTGAGAGAAATCCTTCCTGCCAGAAAATTCTAATACTTTCAGCACTTTTGAACTTATAATTTTTTGTTTGGTTATTTACCGGTCAGGAAAGTGGGGATAAATCTCTTGTTGTTTTCAAGTTCCCGATATTCTAAATAAACAAAGTCAATTAAACGGGATACAGTGTGAAAAATCACCTTTTGACATGCTTGATTTTATTGAATTTGAATAATTGACATAAGGAGAGCAAATATTTCTTAAAAGTGTTAAGTCTTCTGTGATAATTTAATGACTTTTATCATTATCTAAAATATTTACACTTCTCGTTGCAATCAGATTTTCTACTAACAATTAGATCTTAGTTTATGTCAACTTTGCTACACTCTAACCCTTTATAGGGCAGAATATTATTGAAGATCTTTTATTTGTTTTTATTTTAATTACAATTTAATTATTTTACCGTAATATTAATTATTATTAATTTTAATTTTTGTTTTCTTTAAAATTTTTATGTTCTTAAAATTAAGATTGGGATAATAGCATTTCAATTTTTATCAGCTTATTTATTTTTAATTCTATTTTTATTATAGTTTTTTAACCTTTTAATTTCAATTGTTTCACCCTAATATTAATTAATAATTTTTATTTGTATTTTCTTTAACATTTTAATGTTCTAAAAATTAATGATATAAAAGTATTATAATTTTAATTTTTATGACCTTATATATTTTTAATTATAATTTTATTAGGCCTACCATTTTTAAATCTTTTAAATTTTAATTGCTTTTATTAAAAATATTGTTTCATGTACTGTAGGTCAAGGATAAAGAGATAATATTTGTTTTTCGGTAATAATAACACTTCCAAAATAAAATTTGTTGGTATATGGTTCAACCATCAGCATCATTGGCAATATTAATTCTCCTTATAGTAGGTGGTTAATAAATAGACCAAGGGTTTAACATAAAACCCGATTTCAAAACCTATTCTACCTATTAAAACCTATTTTATGTTTTTAAAACCCTAAAAATCCGATCCCTGTTGATGAGGAGTAGGCGCGGTCCCCTTGAGAGCCAGTTTATACCCTTCAGCAAATTGAACACTGAAAACAGCCCAATGTTTTCCAAAGCCCACTGTTGTATTGTAGCAACACGTACTGTACCTGTTGTGGAAAGAGTAATACAGTGGCTCCAGGGGGCCGATATCAGTCGGCAACACAGCAAGAAAGCTACCACTCTCGGATCCAGCTGTCTGATGCGCTCGCTAGGGGCTAAGCTTGGCACGCATTCCACTGTAACCTCCCCCCTAGCGACAGAGGGGATGAAACAGGGCCAGATGTTTGGCTGCAGATCGTTAGAACTCAGACTTTCTCAATGAATCATCCCAGTTGCAGGAATTTCAACTGGAACAGGGCGTCTAATAGTTTTAACCCCCTATTCAAGTATTATTTTTACGACGTTATGCACAACTAAGGAACGGGATTGAACCCATTTCGCAGATGAATTTGAATTAGATTTATTCTCCCTAAATCTCTTCATTCTTTCACTAGGATTTCCCTTCCTATTTCTACTGTCCATGCAGAGGTGACTCATTCGGGGATTTTCAGCAAAGTAATGTTTGTTCACCAACGTTCTGAATCTAGACCTGTCCCATAAAATTTCGTATGTTACGTTGATTTCTTGAAGATCATTTTCAATTTCTATTATCCATTTTTTCTTGGCTTTTAATGAGGAGCCACGATTAAATATCCTTTTAGTAAGTCTTTTACTCTCCATTCTTTGAATACGTTCCTAAAATTTGAATCGTCTTTTTCTAATAGTGTAACTAGCGGACCCGTGTTAGAAATCTCGCATGTTCATAAACCTCACTTTCCCCAATAGGTTTATAATGAGAGACTTAAGGAGAAAGGTTATTATGTTTTTATTTCATCCAAATAATTATAGAACACTATTTACATTTCAGGATAAAGGAAAGACCTCAGACTGTTAAAATTACATGAAACAGGCGTCACAACGGTCCGTGGACAGCAATTATGGAGCGTATTTTAATACAGCAACAGTAACTGCAAATCACACACTTCGTACATTTTTTGAAAGTGATTTATTAAAGAAATTATAGATATTTATGAAATTATAGTGCAATTCGTCACTGCTAATGTCTATTCTCTTTCATTTGAATGCTCATTTGTCACGATCGGTCGCTGTGAGTGCCGCAGGAGGGATTTATACCACTGAAATAATATATATGATATTTTCTCGCAATGTTGGTTTAACTGTTGAGAGTATGCCTCTCACCAAGGCGGTCCGGGTTCGATTCCCGGTCAATGCATGTGAGATTTTCGAAGTGAAATGCCATGTCCTGTGGTTCGGATTCCACGTAAAAAGGAGGTCCCGTGGCTCATAATCACAAGATTCACGGTCACGTTAAACTACAATCTTCCTTCCTTCTTTAACTGTTGAGACCATATGGAGGAAAGAATAAGAGGAGATGCCCTGAGCTCGTTTGAGTGAAGCCAAGCGCTGCGTCCAAAGTGGGCGTAACCTTAACTTGTATTCGGTGTTCCGTGACTTGCATATGATAGTACGGATCGTATAAGTGCTCTGTTTATTAATTTTAAGGTCCGTATTCATGAATATCAAAATGTGTACGAACAATGAGTGAAAGTGGCTGTGCTCGAAATTAGGCCTAAAAACGGACGAAAGTCTCAACACCAATAAGAACTTAAAAATCACTTTGGTGTAAATACCGTAATTAGGTCGGTATCATTATGATAGTTCCCAAGATGTCCCTACTTTGTTATAACTCGCACCTTCAGGCACATTTATTCAATTTAATCAGTGTGTCAGCGAATTATTAAGTTTTACCGCGTCTTTCTTACAAAACTAGCCTTGCAAAGGTGCTCTTATATTTCTATTTAAATTGGCCTTTAAAACTATAACGCAGCTTATTTGTGCCAAGTACCGGGATGTACAGAGTGTATTCTGCCTATCCAAGAACAAATCTTGACTTGTCATTGCAGTTTTATGTCACTAAATTCCAAGACTAGTTAAGAGTGGTTTACGGCTTTAAGCATAGGAACAGCCATTTTCTTGCTACCCAAAGTGGGCGTGCCGTTTGGCTTCAGCAGCTTCCACTAGGCAGCGCAGCGAAGGCATCTCCTTCCGTTCTTTCCTCCATGTGAGACCACCACACTCAGACTATGCACACCGAGCCAAAGATTTTCCTTTCTTGTTTTTCGATCATTTTCATTCGAGATTATTATTATTATTATTATTATTAAGTACGTATTGGAGAACTGTAGGCCTCTACAACCTAAGAGAAAGGTGCATCAGAACCATACTGTAGAGACGTTTGAAATGGCCATATCTAGGGACTGGACAGCATGCTAACTATAGAATTATCTATTGTTACCTCGTTTTTGTTTTGCGTTTAATGAAACATTATGGTACGCTCGACATTGGATACCCGAGTTTAAATATTCATTTGCTCAGCTTTCAAGCTACTGAGATGGAGCACGAAAAAAAAAAACAAGGTGTTCGTAATTAGGATCCGAGCTAGCATCATAAAGGGCGGAGACGGCCTTAATCAACTGAGATTACTCCAGCAAGGCAAACTAGCTCGGGAGACGAAATGACCGAGATGAGTTAAGTAACTCGGGAATGACACAATTAACAGATCATGAGGTCATGTTTCATCAATACACACACATCTTCTAGTCAATACACACTGCCAACCGACACAATATGTTCCCATGTTGCTTATGTAAAAAAATAATAACTTGAAAAACATTTTATGAGGAAACTATAGAATATATTAATTTGAAACATTTTCAACATTTGTTTAGTGATGTTACAACGGAGGATCGTATCTAGTTTCTTACATTTCATTAAATCTCTGCATAGTATAAAACCAAGTCCCCTATTCTTGGATGTAACGGGTAATCTCGAGAACCACTGGATGGATTTAGATGCGGTTTTCACCATTCTGTAAATTATTTCTCGAGGAAGGTTTCAGTAGAATAACAATCAATTATGACCAAAGGAAGCCGAACAGTGATTAAAGTCCAAGAAAAACCTGCCGTCCGTATGCCTTTTAAGCTAACACTGGGTAAAACATTAAAAATATTTATATAGTATGTGTGTAAGAATTGTTCAGCATGAAAAGTTCTACAAAAAAGTTGGCGAGAGCATATCTCTTATCTTCAATACAACGCCCACTGTAAGTGTTTTTACGTTTTCATTTCTTCCAACAATCTCCATTCAGTGTACATTTAAATTACTAGCTTCGGAGCGAGTTTACGAGCTAGCGAGGCTATAACTCCAGTTTCGGTCGGGTCGAGTTCAGACTTCAGAGAAGAGTTGGTTGGTTCCTCAGTTTAGGGGCTGCGACTACGCGGTCATGTAGCCCCGTGTACTTTCGGTGTGTGTAGAATCTGTCTGATAACCGGTGTTAATTGTGATGACTGTATTAGTGTGTGTATCTGTTCATTTTAAATTCAAGTAAGGACTGCAACTTTAAATTTTTCAAATAGTTCCTACTTTTGCCACCTTCAACGACTACTAGACCTAGTTCTGAACTTAGCTACTAGACGCCACCGCAGTCGGCTCTTGACAACGAACGTAGAAACCTAAGAGCGTTATATACATTCTTAACCTATACAATTTAGTTTCACACAGGTGTAATTAGTGGAAAGTTCTTTAACATGTCATAAATGTATGAAGGAAGGCGAAGTAAAGCCGGCGGTCCCATGTCATAGATTTATGGCATGTAAAAGATCCTTCCACAGACTAAACTTGTGTGAAGCTAAATTTCTAGGTTAGATTTCGTTGGAACGTTCTATCAAAGTTCCAACGTTCACCACTAGGTATCATTGCCATCTGGTAGTGAAAGTTGGAACTACTTGAAATTGAACGGAACTTTTAGCTCATCCTAGTGGTGTCCGCTTGAAGCACCTACAGCCTCTGGCGAGCCGAACATGTCCTCGGACACTCCCGGCACTAAAAGCCATACGATAAATACATAAACCTCTCCCTTGTTCCGCATAGGCCATCTGCGGACCACGACATTCAACTATTGGGTTTGGAGTGGGTCTTGATGTTTGCCCAGAAGTCACACACCCTCTTGCTGTGTTGTTCCTTTCTCTCCTTTGTCCAGAGGCCACCAGCCTTCTTACTTGGGGGTTTGTTCTGGAACTTCATTTGCTTCAGTTTACAAAGAGAGACGTTCGATATTGTGTCTTTTTGTGTAACTCCCAGCTTCAGCAGATCGTTGTGCACTTCTATCAGTCATGGTGACTTCGTCTTCCTTCTTTGCCAGTATGTTGGTCAGCCTGGTGGGATGCATCCCGGAGACGTGTCCATAAACTGCGAGGCGTCTCTTCCTGGCCACGTCTGTAGTTCTTTCTGAGTATATATCGTCTTCTGTGTTCACTCCCTTCCTTGACTGGTCCGAATATCGTCCTCATTATCTTCCTCTCTTGAATTTCAACTTTGTCCGTGAGTCCTTTTCTGTTCTGTTCTGATGGTAGCGGCTTCGGTGGCGTAGTTGGTAGCATGCTGAGCTTCTATGCCCAAAGCCGCGGGTTCAAATCCCGCCGAAGTCGTCGGATTTTAAAGAGCGTTAAAAATCCCTCAAGAGCGTTAAAATTCCTCAGCATGGATTCCTTTGGAGGGGAAGTAAAGCCGCCGGTTCCATGTCATAGATGTATGGCATGTAGAAGAACTTCCCACTAATTACACTTGCGTGAAGCTAAATTATAGGTCAGATTTGATTAACGCTCATAGGCTGAAACGTTCGTCGCCAGGAGCCGACTGCGCTGGCATCTAGTAACCAAGTTTGCAACTAGTTGTCGTTGACGGTGGCGTTTGATAGCAGAGGTATGAACTACTTGAAAATTGAATGTCTGTAGTCCCTACATTAATTACAGATAACACACACTAATACAGCCATCACAATTAACACCGGTTATCAGACACGATTCTACACACCCAAAGTACTCGGGGCTACATGTCCGCGTTGTCGCAGACCCTAAACTAAGGAACCAACCGTCTGATACTGTTTCAGTTTAGTGTTGCGGGAGAGGCACTTCTTATTGTAGGTGTTCTTAGTCATTTGGTATGTCAGTTCTAGTTTATTTACTCGAGATGGTAATGCTGTTCCTTCGGAGAGATTGGGTTCCAACCATTCACCCAAGTACTTTAATTTGTTGGTTTTCTTGAAGTAGTTCACGAGGTGATTCTCTGATGTTCGTGAAGTAGGCGTATTGAGTTTTCTCAAACGACACTTAGTCCTATCTTCGCTGCTTCTTGTATGATAATAGTACATTATGCAACGAGCCTATAATGGCTATAATTAAGACACGAGTATTTTTATAAAACGAGCGTATGCGACTTTTATAATTTCCATACGAGTGTCTTAATTACCATTATAGGCGAGTTGCATACGACTGTTTATGTTCGACGATAATTATAACTTTATTATAATTATGTTTTAACATAAATATTCATAAATATCTGTTGAGAGTCAGCCACTTGAATTTTGTTATCGGAGAGCGAGCGCGAGACATATCTATGTCTTTCAAGATCTCTTAACGACCGACGCATGCGCTCTGTGTGCTTACAATGCCATATGCAGGCCATATGTTTACATCTGCCGTCCCTCAGTAATATTGTCACTGGAGTCGTTTGAAGGTAATGCGCTGCGTAGAAATTAGGGTTGGTGATATTAAGGTACAGTGCTATTTCTTGTCTCATATTCGCCAGTTTATTTACGCGAACACATGGACGGTGCGTATTCCATGTCGGTAATTTATTATAGTTCGATGTTGTGTTTATGTCTGACATGTTGGATTTTGAGCGCATGCGCGAAGGTATCGTTACCTAATTGGTCAATGAACGAGCTCTGATTGGCTGGAGAAACTGTATCGTAATGAAAAACTGTTATAATGACCATCATTATGATACAGTTTTCTGACACATAATAGTGAGGGTCGAACATAAATTATATAATGGTTTTCCTTAATGTTTGTCTAATAGAAAGAAAAATAAAACAACTGTCGTCTCAGCTACGTTTGCTAATAAGCAGAGCCCCGATTTTGTATGACGTGTGATCCTCTAATTGGTTCACCACAAACATTGTTAATTTATACAGAAATCCTGATCATAGTTTCCACGTAGTAGAAATAATAATTCATTACGTCATTTTTGATCATTTTTGTCGTTTATCATTGTTATGATATTCTCTTAACAGTATACGTTATTATTTGATCCTTTAATGGAAATTATTGCATTATTAGCCTACTTTCGATTTTTGCAAAAAATGAAAGTAGACTTATGAGATCAACACAGGGCGAAAAAGGTGTGTCTGTCTGTGTTGTGTATGTGTGTGTGTGAGTGTGTGTGTGTGTGTGTATGTGTGTGTGTGAGTCTGTGTGTGTGTGAGTCTGTGTGTGTGAGTGTGTGTGTGTGAGTGTGTCTGTCCCCCCTATCAATTCGAACACGGTGAATGCGAATTTAACGAAATTTGGTACAAAGGTAGCACTAGCAAAGGACACCTCAGTGTCATGTTTTATATCGCCGCCATCTTGACTGAAACGTAATGGCGGCCACACAAATGTTCAAAGCTTAAATCAAATTACGACTAACCTAATCATCCGATCTCTACCAAATTTTGCAACAACATATCTTTATGGGGGGAGCATCCTTTGACCAAACCAATAGGTCATCAGCGTAATAGTTTGCGGATGGCGGCCATCTCTGTGTGAAAATTGATTCCCCCTATTAATCCGAACACTGTGCAACCGAATGGAACGAAATTTGGTACAGAGGTAGTACTAACAAAAGGCACCTCAGTGTTATGTTTTATATCGCCGCCATCTTGACGGAAACGTAATGGCGGCCACACAAATGTTCAAAGCTTAAATCAAATTACGATTAACCTAATCATCCGATCTCTACCAAATTTTGCAACAACATACCCTTATAGACGAAGCATCCTTTGACCAAATGAATAGGTCATTAGCCTAATAGTTTGCGGATGGCGGCCATCTTTGTGTGAAAATCAATTCCCCCTATTAATTCAAACAGAAATGGAACGAAATTTGGTACAGAGGTAGCACTAGCAAAGGGCAGCTCATATTCATGTTTAATATCCCTATAGCACGTTGTATTTCAACAAGCTACTACAACCAACATTCAATCATACTCCTTGAAAAGGACAAATAGTTATAACAATACCCATGCATTTAGGAGAAAGTAGGCTATATGTTCTTTACTGAACATCTTGTCTTATAATTTATTAGTAACTTTTCTCATATTTTAAAGGGCTTTAATGGATTTTTCGTACGGTATTGGATAATATCGGAAAGCAAAGTGAGGATGAATACGGAGACATGAGAATCTCCACAACTGATGATAATTCTTGTTTTAAGGGGCCTAACATCTAGGTTATCGACCCCTAAATGTTGGTCTGAAGACAAAAGTAATTTTGTTCAGCGCTTACTTCTCGGAAATATCTACATTCCAGGAGACACACCTGCACTTACAGACCTCACAGATTTCAGTCCGGAGTGAACAGTGAACAGGTGGGTTACGTTTCAAAACTCACGAGCTAAAAATAGTAACAATTAGTATCAAAATTCACGACTACAAACTAGTAGCTGAATTAACATTCTAATAAATGATCTCAAAACTCACGACTCCGGAAAGCATGTGCCTGCAATGACCGCAGGAAGTATGAGCTATAACGGTGATTCACACTGCCCATGTTTGTCCAGCCAGTTTTATAAATGGGATTTTGTTTGTATTGTTTTAACAGGAATTATCATCCTACCACAGACCAAATTCGCCAAGTATTAGTCAGTCATTCTGCTTGGTGTCATAAAGCAGGCCTTATAAACTTCATTGGAATCATGGCAGCATTTATTTTGTGTTTGGGTACAAAGCGACAGCCAATGGTCATTAGCAAAACAATTGAAAGGCGCCCAGTAAGCACGTGGAATGCTCATATCTGCCAACCCTATCTAGTGACCAAGGAGAATATATGGGTAGAGCTGCAACTTAATGCAAAATTTTGATACCAACCTATTGCTCGGCGCAAGTAGTTCCAACTGACAATATGAGATGGCGCGACGATGCACTTTCGAGCGCGATCCGTCCCCGACCTGGCCTACTGGCCCCTCTCCCCTCCCGGCCCGTGCCTACTCGAACCTTTCCCCTATTCTATCCCCCACCACTACTTTATATTCCTTTCTTTCTTTCTTTCTTTCTTTCTTTCTTTCTTTCTTTCCCCTGCCTTATAATGGTCATATTTTAGCAGTTGGTCTAATAATAGGCGATTTCTTCCCCCTGTGATATCAGGTAGAGAAGAAAACATAGGCTCTATCAGAATAGTTGTGGATGTTTCAAGGTGATCAGCCCATGTTTCCACAAAGCACATA
This sequence comes from Meconema thalassinum, assembly GCA_946902985.2. NCBI lineage: Eukaryota > Metazoa > Arthropoda > Insecta > Orthoptera > Tettigoniidae > Meconema > Meconema thalassinum. Next base: position 158,898,867 of record OX336398.1, on the reverse strand, counting down.
GCATGACACCCCACAGATATGTACAAATAGAAAGAGTAGGCTACTATACTACAATATTACAAATGAATTGTAAGACAAAATTACAGCTGCACTTATCACACACCAGTATTATTTAATTGTCAGTGCGGTACTTCCTATCAGTCGAATTAAGAAATATCACGTTTGTATTACGGGAAGCGTTGGAACAACCAGCTCTTATTTTGAATTGTATCGATAGTAACCGATATCGTTTTCGAGCGCAGTGTATCGACTAAAATCGATGTGTGATTCAATATAATTCAATTTCTTCGTATAATATTGTTCGAAACTGATTGCATTCTTCACTAAGCACTTCAATATGTATTTACTATTGATATATATTCAAATATTAATTAAATATACAACATTAACAAGAATACTCACCAATTTTCCGATTTTGCTGCCATCTATAGAAGTATAACTCAACTACATCGTCGTACGCGATGACTGCTAGCGTTTTTAACGTTGTCAGCAGGTACTACTAAAAGGCAAGCCAGCGTTGGCACCAAAACTCCCTATAGAGTTTCACCCACCCGCTACTGACTTTGGAACGGGGTGCACTCAGCCTCGTGAGGACAATTGAGTAGCTGTCGGACAGTGATACAGCGGGGCGATCACGAAAACCAAGATCAACGGCCGAGGGGACCCGATGCGCTGATCACGCGTCACCCCAATATCTGCAGGCTAAATGGCTAGGCAGCGGTCGCTTGGTAGACCTAGGCCCTTCACGGGCTGTAGTGCCAGGGGTTATATTATATCAAGTGACTTAGGTGTCTATTGTGTTGGTCCTGTACAGAAGCAAATGACTAGCAGCTTATTCGACAACAATAATAATAATAATAATAATAATAATAATAATAATAATAATAATAATAATAATAAGGGGACTAGTTTTAAAATTATAAACTATTCGGAAAAGGACCAGACAGAAATAGATGATGATGATAATTGTTGTTTTAAGGGGCCTAACATCTAGGTTATCGGCCCCTGATGGTTTGGGTGATCGTGAAGATGAAAATGAAAAGCGAACTTAAAACTAAAACTAACTAATAACCTACATATTAGAAGAAGAAATGGAAAACTAAAGGAGAATAAGGCAAATAAAAGGACAGAAGGAAAAGAAATGCCCTCAACCCTCGTAGAAGGCGGATTGAGGGACTTGGAAGGAAGGAGAGCCATGAAAGGCATATAGGAAAGTGATAGAGGAGACGGTCCGCCCCAAAGGTAAGGGACAAAAGCGGAAAACGGACCCAGCTCAGGAATCCCTCGGGGTCGCCAACTCCCAAACTCACCAGCCGTGAGCCCCTGAGGGTGTAGCATTATCTAGGGTGCACCAGAAGTGGTGGGGCTACATACACCCTGCCTCCTTAAGGGCCTTGAGCACAAGGCAGGAGGTAAAAGGAAGAGAAAAAGAAGGCTGACCCCTCGCAGAAGGAGGGTATCAGAAAATATGAGACAAGGGCCAATTAAGGCGGGAAAGGAAGAGACTCCCTAGGCCTCGGACACCCTAATACCGTCGGGGTCAGAAGAGAACAAGAGTTGACCAAGTGAGGTCGACAGGAAAGAAGACGGAGAGGAACCCGGCACAAGTAAGTGGAAGCAATGCCGGACTCAGCTGGGGCCCCGTGGTCGCCAACCCACGCCCACAAGATGTGAGCCCCTGGGGGACAGACAGAAATAGGCAACGATCGAGACGGGTTCATAAATTTCGATGAAATAGAAAATAATAATATCAATAATGTTGTGGGATTTACGTCCCTTTCAACTACTGCGACTTTTAAAGACGCCGGGGTGCAGGAATTATGCCACAGTTCCGGTTGGCGCTAACAATGGACCTTTTCCCATTCAAAGAAGCTCGTGAATTTTGAGACTCGAGGAGTGTTGAGACGACACGAACAGGAGCGGACGCCATAGGACTTGTTTCGAATAACAGACAAGTTTAAATAACCTTATTCCATTCTAGTGCTGTGTATATTTTGTGCATTATAACCACACCAATTTGAGTAGGAACGGTTGATTTAAAATATAATTAACAAAATAGTGTCGATATCATTCCAGTATCAGGTCAGAATAATGATTCAATAGAAAACAGGATAACATATGTAAAATACATAAACAACGCAACAATCATAGAAATAAACAATAAAACCTGTAAATGCTTTACGATTGACGCGTTTACGAGCGTTTACGAACTTATGTAATCTGAACAATTTATATATTTTTATGTTCGACCCTGACTATTATATGTCAGAAAACTGTACTATAATTAGGCTCATTATAACACTATTTTTCATTATGAAACAGTTTCTCCCACCAATCACAGCTCAAGAACAGTTGTTTGACCAATTAGGTAAGGATAGCATCGCACCTGCGCTGAGTTCCATGGCCTTCTAATTTGAATTTCACTGCGTGGCCTAGTGACATAGTAGGGTAATCGAGGAGGCCATGGTCAAATACAAGGCATTCTCTGCGTCTCAATCGCTCTGTTCAGTACATAAAACTGGCGAAATGTCGACAGATATTTATGAATATATATGTTCGAACATAAGATAGTTATAATAATCATAATTATCGTCGAAAATAAACAGTCGTATGCAACTCGCCTATAATGGTAACTAAGCCACTCTTATGGAAATTAAAAAACTCGCGTACGCTCGTTTTATAAACATACTCGTGTCTTAAGTATTGCCATTATAGGCTCGTTGCATAATGTACTAATCTGTGCATAAGTGTAATTCATAAACATCGTATAATGACTAAGCCTCATTTAACAGGATCTGAAGATGAACGCTTCACGTTCGAAACATGTCATTCAATACTAAGTACTCCCATTTGTGTGGATAAAAGCGTGTTATCAATACTAATATATAAAATTGAGATGGTGTGTGTATGTGTGTCTATGTACTGTATTACTCAATTGCGCAAGAACCAGTTGTCCGATTTACATAAAATTTTAAATGGAAGTAGCTGATTCACCTGGCTACTTTTGATTTTGATATTTTACACTATTTAAAGATGGCGACAAGTTTAATGACGTCACTACACCCTTTGGTTTCAAACTTTCATATTTCCATTTCAAATAAAAAGAGAACGCTAAGAAATAGCTAACTTTTGATGGCATATACAAGGTTTAAAATTTAATTTTCTATCCGAAAGGTCCTTATCACTTTTTGTGTATCTCCAACAATTAGCGAGTGAAACCTAAATTTGTGCTATAAAACACGGTCAACGCCGAGCGGTGTAGTTGGACAAAATGTTCCATTCTTACTCTCCCTCCACGCAGCACCTCGCCAATCCCCTGTTTTAACTGCCACCTTCACATTTTAATTTATTTGTGACCCGTAGCGTCGCACGGGTACTTCAGCTAGTTTGTGACAAATATGTAGTTTTGAATGTTAGGGCTTATAAATACTTGCTCCCCGCCTGATGTAATTGGGCACAAAATGTGTGTTGACCGACTGAAAAGCTTTCTTTAATTATGTTAGTATTTATTTGTGTTGACATTGTCAGCAATACAAATATGGCTTACAGTATATCAACTCTGTCAGCAATACAAATATGGCTTACAGTATATCAACTCTGTCAGCAATACAAATATGGCTTACAGCATATCAACTCTGTCAGCAATACAAATATGGCTTACAGCATATCAACTCTGTCAGCAATACAAATATGGCTTACAGTATATCAACTCTGTCAGCAATACAAATATGGCTTACAGCATATCAACTCTGTCAGCAATACAAATATGGCTTACAGCATATCAACTCTGTCAGCAATACAAATATGGCTTACAGTATATCAACTCTGTCAGCAATACACATATGGCTTACAGCATATCAACTCTGTCAGCAATACAAATATGGCTTACAGTATATCAATTCACTCAAACGTATAAGTCATTTTTTCTTTTGAAGTTTTTGGTTCATTTAATTGGATTTTAGCTGTACCGGTAAATTTATAGATCATTGTTAGCCTATTTTCATTTATAAAAAAAAAACGATGTTCAGTAAAGAACATATAGCCTACTTTCTCCTAAATGCATGGGTATTGTTATAACTCTTTGTCCTTTTCAAGGAGTATAATTGGATGTTGGTTGTAGTAGCTTGTTGAAATACAACATGCTATACGGATATTAAACATGAATATGAGGTGCCCTTTGGTAGTGCTACCTCTGTAAAAAAAATCATTCAATTAGGTTTCAGCGTGTTTGAATTGATATGGGGAATAGATTTGCACACATACATGGCCGCTATCTGCAAGCTATTGGGCTGATGATCTTTTAGTTCAGTCAAAAGATGCTTCCCAAAAACAGGTATGTTGTTGCAAAAATCTGGTAGAGATCAAATGATTAGGTTGGTCGTAATTTGATTTAAGCTTTGAACAGTTGGGTGGCCGCCATTACGTTACCGTCAAGATGGCGGCGATATAAAACATGACACTGAGGTGCCCTTTGCTAGTTCTACCTCTGTACCAAATTTCGTTCAATTCGGTTTCACCGTGTTCGAATTGATAGGGGGGGCAGACATTCAGAGTACACACACAATTTTTGGCCATGTGTAGATCTCATAAGTCTACTTTCATTTTTTGCAAAAATCGAAAGTAGGCTAAAACTAGGCTTATGAGATCACCTTTTGTCCGTTTGCCCCCCCCCCCCCCTAATAATGTCTAAACAGTTCGAGCGATTTTGATGAAACTCTATGAGGTCATAGTACTATTTCGGCCGTCCTCGGTCATGCCCTTCAAATTTTATTACGTCTCTCCAATCAAACATGGCGGCTGTGCGAAATATTTCACTGGCAGCCAATATCTCCGAAACTATTACTCTTATCACCCTAACATTTTGTACAGTGATAAAGGGCACTACTAGAAGTTCATCTATGAGACTTTCAGAAACCTCTTAACTACAAAACGAACATAGCGGCCAAGCGAAGTTGAAACTTTTAAATAGACCTTTCTCGCGATTTAACCATCCAAATGCAATGAAACTTTGTACAGCTAAGGTTTATGCACATTGTAATGCTCTGGCATCTAATTTAGTTTTATTGTTTACATAACCTCAAGACGACGGCTGTGCGCAATTTTAAAATTAAGTTTTTATTTCTTTTGTATTAATCATGCGATCGAAGTGAACGTTTGAATAATGAACCTACGCAAAAATCGTCATCTAATAGTAGACGACATATATAAAAGTCCAACATGGCGACCAACCGAAAATTAGAAGGTTCTCAATATCCACGAATCTATTAGCCTACAGCAATCAAACTGAAATTTTGTATGTTGATAGAGGCAATTAACATGAGTAGGATATATGAAAATAGACTGTTCAGTTCTTCAGGGAACTACTCGTTTGAAAAATGTTTAGGTCATCAAAAGCTACGCCCTGCTAATAAAAGACAGGGTTATCGGAAAGTAGCCTATAAGGAAGGTAGGGTAGCATTAGGAAAGTGCTAACAAACTAAATGCATGATGTATGTCTACCCCATATTAATCCTGTTTCCAATGGGGTCGGGGATGAGATGCGAGGAAATTCTAAGGCGGAAGGTTTGTACGGCGTGGAGCCCTTCCTGACGCCATAGCTAAGAAACAAAATAAAGGTGCCATTAAAAAGCTAAGGTTCCGTATATTAATATGGCACTAAAAACAATAAGTTACAAGTTCAATAGTTTAAATATCATGGTGAGTGGATCGAACTAAATAATTCTGAAAAGTTCGCCATCTCAACACGAGTCAACAAATTCGAAACAGCCTTCAGCCTCACACACCAACTGTACAATAAAATGTCCATCTCTAGGAATGCAAAGTTAAAGACACTATCGAACTGTGATTAGACGGGAAGCACTGAATGCAGTGGAATGCCTGACAAACCGCGCAGTTGGTCTGACCGAGTGACTTGAAGTTAAGGAAAAAAAGATCATTAGGAAAATTCTTGGTCTTAAGTCCAAAGATGGCGGTTACAAGCTCTGTAGTAATTCAGAAATATACTCCCACACTGAAAAGATCTCAAGTGTAATCCGGAAACACTCTATGCCCACCTGCTCAGAATGCCAATCAGCAGATTCTCCAACCGTCTATTATCATACTTCCGATCTTTAAAGGTGATGCACCTTAGGCTGGTGGAAGTGGATAAGGACTTATCTTGCTCACAATCCCATTGAAACAAAAATTCCGTCAGGTTCATCAAGAGGAAATAAAACCCAGCAAGAGATATGTTCACTCGGATGAATGGAAGAAATCCCATTCCGAAAGGATGAAGGCGTGGTGGGTTAACATAAAAAAAAAGTTGAGATCTCGTGGTTCCTAGTGGCCACAACGATAAAAGTAAAAATACGAATATTTTGAAGATTTTCGGCTCCCCTTAACTCGTTGGTTTGATTTCTCTCAGGCGTTTTTATTTCGGTTTGATTTCTCTCAGGCGTTTTTATTTCGGTTTCAGATCGTATCGATAAGCAACCAATTCGGTTGTACTGTATTAGAAGACTGGCATGCACGCAAGGCGACTGCAAATCACCCCCTCCACCCCCGTCCCTGTCTCTTCGAACGTCATTAAAACTGAGTCACAGCTACCTACGAAATATAGAAGGCCGAGAAATACGCGCAAGAATTGTGGGTCACTTTCTCACCGCCAGAGCCGCATTTATTGCCTGTTTTCTGCCAAATACAGCCGTTAAAAATTCGCTCTCGAAACACTCAAACTGTCGTTTCTTTAGCATCTATAAACGAATCTCGAAGATTTTTGCACCGGTGTGATGAGTATACTGCCATACCACTAATGATATTTACCTTCAAGTACCAAATCAAATGATTTGGCTAAAATTGGATGGAAAGTTTGGAGTGACATTTTTCACAAGGGCATTATTTTCAGTATCCTTGCGAATTATGAACTATGGTTGTCCGAAAGAAAAAGTTGCGAGAAAGTTGGAGAAGAATATTCATAGTTTCATCTACATCTAACTCCAAATCGATAGGGCTTCTAGTTTAGGAAGCAATACCATGCATATGAGACTTCCTATTGGTCGCTCCCCACGACGCCGTCATTTAATAATAATAATAATAATAATAATAATAATAATAATAATAATAATAATAATAATATACTCGAGGATAGAGAAGATCACAGACACAATGCGAAAACGCAGAGTTTGCTTCTACGGTCATATACGACGGATGATCTACTCCCGATGGACGAAACGTATCTTCAGTATATTAGACTCCAAATCAAAAACTACAATGCCATGGTATGTTAACGTCCAGAAAGATTTGAAAGAAATTGGGATACGAGCAGAAGATGCACGAGACCGAAATCTTTATAGAGCTGCCATCAAGACGTTTGGGACTTTCCGGGACGAAAAACGGACAACTGGTGCGAAATGGACAGAAGAACTTCGTGCTAAACACAGTGAGCTCATGAAGACAATGTGGATCAAGCGAAACATGAACAAATGCCAGAATGTAGAATGAGGCTTATCGTGGTCCCTAGTTGGCCGATTAGCGAAATTGAATGAATGAATGAATGAATGAATGAATAATAATGTTATTGGTTTTACGCCCTTTTAACTACTGTGGCTTTTAGAGACGCCAGTGTGCTGGAATTTTGCCCCGAAGGGGATCATTAGCGTGCCAGTAAATCTACAGCCACGGCTCCCTCGCATGTGCACACTCTCAAAAGCCAACTGACAGCACCAGGATTCAATCCTGCAACCTTGGGCACAGCGACTCCATTTCACCCGAACAGCAGGGTTCCCCTAACTTAATGAACAAATATACATTTAAAGAGTTACGAGGCAAACCAAAAGCCGGCGGCTTCGATGGCGTAGTTGCTAGAATGCTGAGCTTCTATGCCCAAGGTGACTGGTTCAAACCCGGCCGAAGTCATCGGATTTTTTAAGAGCGTTAAAAATCCCTCAGTATGCCTTCCTTCGGAGGGGAAGTAAAGCCAGCGGTCCCATGTCATAGATGTATGGCATGAAAAAAAACCTTCCACTAACTTCACTTGTGTGAAGCCAAAATTTTTAGGTTAGGGTTGATAAATGCTCTTAAAATCCAACGTTCGTCACCGGGCGCTGGTCTCTATGGCATCTAGTAGTAGCGAAGTTCACAGCTAGGTGTCGTGGACTGTAGCATTTGGTAGCGAAAGTAGAACTACTTGAAATTATTGTCTGCAGTCCTTGAATTGCAAAGTTATTGAATGCTTTGTGAAACCTCTCGAGATAGATATCATCTCTGCTTTTTATGGGCAGATGACCTCACTGTTCCGCCCCCTTAAAACAATAACTAAGTAACATCTCGGCATTCACCTGCAGCAGAAACGGAAAACCACTTTTAGGTTTGCTGAGGGAACCGCGTTCCGACCCTCAGAATCGAACTAAATTTCATTGCGGCCCTCTGCGGTGACAGCCAAGATTACTAATCACTACACCACGAAGAAGTTTCAAGTGGAGCGTGTTATCATAGCTCGCCGGCGACAGTCGCTGTCGCTGTCGGATTATAGTTTATAGTGCATGCATGGTGGAATATTATCAGAGTCCCTTCAGTGAACTAGGTCAAGTGTGTGTGTCGAGCGCTTATACAGTAATTACTGCAGGAGGTAAGTCAGCGGGAAAGTTTAGTTTCACTATACAGGGTGCTGCAACATTGACGATCAAGACTTTTATGGCGACAAGTACACAGTACAATATGTCATATTGCAACTTTTCAGTCTGTTACACAATATAATCTCAATTACAAGTGATTACATATATACAGTCGAATCGATATCTCGAATCATTTGGGGATGCCAAAGAAATTCGACTTACGAAAATTCGAGTAATGTAGATATGCAGCAAAAATGTTGAATTTGTAATATACTGGTTACAAAATACTATGTCCTGTCTGTAATAACCAAACCGACGCGATCATGTGCTGTCTGTAATAACCAAACAGACGCGACAATGCGCTGTCTGTAATAACCAAACAGACGCGACAATGCGCTGTCTGGAATAACCAAACAGACGCGACAATGCGCTGTCTGTAATAACAAAACAGACGCGACAATGTGCTGTCTGTAATAACCAAACAGACGCGACAATGTGCTGTCTGTAATAACCAAACAGACGCGACAATGTGCTGTCTGTAATAACCAAACTGACGCGACAATGTGCTGTCTGTAATAACCAAACAGACGCGACAATGTGCTGTCTGTAATAACCAAACAGACGCGACAATGTGCTGTCTGTAATAACCAAACAGACGCGACAATGTGCTGTCTGTAATAACCAAACAGACGCGACAATGTGCTGTCTGTAATAACCAAACTGACGCGACAATGTGCTGTCTGTAATAACCGAACTGACCCGACAATGTGCTGACTGTAATAACCGAACAGACGCGACAATGTGCTGTCTGTAATAACCGAACAGACGCGACAATGTGCTGTCTGTAATAACCGAACTGACGCGACAATGCGCTGTCTGTAATAACCGAACTGACGCGACAATGCGCTGTCTGTAATAACCGAACTGACGCGACAATGCGCTGTCTGTAATAACCGAACTGACGCGACAATGCGCTGTCTGCAATAACCGAACTGACGCGACAATGCGCTGTCTGCAATAACCGAACTGACGCGACAATGCGCTGTCTGTAATAACCGAACTGACGCGACAATGCGCTGTCTGTAATAACCGAACTGACGCGACAATGCGCTGTCTGTAATAACCGAACCGACGCGACAATGTGCTGTCTGTAATAACCGAACCGACGCGACAATGTGCTGTCTGTAATAACCGAACCGACGCGACAATGCGCTGTCTGTAATAATCGAACCGACGCGACAATGCGCTGTCTGTAATAATCAAACCGACGCGACAATGCGCTGTCTGTAATAATCAAACCGACGCGACAATGCGCTGTCTGTAATAATCAAACCGACGCGACAATGCGCTGTCTGTAATAATCAAACCGACGCGACAATGCGCTGTCTGTAATAATCAAACCGACGCGACAATGCGCTGTCTGTAATAATCAAACCGACGCGACAATGCGCTGTCTGTAATAATCAAACCGACGCGACAATGCGCTGTCTGTAATAATCAAACCGACGCGACAATGCGCTGTCTGTAATAATCAAACCGACGCGACAATGCGCTGTCTGTAATAATCAAACCGACGCGACAATGCGCTGTCTGTAATAATCAAACCGACGCGACAATGCGCTGTCTGTAATAATCAAACCGACGCGACAATGCGCTGTCTGTAATAATCAAACCGACGCGACAATGCGCTGTCTGTAATAATCAAACCGACGCGACAATGCGCTGTCTGTAATAATCAAACCGACGCGACAATGCGCTGTCTGTAATAATCAAACCGACGCGACAATGCGCTGTCTGTAATAATCAAACCGACGCGACAATGCGCTGTCTGTAATAATCAAACCGACGCGACAATGCGCTGTCTGTAATAATCAAACCGACGCGACAATGCGCTGTCTGTAATAATCAAACCGACGCGACAATGCGCTGTCTGTAATAATCAAACCGACGCGACAATGCGCTGTCTGTAATAATCAAACCGACGCGACAATGCGCTGTCTGTAATAATCAAACCGACGCGACAATGCGCTGTCTGTAATAATCAAACAGACGCGACAATGCGCTGTCTGTAATAATCAAACAGACGCGACAATGCGCTGTCTGTAATAATCAAACAGACGCGACAATGCGCTGTCTGTAATAATCAAACAGACGCGACAATGCGCTGTCTGTAATAATCAAACTGACGCGACAATGCGCTGTCTGTAATAACCAAAACTGACGTGACCATGCGCTGTCTGTAATAACTAAACTGACGCGACCTTGTGCTGTCTGTAATAACCAAACTGACGCGACCTTGTGCTGTCTGTAATAACCAAACTGACGCGACCTTGTGCTGTCTGTAATAACCAAACTGACGCGACCTTGTGCTGTCTGTAATAACCAAACTGACGCGACAATGTGCTGTCTGTAATAACCAAACTGACGCGACCTTGTGCTGTCTGTAATAACCAAAATGACGCGACAATGTGCTGTCTGTAATAACCAAACTGACGCGACAATGTGCTGTCTGTAATAACCAAACCGACGCGACAATGTGCTGTCTCTAATAACCAAACTGACGCGACCATGTGCTGTCTGTAATAACCAAACTGACGCGACAATGTGCTGTCTGTAATAACCAAACTGACGCGACAATGTGCTGTCTCTAATAACCAAACTGACGCGACCATGTGCTGTCTGTAATAATCAAACTGACGCGACCATGTGCTGTCTGTAATAATCAAACTGACGCGACCATGTGCTATCTGTAATAACCAAACTGACGCGACCTTGTGCTGTCTGTAATACCGTAACTAAACTGACCCGACAATGTGTTGTCTGGAATAACTAAACAGACGCGACAATGTGCTGTCCGGGCGCGAAAATCAAGAGCCCGCTGATGAGCCAGCTTGTGTTCCTAAGCAAAATCTCACACAAGACACGGCATAAACCTAGAATAATTCCTGAGTTTTAATTCACTGGCCGTGAAAGCCAATATACCATTTCTTTAGGGAATTTGTTTGGGAAATAATACTTTCTACGAGTTATCGAAAATTCGAGATATCGAGGTTCGTGAAATAGAGGTTCGTGAAATCGAGGTTTGACTGTATTTATATGTTTTGGATTACAGAAGAGCTAAAAGGATGACATGTTTCATTCAATCATTTATTTGGAATTGGGGGTATGTCCTCCGGTGGCAAATTGGGTAAACATAACAAATAAACAATTATACATAACAATCAAACTGGAGTATTTACACCAATCGTCAGTCTTTTCTTAAACACACCTATATGTTTGGGGAAAGGCTCTAAGACTGCGGCAGGTTTACGAAAGAATATTTACCATAATTTGTACACTGTGGTCTGGCCATGACTTGGAAAGATTGATCACTCCTACTCATTTAAGTGGGCTTTCCCATACGTTTGCTAAGTTCACCCCATGCTGGTTATTTGTATACGTGTTGTACATAGCGCCGAGTTTGGGATTTCATTCTCCTAGCCACAAGTGATTCCCACCCTAGTTTCTTTAACATACGGGTCTCACTGCTCCTGGGATTAAAGCACAAATCTAGCGGCCTTCCTTTGCACCATTTACCATTTCCAACTCATTGATGAGTCCTACTTGACATGGATCCCAAACCGCCAAGGCGTATTCCAGAATAGGTCTTACAGGTGACAAATATCCTAATTATTTAGCATAGGTCAATACCCTCATTACAAAGTGCAGAAATTTGTAAGATTTAGAAACTACGCATCCTACTTGACTACTCCATTTCATATAATTCCTTACGTGAACGCCCAAATATTTGCAAGAATCTTCTTCTGCAACTATTTCCGAGCCAATGTTGTAATGAAAATCTCGCCTTCACCCTTTCCCTATTCTTCTGTGACCACATTTTCTTGTATTTATTTTCATTTTATTTTCAATCGCCCACTTATAGACTAGTTTCAGGTCATCTTTAAGAGCCGGCCGGAGTGGGAACGGCCGACCGCCAGCCCAGCACTTGTTGTAACATGGGTGAAAAGTTTGTGAAACGTTTTATAAAGAAACGGGACAAGGTAAAATTATTTTGTTCCTATAGCCCGCTGTAGTATTTTATACACTTTTCATCGGTACAAAAGCATATCGAACAGGAATACAAAGATAGTTATAAAAAGTGTAGTTAAAATCACAATTCTCCATATAAAATAGAGTTCTGAACTGCAATTTTCCAAACCTCTTCAATGCCTTCAGATGATGTTGAAAACAGAAACAAACTCCACTGCAAGACAGCTCATAGTTTTCTCTATTGTGCTACTGAATCATATTTTCAAATTAAGAACTCTGTATATGTTTAATCGTGATTTTAGAAAATGTCAGCATATTGAGTTGCTAATGCTAGCCGTGTCGAGGTGCTGGCAGTTCAGGCAGTTACCGTCAGATACCGCATCGTCGCAAAGTCATGTCCTTGAAACAGGGTGAAGTAAGACAGAGCCGGCTTCTGAGAGATGGTAATCTCATACCAGGAAGTGATGGAATCAGCTCATGTCCAGGTGCTGTCAGTCGCTTCATTACAATCAGTGCCGGATCCAGGCTTTGCGGTGCCCTGGGCGATATGATACGGTCGGGCCCTCAACAATAGAAAATATAAAAAATATCAAATCAAATGGAAAATAGTTTTGTAATAATAATAAAATAAAGAATAGTTACAATATTTTGAATACACTACGGTACATTCTTTTAATAATATGAAAGAAACCCTTAAGTCCCCTTGAAGAAGATTATGTAAACTATGAAATATTAAAATATTACTTTGCGACTCTTTTTCTCGGATGAAGTCTTCCATCATTTCACTGAAATCTATACTTGCTAAACGGTCACGGGAGGTCATAGCTGCACTGAAAAAAGAATATGAATTATAAATTAGTTTGAAAAGTATAATTAATTAATCAATTAGACTTAGACAACAGATGTTTGAGCAGACTCCCAAAGAGAGACAACCGGGAAAGAAGTGGAGGGAGGAGAGACAGAGGAAGCATAGTGTGTGTGTATGAGAGGTTTTTGGAAAAAAAAAAGAAGGACCAGAATTAAACATGAAAATTGATTGTGTTATAACGCTCTCCTTATGGGGAATTAACGAATAAATAAATAATTAATCAATTAAATTTAAAACAATCCATGACTCCCCCCCCCCCCCCCCGGACCGCGGGGCCCTGGGCGGTCGCCCTCCCCTAGATCCACCCCCGATTACAATCGTCTGCTTTCTAGATCATCATATTATGGTGTGTGGCCTACAGGTCTTTTGCAGTTCCAGTGTTTATTATGAGCTTTTTAGTTCTTTCTAACATGTCTGTAATATACAGTAGTATAGGCTACTTTCAAGATTATGCCATTGTTGTACTGTAAATAGAGTTGTTGTTGTTGTTGGAGGTGGTGATTCGTTTAGGAGCTTTGGGACATGGTGGTCATGTAGCCGCGTGCACTTGGGTGTGTGTATAATGTGTCTAATAACCTGAGTTATTGTGATGGTTGTATTAGGGTGTGTATTTGTATTAGGGACGGGTTTTGTATATGCGGCGGTCGTGGCCTTAAGTTAGATACCATCCCAGCATTTGCCTGAAGCATAAGTGAGGAAACAACTTCCAGGATGGCTGAAGTAACAATGTAACCCTTCTCTTCCCAGTTCTGCCTCACAAGCCTCAGTGTATCCCATTCCAGCCCTCAGCTCCTAAACCTGGACCTCTGCGTTGACAGCTAAGAAGACTAGCCACTACACCACGAGGTGGATTGTAAATAAAATGTTGCTTTGTCAGTCTAAATATGATGTAGCGACTACTGGGCTTTTGAAGTTACAGTAATTATTATATGAGTAGCAAGCAATCACTAGTTAGTAACCATCACTAAAGTGGACCTGAATTTCATTAAATTAATTTGTTTATTTATTTATAATTATTTGTTTGTTTATTTATAGTTCTTCTAACAGGTTACAACCTAATTACGAGAAATAACAATATGAATTACACTTAATATTTTTCTTACACTAATATAAAATGATACTTATAATACGTATGACTAAATATTATTCTAGTAAGTATCGTACTTGAAATTATGTTTCAAGTCACTGATAAGGAGTGTATGATATTAAGTGATTTCTCTACAATACAAATGAACAAAAGGTGCTGTCTGATATATGGAAATGTGTGCATGTCTTTTCTTTTTTAGATATTGAATGTGTTCGATACAGGCGAATGTTTATATTACTCTGTATTGGTTCTTGGACAGTGGAATATTATACGTTTCGGTCTTATTGACCGCGAAGGAACATATAGTTCAAATTCAGATGACAAATAAGGTCTATCAAAGATGTTATCAAATTATTTAATGTAATAACCTGCCTACTTTTCTCTAAAGTCTTTAAAGAAAAAGTTCCATTAATAAATTATGCTTAGCATTTTTAAAGGAAATGTGTAGTTTATGTTATCGTCAATCTCGCGATCAATAGCCACGGAACCTCCTTTTTACGTGGAATCCGAACTACTGGACATGACGTTTCACTTCGAAAATCTCACATCATTGACCGGGAACCGAACCCGGTCCGCTGTGGTGAGAGGCCAACAGCTTGACCACACCACTGGGCCACCACATTCCCGCTTAGCATATTTAGGATATACATGTGTCCTTTTGTATTCCAAGAATATAGGGAATTTATTTTTTATCGATTCAACTCTATAGTTAGCATTCGCACATCTTGGGTTCCAAACTATTGAGCCAAATTCAAGTCAACTTCATACGAATGCATTATACTGTACAATCTTTAGCAATGTACAGGTTCCTAAAATAAAATGTGCATCTTCTTATAAATCCCAGCATTTTGAATATATCTCAAAAATTCGATCAACACGGTGAGAAAAGGATAACTTTTTTTTTCATAGTATAGCCTACCATAAACCTAGATGACTTGAGATGGGAACTACATAGGAAATGGTGGTGTTTTATATCAAAGTTTTCGTGTAAATGCAATCGGATGACACTTATAAATCGAAACAATTTGTTTTGTTCCAATTTATTGTTTCTTCATCTTTTGGAGCAGCATACAATCCCATAACGAATAAATGTATTTAAACGATTACACGACATTTGCAAATAATAATAATAATAATAATAATGATATATTGGCATCCCGGAGATGGTTAATTAAGATAAGATTACAGAGGCACAAGATTCGATCCCAGGGGAACACCAGAGGGTGAATGGAGCTTTTCTCTATGATACAAAGTGTTGCGTCTTTCATACTGTAAGTATGATCCGTAATAGGACATTTTCGTAAGTTGTAGGCTACGTCATGGTTAACTCTACCAATAATCTGTATATATTACATCGAATCTTTATCCTTTAATTTAAACCAGATGACTCCTGATTCGTGAAAATTGGTTATTGTTGATCATCGAGGGATGAATCCGTGTTATGAATCGTGAATAAAATGGCATGTATGCCTGAATAATACATTAGGCCTATGTGTTCATGAAGTGTTTGCTCGTAAAGTTAGTTTGGGGCAAACTTAGTAGCTACCGGTACTGTTCGGTAGTTAAGAATTAGTGAAATCTTACCCGACTTGTGAATATGACTGACTTGAGTAAGTTTCCATTTCACTGGAAATATCAAAGACTTGATCGATAAATTAAATTTAATATCAAGAGGATAAGTTAAGCCTCCGTGGCTTAGGCGGCAGAACGCCGGCCTCTCACCGCTGGGTCCGTGGTTCAAATCCCGGTCACTCCATGTGAGATCTGTGCTAGACAGAACGGAGGCAGACAGGTTTTTCTCCGGGTACTCCGGTTTTCCCTGTCAAAATGTCATTCCAGCAACACTCTCCACTATCATTTCATTTCATCTGTCATTCATTTAATCATTGCCCCAGAGGAGTGCGTCAGGCCTCGGCAGCCGGCACAGTTCATATCCTCGCCGCTAGATGGAGGCTTCATTCATTCCATTCCTGACCCGGTCGGAGACTGGAAGCAGGCTGTGGATTTTCATTTTTCATCAAGAGGATAAGCTATTTTTTTCCCGGATCGTTTTTTAACAAATATGGAAGAATAACCCTCTTGTGTCCCATATATTCATCGTAAGTATCGGAGTGAGAATGTCACTACGGGTTACCTCATAATAATTAAGATGTCAATTTCGAGATGACTTTCTAGGTTATCATGCGTTAAAATGTCATAGTTGGATCCATTTTGGCAATATACTGATGAGTAAGGCTAGGATTTTAATGTAATATCTATCATCATCATAGCAAACACTCATATCGAGTAGATTGGCCTTTCAATCCGGAAGTCTCTCATTGGTGAGTTCGGAGGTGACTATACAGCCCAATGCGGGAGGCACACGATTTGCCGCAGTGATGACAGATGGTTCCACGTGGGGCATCTGCGTTCCTTCCATTTCTTCTATGTAATATTACATTAAAAAATTTGAAATATGTAACATTGATTTAATTTTTATATAAATCATATACATTACACATGATATTGCTTGTAGATTCTTCATTTTATTCATTATATTTTTTGCAAAATAAAGGATGGTACACTAATTAATTAATTAATTAAGCATGTTCATATTATAGCAAATTTAAATAAATTCCATGATTATGTATGCGTACGGAAGAGTACCAAGGGAAAAGAAACTGACGATTCTGAAGTACAGTATTATGGTATCCAGGGAAGGCTGCTATAGGCAATCAAAAGTTCCGTATTTGTGTTTATAATGAAGCTGCGGTAAGAGTTGATGCTAGGATGAGTTTCTGGTCTAAGTTGTTACAGGAATAGGCTGAAATCTTTCACCACTACTACTGATTTTTTATATAGGCTATAATATTGTCTTTTGTAGCTTTTCAGTCGGTCAACACGACTGTGCCCAATGAATGGGCGGGGTACAAGATATAAATATGTAAATACACTCCTGGAAAAAGTTACATGTATTAGTTAATTATCACAATTGCCCCATATAATTGCACCATATTTGTTCATGAATAGTGATGTGATGATCGTGGGAAACGGATCTTAGTTTTCTTTCCCTTGAGCAACTGAATTTGTAGTTTCTGGACATTTTTTGGTTGTTGATGAGGAAAAGGCAATGCGAAAGGAAGAGCTGAAGCAACTCAGTCCTGATAATAATATGCTATAGCTTATCGTTGAAGTTAATCCTGTGTGATGAGAAATGTAATTTCAAAAAAGGTATTCTACATTTTTTTAAATATCGCCTTTGTTAAGAATAAAAGAAAAAATAACTTGTCATGGTTACTTACAAAAACACGTAAATATAATTCTAGGAAATAAACAGCAGTTTTTCAGCATACTACTAAGTTACAGGTATACTAGGAAGTAGGCTTCCTTACGTATCTTTTCCATGTTATCGTAAACACGATGAGTTATATTTTGAAATATTCAAACAGAAGTGTTGAAAATTTACTTTTCAACTCTTTTCAGGAATTAGTTTAGTCTGAAGGATTCTTTATCACAATTAAGGTTATTATGAAGATAAAACAAAAGTTCGGTGCTTTTCAGTCGGTCAACACGAATTTACCCAAAAGATTTGTAAATTTTTCAGGATTAGGGTATAATCCAACTCTTTTGGGTACATTCGTGTTGACCGACCGAAAAGCACCAAACTTTTGTTTACTAAGGGAACACTGAAAAATGGCTTCAAACCCCATAATGTCAGTATGAAGATGTTTATGAAAGTAAATGATTGAATATACACAATCTAATTGAGCATGAGCAACAACAACGACGGCGTGAAACCTTATTGTGTTTCGGTTTCGAACTTCGCAACATAGGCAGTTTTATGTAAGGAAGGTCTGTAAGGAAATGGTAGAGCTTGAAGAATAACATTTTATTTATTTCTGCGCTATCACATTCTGCATAACATACTGTTTTAAAGACCATCTCGTGGTGTAGCGTTCTTGTGTGTGACCCCCGGATGCAAGGCCTTAGAGAGTGGTGATGGGCCCTGGGGCTGGAGAATCCTGCACTCCCTCACCTCTATTGCCAAATTATGTAATATTAATTTATAATCCTCCTAAATAAGCAGAAACTGATAGTAATTTTAGAAATAATAATAATAATAATAATAATAATAATAATAATAATAATAATAGTATTAATAGAAGCCGCCGGTGGTAGAGAGTTCAACATGTGCTCCTCCCCCCCCCCCTCCCCCCCCCTCCCCCCACATGCAAGATCCGGAAAATATTTTAATTATTAATATTAATAATAATACTAATAGTAATAAGACGGCTGAGGTGGGATTCAAACCCACGCTCTCTCGATACCAGCGTGGTACGAGGTAGTGCGTTAGTGTGTATATTTGGGATTCAGATGAGGATTGTGAAGGAGTCGGCTGCATTTGTCTGGAGTAGAAGTGATGATAATAATAATAATAATAATAATAATAATAATAATAATAATAGAAATAATAATAATGTTATTGCTTTACGTCCCTTTAAACATCTGCGGCTTTAGGAGAGGCCGGGGTTTTGGAAGTTTGCCCCAAAGGGGATCTTTAACCTGCCAGTAAATTCACTGACACGGCTCCCTCGCATTTGTGCTGTGCCAGGATTCGATCCTGCAATCTTGGACACAGCAAGTAAGAACGTTACCCCTGAGCCACGCAGCCAGAGTAGAAGTGAGAAACCACGGAAAACCACTTCCAAGATGGCTGAGATGGGAATCGAAACCACATCTTTTCAGTTTTGCCTCACGGGGCATTCCAGCCCTCAGACAAGAATGAATCGAATTTCTTGTCGGCGCCGGGAATCGAACCCGAACCTCTGGGGTGACAGCCAAGAATACTAGCCGCTACAACACGAGGAAGGCCAAGGATATTTCAGTCACTTGTGAATTCCGTAATCCGTAGTTTAACTATTAGCTTATCTATAGCAAAATATTTCGGCCATTCAATTGGAAGTAGCCTATACAGACTATCACTTCGAAATTTCTGGTCGCGATATTCTTGAAGCGCATTGCCACGAGATTGCATTTCCCCAGTGTTTGGACTCCGGAGCAGTTAGAACTTTCTCGCACGCGCGACCTTGAATCACCCTCACCACAGTAGTAGTAGGTAATCTGTGCTCACAGTAGGGGGTAATCCGTGCTGATACCTATGTACGGGCCATGTAACTACTAGGGGACAGCGACTACAACGAAACTAGTGGCAACGTTTTGAAATGAAAGGTGAAATAGGAACTGACTCCGGCCGCCTCTTAAGTACTGCGTTTTCTTGTGAGCCATGTATCTTTCGATAGGTTACACAATCATCCGGAAACAATCGACAAGCGGACATCCTGAATAACCCTTGTGACTGTGATGGCTGTATTACTGTGTGTAATTGTTATTCAGGTGAGGATTGGACCTGAAGTTAGGAAACATCCCGTTAATTGCCTGGAGTAGAAGTGGGAAACCACGGAAAACCAAGCTGAGATGGGAGTCGATCCTGCCTGTTCTCAGTTTTGCCACACGAGGCTGAGTGAACCCCGTTCCAGAATGCCAGTAGCTACAGAAAGAGGTGGTCGATAACTAAATGCCTTATTTTTTGGTGAACTAAAACTGATTATTTCGGTGTTAAAACTGACACCGTTTCGGTGGGTATTTCGCGAAATAAATTGTCATAATGATCGATGTTTCTTCTGATATCTTCCTCATAGTCTGAGATTCAAGCTAACATTATGTGAGTTTTTTTTTCAACTTCTTTGCGATGTGTAGCGTATCGCCGAATGTTATTTCCGGCTTAAAATTATGTTCATTTCCTTCTTTCTCCCTTCCTCTTTTTTATGAGTTTCTGAATCCCTGCAGTGTTTATCGCAAATGTCTTTTTGTTCCCACTGAATACGAACATTGGAACACATAGAACCCCTCACTTGTATTCCTCGGCCCTCGAGAAAACTGTTGTGACTTTAGTTTTCGGCATTTTTAAACTTAAATGCTGGATGTTTGCCGATTACGTTTTATCAGTCGCGAACTCTCACCTACTGTCGACCAAAATATTATGTGTACTCGAGTTTGAAGGTTGTTTGTGAAGTAACCAATAGAACTACATAAAATCCAATAACATCATTTTCGTCGTTCTATTTTACGTCAGTTCATGTAGGTTTGGAATTTTTAATTTATATTTTAATATTTTTATTGAAGTAGGAACAGAAAAAGTGCCCGTTTTTAAGCGCGTTTCAACCATGCGTCACATTTAAGAATTATTATCTCACAAACCCGTCATTAGATCGAATCCAAATTTTAACAAAGTATACATTCGAATGTTGTATAACTGGTTTATTAATTTCAAAATTTTGTGTGTCCAAGAAACAAAGTTGTTATCATTTTTGTAATGTAACTTTTACTCGGCTTGGGGTGGTTGGAACATGTAGTTCTTGGTTGCGTTGTAATCCTTATACATCAAAAAGGTATGCTGTATTATTGTGAAATACGTAAATTAATTCACTTATTTTATATCGGTTTGTATTTGTATGGGGAATTAAGACATGGTTCACAAGTTAGTCGCTCCGGTGAAAGCTGTACAACGTTGCCAAGATGGGCTCCTTCACGCGTCATGGCGCACCTCGCTCGGAAGTGATGGGCTCCATATCAGCAACGCTGTACAGCATTTCCCGCAGCGGCTTGCTGGTGAACCATGTCTTAATTCTCCGTACAAATACAAACCGATATAAAATAAGTGAATTAATTTACTTATTTCACAGTCATACAGCATAACCTTTTGATGTATAAGGATTACAAAGCAACCAAGAACTACATTTTCCAACGACCCCGAGCCGAGAAAAATTTACCTTACAAAAATTATAACTTTCGTTCTTGAACACACAAAATTTTGAAATTAATAAACCAGTTATACAACATTTCAATGTATATTGTGTTAAAATTTGGATTCGATCCGATGACGGGTTTGTGAGATAATTCTTAAATGTGACGCATGGTTGAAACACGCTGAAAAACTGGCACTTTGTGTGTTTCAACTGCGATAAAAAATATAAATTAAAAATTCCAAACCTACATGAACTAACGTAAAATAGAACGATGAAAATGATGATGTTATTGGATTTTATATAGGTCTATTGGTTACTTCACAAACAACCTTCAAACTCGAGTGCACACAATATTTTGGTCGACAGTAGTTAGTTATTGTTGTTTTAAGGGGCGGAACTACGAGGTCATTTGCCCCTCTTAACACAGATAATACAAATTTGGATTGGAATTTAAAATTTAAAGGTGGTCACCTAATTTGAAAAGACAAACAAAAAATTCAATAAACTAATAATTATAATATGAACACAAATTACGGAAGAAACAAAAAATTATCATTCAAAAACGAACAAGTCGTTGAGTCAATGGACACTGGATAATTTAGATTGCTGGCCCTAACCCACTCTCACTTATAAAGCGGATAACGCGATCAGCAGCCACCGTGTCATCGGCTAATATAAGTTTGAGTGTCGTCTGCAAACCAAGGTTTCTTCGTACGTCAGCACTGCTGTATCTACAACCACAACGTCATTTGATGTAATCGATAGCAGATATCGATTTTCATCAACTGAATGCACATACTTCCGTCTTTGCGGGCATTTGTTTAGAGAATATTCAGCACTATCAATCAAACGAGAAGGAAACCACGACGGTCAATTCCTCAGAAGCATTTAAACGTGTATTGGAGAGCTTTTTTGAAAATACTTAGCATTCTTCGTACCAAGTGGAGTATATTTCGGGATTATTTGTGCAATTCGCGCAATAAATCAGATTTCGTGATAATTCGCGAGTTCATTTTGCTAAAACATGCTAATTTGAGTACCTAGGTCATATATAGGCAAGAAAGAAGATATGAAAGGAAGTTCATGCGTATCGCTATTAAGAAACAAGTAGTTCCGTGAAGAACTATACAGCCTATTTTCATATATCCTACTCATGTTAATTGCCTCTATCAAGATACAAAATTTCAGTTTGATTGCTGTAACAGATGCGTAGATATTGAGAACCGTCTAAATATTTCAGATGGTCGCCAGGTTGGATTTTTAATTATGTACTATTACATGAAGATTATTGTGTACGTGTGGTATTCAAACTTCAATCGCATGATTAGGACACAAGAAATAAAAACGAGATTTCAAAATTTCGCACAGCCGGCATCTTGAGGTTATGTAAACAATTGAACTAAATTAGATGTCAGTGCA
The DNA here is from genome assembly GCA_946902985.2 of Meconema thalassinum. Lineage (NCBI taxonomy): Eukaryota > Metazoa > Arthropoda > Insecta > Orthoptera > Tettigoniidae > Meconema > Meconema thalassinum. Next base: position 158,876,088 of record OX336398.1, on the reverse strand, counting down.
TTACAATATGTGTAATCATTTACTGTACCACATTTTACTGCGCTCAGATGGTTAAATCACGAGAAAAGTGAATTTAAATGTTTCGAATTCGCTGGCCGTCATGTTCGTTTTGTACTTTACAGGTTTTTGAAAGTTACATATATAACCTTGTAGAAGTGCCCTTTACCACGGCACAAAATGTCAGGGTGATATCTTTAATAGTTTCGGAGATATTGAATGCCAGTGAAATATTTCGCAGAGCCACCATTTTGAGGTTATGTAAACAATTGAACTAAATTAGATGCCAGTGCATTACAAAGTGTACAAACATTTGCTGTACCAAGTTTCATTATGCCTGGATGGTAAAATCGCGAGAAAAGTATATTTAAAAGTCTCAACTTCGCTTGGCCGCCATGTTGGTTTTGTAGTTACCAGATTTTCGAAAGTCTCATAGGTGAACTTCTAGTAGTTCCCTTATCAACGTACAAACTTTCAGGGTGATATCGGTAATAGTTTCGGAGATACTAAATGTTGGTGAAATATTTGGCACAGCCGCCATGTTGGATTGGTGAGATACAAAGTTTGAAGGGCACGGTCGGTGTCGGCCAGAATGGTGCTATGATCTTACCGAGTTTCATTGAAATCGCCACACACACACACACAGAGAGCGAGAGCGAGCGCGAGAGCGCGCGAGAGAGAGAGAGAGAGAGACACGGACAAAAGGTGGTCTCATAAGCCTATTTTTTTTTTCATAAAATGAACCAATCAATACGAACGGTATGGTCGAGAGCGAAACTAGCTAAATGTTGTATTTTAAATAAACCCCAAAGGAAATTGTTAAAGCAGTGTTGTGTACATTAGGAGAACACGAGCTTCCCATTAGCTGGGAGTAGTGTAGAGTAGATTATAACCTCAACTCGGGACAACACTCAACCGAGTTCCAACAGCTCCCTAGACGATAATGCTCTTCCGCTAGTATCTTGGGACTGTCATTCTTCGTACGGGGGAAGTTTATTTTAAAACATGAATTTGCTTTAGGACTGGAGATCCATCTGTGAAAAGATATCTGGTGGTTACCAAGGCAACAAGTGTTAGTCATCTAGTCCAGTAGACATCTATAATGTTGCGATAAGAACATATTATTATTATTATTATTGTATCATTATTATTATTATTATTGAAAGTTAGTACGCCTATCGGTCACTAGATAGTACGAACTCGTCGTGTTGGACGTAAAGTTCCTACAGTTACTAAACGTCGTTCAAAAATTCGATTTTTTTCTTCAATCGTCTCCAAGTGTCATTTAAAATTTTAAAAAATCAGTGCTACTAACAAAAATTTTAGTGTCAACAACAAATCCCTAAATTCTTCTCAAGTGTTATTTTATTTGGAGGAAAATACGAATATTGCCTATGCAACATCGAATGCACCTCTTATATCAGCCTAGATGTTCCGATTCTTCGGCGTAACATTGATATCTTTTATAAGATGTCTAATAATGATAGTTATTGTTGTTGTTATTATTATTACAGTATTATTATAGTAACAAGAAAGGAAAATCCTCAGGAAAATCTTTGGCCCAGTGTGCTTAGCGGTAGTGTGGATGAAAAAGAGGTCTCAAGAGATATACACTGCTCAAAACAATTAGAGGGACACGAATTTGATCGCGTGTACCATGTACGTAGTGCGTGATTACGATATATACTGTTGCCCGTATTCTTCCGACATGTTTTACGAATGCGAAGACACCTCCACATGTCGTTGGAAAGCCATGGCTTAGTGGCAATAGACACATGTATCATGCAATGCCGCAGAGTGAAATGGACGAGCAATGTCGCACTCTGTCCTCGAGTGCGTGTAAGTGAAGAATACGTTACTATCCTGTTACTATGCATTAGTCGAAATGAGGGATCTGAATGAGACAATGTGTTTGGGTAGCGACAATACTGCAGTAAGGTTGGACTAGTCGTGCAGTGCCTACAGAGCTTAATGTGGCTTCATCTGTTGTTGGAAGGGTTTGGAAACAATTTTGTGTAACTGCTTCATACACACGAAAGCCAGGGCAAGGGAGAGAACAAAAAACATCGACCAGAGACGACCGATATGTGGAGAATTGTTCTCTCCGCTGGCGTTCGGCGGTTTAAGACCAAGGCGACCTCATCAGGTCCCACGATTAACTGCTCGTCTTACGAGAGAGCGACTTCGTTTTGCTGAGGACTACAGGAACTGGCAGCTGCGTCACTGGCGCAAAGTATTGTTTACGGACGAGTGCGACGGACGTATACGTGTCTATCGTCGCCATGGTGAACGTTATTACGGAGCAGAAGTCCAAGAAAGGGACAGGTTTGGCCGCGGCTCAGTCATGGTGTAGGGTGGCATTACAATTGATGGCCGATCGGACCTTCAGATAATCAGAGGCTGACTTAATGCTCAGCGGTACATCAACGAGATTCTAATAATTCATGTTACGCCTATTACTGGTGTAATGGGTCCCCAGTTTATCCTGCAACTCGACAATACGAGAGCTCATTCAGCAGCAGCCACCATGAAAACTCTACTGGACATCGCGATTCAAACATTCGAGTCCTGACCTCAATCCCATTGAGGATTTATGAGATATGCTTGACAGACAACTTCGGGCTCGTCCTGTAGCGCCTCAGACTCTGGAATAACTTGCAGAGGCCCTTGTGGAGGGGGTGGGACAAAATTCCACAAGACACTGTCCGTAGACTTGTCAGGAGCATGTCACGAAGATGTGAGGAAGTTATACGGGCACATGGAGGGTTTAGCAGATATTCAACTGTTTCTTTTTGTGCACTCTGTGCATTCATGGAAGGACTCTCCACTTTGGTTGACGATATTGTGTTGCATTTATAGTCATAGTACCAATATGAGTGCTACGACGTGCTCAATATATGTACATTTCCGTTAAATAAGGCTTCGTTTCCCAGATAACATGGCTGTTTCACTCCACCCATTCCTGGAAAAATAATGTAGGGGTTTCAAATGGTGTCCCTCTAATATTTTTGAGCAGTGTACAAACATTTGGAGAAAATGTCAGATACTATTAGATAAAGGCGAATAAAATTTAATGGACATATTCAAAGAATGGATAATGCAAGACTTACTAAAAGGATATGTAATCATGCCTCCTCGTTAAAAGCCAAGAATAAATGGATAATAGAACATGAAAATGACCCTCAAGAAATCAACGTAACAGATGAAATGTTATGGGACAAGTCTAGATTCAGATCGTTGGTGAACAAACATTACTTTGCTTCAAACCCCCGGATGGGAGCCTCCTCTACATGGACAGCACAAAGGAAGAAAACTCCTAAGAGAAAGAAGAGATTTTGGGAAGAGAAGAAAGCTAATTCAAAATCCTCTGTGAAATTGGTTCAATTGCGCTCATTAGTTGGGCAAAACGTCGTAAAAAAAAGTAATTATTTTGCTTTAGCGTTTGTCCCGCCTCGTGGCAGGGTTCGCTATGTGAATCCGCTGGACAAAACGTCGTAAAAAAAACTAATTCTTCTTTTGCTTTAGCGTTTGTCCCGCCTCGTGGCAGGGTTTGCTATGTGAATCCCCTGGGCAAAACGTCGTAAAAAAAAAGTAATTCTTCTTTTGCATAGAGTTTGTCCCGCCTCGTGGCAGGGTTTGCTATGTGAATCCCCTGGGCAAAACGTCGTAAAAAAGTAATTCTTTTGCCATAGCGTTTGTCCCGCCTCGTGGCAGGGTTTGCTATGTGAATCCCCTGGGCAAAACGTCGTAAAAAAGTAATTCTTATTTTGCCGTAGCGTTTGTCCCGCCTCGTGGCAGGGTTTGCTATGTGAATCCGCTGGGCAAAACGTCGTAAAAAAGTAATTCTTCTTTTGCTTTAGCGTTTGTCCCGCCTCGTGGCAGGGTCCGCTATTTGAATCCGCTGTCTCCACTTTAATCGGTCATGGGCCAAGTCCGGATGTAGGTTGACGCTTTTCAGATCCCAGTGCTGAGTATCGGCCCAACGTTGTCTCGGTCACTCCTTTGGTCTTTTTCCGGCGACCTCTAGTGTGCAGCCCTGTTTTGCAATGGTGTCCGCTCCTGACCGTAGCACATGCCCAAACCATCTCAGACGAACCTCACGCATTTTGTTGTTGATTGCCGCGTCACCAAATCGTTCCCTTATTCTTTCATTGGGGATGTGATCGAACCTAGTAATGACAGCTGTCCATCTAAGCATCATGGTCTCCGTGACACTTAGCCAACGTTCCGCTTCCTTGGTGATCGGCCAACATTCAGTACCATAAAGCGCCACGGGACGAATGACAGTGCGGTAATTATTGTACTTATACAAAAGGCCAAGGTAATTTCCGTAGAAGCTTATTTCGCGAGTTCTACTGGTAGGATTTAAGCAATTTCTATGTCGTCCAAAAGATCTGCCTGAGTGGATTTCATGAAGAGTATTGAAGAGGCAGTTTACTGTTAATATTAAAAATTAAAAACACCGGTAAGGGTCAAATTTCTTCAGTATAAAGGTGGAGGTTAGTTCGCATTAAAGCCTTGGGAAAGCTCTGTTCATTATCCATGTGTACTTGGATGTGTGTTAAATAACCTGTGTTTCCTTACGGGTGTGTACAGTACCTACCAATAGTTTCAAGACCTCCAGCTTATCTTCAACAAAGGTTTCCTGGTTTAATGTTGTTACAAATTTTGTTACAAATCTTATCAAATACATTATTAACATACTCGTAATTTGGTCATTTAGACATTCCAACTGTATAAAAAAGAAAGTGATATGACTTTTCTTTTTTAACGCATTTCGTGAATCAAAGCAAATAGTTAATTCTAACCGCAGGGTAATTTCTGGACACCAAACCAATGGGTTATCTTAATAATAATTATTTTTCAAATGTCATAGAATTTATAGGCTCGAAATGTTTTAGTACAAGAAAGAAAAATCCCAAATTTAGTCTTGCAATTGGGCAGTGAATTTTGTACTTCCAGGTAGATTTCATGAGAAAGCTACCTATTGCAATGGGTACCATGTTGCGATTTCTGGAACATTTCGACATATTTTTTGCATTTCACATTTCCCAGACTACAGAACTACCGTCAGTTCAAAAGTTTATAGCCCATATTATTATTATTTATTTATTTAGTAAGTTTCGGCCCATACAGGATCACATAAAGCAAGTTATGATCTGTTGCTGTTATTTTTCTTGTTCTTCCAGAATTCTTTCATCATATCGCTGTGTTTAGCTCGACGTTCGTCAGTCCATTTTCCCCTAGGTCTGCTGGGCTTTTCTTCTGATGCTGCTTCCCAAGTGTAGATCTTATGTCTGAAAGTTTTGCGGTCTTCGATATCTGTGGGTGTGATGTTGGCGTTACTGAGATCAGTTTGGACTTGTTTAATCCAAACTGTTGTCGTCTTTAATTTTTGTGAGTACATCAATATTTTCTTTCTTTATTATTATGAATATTATTATTAGTATTATTATTTCCGTACATTCCCCTTTAAGGAGAGCGCTAAAACCACAAAATCCAGCTTTTGATGGTGGCTCTTTGCTTCTTTTTATCCTTCCAATGTATTGTATTGGACAACATTCCAATCTCCCTTCTCTCAAATTGTCTCGATATATTCCTGCCTGCCATTTTACACTTGTTCAACTTCTGTTTACAAAACGGAGTATACCCGACGCTCTGGAAGTGTGCGAATATCCGCCCAGTGCCTAAGAAGAGAATACCTGCTTCTTGCAGTGATTTCAGGCCCATCAGCATACTTTGTGCTCTAAGCAAAGTTCTAGAAAGAATAGTGCATGAACAAATATGTGAATATTTGACCGAGTTCCACATCCTAAATCCTCATCAATCTGGATTTAAGAAAGGTCATAGCACAACTACCACGCTCTTAAAAATAACCGACGACATACGCTCAGCAATTGACCAACGACAGCTTACAATCCTATGCCTCTTTGATCTCAGTAAGGCCTTCGATTGCGTAAGCCATGAGTTGCTCCTTGCGAAGCTGCACTCTATTGGTTTATCGCGGCATGCATTGTCCTGGTTTGAATCGTACCTAGCAGGTCGGCAACAGAGGGTGGTCTTCTTCGATGGCTCCTCATCGAATTGGCAGTCAGTAAGAAGTGGTGTACCCCAAGGGTCAGTTCTTGGACCACTGTGCTTCTCGCTTTATATAAATGATATGTCCAGTGTATTCAAAAACAGTCTCTGTCATATGTACGCTGATGACCTTCAGGCCTACTTCCATTTCAGTCCTTCTGATGCTCCTCACCATATAGAACTTTTCAACGAAGACATCGCTCACCTCCATGAGTGGACCCAAAACCATAACCTCCAGTTAAACATTTCTAAGACTCAACTTATATGCATTGGCTATACTAAACTTCTTAACACTGTCGATCTTAACTCACTCCCACCGATAAAATTACTAGACAGTGATATCCCCTACAGCAACTCTGTGAACAACCTAGGAGTAATTCTCGATAGAACCTTATCTTGGGGAGAGCATACCGCAGCCGTAATAAGGAAAGCTATATCATCAATGCATATCTTGAAGCGGAATATCCCTTACACGCCATCAAAAATGCGCAAGCTTTTAATCCAAACTTTGATACTCCCTATTATCGAATATGGATCAGTAGTGTATAACGATTTATCAGAAACACTCAACATAAAATTACAGAGAGTTCAAAATGCATGCGTTACATCTTAGACGTCAGGCGTGATGTACACATCACACCTTATTATGTGCAAATGCAGTGGTTGAAACTTCGTGAACGTAGGCAGCTGTCAATTGCTATCCTAACCCAGAAAATATTGTGTACAAAAACCCCTGGTTATCTCTATAATATGTTTAAACCAATGAACTCCGTCCACAACAGAGGAAATAGATTTACTGATTCCACTCTACAGATTCCCGTCCACCGTACAACTAAATACAATAAATCATTCCTTTGCACAGCTTCACGGCTCTTTAATACATTCCATCTTCACTCATTTACAAACTATGTTAACACTACACAACTCAAGAAATACCTAATGTCAAGATTCCTGAAGGAATACGAAACACCTCAGTTGTTGAATTCGTAAACCACATAATATAAATAGTTCATACAATTTTTTTGAAATATATCCGTGCCATACAGCTTTTTATAATATTTGTAATATCCAAGATACTACTTCCGTGGAATTGATAGTAGTTCGAGTAATCATGTCGCTCATGTACTTGTTTCAATAATAGATCAAATCATAATTCAGATAAAGAATGTAGTCCTTTTTGAACGTACTATTTTTATCCAATAGATTTAATAATACATTATGTAGGTTATTTGTTTATTTATTATATTCTAATTTGCATTATTCATCTTGTATAAAATATTTGCTAATTGGTGTATTTAATAATAAGTATATTCTATATTTTGCTCTGTTAGTTATTAAGCTAGGTTTAGTTTCTTATTACAAAATCTCAGGCCAGAACATTGTATACGCTACATAAAGGGGCTCTTTAGCCTCAGTGGCATTTCTTTATGAATAAATTCAAATTCAAATTCAAAATTCAAAAGCCTTTCACCCGGTCGCTGTGTGCCTTCTTCCTTCCATCTGTCCATTTACGCCTATGTGAACTAAATTCAAATTTCTGGTTTCTGAATTTTTCTCTACAAATGCTGCGGTCGTGAATGTCTTCTATGGTGATATGTAATTGTTGTAAGTCTTCCATAGTTTCTTTGTACCAAGAAGTACCCTATTTCGACGATGAAATTATGTTGACTATTCTTTTAGTCGTCTGGTGTCGTTCATTCTGGCGATATAATTTATATAATACATATCACAGTCTTGTAGACCAATCACTTCCAAATGTATACGCAATATAGAACCATTCAAATTCTCGGTCGAGTTTGTTACTAGACAAAATCGGACGAAGGGGATAGAAATAGGGGCCTTTTTCAGGAACATTTAAATATCACTAAAACTTTCTTAGTATGTAACAAGTAGTTCCGTGAAGATCTATACAGCCCATTTTCATATATCCTGCTCATGTTAATTGCCTCTATCAACATACAAAATTTCAGTTTAATTGCTGTAACAGATTCGTAGATATTGAGAACCGTCTAAATATTTCAGATTGTCGCCAGGTTGGATTTTTATTTTTGTACTATTGCATTAAGATTATTGTGTACGTGTGGTATTCAAACTTCAATCGCATGATTAGAACACAAGAAGTAAAAACGAGATTTTAAAATTACGCTCAGCAGCCATCTTGTGATTATGCAAACAATTGAAATATATTAGATGCCGGTTGATCGACATTTGTAAAAGCATTTAACGTGCAACGTTTCACGGCACTCGGACAGTTAATTCGCGAGAAACGTCCATTTAAATTTTTATACCTCGCGTCGCCGCCATGTTGGATTTGTGCTCACCAGGTTACTTCAAGTCCTATAGGTGAACATATGTTCATAGTCTCTATGAACATAAAAAAAATCAGTTTGGTTGCTGTAAAAGATTCATAGATATTGAGAACCATCTAAATATTTCGGAAGCTCGACATTAGGATTGTTATATGTATAGGCCATAGAGTTATGTACCATTCAGGGACAAATATTGCCTAGGTTCATTATTCAAACTTTCACTTCGATCGCATGATTACGACACAAGAAATAAAAAATTAATTTTAAAATTTCGCACAGCCGCCATCTTGAGGTCATGTAAACAATTGAATTAATAGATGGCAGTGCATTAAAATCTGCAAAATCATTTACTGTACCACATTTCACTGCGCTCAGAGAGTTAAATCACGAGAAAAGTCTATTAAAATATTTCATATTCGCTTGGTCGCCATATTCGTATTGTACTTTACAGGTTTATGAAATATACATAGTTAAACTTGTATCAGTACCCTTTATCACCATACAAAATTGCAGGGTGATATCTGTAATAGTTTCGGAGATATAGAATGTCAGTGAAATATTTCGCACAGCCGCCATTTTGAGGTTATGTAAACAATTGAACTAAATTAGACTCCACTACATTACAATGTGTATACACATTTGCTGTACCAAGTTTCATTACGTTTGGATAGTTAAATCGCGAGAAAATTGTATTTAAAAGTCTCAACTTCGCTTGACTGCCATGTTGGTTCTGTAGTCACCAGGTTTTTTGAAAGTCTCATAGGTGAACTTTTAGTAGTGCCCTTTATCACCGCACACAATTTCAGGGCAATATCAGTAATAGTTTCGGACATATTGAATGCTGATATTGAATGCTAGTGAAATATTTCGCACAGCCGCCATGTTGGATTGGTGAGACGTAATAAAATTTGAAGGGCACGGTCGAGGTCGCCGGGAATAGTGCTATGAACTTACCGAGTTTATCGCTCCAGCCGTTTAGATTTTATTGACACACACACACACACACACACACACACACACACACACACACACACACACACACACACACACACACACACACACACACACACACACACACACACACACACACACACACACACACACACACACACACACACACACACACACACACACACACACACACACACACACACACACACACACACACACACACACACACACACACACACACACACACACACACACACACACACACACACACACACACACACACACACACACACACACACACACACACACACACACACACACACACACACACACACACACACACACACACACACACACACACACACACACACACACACACACACACACACACACACACACACACACACACACACACACACACACACACACACACACACACACACACACACACACACACACACACACACACACACACACACACACACACACACACACACACACACACACACACACACACACACACACACACACACACACACACACACACACACACACACACACACACACACACACACACACACACACACACACACACACACACACACACACACACACACACACACACACACACACACACACAGTGATCTCATAAGCCTATTTTTCAAATCTTCGGGTGTGGGGAAAAATTATGTTGGAAAAGAAAATCGTTCCTTAATAAGCACAACATCAGAACCATTTAAAATGGTCGACAGTCCTCTAAAAAGATCCACCCTTACCCCAAGGGATGAGCAAAATGTTATCGGAATTACAAGAATTCTCGTATGTTTAACATGTGGAACTCTTGTAGGTAGGGCCTACACAACAATTAGTAAATTTAGTGAATTCGAAATATGCCGGTTGAAATCCATCTCCGCCTTTCGGCGTGCCGAGGGGGTTCTTTTCTTAACGGTAACAACAATTGAAGCTATGACTGATACGCGTGCACTGGTGTATAACTTATGCCACAACGCGGCCATGTAGCTCCATGCACTTTGGGTGTGTAGAATCTGTCTGATAACCGGTGTTAATTGTGTAAGTTATCTGTTCTTGATTAAAGTAAGGACTGGATACGATAATTTCAAGTAGTTATTTTCGCTACCAAATGCTACCGTCCACGACACCTAGCTGTGAACTTCGCTACTACTAGATGCCATCGCAACAAGAGCCCGGTGACGAGCGTTGGAACTTAACAGCATTAATCAAACCTAACCTACAAAGTTTGGCTTCACACAAGTGTAGTTAGTGGAAGGTTCTATTTCAAGCCATAAATCTTATGACATTGGACCGCAGGCTTTACTTCCCCTCCGAAGGAAGGGAAACACAGCGATTTTTAACGCTCTTAAATTATCCGACGACTTTAGCCGGGTTTGAACCCGCGACCTTGGGCATACAAGCTCAGCATGCTACCAACTACGCCACCAAACCCGCCTTTTACCTGTAGCACAGCATTTCAAAAAAAACAAAAACAAGAAAACGCACTCGCACGCACGCTGAGAGGCCCTGATGTACGGCATTTTATTTATTAGAATAACATTTAATATTTTGTGCAGTATAACATTTGTGAGCATGGTTCTTGTCCTGATTCCTTCCCAAACCTCAATCAGTAATTTTCTGAGCGACCCTGACATTATTTAGCGCGTGGCTTTTATTGCCGGGATTGTCCATGGACATGTTCGGCTCGCCCGAGTTTGTAGCTGCTTCTATGCGGACACCCATGGGGTGAGCTACAAGCACAGTCGCGTGTGGATGAGATGAAATGAATGAAGATGAATGAGCTAGTTCAATACGAATATTAATCTATAATTATAAGATCCGCCTCATTAAACACTAGAAGGTATTTACTGATTACAATATACGTAGATGTTTCGTTATTGCATTGATAACTTCTTCAGCGTGAGAAAAACTTATAAAATTATAACAACAAAGAACCAAAAAGAAAAAAGGAATAACAAAAACATAATATTATAAATCAATTAACCTTGAATTGAACATATTGTATGAATTAATTGAAAGTTAATTGATTTATAATATTATAATGTTATGTTTTTATTATTCCTTTTTTGTCCATTCAATTATTTTAAATTAATGAATTTCTGTAAGGATATCCATTTTCTTTTTGGTTCTTTGTTGATTTCGTTTTCTAGGATTTTCTCACGCTGAAGAAGTTATCAATGTAATAACGAAACTTGTACGTATATTTTAATTAGTACACTACCTTCTAGTGTTTGACAAGACGGATCTTATAATTATAAAGTAGCATTACCCGTCGCGGCTTCGCCCGCGAATATTCTAGTTGTAAAGTGTACACTTAGCAAAATCTCAATCATGAATGCTATGACTGATTTATCCTTGGTATGAATAATCAGACTTTATTAATTCAGCTACTGGTGCAGTGGTTAGGGGTTTGTCATTCCTTCATAGGTATATCAGAGCGAAGTTAGTTTTCTGGGAATATCACAAACACTGTTAATTTAAGGGCCTTTAAATGTGGATTTCGGAGACCCTTTATAGTCGGATGAATAGACCTTTCGAACCACACTCACACGTGAAAATTGCGTAAAAGAAATTCTAGAGTGCCCCTTGACCCCCTTAAGCGCATTATACTGATTGACGAATTTTACAGCTTAATTTGGTTTAGTGATAACCTTATAACCGTCTGGAAACTTTCACTAATGTAATAATTGGAATTGCATTGCGTCTTACAGAAATAGATGGACCTGTGAGATTCTGTTACCATGGTTACCGTGTTGTATATTTACAATGAAATAATGAAAGAATGCAAGTTTTAAGGTATTTATTTAATTGTGAGGCTTTTAAAGAGTAAGTGAGTGCGTTTCGCTTACGGTTGTGTAGGTTGGTGTTAATGGGACCTTCTTTTCGGTACAAAACTGGAATGGGACCTTAGCAGAATAAGATAGGGAGGGATTTATATTCAGTCAACACGGATAATAAATATACCATCTTCTTGATGATTAATTTCTATGCATTTTAAGTTGAATACGGTCATTTCCAAATTTTGTATTTAAATTCAAGTTAGTCAATTAAAATAATTCTATTTAATTGGAATATACATTGATAAAAGTTTGGTACTAATACGATTTCAGGCCAGGAATACACACACAATATATGATAAGTTAAAACAACGATCTTACCTGCTCATCTCATAACTATATACAAACAAATAACAAGCACTGGAACTCGAACAGCAACTTTCTGCGTTGTCCCTGAAAATAGGAACTTTAGTAGGAGTTTCGAACAGGATGAATTCTGGGAAGATAAGGACAAAATTCAGTGAGAGATAGAAAAATTATAGAACACTAGAAATTGAATATAACTGTAGATAACAAAATAAGAATAAGACAACATGCACACAAATTCATAAAAAGAAAGATTGTAAATAACTAAAAAAATATATGTACAATTATGATTAACATGCATAAATGTGGAGGTCACATCAAAAAATCAATTTTTCTGATCACTAAGTTCACAAACTCAACAACTCTGTTACCTGTTGCCAACATAGCATTTATAGGAATTAAAATTTAAAAAAACACCTTTCATTTGCCAAGACCCACTTCGAAAGAGTTACTCCAAAATTATATCAAATGATATTTTCGCACCGGTATCATACAGGACATTGTTTCCAAGCCTTCACGACTTGACGGTCCTCTAAAATACTTCCATGATCGTCTCAAGTGACTCAGTGGACTAACAAAGAAACCCTTTGTAATGCAACTTGATGGATAGCGATCATAACTTGTGAGTAAGACTTGAGAAATGGATCTGATCGCAGACGGGCTTCAAACACTCTCTCCTGCATTCTGGGCGGGTAATAGTAATAGTAATAGTAATAGTAATAGTAATAATAACTTACTAAGTTTCATTGAAATCACACCAGGCGTTTTGAAGTTATTAGGGGACACACACACACACATACATATACACACACGCACGGATAAAAGGTGATCTCATAAGCCTGTGTCCTGTTCTTCGAAGACCCGACAATGAGTCCTAGTCGTGGCAAGGCCGCGATGGAGTAAGCGTCTAAATGTACCTGCACAGAATGAATGAGATTCAGGTTCGAATCTCGTATACATTCTCAGTGTTTTAAAGCAGCACAATGTTCTATAATTCCTTCAAAAAGATAAGTTAACGAAAACAAGTAGTTTCATCAAGAACTATACAGCCTATTTTCATATATCCTACCTATGTTTATAGCCTCAATCAACAAACCAATTCTCAGTTTGATTGCTGTAATAGATTCCTTATATTGAGAACCATCTAAATATTACGGATTGTCGCCATGTTGGATTTTAATATATGTAGGCCATAGAGTTATGTACTATTAGATGAGGATTATTGTGTAGGTTCATTATTCAAACGTTGACTTCTATCGCATGTTTAAGACAAGAAATATAAACTTAATTTAAAAACTTCGCACAGCCGCCATCCTGAAGTTATGTAAACAATTGAACTAAATTAGATGTCGGTGCATTACCATGTGTATAAATATTTGCTGTACAAGTTTCATTGCGTTTCATTGGTTAAATCGCGAGAAAAGTCTATTTAAATGTTTCAACCTCGCTTGGCCGCCATGTTCGTTTTGTAGTTGACAGGGTTTTGAACGTTTTGTAGTTGACAGGGTTTTGAAAGTCACATAGGAGAACTTCTAGTAGTACACTTTATCACCGTACAAAATTTCCGGGTGATATGAGTAATAGTTTCGGAGATATATAATGCCGGTGCAAAATTTCGCACAGCCGCCATGTTGGATTGGTAAGACGTAAGAACATTTGAAGGACACGGTTGGGGTCGACCAAAATAGTAATAATAACTTACTAAGTTTCATTGAAATCACACCAGGCGTTTTGAAGTTATTAGGGGACACACACACACACATACATATACACACACGCACGGATAAAAGGTGATCTCATAAGCCTATTTTTTTCGTAAATGAAAACAGGCTAAAAAAACCTATGTTTTTTGATGTGACCAACACAGACTTAGCAAAAGAAGGCAACTTAAATTTAAAACAGCAAAATATTGGAAGAAAGACGGCAAGAAGAATAATTAGGAAAGTTACGAAAATAAGGCCAAAGGTTGTTGTTGGGTAATCTAGACTGTGCCACGAACTATGCACTTAAGACCATACATTTCGTATAGGGTAATTTCTTCTCAATCCACGTCAATATCACCTAAATAGGAATGTTTGAGGATGATTGATTGCCTTTGAATTGGAACCGAAATTCTACATGTTTTTACGCGGGTCTGACAGTTATTTCTCTAAAACGGCCACCGGTGAAGTGCACTTCAGTAACTGGCAATCGAGTGCTACCATAGAAATTCTGTACCTTCAGCGATTATACAGCACCTAAATGTTACGTGGTGTCAGAAGCATTGAATGCGTACGTATTTTACAAATCGGCTTGTAATTTAGGAACATTAACGAAGGAGAAAAACAGAATAAACCAGAGACTTGTCAAGAACAAAGTGGCCTATTATTCCCTCTTAAAGCAGATAGATTTATGTTCACCCACTCGGAAAAAAATGCCATTGAAATAGGTAGCGATCGACATATTTTATAAAGCATTCAATTCATGTTCTAGTTACAACTAAAAATTAGTATATTTAGCCTATTGTTTCCTTCGTTCGGCACAGGAGGTTTTATTTATTTCGCCGAGCGAGACAAGCACGCGGAAATGTACAGATACATTAATTTGGCATTTTTTAATAATAGGTCCTTTGTATTTTTTATGCCCGTTTTCATGTTCTCTCCCACCATCTCCATTTCTGGGCATCCTCATTCTTAGAGAAGTCTTTCTCACTCCCCCACCCAACCCTCACATTTTTAGAACTTAAATCATGTTTTTTTTAGTAACTTATCCCTACACTACACTTAACGCCCTCAAATTTAAAAAGGAAAATGTCGCACTGTCTGCCTAACTCCATACAGTGGCTCCTGTCAGCTATCTGGAGACTGACAGAGGAGCTAACCTACATTTGAAAACTTCAAAACGGGAAGATTCCTCTCAAATAATATACGAGAATGGTTTCCAATACTTTTAACGTCATGTCAAAACGAGAAAACCTCAAAGGAATATAATTTATCGTATTCCGGACCGTGAAAATCTTAGTCAACCAATAGGTTATGTCTGTCCTTAGCCTCCAATATATTATAGGAGGCTAAGGTCTGTCTGTCTGTGGCCTATTCAGATAGCAAAACATTCAGCTTACAAAAATTACCGTGCAACGTCTTTGGAAACAAACGTATTGTTCACGTTGGCCAAAGAATCTATAAAGATGTTTCAGTGGGCTATTCTGATTAGTGGGTGCGATGAAAGAAAAACTATAAAACTGTGACGATAGGCAGATGTGGATAGTTGTGTTTCCTGACAGACTTATGCCCGACTAGCAGTCCTTATAGCCTAGTCGTGATCATCTCCCGCGCAAGAGATTTCCACATTTGGGGTATTCGTAGGAGCAAACCCAAGCGAAATACAATACAATACAATGTCTTCAAATTGTTTATCACGGAAACCAGGTGAATATGCAATAACTTCTATTCTAAAGCTGCAGTTCAGACTAATGGGCGCCTAATTAAAATAAGGGATTGGTGCTCTAAATGTGGTACTTTTACCCCGTTTCAGTGTTTGTTTTTAAAATTGAAGTTAATAAAATTAAGTTAATTTATATTCTTCAACTTACGTCTTGATTAGTTAGATTGAAGACAATACTATCGTTGCATAGTGATCGTTGTAGTTAGGTAGGTTGTTAGTTAGCTAGCTAGTTTATTGGAGGAGAGACTGTTTTAGGATTAGTTAAGTGTTAGTTATTGCTGTTTTAAGAGGAGGAACAGCAAGGTCATCTGCCCCTAATTTGAGGATTAATGAAATGATTCGTTTACATAGTTTTTTTTTTAGTTTAACGATATTTGCTCCATCGACATGAGACCTTTGTCTCCCTGATGAAATTTCAGTTGTGTTTAATTCAGCATAGTAGTAGCTTTGATATTCAAAAAAACTTAGGATGAATTGTATAAACAAATTGTAGCATTGAATTTAATCCTGTCTTAGGCTGATCAATAAATACATAAAGTTGTAAAATTTAACATTGTTGGTATAATTCCAGAATGTGTGCACCCATTGATTGCACACACGCAATTGGCTAACAAGTTGGACAGCCTTGATTTAGATTACCCAGCAATAAACCAAGCACAAGATTAAATAAAACTATAGAAATAAGAGATTAAGATAACAAACCAAGGTCTATAAAGAATTAAAACGCATGCAAAACAGAACAGTTCGTGCCAATAAATTAAGAGAGAAGAAGAAAATAAATAAGAAACGAGATAGAGAGAGATTGGGAGTCTGGCCACCAGGGAATGAATGAGAGAGATAAAGATAGAAAGAGAGAGAGAGGGGGATTAAGGTTGGCTGCATGGAGACTGCAGTAGTACCAATACTCACCGCACCCATGGTCCGGCGCTACCGTCGCTGGAACGTGGGAGATCCTGAGAAGCACGGCGCGATCTAGGAGCAACATAATAAACTAGTCAGACAAAAAAGTAAAATGGTGATGTAAATAATAACTAACAGGTGGCTGTGGCTGAGACGAGAGCAGTGCAGTAGGGCAAGGTCGCACAGTACGTCAACTACTCACCAGGAGCGCTAGAGCACAGCGAGAATTGTATATGAGAGCAGGCGCAGTATTCAATACCCCTAGAAATTCGAGGAAATAGGTCGTCAATGAGCCAATCGATCAGTAACACCTAACTTCAACGATATGTTTGCTACATCTAGCGACTTCTACTTATTTTCTGGTGACAATCTATTATATAATTAGCGGACCCGAGTGAGAACTCTCGCATAATGGGTTGTGTGCGCCCCATGTTTACAGACTACCCGCCCGGCTCTACTGCTATGTGGGCTGTACGCGACACAGTTCTGCCAGTGGCTATCATCTTGTTTATTTGTTTAAAAGCACTTCATAAACAAATGAATATATTTGCGTTGACTTTTTAAGAAATGCAAGATTTTTCGTGTACTTTCGAGACGATTTGGAAGATTTTGGTACAAACCACACCTTCTAACTCTCACTGGTTTAGGAGCTTGAGTTATACACCTTAGTGTATTATTAAGATATGCTAAGTCCAACCGACAAATAACTCAAGAACAGGAACCAGAGGGAGTTAGAAGGTGCGTTTTGTGCCAAAATCTTCCAAATCGTCTCAATAGTACAGGAAAAATCTTGCATTTCTTGAAAAGTCAACGGAAATATATTTATTTGTTTAAAAAGTGTGTTTAAACAAATAAACAAGAATATAGCTCCTGGCAGAACTGTCTCTCGTACAGCTAGCACTGCACTAGAGCCGAGCGTGTTGTCTGTACACATGGGGCGCACACAACCCATTATGCATTGAAAAGAATATTCAAACAGAATTATCCTCAGCAGTGACGAATTTCACTCTGATATCATAAATATCGACAATGTGTTTAAAAAGTGCGTAAATTAAACAAATAAACATATTTATAGAAGCCGGGTGGGTGGTTACTGTAGTATTGCATAATGAATGTAATATTAGTGGACGTAGCCAAGGGATGGTGTACAGGCCTCCGCCATCAATTTCAGAGTACTGTTACAACTAATAGTGAGGGTGAACAAATACCACATTCAAAATAATATTTAAAAAAATGCATGCTGCAAATAAAAGCGTATGGAGGAAAATGAATTCTAATTAGGAGTTTGTGTTAGTAAACGTTCGATATCATCCTGAAGCACGCCCCCCTTTGATTCTGGTAATATGAACTGACAAGGCGAACGCTTCTACTAGTCATCACCGTTTTCGTCCAGGGTTTGCGTAATAAATAGGTTAAAAGTTCCTCCTGATCAATACTTTTTATTAAATAAGATCACTGTGTGGTCATTGGTGGGATCACTGTGTGGTCATTGGTGGGATATGTTTCAAGGCCGAATTCTTTTCGTCCCCTTCATCAGCCGATATGAATAAATAAATGTCAAAGATACAACAAAATTTATAGCGCAACACACTAAAAAGTCCCTTGTTAAACCTTATATGGTGCAGAGCCAATACATTTTATGTTTCATTGGCGTCTGTTCACCATAGTGAAACTTGTGTTTGTTTTCAAGACTTTAGCCACGTTTTTCCACATCATATTGTGTTGTTTGGGCACTCCATTTCCCATCCTTCTTTATGGTGCACCATATAAGGCTTCGCCCGGTGGATTCATTTGTATTATGGATGATAATGAATACTACTACAGAACTGGAGCGCTCAAGGTTAAGGATCGGAAAGCACCAACGCTTATTGGAGGAGATAACCTCAGTATACTGCACCAACACCATCGCCCTTATACAGAGGCATACTATTGTCATGATAACTGTTTTAAGGGACCTAAGAAATCTTTTTGCACTAATTACTCCCCGTGACGGCAATTTATAAGCAGCTCGCAATTCTGCACCTGAACACTGGTAGGGGCGACGTGATGCAGCCCGCATTGCCAGGCAACAATAGACTTAGGTATTGTTGAAGCTGTTCAGGAGCGCTTGTTCTTCTGACTTACTGAACAAAAATCATTCTTTAAAGTTACCTGAGAGGTGTAGCCTAATGCTACATAGCCTAAACTATTCCTCTTGAAACTGGCTATCATATACAAAAATATTATTTGAATCCCACTGGTAGTTCCAGAGAATGGCGCGTTTAAACACACAAACAAACTCGTTCAGCTTTTTTATATTAGTATAGATTAGTTTATCAATACGGAACCAGAATGAACCTTTCAGTTCTAAAATGCAGGGTTTGGCCAGAAATAAAAGTGACAAAGCCAAGCGTTAAGAAAAAACAAAAAAATAGCATAGTTAAAAACCTAAGAATCTGGTCCCTAGTAATAAGGTAGAACTAATAATAATAAGGGAGAGACGTTCATACGATTACTGCATGAGTAACTTGCCACATTTTAATTCATTAAGCTGAAGAGTGTATCGCAATGTTAATCCGAAGTTAGGCTATTGTTCCCGACTTTTAAATCTATTTTCAGGCGCTAGATAATCTATCAAATTACTCAGTCGAGTGCACTGTATCCGATTAATAATTCAATCCGTGTCCCGTAACGAGGTTTCCACGTTAACTCTGTTACAGCGATGACAATTTATCCCGCAAATTCAGCTCACAGCCAACCTGTTAAATAAAAACAAACCATACAGAACTAAAGTAACAGAAATCTATTTACGAGAGAACGATACGAAGTTCATCGAATTTCGAATAGAGTACTTTCGTAAAGGAATGAGGGGCGTTCCGAATGTATCGTATTGGTTCGAAAATATGCCGTACTTTTTATCCAAATTCCGATCGTGAAAAGTTAAGGTGCTGTTTATTTGCGCAGAATTAAACTGAGTAAATATTGGTCTAACTCAGTTCAATACAGTAGGTATTTTGGTTTGTTTATAAGTAAGGCCTGAACTCTGGTGTCCATAATAAAAATCCGAAAGTAATCACGTTAATGTTTTGGGGCTAAATGCATCAACAAGCTTAGAAATTCAGGGTCGTCCCGGTGGAATTACGAAACTAGCAGAAAAGTGCTGGTCAAAACAATAAGGACACCATCCATAAAGTAACTTCTGCCACTTGCCTGAAATGTATTGGTAATGCGCTATTTTCGTAATTATTAACTTAATACAGCAGGCGTTTAGTAAAACCAAATGGATTTTGGTTGAAAAATAAGAAAGTTAGGCAATTTTTCAAGTACCGTATGGTACAAAAATTAACACTCGTATGCACGGAAGCCACCCTCCTAAGAGAAAACGGGGGCACGTACACATTTGAAATTTGGCATATCAATAAACCTCATAAAGACCTATCAAACGTGTCGTGTAAAATTATTGAGGAAAAATGTAAGGGTGAGTGACGGCCCATTTTGTTTCAACAAATTCCTGAACTCGACGAAGTACGCATTTATCCTCAAAAATATCACAAGCTGCTCAGAGAACAAACCAATCAGCTGTTCCCAAACATTTGTGATAACATTTGAGCGCTGGTGCCAAACATAAGATTTTAAAAAGACGATAAAAATTGGGACTTTTCCTGAACATTTCAAATAATTCAAGATAAATTTATCACTCTCTCACTCATCCTCACATTTTTCCTCAATAATTTTACACTGCACGTTTGAAAGGTCTTTATGAGGTTTATTGATATGCCAAATTTCAAATGTGTACGTGCCCCCGTTTTCTCTTAGGATGGGGGTTTTCGTGCATACGAGTGTTAACTTTTGTACCATACGGTACTTCAAAATTGCCAATAACTTTCGTATTTTTCAACCAAAATCCATATGTTTTTACTAAACGCCTGCTCATTCTCTGTAGGTTGTATTAATAATTACGAAAATAGCGCATTACCAATACATTGAAGGCTAGTGGCAAAAGTTACTTTATGGGTGGTGTCATTGTTTTGACCAATGCTAAAAGCAAATTCCAGGAAATGAAATTGCTAGTTGCCTTTCTATGATTTCTTCTTTCTCTTTTCTTTCTGTATTTTTGGTATTTTCCTTTCCACCCCTCGAATTTTAAATTCGAGTGCGGTTTCTTTTCGGACCAATAGGGTAAGTTTCGTCATTTCATTTCACAGGTTAACTGATACGAAGTGAGAAAACACATTTTCATAACAAACGCCCCTCGTATTTGCAAGCTGAACAGTTTTCTTTTGACGGGAGGGGGTCTAATTTTTCGCTACTCGTCTTCAAGGGGAAATTCAAGAGGTTCAAGGTTGGCGGCCCGTGTTCTGAGTAGAAGCCACTCGCAACAAACGACTATGCTTCCTCACGTTACCATGGCAACGGTAGGCAACGGATGACTCGTTATCTAACCAAACATTTAGGATCTTTCTTACTGTGCACACACCAGCAAATATCTTTTTAAAGCGATACATACTGTATTTGAATTGGACAGTATTATTTCGTGACAAGAAAGAAGGCACTTAACCCTTCCAATCTAAGATATTCCTTTTCAAGAGGGCAGTCTAGAGATAAAACTATCTAAACTTTAACCACAATCCCAAACATGTTTCAATAAAAAAAAAACTTCACGAATGTAGTTTCATTTTCTTTGATAACCAACTTCATACCGTTCTCTCGTAAGAATAAATTAAACAAATCGGCGAACATAAATAAATTCTAACAAATAATAAGTTTTAAAAGCTGAAATGAAAGATTAATTTCACAATGGAAGATATAGAGAACTGTAAATAATCCATATGCAAAATAACACACTTTAGATATTTCTTTTATCCACACAATATTTATCAACCCAAGAGGAACACGTACTGATGCATCCCACGAAGACAGACGTAATTAGGAGACACTTTTCAACATATTAACAAACACGAATGGTATTTCCATAAGAGGTGATTAATTGTTGTTTTAAGGGGCGAAACATTTAGGTCATCTAGCCGTAATGAAATGTGGTTAAAATACAATTAAACAAAATATACAAAAGCTACTGCCATATCTAATTTACATAGGCTAGTAGAAGGAGAAATAATTAACTAAAGAGTAACAAGAGAAATAACAAAATAGGGAAAAGAAACACACTCGACCCTCGAAGATTAAGAATTAAGGGGGCTTTGAAGGAAGTAGAGCTATTAAAGGCAGATAGGAAAAAAGGAGGATTTTGATTGGCCTTTCTAAAAGATAGAACTGACTTCGATAATTATTTTTCCCAATTGCTAGTGGTTAACTTACAGGTTGTTCTGTAACACAGAAGAATAGTAATTTCAATCAGTTGCTGTCGGAGCAACTTGAAGAGACAATACATATTCAGGTAAGTTTTCATTTCACATAATTAATACAATACAAGAGTCCCGATAACTCGGCCTGATGTGAACCGGCTTATCGGGAATGGAGTTAGAATAAGTACGAGTGTTTCCTCAGAAAATACAGTGCTGTACTTGTATGATGCTTGAGAATACAACAGAGAATAAACTGCTCAAATACCCTTAATGATTAAGATAATTGTTGTTATAAGAGGCTTAACATCTAGGTTATTGGCCCCCTTAATGGTTTGGGTGATAGTGGACATGAAAGATGATCAAATGAAACCTACAACTGAAACTAACTACTCTCTTATAAACAAGAAGAGGAAATTGGAAACAAAAAGGGAGAAGGAGGAATGTAAATAAAAGACAGGAGGAAAGGAAACGCCCTCAACCCTCGAAAAATGAGAATTGAGGGACTTGGGAGGCAGGAGATCCAAGAAAGGCAGCGTGGAAAGGGAAATAGGAGAGGATCCACCCCAAAGGCAATGGAAAAAGAAGGGGGGGGGGGGGGGGGGGAGGAGAGAACTTGACCCAGCTCAGGAATCCCTCGGGGTCGCCAAATCCCGAACTCACCAGCCGTGAGACCTTAAGGGCGTAGCACTATCCAGGGTGCACCAGAAGTAGTGTGACTACACACACCCTGCCACCTTGAGGGCCTTGTGCAGAAGGCACGAGATATCATGAAAAGAAAAAGAAGGCCGACTCCTCGAAGAATGAGGGATCAGGAAAGATGAGGCAAGGGCCAATTAAGGCGGGAAAGGAAGAGACTCCCTAGGCCTCGGATACCATAATACCGTCGGGGTCTGAATAGAACAAGCGTTGACCATGAGAGGTCGACAGGAAAGGAGACTTAGAGGAGCCCGGCACAATTAAGTGGAAGCAATGCCGGACTCAGCTGGGGTCCCGTGGTCGCCAACCCACGACCGATTAGATGTGAGCCCCTGGGGGGCCGAATACCCTTGAAAAAAGAAAAGTACGTACTTTATGAAGGCAGCCTTTACAAAATAAAAATGAAAATTATTGTACACACAGTGTACACTAATTTACCTGATGGGACAGACCTCAGAAAAATACTTTATGAAGGCATAAAGTTGGTCTATAATGAAAATTACATAGCCGTCTGCAAATACTGGCTACTTCCTAAAGAAATCCGATATGTCCTGTTGTCTTCCGCACTGCACTCGGCGTTTTGCTGCTTCATTACGAAGACGACACGGCGCATCTTGTTGTTCAAAATACTGAAGGGCGGTTTCGACCGACTAGTCCCTCACTGTGATATTTTAGGAGCTTGTACGGTGGAGTCCTCGACGTCAACGTCTTCAACATTTTCCGGATTTTTTTTTTCATTATATGTGACAGCAGCAATAATTTCTGCATCGGACATAATTTCTTGCTCGGTATTATTTTGGAACTACTGTTCGACGTCATGTTTATCGGCTTCTGCACATCCAGGAACTCTTTTCATGGAGGCCGAGTAAGTTCACATTTTCTGCATCATCATGTTGAAGTTTTTTTCGCCCTGCCAGGGTGTGGCCGAGTTATCCGGACTGCAGGGTTATCGAGTGGCGAGTTTTCGGGACTCAACTGCATTAATGGACGAACACTGCCCACAGTAGAACCATTCTGGTCTGGTTGATCCGACAATCGTATTAGTCCCTCGGAACATATTGGCCCGTGAGTGAGAAAGTGAAGCTGGCCACCAGACCTACCTAAAGTTCAATGACAGCTTGCTATGTGGAAGAGGATTGGGAAGGGGCGAGAGGAGGCAAAGGAAGGGAGGCTGCTTCTTGTGACAGATTTATAACAGGGAGGTACAGTCAGCCATTTGTTCCCAACGTGCTACTTATTTACCAGTCACATAAAAGTGATGGTGGTAGTGATAGTGAAATGTCAGGAATCGAACCATTAGATGATTAATGACTACCAGGTGATTGATTTTGAAGTGAAGATTGAAAATGCATTACGATTTGTTTGGTTAATTAATTATAATTTTTAATAATTGTTGATTATTTATAGTGCAGTGCTGAACTATAGAGTCATAATATTTCCGTTACTATATTATTCCATTCCACGTATTAGTGTCATTTAATTGTTCTAATCACCTCTAATACAGTTTGTAACAAGTGAAATAAATATTGGTTGTTATCTTGTGAGTGAGCGACAGTTGCTGCGGGAACAGAGTGTACCTCTGACGACTGACGGGTGACGCAGCGGACACCACCCAGAAGACTCTCTTCAGCTTCCTACTAGATTTTCACAAGGGTCAACTAGTTCTAGAGGCAGTTATAGCGGTGACTCACTACCCCTCACGCCATTGTTTACAGGTACTTATTGTCGGTTGTCGGTTTTAGTGCTCCATCATTCTTTCGTATCGTTTCTGTCGTCCGTGTTTTGTACAGTACTTACTGCACTGTGAAGTTTTTAGTGTCTACTGTTCGTTGGTTTTACGACATTGTTCTTCGGTGTTCGTTAAAGTGCTGTACACTGATTTGTTTACTGTGCATTGTGTGTACTGGACAGTTGGGTGTGTTTTTTCAACATGCCAGGAGTGAAACGTAAACACGTTACTTTTTCATTAAATGAAACATTAGCAGTGCTACGAAGACTGGACAAAGGGGAATCACTCCAAAAAAATTGCCAAGGAACTCAATGTAGGCATTACGACGATTGGAGAAGAAATCGGAAAGACACTGAATCATCTACAGTGACGATGGATGGTGAAAACGCTCTTATGAATCACAACATATTTAAAAAGCCTAAACTTGAACTGCTTGCCAACGCATTGTGGATGTGGTCCTACCAAGAAAGAAGGAAAGGAACCCCGATATCTTGAATTCAGCGATTGTTTATTGTAATGTAAATCCGTATTTTCCTGTACTTTGATACTTTTTGCGTTCCGTCCAAACCGTCAGTCCCAAAGGTGATGGATTACAGGGGTTGTACTGCATTTCTGTTCACATTTGTAGTTTTATTTTCTTCTTTATGGCGGCTTGTCTGAGAAGAATTTCACAGCAATAGTCACATATTAGTGGCTAACGAAGTGGCTTGAGGCATACCAACACATGTAGATAAATTAACATATACAGTATCACCCTTTCAACACACTCGTAAACAACTACTGCATAATATGTGTGTTTATCTTCTAGTTTCAGGGTTTATTGCTTTAAGCGAGCCGCAATGTCCTAGTAAGTGGTCTAAGTTAATTGCCAACTTTTAATTGACTATATTCTCAGAAACTTAACGGAAACTGCACACATCAAAAAAAAGTTTTGCATATTGACATAGAGCACAGTGAGGACGGGCTTATTTATTAGGCAATGTCCATGCCTGCTCGACACAATTAAAATCAGGAGAATAGGCAGGCCATTCCATGTTGTGCATACCATTCTCCTGAAGAAAGGTATTGTACGGGAGAGCGTTATCGTCCACGAAAGTGAAATTTGGACCGAAATAGTCAGCATAGCGTTTCACTACAGGTGCCAGGATAGTATCCCTGACATACGCCCTGGGATGTACACAAGAGGGGTTCGGCGACCATACATGATACCATCCCAAAACATTGCACCACCTCCTCCCTGTTGGTATCGGTCTCCGATGTATTGGTCGTGCATACGTTCACCGGGTCGTCTCCACACTCACACAGATTTATCCTCAGTGACACAGGCGATATACACGCACGAATGAGTTAGAGACAACTACGATTCTTGGCCAGCAATATGCAAAACTTTTTGTGTGTGTGTGTAATTGCATTTTTTTTTTTTCAGGAATGTTCCTTGATACTCTCTCCTTACGTTGGTTGGTTGGTTCCTCAGTTTAGGGGCTACGACAACGCAGTCATGTAGCAGCGTGAATTTTATTTATTTATTTATTTATTTATTTATTCATTCATGTATTTTGCAGTGGCGAAGTTAGGGCTCGTGGCCCTCTCTTACACTTAACCACATAGTTATAATAAAATACACAAATACTACCATTGAATAAGATATGTAAACTAAAAATTAAGTTAGAATAATACAAGACATAAAAAATAAAGATAGCAATGCACATCAAACAAAGAAACATATAAAACAGTTACGTGAAACAATAATAAGTGATAGTGTTAGATCTAGTAAATAACTGCGTATTTTAATTTTGAAATGACAACGTTATTCACATACCATAATGGCTCAATCATGCTGTCTATCATACATCACCAGTCGCACGAAACAGTCAGCGATGTTCATAAGGAAATCTCTGCAAGCAGTCTTAAATTTTGTATAAGTCTCGCATTTCCTTTAGGTGTGTGTAGAATCTGTCTGATAACCGGTGTTAATTGTGATGGCTGTATTCGTGTGTGTTATCTGTAATTCAGGTAAGGACTGCAGACGATCATTTTCAAGTACTGTAGTTCCTCCTTTTGCTACCAAATGCTACCGTCAACGACATAAAGCTGTGAACTTTGCTACTAGATCCTTCACAACCGGCACCCGGCGACGAACGTTGGAACTTAAAGAGCGTTAATCATTTCTAACCTACAAAGTTTGCTTCACACAATTGAAGTTAGTTGAAGCCATATATCTATGACATGGGTCCGTCGGCTTTATTTCCCCTCCAAAGGAAGGCATACTGAGAGATTTCTAACGCTCTTTAAAAAATTAGCGACTTCGGCTAGGTTTGAACCCACGATCTTGGGCATAGAAGCGTAGCATGCTACCAGCTACGCCACCAAAGTCGCTTCTCCTTACTTTACTACCGGCTTTTTTTTTTTTAAATAAGGACACGTTTGATTTTGCGTTGATTTCTTAAAAATTGTATATTTTTTGTTGTGGATTCATTTAGGGACTTTGCGACATCGTGGTCATGTAGCCCCGTGCACTTCGGTGTGTGTAGAATTTGTCTGATAACCTGTGTTAATGTAATGACTGTATTAGGGTGTGTATTGTTAACTCAGATGAGGATTGGAAGGAGGCGGCCGTGGCCGTAAATCTGGAACTATCCCAGCATTTACCTGCAGTTGAAGTGGGAAACCATGGAAAACCGCATCAAAGATAGCTGAGATAGGGATCAAAACCACCTGTTCTCAATTTTGCCTCACGAGGCTGAGTGTATCCCGTTCCAGCCCTGAGACAAGAATTAAATTTATTTGCCAAGCCGGAGATCGAACCCGGACCACCAGTAGCCGCTGCACCACGAGGCGGTCATGAGCTAATTAGACAAACACAAAAATAGTACCCGGCTTCGCCCGGCCTCAGCTGCTTCGTGAGGCTCTCTTGATTTGGAGCCGTTTAGCCGATGCAACATTGACGTTCCGATAACCACTGCCATCTGGCGGCAAAACTGGAACTTCACTCGGCGGGCGATCTATGACAAATTGAACTAGATTATTTTCTCGTAATCACCAAATGTGATGCAAGAGATCATTTTACCAGCCCATATCGTACGATTTGCAGCAGTGGCGTAACCAGGATTTGCTTCTGGGGGACATGAGCGGAGTCAAATCTGAAATAATTGCGTTTGTGGTTTTGTTTTTGTCGTTTTGTACTTTTCATTTTGCTTTGTGTTTTGATGGTTTTGTAGTTTTCCGCCTTTGTTTTTTGCTTTAGGGGATGTGTTCGTTTTCTACGCTTTACGTTTTGCGGTTGTTTTGTGATTTTGAATTTCGTTTTAGATTTTTTGTTTGTTTTCTGCCTATTTTTTAAAATTTTGCTTTCAGCTTTGTGTTTTAGGTTTTGTTTTTTTTTCCTGATTTTGCTTTTTGTTTTAGGGTTAGTGTTTGTTTTCTGTTTTCCTTCTTTTTGGAATGTTTCTTTTTGTTTTAGGATATGGGCTTGTGTTTGTTTTCTGATTTTGCTTTTCATTTTAGGTTTTGTTTATTTTCTGCTTTAGCTTTTTTTTCTTTCTTTTGATGTTAGTTTTCAGCTTTTGGTTTTGTGTTTGTTTTCAGCTTTTGGTTTTGTGTTTGTTTCCTGTTCTGGTCATCTGTATGATTTTGCTTTTTGCCTTGTGCGAGGGGGAAAATAAGCGAAAGCAAACCTACACGTTTGATCTCGATAGAATTTGCACCTCTCAATGTGCGGCCTGACACTAAATATATAAATATATATATATTTTTTTTGCAAAATAAAAATTTCATCAAATTAAGTTTTTTTAAATTATTTGGCTCTGGGGGGTGGGGAGGACATTTCATCCCCCAAATCATCCCCTGCAGTTACGCCACTGATTTACAGTGCCGTAGAATATCACCACCCTTAAAAATGCCTTGGGTTACAGAATCATTCGTAGCAATATTTTAGAAGCATAACGCCTTGCATTATACAGGCAAGCCACCAAGTCTGCGTTACAGGTCGGCAGGCTACATACCTCACAGGCTCTCCCATTAAAATACACTCGCATCACCACACAATAACATCGCTGTTGTTTCATTTGAGGGGCTGAGACTGACATCGAATTCATATAGCTCTGTGCACATGGTTGCGAGTATAGTTTTTAATTCAGTTGAGAATTTGGGAAGGAGGCAGACGTGGCCTCAAGTTATGAGCCCTCCCGGCATTCAGCTGGAGTAGAAGTGAAGAAAACACAGAAAACCACTTCCACGATAGCTGAGGTGAGAAATCGAACCTAGCTCTTGTCAGTTTTTATAGATATAGTTGTACCGGCCTCGGTGGGCGAGAACGCTACCTCGTGCCTCCCTGATATCGGGAGAGCGTGGGTTCGAATCCCAACTCGGCCGTCCTGAAATGGTTTTAGTGGTTTCCTATCCTAACCAACAAGTCCACGGCCGATTTACTTCCAAATCCCTTCCCTGACACGTCCTGAAAACAACCAGAAGCCTCCGTGGCTTAGGCGGCAGCAGGCCGGCCTCTCACCGCTGGGTCCGTGGTTCAAATCCCGGTCACTCCATGTGCGATCTGTACTGGACAAAACTGAGGCAGACAGGTTTTTCTCCGCGTACTCCGGTTTCCCCTGTCAATTTCATTCCAGCAACACACTCCACTATCATTTCATTTCATCTGTCATTCATTTCATCATTGCTCCAGAGGAGTGCGTCAGGCCTCGGCAGCCGGCACAGTTCATATCCTAGCCGCTAGAGGGGGGCTTCATTCATTCTTCATTCCTGACCCGGTCAAAGACTGGAAGCAGGCTGTGGATTTTCATTTTTTCAGAAAACAATCAAAGAGATCTTTGAAGCTATTTAGTCAGTGTTACGGTTTTACTAGGGAATGCGAAACAACAACCTGAAAAAATTACATATGATTAAATTGAAGGAGAGAAGGTGACCGTTGTGATTTTTCAGTCTAGCATTTAAGTTCCATAACCGATGTATTGGCATTTTGTTTTTATGAACGATTCTGACGATCCAACGAGAGTTGCTGGTTAAGGGGATTTTTTTCCGTTCCATCGTTTGATATTGTGGGATTTAGTGGTGTCTTGCAGATTTGAACTTTGTGATCTGAAGATGCTCGCTTGACGAGTGAAACATGTCTTCCTATACTTTCTCCCTCTTCTGGTAGTCCATTAACTAATATAAAATATGGAATCACATGTACCTAGGGAAGCCTGCGTGGCTTAGGCGGCAGCACGCCGGCCTCTCACCACTGGGTCCATGGTTCAAATCCCGGTCACTCCATGTGAGATCTGTGCTGGACAAAACGGAGGCAGACAGGTTTTTCTCCGGGTACTCCGGTTTTCCCTGTCAATATTTCATTCCAGCAACACTCTCCAATATCATTTCATTTCATCTGTCATTCATTTAATCATTGCCCCAGAGGAGTGCGTCAGGCCTCGGCAGCCGGCACAGTCCATATCCTCGCCGCTAGATGGGGGCTTCATTCATTCCATTCCTGACCCAGTCGGAGACTGGAAACAGGCTGTGGATTTTCATTCATGTACCTAGGTATAGGCCTATATTGTTTTTCGCATTTTTCAGTAATTGGGATTAGGCCTATTTTACGTAGACCGAAAAAAATAAGTTGGAATATTAATGGAATCAAATGTTTGTAACAACGGTTTAGTGTACATTACTCCATTAGCGATTCAGAGTGTTTTTTTATGTTGAAAATATAAGGTGCGTTCAAAAAGTAACGAGCCGGAGGAATAATTACAGAAACCAGTACCTGTATTGGCCCTGGCTGTTGAGGCACTTGTCCCACTGTGATACGAGGCGGTGAATGGCTGCCTCATAAAATTCCCTGGGCTGCGATGTGAACCAGTTCCGCACGTACAGCTGGACGCCGGCGTCCGAGGCGAATCGTTGGCCCCGCAGAGCCCTTTTCAGGGGACCAAACATGGGGTGATCACAGGGAGAGAGGTCTGTACTGTATGGAGGGTGGCCGAAAACCTCCCATTTGAATTTCTGCAGGAGTGCCGCGACTTTGTTGGCCATACGAGGTCGTGCATTGTCGTGGAGCGACCACGGCGGCTATGGCGTTCACTGTCACTCGGTGGTCCTGGGTAATGAGTGCATCAACCAGCTGGACGTTGTCATAGGTAATGAAGGAGCGGTGCCCCAGATCGGGCATCATCGGCTAACGACACCCGTCCTTGCCTGAAGCACTTGTGCCACGCCTTGACCTTTGCAAGGGACATGCAGTGTTCGCCGTACACTTGTGACAATCGGCGATGAATGTCCGTTCCCCCTACTCCTTCCGCTGTCAGAAACCGAACAACACCTCTTTGCTCTTCGGTTGACGCCTCCATGTCACTATTTGCAATGCGACTGGCAGCGTTGGACGATTGATGCATGTTGCAGCTTACTTTGTGTCATCACGTGACGTGCACGCGTGCCCTCTAGCGACGGGCTGTGACCTTCCACGCTCTGGTACCACACCTCGTTACACACGCCACGGATAGCCGATGTAGTCACCGGTTTGCTCATTCCAGCCTCCGGCTCGTTACTTTTTGAATGCACCTTATATTTTAGCAATGTACAATAAAAACGCAAAATTAAGCAATTTCATCAATTGAGGCAAACGTTGAAGGGTTAATGGGCCCAGAAAGTTTCAAATTGTGAGTCTTGAAGAGCTCTTTGAATCTAAAAAAACAAATTTCGAAGACCACTTCCGACCTAAAGTCGCTTGTTTCTTTATTTGTTTTGTTTTGTTTCTGATTCAAATCCAAGACAAATTAATTTATGTACACAATTCTTTCTTTAATTTGTTCCATAGTGCAATATCCTCAGGCATTTTTTTTTTTGAAAATTCTTCACACCGGAAGTAGTTATAAGGGCTTAAGTGAAACTATGCATGGACTCTCACTAGCACTCGTAGTGGTGGAAAAGGCAAACTGTTCTAATCGACCGGGTATGGTTGAAATTAATAAATACTAACATTACACGTCACGGCTTCTCCCGCGAATATTCTAGTTGTAAAGAGTACACTTAGCAAACTCTCAATCATGAATGCTACGACTGATTTATCCTTGGTATGAATAATCAGATTTTATCAATTCAGCTACTGGTGCAGTGTGTTAGGGGTTTGTCATTCCTTCATAGGTATATCAGAGCGAAGTTAGTTTTCTGGGAATATCTGACACACTTAATTTTAGGGCCTTTAGATGTGGTTTTCGGAGACCCTTTATAGTCGGGTGAAAAATACCTTTCGTACCACACTCACACGTGAAAATTGCGTGAAAAAAATCTAGAGTGCCCCTTGACCCTCTTAAGCGCATTATACTCTATGTACTGATGAATTTTACAGCTTAATTTGGTTCCGTGATAACCTTATAACCATCTGGAAACTTTCACAGTAATGTAATAATTGGAATTGCATTGCGTCTTACAGAAATAGATGGACCTGTGAGATTCTGTTACAATGGTTACCGTGTTGCATTCTTTCATTATTTCATTGTAAATATACATGTTTTAAGGTATTTATTCAATTCTGAGGCATTTAAAGAGTAAGTGAGTGCATTTCGCTTCCGCATTGGGTTATGCTGAACCTGTAGGTACCCCATATGTGTAGGTTGGTGTTAATGGGACCTTATTTTCGGTACAAAACTGGAATGGGACCTTAGAAGAAGAATATAGGGAGGGATATCATCAATATTCATCTCCCGAGGTGGATGAAGAAGAACGTTCCAATACTCATGAAGATTCAACGGAACCAAATATCAAAATGCCTAAATACACATACTATGATTAAGAAAAGTATTGTGTGAGATGGTCTGTGTGTGTATTACTCAATCACGCAAGAACCTCTGGTCCGATTGACATGAAATTTTACATGGAAGTAGCTGTTTTACCTGGTTAACATACAGGCTACTTTTGATTACAATATATAGCACTATTTCAAGATGGCGACCATTTTAATGAAGTCACTACACCATTTGGTTTCAAACATTCATATTTCCATTTCAAATAAAAAGTGAACGCTAAGAAAAGCAAACTTTTAATGGCATATACGGGGTTTGAAATTTAATTTTCTATCCGAAAAGTCCTTATCACTTTTCGTGTATCTCCAACGGTTAGCGAGTAAAACCTACATCTGTGCTATAAAACACGGTCAACGCCGAGCGGTGTAGTTTGACAAAATGTAACATCCTCACTCTCCCTCCGCGCAGCACCTCGCCTATCCCCTGTTTTAACTGTCACCTTCACATTTCAATTTATTTATGACTCGTAGCGAAGCACGGGTACTTCAGCTAGTTTAGGAATAAATTAAAAATGTATTCTCACACTATTATATTTTATTTTCCTAAAATTCCTCGCTCAGGTTGATGGTACGTGAATTCCCAAGTACATATCCCCTAAAGGCACAGTGTTCATGGAAGGTCTAGTCTATGACATTAAAAGATGTCTTCAACATTGAGTTGCTTGCCTGGAGGACTAGAATTGGGTATGTTTTAGGCGACAGGGATATGACCTAGTATTTTTCTTCATACCTGCCTTCATTTATTCCATGAACCCTTTAACGACGAGCAATGAAAGCTAGCCATTAATAAAAGTAATTATTGCTTACAACCATAAATTGAAGTATCAAGGAAGGAAGGAAGCTTGTAGTTTAACGTGACCGTTAATCTTGAGATCATGAGCCACGGGACCTCCTTTTTACGTGGAATCCGAACCACAGGACATGGCATTTCACTTCGAAAATGTCACATGCATTGACCGGGAATCGAACCCGGACCGCCTTGGTGAGAGGCATACAGCTAGACCGCTGAGCCACCACGCACCAAATTGAAGTGTCAACTAGCAGGAGTATTCGTTGTGCTTCTAAGTATTTCTAATGTCAACATATTTAGGATGATGATTGTGGTTTTAAGGGGCATTACATCTAGGTTATCGGCCCCTAATGGTTAGGGTGTTAGTGAAAGATGAGATGAGAATGAAAACTGTAACCAATACTAACTACAGACTTACAGTACGTACTAGAAGAAGAAATGGTAAGCAAATAAAGGATAAGGCAAATAAAGGACAGGAAGAAAAGAAATGCCCTCAACCCTCGAAGAATGATGATTGGGGGTCTTGTAAGGAAGGAGAGCCATGAAAGGCAGATAGGAAAAGGGATAGAGAAGAGATCCTGCCCCAAGGTCAGAGGAAAAGGGGGAGAAAACTGACCCAGCTCAGGAATTCCTCGGGGTCGCCAACTCCCAAACTCACCAGCCGTGAGCCCCCGAGGGTGTAGCAATATCCAGGGTGCATCAGAAGTGTTGGGGCTACAACACCCTGCCCACTTGAGGGCCCTGTCGGAAGGCAGGAGGTAAATGAAAAGAAAATGAGGGCTCACCCCTCGAAGAATGAGGGTATCAGGAAAGATGAGACAAGGGCCAATTAAGGCGAGAAAGGAAGAGACTCCCTAGGCCTCGGAGACCCTAATACCGCCGGGGTCGGAAGAGAAGATGAGTTGACCAAGATAGGTCGACAGGAAAGAACACGGAGAGGAGCCCAGCACAAGTAAGTGGAAGCAATGCCGGACTAAGCCGGAGTCCCGTGGTCGCCAAATCAACATATTAAGGGGATCGGGGAGAGAATAGAGAAATATCACCGCTACGATCTTCATTAATCACGCGCATACAACACACAGAGCAAGTAAACATTCCTTGACGGCGCTTTTATCAGCAATTTCATGTCGTGCTACAGAAATAATTAATCACTAGTAACAACACGCTATCACCCCTCCACTAGACACACATACACACGCTCGCTTCTGTGGTGTGGTTGTTGTTGTTGATTCATTGAGTAGCTTAGCAAAATCGTGGTCATGCATAGTGACGGATACATTGCAGACAAGGAAGTTGAACTTCTCACACACTTGCTGAAGTTGGGGTAAATACCTACACAGTTTGTTTTAACACTTTGCCTCCCCCCCCCCCCCTCATCATTCATTCACCTATTCTCTCTAATTCCTCTCATACGGTTGGCGTCAGGAAGGGCTTCAGGCCGGAAAATCCATCTATTGTGAGCAAGAATAATAAGGTGTGCCTATGGACGTTGTAAAGACCACATCACTACAAACATGGTGATTATAGTCCTCGTTACCTTAAAAAATTTACCAACAATGTAACGTTACCATTTGTCTCCCATCACTTCAAACATGGTAATTTTAGTACGCGTCACCTTCAATAAGTTACTAACAATGTAACCTTATCCCCCATCACTACAAACATGGTGATTTAAGTATAACTTTTTGCTTTAAGTTCGAATCAGGGTTGCATGCACTGCTGCCACCAATGTTTCAAAGTCACCATATTTGCAGACAATGAAACTGGTACGTATAATGTAGCTAGAAAATTGGCAGCTGGGATCGTGTGATCGTTCGGTGTCCTCACTTTGTTAGCGATATAACATAACCTAATATGACAACGCCCAGTAAAGAACGATGATAAATTTTGATTTCATTCCGGCTGTGTCTACAGTATCCTATTACACATTATTATATCATCTAAATTGAACTATTGTCTTGTTATTGCAGCACAATTTTACCAGAATATACGAACGTAAATATCTGTATTTGCAGGATCTGTGCCGACACACAGTCTTCTTATAAGTTGCTTTTTAAAGGTTAATATTCGGTGATTCCGACTGTACTACCTGGTTAGAATACGATAGATACAGCCGAAATGTAAGTACAAATTAACGGGCTCTTGGCGAGGGAATTCTTGGAACTCCTGCGCCTCTCTTATCTCTTCCCCTTATCGTGTTAGCGGATCCTCCCGGGACTATTCCCTTCTGGCCATTAGCGAAAACATTCCGAGAACAGGGCCGACTTCCTGCTAATGTTCTCTTGGATACATTACCACAATTCCTCGTATCTCGATTCTTGTTACCTGGGCTGTGTTCGCGAGCCATGAATCCCCAGGCTGACACTGAGGAGGAATACTGTAATTAATACTGGATGTACTGCTGGAAATGTGTCCATGAACTGAACTGTTCCGGTTTATACTCTCCAGCGCATGCGCTGTTGGGTACACTAATATTTATTGCTATTATGTTTTTAGTAATGCAGCCAATGGCAATGTACTTATCTTTTCAGGAAGGGTCAGAGAAGAAATTTCGGAAGGAAATCGGCCGTGGACCCATTGAAAAGAACCTTCCCGGCATTTGGCTGGTGGTGAAAATGGGAAACCACGAAAACCATTTTCAGGATGGCCAAGGTGGGATTCGAATCCACGGTCTCCAGATGCCAGCAAGGCACGAGATAGCGCGTTAGCACTCTCGGCGTCCACGGCTGGTAAACTAATATTTATGACAAGCTGTACCCGGCATGCGTTGCAATGCCAAGCAAAGAAAGTGTTGGCGTTGTAATTTTGTTTGAAGTGCTTTTGGATACACTTTTTTTTCTTTTTTCAGTTTACTTCCTCTAAACTATTGTAAAATGGATTTAGTAATTCAGAACCATTTGTGGGAGCGTGCACAACAACTCACCAAAGTTTCATCGCAATCGGATGTATAGTATATGAACGCATATGGGACTTTCTTGAAACGATTCGCGTGCCGTAACTCTTTTGTTGAATCTACTCGTACGCTACCTATCTTATTATATAATACGCTAAGGTGTGTGTGTCATAAAACTCAAGCTCCTAAACCAGAGGGAGTTAGAAGGTGTAGTTTGTACCAGAATCTTCCAAATCGTCTCAATGGCACAGGAAAAATCTTGCATTTCTTGAAAAGTCAACGGAAATATATTTATTTGTTTATAAAGTGCTTTTAAACCAATAAACAAGACGATAGCTCCTGGCAGTACTATGTCGCGTATAGCCCGCATAGCACTAGAGGCAGACGGGTAGTCTGTACACATGGGGCGCACACAACCCTCTGTGCAGAATTCTCGCACGGGTCCGCCAGTTGTAAAATTGATTTACTAACTCAGAAACTTTCCCTGGAGTGTGCAACAACAGCTCACCAAAGCTTCATTGCAATCAGCTGAATGGCATATGAACGCATAAAGGAAGGGGAGAGAGACACACACACGCACACGCACACAATCACGTAACATTCATTTTTATATATACAGATAATAATAATATTTTTTTTTTTTTAGCGTATGGCTTTTAGTGCCGGGAGTGTCCGAGGACATGTTCGGCTCGCCAGTTTTGTAGCTGCTTCGAGACGGACACCCAATGGGTGAGCTACAAGTACCGTTGAAGAGGAAAGTTGAAAGGGAAGGGCGAGGAGTTGGAAGGTAGCGGCTGTGGCCTATAGTGAGGGACCAACCCCGGCATTTGCCTGGAAGGAAGATGGGAAACCACAGAAGACCATCTTCAAGGTTGCCGGCGGGGGGATTCGAACCTCCTCGCCTCCCGGATGTGAGCGACTGCCATTAGTCATGCCGTAACCACCACGGCTAACTCACCCGGTATAATAATAATAATAATATCGTATGGCCTCGGGCGGCCGGACGCAAGCTTTGTTATTTGACACCCAAAGGGTAGCTTGCATGTTGAATTTAGTTGTTCCTTGAAGCACTATGAAAGTCAAGGAGGTTAGATATCTAAGCTCCTTCAACACTATAGCGCTTTCTAGTAGAGAAATGAGGAACTTTGTGTTGGCGAAAACCCCCGAGATTAATTTTGACATTATGAACACGGCCTACTGAATTCATATGGGTTCTTTGACATGCCAACATCGTATGACATGGTGTCGTAAATTTTGCCGCCTTTCAAAAATCACTTACCACGGCCAGGAGCGAACCTGCAAGCTTGGGGTTAGTAGACCGACAGGTTGACCACTCACCCACCGTGGAAAGTTTATATACAGATGAGACAAGGATTATTCAAATGGTGGCGTGGATGATATTTTTTTGTTTTAGGGGGCCTGATGCGGCTTAGGAAATCATTGCTTTCCACGGAGTAACGTTGAAGGAAGTCCAGAGAAACCATAAACCTTGCGTTTCTGTGTGCAAGTGGTAGTGATCGCGGGAACTAGAATGCGATACAGCAAATCATCTCGGACGATGGAATAACCATTGCCTATTGAGATGCGCGTCTACTGAGCCATGTCCGCGATATTCACCTTGCGATTGCCTGGCGCTATGAAGTAATAAGGTGCTCCTTAAATTTCCATGACAACCTGTTTAGTTTATTTCTCCATCACAATTCAAATCGGGAGGAATTTAATGACCTACAGGTTGGTATCCCCGCCACTTAGTTTCCATTACCACTCGTTTTGTTTATCCCTGCACAAAAATTCAAAATGATGGAATTTAGGGATTTTTCAGACCCCAATGTTAGATACACTGCTGGGAATTTCCCTCGTTAAGTCACATGACCTTGCACTGGGAACCATGCACAGGTTGGTAGCCTTTTACAATTCAAATTAGCCGCAACCAAGTATCCATGGTAACCCATTTTGTTTATTCTAATGGAGCAAACTTTCGCATTTTGCACCAAAATTTAACAAATCTAGGGAATTTTTGAATTTTTCACACTCCTAGGCTGGCAACCCTGATTACCTCAGCGCTAAAATTCGAAACTGGGGGAATTTTAGGGGATTTTAGAGATTGTTTACACCAGCCAACAACTTGATGAGGTGACAAGGATTCTCTGTCACCGTTTTGAATTTTTCAATCGATCGATCAATCAATCAATCAATCACCGGGTGAGTTAGCCGTGGTCGTTACGGCGTGGCTGAAGGCAGTCGCTCACATCCGGGATACGAGGAGGTTCGAATCCCCCCGTCGGCAACCATGAAGATGGTCTTCTGTGGTTCCCCATCTTCCTTCCAGGCAAATGCCGGGGTTGGTCTCTAACTAAAGGCCACAGCCGCTACCTTCCAACTCCTCGTCCTTACATTCACATTTTCCTCCCCAGATAACACTCCACACGCGACAGCATTTGTAGCTCACCCCATGGGTGTCCACATAGAAGCCGCTACAAACTTTGGCGGGCCGAACATTTCCTCGAACACTCCCGGCACTAAAAGCCATACGCTAAGAAAAGAAGAAAGACAATCAATCGGCCGCCATGTTCAAAGAGCCATAAGTGCACGCGCTCATTAAGCCAAGTCAAGTAGTTTTGGTTGGTTGGTTCCTCAGTTTAGGGGCTGCGATAACGCGGTCATGTAGCCCCGTGTACTTTGGGTGTGTGTAAAATCTGTCTGATAACCGGTGTTAATTGTGATGGCTGTATTAGTGTGTGTTATCGGGTTTTAATTCAAGAAAGGACTGTATACATTGAATTTTCAAGTAGTTCCTACTTTTGCTGCCAAACGTCACCGTCAACGACCACTAGTTCAGAACTTGGTTACTAGATGCCACCGCAGTCGGCTCCTGGCGACGAACGTTGGAACCTAAGAACGTTAGTTAAATTTAACCTATAATTTAGCTTCACACAAGTGTAATTTGTGGAAGGTTCTTTTAAATGGCATAAATCTATGACATGGGACGGCCGGCTTTACTTCCCCACCGAAGGCAGACATATTGAGGGATTTTTAACGCTCTTCAAAAAAACCGACGACTTTGGCCGGGTTCGTGAAGTAGTCTCCGCAGAGCTGATCTACTTCTAGTAGGGTCGTGGCAGACAAGTTATGAACCTCTGGGGTAGACACTCCGAGGTCAAGGAACGGAAGCTTGTGCTTTAACGTGACCGTTTATCTCGCGATCATGAGCCACGAGACCTCGTTTTTTCGTAGAATCCGAACCACAGGACATGACATTTCACTTCCAAAATCTTACATGCATTGACCGGGAATCGAACCCGCAAAACAGCTCGACTGCTGGAGCGCCGGAAGGCGGAGGTAGATTTCACCCGGTCAAACAGAAATATTTGAATTTACTAAATTTAGCACACGAGAAGCCCCATCTGATGATTCCGAAAATATTTTTTCACATCCCTTGGCGTAAGGTGAGACATATCAAAAATTCTTTCAGACAAAAGTTTCAAGTAAATTTTAACGAACTGTCTCCCATTTTAAACTGTTATAATGTATGCGTTTTTACTCCCTCGAAACTCAATTTTTCCTATCCCTTTAGTCAATAGTTGGTGCTATCAAAAATCTTTACTGAGAAGTTTTTGTTCCTTATCCGAAGAAATAGTACGAACTTTGAATGGATACGATATTTGAAATTTACGAGAAAAAAGTAATTTCTGGGTCATATGCCCGTTACGCCCCTTAAAACATTACTAATTAATAATGTTATTGAACTTACGTCCCTCTTAACTAAAGCAACTTGAAGAGACGTCAGGGTGCCGGAATTTCGTCCCGAAGGGGATCTTCAACGTGCCAGTAGCCTAAATCTACTCACACTGTTTCTTCACATTTCTGCACCCTCAAATGCCAGCTGGCTGCGCCAAGAATCGATCCTGCAACCTTGCACACAGCAGGCGAGAACGTTACTACTGCACTACGGAGCCGGTCATTATAGTCATTGAAGAAAGGCAATAATAGATAACTAGCGGGCCCGTGCGAGAAATCTCGCATGTTCATAAACCACACTTTCCCCAATAGGTTTATAATGAGACACTTAAGGAGAAAGGTTGTTATTTTCTTATTTCAACCAAATGATTATAGAACACTATTTACATTGCAGTTAGAATTGCAAATTCTACGCACGTTCCCTAATTAAAGAAGACAATCACTGAAAATTGGATCATAACACACACCGGTTATTCAATATTCCTCCCCCCCCCCCTTTAATTTACTGTTTCTGAAATCCATCCAAAATGATAAAGGAAAGACCTCAGAATGTTAAAATGACATGAAACAGGCGTCACAGCGGCCAAAATGTGAAGTGGACAGCATTTACGGAGCTTATTTTCCTACAGCAACAGTATATAAAAATCGCACACTTCGTACATTTACAAAATA
Source organism: Meconema thalassinum (assembly GCA_946902985.2). Lineage (NCBI taxonomy): Eukaryota > Metazoa > Arthropoda > Insecta > Orthoptera > Tettigoniidae > Meconema > Meconema thalassinum. The sequence goes on along the minus strand of OX336398.1, from coordinate 158,835,665 downwards.
AAAATGAAGAAATTATAGATATTTATGAAATTAGAGTGCAATTTGTCACTGTTAGTAATGCTCATTTGTCACGATCGGTCGCTTGTGAGTGCCACAAGAGGGATTTATACCACTGAAATATATAAAGAAAGTAGGTAGATTGTAGTTTTACGTGACCGTGAATCTTGTGATTATGAGCCACGGGACCTCCTTTTTACGTGGAATCCGAACCACAGGACATGGCATTTCACTTCGAAAATCTCACATGCATTGACCGGGAATCGAACCCGGACCGCCTTGGTGAGAGGCATACAGCTAGACCGCTGAGTCACCACGCCCCCTCCACTGAAATATATACATGATGATTAGTTGTAGGGGCTTTGCCATCGTGGTCATATGACTTGCCTGACACCCTATGTTATTGCTGTGGGTAAGTATGTGTGCGAGTATTTGAAATTGAGGCTAGGATAGACATAAAGGCAGGCACAGCCTAAGTTGGGAGTCATCCTGCCATTTGCCCGGAGTAGAACTGGGGAACTACTTATGGATGGCCGAGGTGGGAATCATACCTGCCTCGTCAGATTTCCACCTGAGTACGTCGTTTCAGAATTCCGAGACCAGAATTACATTTTTGAGCAAAACCAGAAATCGAACAAGAGCCACCCGGGCGACAGCCAACAATGCTAGCGGCTACACCACGTGTGGGTCGCACCTTACCGTTATGAGAGAGTGTTCTAAGACACAGATTGAGGGCGGAGAAGGAGAGGCGACCCTGCCCCATTATGTCCGTGACCTCTCCGCTAACTCGTGCTGGATACTTCTCACGCGTTTCCTTCACATACTCCACATTCACTTGGTCAACAGTCCAGGCCACGAACCACATCACCGCGCCACCTTAAATAAGTTACTAACAATGTAACCTTACCATTTGTCCCCCATCACTACAAACATGGTGATTATAGTCCGCGTCACCTTAAATAAGTTACTAACAATGTAACCTTACCATTTGTCCCCCATCACTACAAACATGGTGATTATAGTCCGCGTCACCTTAAATAAGTTACTAACAATGTAACCTTACTATTTGTCCCCATCACTACTAACATTGTGATTATAGACCGCGTCACCATAAGTTACTAACAATGTAACCTTACCATTTGTTACCCACCACTACAAACATGGTGATTATAGTCCGCGTCACCTTAAATAAGTTGTGATCAACACGAGATATTTTAAGTAGTGAGGGGTGAAATTTAATTTTTATTTATTTCTTATTTAATTTATCGACTTGGCGATATCTTGGCTTTGTAGCCCCGAGTATTTGCTAGGATTTGGAAGGAGGCAGCCATCGCTCTTTACGTTAGAAAACTATCCCAGCATTCGCCCGAGTTGAGATTCGAACCCATAAGATAAGTCTCGCGAGGCTGAGTGCAGCCCGTTCCAACACTGGAACTGATTTTTTGCGTGGATCACCAGCTCGGCTTCATCCATGGTCTCTGCGAGAGATCATTCCTCTACTGTCGCAAGGACGGTGTCTGGGAGCTGATACAACTGGGGATGGTGACCGCTAACTTGTGTCTAATTAACGAAGTCGGCCGTGGTCTTGTTCAACGGAACCGCCCCGGCATTTGCCTGGTGGTGAAAATGGGAAACCTCTAAGACCATTTTCAGGACGGCCGACGTGGGATTCGAACCCACTCTCTGCCACTCTCGACCACCGTGGCCGGTCATTTGTGTATTACGAGTACGGTACATATTAAAAACAGCAGCCCAAGTTTACATATTACGCTACTAGAATGGTTTGAGTCGAATAAAATTGCATTTCTTTAGCCGGTTGGTTGGTTCCTCAGTTTAGGGGCTGCGACAACGCGGTCATGTAACCCCATGTTCTTTGGGTGTGTGTAGAATCTGTCTGATAACCGGTGTTAATTGTGATGGCTGTATTAGTGTGTGTATCTGTTTTTTATTTAAGTACAGACTGAAACTTAGAATTTTTCAAATAGTTCCTGCGTTTGCCGCCAAACGCCACCGTCAATGACTACTAGGCCTAGTTCAGAACTTAGCTACTAGACGCCACCACAGTCGGCTCTTGGCAACGAACGTAGAAACCTAAGAGCGTTGTTTACATTCTTAACCTATCCAATTTAGCTTCACACAGGTGTAATTAGTGGAAGGTTCTTTAACATGTCATAAATCTATGACATGGGACCGCCGGCTTCACTTCCCCTCCAAAGGAAGGCATACTGAGGGATTTTTAACGCTCTTAAAAAATCCGACGGCTTCGGCCGGGTTTGAACCCGCTATCTCGGGCATTTTAGCCGGTTGAATGAAAGCTAAAATCTTGAACGGATGTTGGCAACCGGGTTTGAACCCGCTATCTCGGGCATTTTAGCCGGTTGAATGAAAGCTAAAATCTTGAACGGATGTTGGCAACCGTGATTGTTGCTCGTCATGTGTTTCCTTGGCGCGGTGGGTGAGACGCGTGCCAAAAGTAGAGAAACGCAGCGCACTTCAGCACATTCCGAGATGACGTCACGTACGAGACATTCGTCTTCTTTCTTGGCCTCCTGTTATGAAGATAGCAAATCAAGTGTGTGGGCACGCTCTTTAAAAACCTGTCAGGTGCACTGCTATTCGTGTTTATGATCTCCTTGCTGTTTGGAACAGAGTAAATACAAGTAAAAAAAAAAAAGACTTCCATGAATAATCAGTCGCTGTGGGCAAATTTACGAAGAACAAGGTGGTGTTGATAATTCAAACTAGGTGCTATCTCTTAAATCGTGGGTGTGGTACAATATGCCACTAACGGGCATGTGGGTAAAGCAAACAATGCCATGTTACGCTCTCATATGCTTGAACGATTACGTATTCTGACAGGTCGTTACCCCAAACCCAAGTATCTTACCTATATATACGAAGGTGGATCAAAAAGTTAATTGCACTAACGCGCTGCTGCAGCGCGCTTTGTGTCGCAAACGTGTGCACAGCGGAGAAAGGGACAGACACTGCTCACACATCTGTTAGGCAGGTCGCTGTGGTGTCTCGTCTTGTATGGTGTGAATAGTGGCCAAAAGCAATAGCGCGTCGACTGGACGTTCACTCCAAATTTGAGGTGCGTGCGACAATCCGATTCCTATGGGCCAAAAGGAAGAATTGCACGGACATTCATCGTGAAATTAGTGCTGTGTAAGGGGAGCGGGCCATTTCCCGGCAAGGGATCGTATGGTGGTGTCAGCAATTCGAAGCCGGACGCACGGATATCACGAACGAATATCGCGAGGGTAGGCCCTCAACGTCCAGGACCCGTGTAATTGTCAACAATGTGAATGCGATCATTAGACAGAACGGTGGTGGACATTCCCAGACCGATGAGGAGGTGAAGGCCGCTGTCTCCGTGTGGTTGCAGAACGCTGGAGGAACTTTCTATGCATCCGGCATCGATAAGTTGGTTGTGCGTTCGCAGAAATGTTCGGAGTCTCTTGGAAACTATGTGAAAATGTGACGTTACATTGTATGTCGTTATAGGCGTGTTGGTGTTGTATAGGTGGTGTAATAAATGGCCATAAATGGGAAGTGCAACATATTTTTTGATCTGCCCTCGTATAATACGCTAAGGTGTATGTTTCACAAAACTAACGCTCCTAAACCAGAGGGTTTGGTTGGTACCAAAATCTTCCAAATCGTCTCAACAGTACAAAAAAAACTTGCATTTCTTGAAAAGTCAACGAAATATATGTTTATGAAGTGCTCTTAAACAAATACACAATACGATAGACCCTGGCAGAACCGTGTCGCGCACAGCCCACATAGCACTAGTACCGGGCGGGTAGTCTGTACACATGGGGCACACACAACCCAGATAGACCCTGGCAGAACTGTGTCGCGTACAGCCCACATCACACTAGAGCCGGGCGGTAGTCTGTACATAAGGGGCGCACACAACCCATTATGCGAGAGTCTCGTACGGGTCCGCTAGTATTCACTATAAACGGCACGATTTAGGCTATCAGGCCTGTTCTGTCTCCAGATTTATTTCGTTCACCTATCTCTCCTTAGGTCTACCAATTCTTCTACCATTTGCTTGATAAGAGTAGGGATGAAAAGATTAGCTCGGGACAGGGAAGAATGGAGGGCAGCATCACACCAGTCAAAAGACTGAAGACTCAAACGCACAGTAGTTTGATAAGTTTTGATCGATTTATAGAATCATTGTGAGTCAATACGGAATATTCTTCTATAGCCATCACCCATAATAGTTTTGCCTACTGTCATATTTAATACCCCACCCGTTTAAACTTGTGGCACTATCGTTTGTTTAAGAAATCAGAAACCCTTATTGACGTCAAATTGACAGGTGAAAAGCTAAAGGAAGGAGATTTCTGTTACTTAGGAAGTAAAATAACCAGTGATGGACGAAGCAAAGATATAAAAAGTAGGTTGGCCCAGCGACGAAACGTATAAGGTGCGTTCAAAAAGTAACGAGCCGGATGCATAATTACAGAAACCAGTACCTGTATGTTAGAAGTATTGGCCCTGGCTGTTGAGGCACTTGTCCCACTGTGACACGAGGCGGTGAATGGTTGTCTCATACAATTCCCCGGGCTGCGATGTGAACCAGTTCCGCACGTACGGCTGGACGTCGGCGTCCTAGGTGAATCGTTGGCCCCGCAGAGCCCTTTTCAGCGGACCAAACATGGCGTAATCACAGGGAGAGTGGTCGGGATTGTATGGAGGGTGGCCGAGAACCTCCCATTTGAATTTCTGCAGGAGTGCCGCGACTGTGTTGGCCGTATGAGGTCGTGCATTGTCGTGGAGCGACCACGGCGGCTATGGCGTTCACTGTCACTCGGCGGTCCTGGGTAATGAGTGCATCAACCAGCTGGACGTTGTCATCGGTAATGCAGGGGGTGCCCCAGACCGGGCGTCATCGGTTAACGACATCCGTCCTTTCCTGAAGCGCTTGTGCCACGCCTTGAACCTTGCAAGGGGCATGCAGTGTTCGCCGTACACTTGTGACATTCGGCGATGAATGTCCGTTCCCCCCTACTCCTTCCGCTGTCAGAAACCGAACACCACCTCTTTGCTCTTCGTTTGATGCCTCATGTCACTGTTTGCAATGTGACTGGCAGCATTGGACGATTGATGGATGCTGCTGCTCGCTTTGTATCGTCACGTGACGTGCACGCGTGCCCTCTAGCGACGGGCTGTGACCTTCCACGCTCTGGTCGGAACCACACCTCGTTACACACGCCACGATTAGCCGATGTCGTCACCGGTTTGCGCATTCCAGCCTCCGGCTCGTTACTTTTTAAACGCACCTTATATATAATAAATTACGAGCAGATGACCTCGTAGTTCCGCCTCTTAAAACAACAATAACTAACTATATAATAAATATTTTAATTCATGTATTGATTGGCGTATTTGAACAACTTCGTAGTGTTTTATTTTGACACTCCAGGATGAGGACTTCCTATTGTAGATGCCTTTTGTCAAGCCAAATTAATTATTATTATTATTATTATTATTGTTATTGCACGATATCATGCAGAATCACCCGGAGTATAGCGACGTATTTCTGCCCCTATATCGCTCAGGTTAACGACACACAGACACACACATACCACAGACTGTAACTGGTCCATACTGTTCTCATGTTAGAACACATCTCCATGGAATTAATTACAATATTGCGGCAACTACACGCCTGATGGTCGTTTTGTAGGAAACCCACACGTTTCATTGACATGTTCCATCCGGCGATCAGCCGTGTCATGGGACTGGCTGAGTTTAAATGGAACTGTATCAGCTGAAGGGACAGTCACCACCTCAATGCTAATATCGAGTTTCTTATCACTAAAACCATGACGGAAGTGTCATGGAACTTTTACCGGTCTCCTTCTGCTTTTACGGCCTCATTGGACCACTTCAGTCGATCATTTCTTGGTCCTCTTCTTCAGTAAGTTTTCTTTCCGAGTTGCCCAGTTGCTTTTCATTCGCTCGGATCTTCTCAGGCGCTCCTCATCTGTAAATACCCTTTTTACTGTAAGACGTTTGTCTATTTTTGTTTGCAATCTTATTTTTGTCTTTCAGTTTTTTAATTTTTTCGTTTTGTTTTGTTTTGTTTTGCTTTGCTTTGCTTTGCTTTGCTTTGCTTTGCAAGTCATCGAAAGTTTTTATATTATATCTTAACATATAAAATGTGGTTCATGGTGTAGCCTCGTCCAAGTTCGTGAACTATCAGCAAGGGCAGAGTGGCCGTATTTATTTATTTACGTAGTTTACACCCACATATAAGCACTTAAATAAAAAATACGATATATTTAAGTCATCTAAGAATTAAGAGGGAATTTAGTTTGTCATCTTCCTCCTCTCCCAAAACCTCTTCAGTCTGGCTGACTTTTCCTCAGCAGATATGACTAGGAACCGGATTCTTACGTTTTTACCTATTTTTTCCTTACTTCTAAATACAAAAATACTTCAATATTTTTCCAAATCACTCAAAAGAACCATATTCATGAATTCTCTAGTACCTTAAAAAAAGTAATTGCCCTTTTTTCCCATTTATTAGCCTACTTTCGATTTGTGCAAAACTAAAGTAGATTTATGAGATCAACACAGGGCGAAAAAGACCCGACTGACTGACTGTGTGGGTGCTCTGAATGTCTGTCCGTCCGTCCGTCCGCCCCCCCCCCCCCCCCCTCCTATCAATTCGAACACGTTGAAACCGAATTGAATGAAATTTTGTACAGAGGTAGCACTAGCAAAGGGCACCTCATATTCATGTTTAATATCCGTATAACACATTGTATTTCAACAAGCTACTACAACCAACATTCAATTATACTCCTTGTAAAGGACAAAAGAGTAATAACAAAATGAATTTAGGAGAAAGTAGGCTATATGTTCTTTACTGAACATCTTTTTGTAGTATATTTGAATTTCAAGTCCATAATTTATAAAACTAAACCACAAGACAGTGTTAATTCCTAGGTCTAGTTGATTGAGAGAAATCCTACCTGCCAGAAATGTCAAATAATTTTGCCACTTTTCAGCTTATATCTTATTGTTTAGTTATTTACTGTCTGGAAAGTGGGGATCAATCTCTTGTTGTTTCCAAGTTCCCTGTATTCTAAATACAGTTAATTAAACGGGCTACAGTGTGAGAATCACCTCTGACATCCTTGGTTTTATTGAATTTGAATAATTAACATATTTAAGGAGAGCAAATATTGCCTAAAGGTGTGAAGTTCTTGATAATTTGATGACGTATCATAAGTAAAATATTTACACCCTCGTTGCAATACGATTTTCTTCGAACAATTACGGATTAATTTTAAGCTTTGTGCAGTTAATGTCAACTTTTGCTACACTTTAAACATAAAACCCTATTCTACCTATTAAAAACTAAAAAAAACTATCTTATGTCTTTGAAAACCTAAAATGACAATTTCAAAATCTTAAAAGTCCGATCCCTAGTTATGACATACCGGTACTGTTTTCGTTCCTTAGATTTTAGTGATGTCGTACAGTATTATTTGGTGTATTGGCTTTCACGGCCAGTGAATTAAAACTCAGCAATATTTCTAGGTTCGCTACTCCTGTGGGGGTCCGGGCGCGGACACCAAGAGCCCGCTGATGAGCCAGCTTGGTTTCCCAGACGAAACCCTACACAAAACACGGCAAAAACCTAGACAAATTGCTGAGTTTTGATTCTCTGACCGTGAAAGCCAATATACAATCTTTTTTCGAAGCCTTCATAGGGAGGTTAAGGCGCGTGGCGCTCTATGGAAGTGAAACTTGGGACTATTGGTGCAGCAGAAAAGAGGAGATTGAAGCGTTTGGAATATGGTGTTATAGGAGAATGATTGTCAGATGGGTAAATAGAGTGACAAATGAAGAAGTATTAGGACGAGTGGGAGATGAGAGATGTTTCTGGCGACAGCTAATGAAGAGAAGAGATAAGTTGGTAGGACACATACTAAGACACCCAGGAATAGCAAGCTTAATTATGGAAGGAAGGGGTCGAGGACAAGAACTGTAGGGGTAGACCAAGGTTAGAATATGTTAAACAGATTGCCTCGGCTGTAGGGTGTGGTAGCTATGTAGAGATGAGACGACTAGCTCTGGACAGAGAGGCATGGAGAGGTGCATCAAACCAGTCAAAATTCTGAACACTCAAGCAACAACAACAACAACACTGAGACAATGTAGTAAAGCTGTCATCATTACAAACATCCTTTTCTTTTATTATTACATAAACTTAGACAACTATGTTGTAAGCTACATATTTGGCGACAAGTAGGCTATAACATGAAACTAAAAATTTTTCCTACGCATTTCCATAACTGAAATGTTTGATAAGTCGATATTATTTTGACATCCCGTAATGATTCGAGATATCGAGGTTAATTGTAATAACATACCATCGCAGCAATTACCTAGAAGGAGTGTGGAAAAACTCACATTCAGGATGAACGTCAGTGTCAGGATTAGATTCATCGATACCCAGACTTCGAGCTTCCTGGTTCAGTCTCGATGCGGGGAAGGAAATGGCTAGATTAACGGTTGATTTAAGTAGGCAACGCTAACTGTTGAAATCAGCCTTTCTTTTACGAAACCCTACCGGTAATATACATTGAGAACATAAAAAAAACTCATGTCAATTCCGGCTTGCGTTTGAACTGTGTCAAGGACACTTCGGGGAATGAATGACAAGTGTTGGACAGGACCTTGAGTCTAAGACACATATAGCCAGTCATTCTACACCAGGGTTTTGTTTTCAAAATAAACGCTGTAAGTGGCAGGTTCACCATTAACATACCAATATTAGCGATGATGCAATCTGGCGTAGTCTTCTGGTAAAAAAAATAAACAGTGCTGCAAAATGTATTTGCTGAAAAGCACTAGGTAGTAAATAGGAGTGGTGGCCAGTAATGGTCATGGTTGCAGTGTGGCACAAACGACCAGATTTTTCATATATATTTTGTTACGGACTGATGAAGACGAAAACTAAGGGATAACATGTTTCGCTCGTCAAGCGAGCGTCATCAGATCCAAATCTGAAAGACAAGTCGATCTCTGTAACAATAATTTGATGATGATTGTTGTTTTAAGGGGCCTAACATCAAGGTTATCGGCCCCTAATGGTCTGGGTGAGAGCGAAAATGACATTCAAATGGAAACCAGAACGAAAATTAAATGAGACGGATTGAAACAACTCACAAAATGTTCTTGAAAAAGGGAATATAGAACGAAAAGATTCACAAAAGGAATAGATTGAAAAATACGCACAAAATGTAATTTAGATTCAAAATACCCACAAAATGCAATTGAGAATCATAACACTTGCAAAATGCCCACCACACAAAATGCAATTGAGATTTAAAATTCTTGCGAAATGCGGTTTTTGGTTGAAAATACTTACAAAATGCAATTGAAATTCAAAATACTCACTAAAATGCCCTGAGCCTACATTGAAAGACTTACTAAAAATCAATTTAGATTGTCAATCTTTACAAAATGCAATTGAGGTTGAAAACAATCGCAAAATGCAATTTAGATCGAAAAAACATACAAAATGCAACGTAGATTAAAAAATACCTACAAAATGTAGTGTAGGCCTAGATGAAAAAATCGCTAAACGGAATTTAGATACACGGGGAGCCAAGTAACAAAATCAGTGCGGGAATCTTAAAGAGAAAAGGAAAGATAATGAAAAGAAAACAAGAGGTCTGACCCCTTGAAGGAGGAGGGATCGGGAAAGATGAGACAAGGGCCAATTAAGGCGGGTAAGTGAAAGACTCCTTAGACCTCAGATACCCTAATACCGTCGGGGTCGGAAAAGAACAAGAGTTGACCAAGGGAGGTCGACAGGAAAGAAGACGAGCCCGGCACAAGTGGAAGCAATGCCGGACTCAGCTGGGGTCCCGTAGTCGCCAACTCACGTCCTCCAAGATGTGAGCCCCTGGGGGAACAATAATTTATGCCAGTTTCGGTGCGCAATATTGGGCTCCTCTCCTGACCTTCTTGTGTTTTTTAGCTTTAGTATGCTTGCCACGGTGGGTGAGTGGATAGCGTGTCGGTCTACTAACCCCACGATTGCTGGTTCGCTCCTGGACGTGGTAAGTGATTTTTGAAAGGTGGCAAAAATACGACACGCATGTCATACGATGTTGGCATGTCAAAGAACCCATTTGAATTCAGTAGGCCGTCTTCATAATGGCAATATTAATCTCGGGAGTTTCCGCCTACACGAAGTTCCTCATTTCTCTACTAGTCAAGGAACAACAACGAAATTCGACATGCAAGCTACCCTCTGGGTGTCAAATTACAAAGCTTGCACCCGGCACCCGAGGCCATACGATATCATTATCATTAATTTGAATATGAGTTTAAAGAGATTAATATCCGTTCTTTTATCGCTTATTGCTCGTCGTGACTTACAAGGGGAGGATACGATGCGTGGGTCACTGATTCGAACCATCTTTAGTACACGTGTAGGACATGACCAGGTGCAAGTAGTAAGGTGCGCTTCTCAACAGTTTCCGAGAAATTAATTAATTGCAATTGCAATGCGGCGTCTATGTGCGTGGTCCAGCGGTAAGACCCCTGCTTCGTAAGCGTGGGATCGCTGGATCGAATCCCACGATCATTCCATGTGAGATTTATGCTGGACAAAGCGGAGGCAGACAGGTTTTTCTCCGGGTACTCCGCTTTTCCCCGACACCAATTTTATTCTAGCAACACTCTCCACTATCAGTTCATTTCATCTGTCATTCATTTAATCATTTTCACAGGGAAGGGCGACATGCTTCGGCAGCCGGCACAGTTCATATCCTCGCCACTAAACTTCATTCATTCCATTCCCTGACCCGGTCGGTTGACTGGAAGCAGGCTGTGGATTTTCATTTTCATTTTCATTCCATTCCCTGACCCGGTCGGTTGACTGGAAGCAGGCTGTGGATTTTCATTTTCATATAGTATTTTAGGAACGAACGAAGAGAAGACAGCTAGTGGGTTAGTTTTGTAGTATGAAAGACGTTAAGACCTATAGTAGGTTCTTATTTTTAAAAGATAATAACGATAATAATAACCCTCGCTTTGTACTGATGGAGTATGAATGAATGAATGGATGAATTGTAAGTTGCGTGAACTTCACGTAAAGGTGAGCTGTGATTGGCTGAGTTTGAATGGTGCGCTTGCGGGTGGGAGTGTTCTTCATTGTGATTAGCTGTAGGTTTAGGGCTTTTTGGGTGTAGCTCTACAAAACATTATTAAATCTACAGTGACACCCCCAGATAGTATCTGCCCTAAAGAAACACTATACCGTACTAAAAAGAAATAGTAAAACCCCAGCAGAAATCAGTGTGGTAATTATCTCTACTTAGTACAAAGAAGTCCCCGATTCTTGGATGCCACGGGTAATCTCGAGAGCCACTGGATGGATTTTGATGCGGTTGCCACCATTCTGTAAAGGATTTTTCGAGGAAGGTTTCTGTCATTTAGGACCAAAGGAAGTCTAGCAGTAACGACCTCAGTGAATCGAGTCGAAAAAAAAAAACCTGCCATCCGTGCGCCCTTTAAGCTTCCGCACAGCAGTTATCCGCATCCGCCCCGCAACCGCACAACTGTTATCCGTATCCGCCCGCATCCCCACGGCTGTTATCCGCATCTGCACCATATCCGCACGGCTGTTATCCGCATCCGCCCCGCACCCGCACTTTTATCCGCACGTTTGTTATCCGAATCTACTGGCATTACATTAATATTTTTAAGTTAATTTGATCCAGAATTATAGCAACACATTGTGACATTTGAGGAGAAAGTCGTTCCCTTAGGCTATGTATGTCAAGTGCTATGTTTAAAATGAATGTTATACAGCCAGAATTACAACCCTTTGCAGTTCAGAGTGTTAATTATGCTTAATGACATAATTTGAATGAGATTAGCTTAAATCATCATCTTACATTTGTCATGAATAAAACATAACGGAACACATCCGGGTCCTATTAATAATATTGAACAAGTCCAGATTGTATTGTAAAAAACTATCCGCAAATTTACTCCAAAACATTACCGCAGCTTATCCGCACAGCCATGCATGATGAAAACCCGCGGATATCCTCAGGGCTTTGCTAATAGCCTATAATCTTGACAAACGTGTATTGGGAACTGAGATAAGAGCAGTATTGGGTGTCGTAAGCTGGCTGGAGGAGCCTATACAATGACACGGCACCGGAAGTAGACAAGGCACGGTTCGTGACCGATATGTCTCCAACAGAGATATACTAGACTCACGACAACCGCGCAACGAGCAAGACGGGCTTTACTGCAAGCTTCACCTCCCATGTGATCTGTCAATTCCACTATAATGCATTTTAGAAGGGGATATATATATCCTTATAGAGCCGGATATCTGGTGGTTACCATGGCAACAAGTGTTCTTCATCTAGGTCTATGCTTTCTAGTTTAGTAGAGACATCTGTATGTTGCTATAAGAACAACTTACTTACTATTACTGAAGTTAGGCTACGTCCCGAAGCTCAAGTTGGTAACTATTGTCCCTAAGCTCAAGTTGGTAACTATTAACTATACTCACTATTGTGAAAGAAGAACACTGACAGCTGTCATCCACTCACAAGGTGGAGTGTGTAGTGGAGGTGACCGGGTTAACGGTTTCCATGGCAACAACAAGCCCTCTTGCTGCGACTTCCGCGCCATGGCGTGGCGTGCCTTTGCCACTCGCTGTCGGTATTATCCTGTGTACCTATTGAAGTGTATTTTTAAGGCCTCTTCGGTGGCGTAGTCGGTAGCATGCTGAGCTTTTATGCCCAAGATCGCGGGTTCAAACCCGGCCAAGTCGGATATTTTAAGAGCGTTAAAAATCCATCAATATGCCTTCCTTCGGCGGGGAAGAAAAGCCGGCGGGTCCATGTCATATTTATGGCATGTAGGCTAAAAGAAACTTACACTTACAACAATTGTGTGAAGCTTAAATTTGCTCATTAGTTCCAACGTTCGCTGCCAGGTGCCAGTAGCGGTAGCATATAGTAGTCAAGCTCACAGCTAGGTGTCGTTGAAAGTAGCATTTGGTAGCGAAATTGGGAACTATTTGAAATTGATCGTCTGCAGTCCTTACCTGAATTACAGGTAACACAAAAGAATACAGCCATCATAATTAACACCGGCTATCAGTCAGATTCTACACACACCCAAGGTACACACACGGGGCTAGATGACCACGTTGTCGCAGCCCCTTAACTGAGGAACCAACCTGCGCAGTGTATTTGCTTATTATTTTGCGTGATAGAAGATCCTATAATTATTTCGTGTTATACGTACAAAAATACAAGCAGCAACTGACATTGAGGTAACTTGTCACAGTGGCAACTAGGAATTTCCCCACGTGCTGGCTTCGCCAGCTGTCCGTGTTGTGCTTTCAGAATACAGACTATAGCTTCTGGGAACTACTCATTACGTACTACGCACTGCGGGGCTTTGAAACGTGTGCGCGCTTCAAGCTTTGCTTCCTTCTTAGACTTCTGTTCTAAACACGTTAGGTTTACATGCCGTTGCCAAACCGAAACTCAAAAAAAGGCAGTGCTTTGGAACGTGTGCTCCCTTTTTATGAAGCGCACCTGCGCCTCTTTACTGCGAGAACTAAAAGCTCGAGCAGTCATAACCTCCCTATGAAGGCTTCCAAAAAGGTGGTATATTGGCTATCACGGCCAGTGAAGTTTGAGTTTTAGGTATTAAAAAGTAATTTTTGAGAGCCTTTGTCTGGAGCGTGGCGCTATATGGAAGTGAAACTTGGACTGTTGGCGCAGAAGAAAAGAGGAGAATAGAAGCGTTTGAAATGTGGTGTTACAGGAGAATTATGAAGATCACATGGGTGTATTAAGAAGAGGTATTAAGACGAGTGGGAGAGGAGAGATGTTTCTGGCGTCTGCTAATAAAGTGAAGAGATAATAATAATAATAATAAAAATAATAATAATATCGTATGGCGTCGGGTGCCAGGTGCAAGCTGCAAGCTTTGTAATTTGACACCCAGAGGGTAGCTTGCATGTCGAATTTCGTTGTTCCTTGAATCACTATTTAAGTCAAGGAGGTTAGATATGTAAGCTCCTTGAACACTATAGCACTTTCTAGTAGAGAAATGAGGAACTTTGTGTTGGCGGAAACTCCCGAGATTAATTTTGCCATTATGAACACGGCCTACTGAATTCAAATGGGTTCTTTGACATGCCAACATCGTATGACATGCGTGTCGTATTTTTGCCGCCTTTCAAAAAATCACTTACCACGGCCAGGAGCGAACCTGCAATCTTGGGGTTAGTAGACCGACACGCTAACCACTCACCCACCGTGGCAAGCTAAGTGAAGAGATAGATTGATTGGACACACACTAAGACACCCAGGAATAGCAAACTTAGTTATGTCAGGAAGCGTCGAGGGCAAGAACTGTAGGGGTAGATCAAGATTAGAATATGTTAAACAGATTGCGTCGGATGTACGGTGTGGTAGCTATGTAGAGATGAAACGATTAGCTCAGGACAGGGAGACACGGAGCGCTGCATAAAACAGTCAAAAGATTGAAGACAAACACACACTCGTTTTAGTTGTGATATCGACCAAGTTCCTAGCTGAGAACTCTGCAGCGTACGTGCACAAACTGAGGTCTAAGTTTTAAATTTGTTTTGACGTGACGACGTCAAATTAATTGTTGGAATACAGTGACGTTCGAGTGTCGCTACTGTCGTTTTTGGATGTCACGGGTGAAACTCTGGATGGATTCTGATGTGGTTTTCAACATTCTGTAAAGGATATCTCGAGGAAGATTGCTGTAGAAAATGATTTATTTATGAACAAAGGAAGCCGAGCAGTAACGATTTCAGTGAAAACGTCGAAAACAAACTTGGCGTCCGTGCGCTTCTTATGCTTACGCTGGGCAAACCGTTAAAAATATCAATATACTATGAGCGTAAGAATTGGTCAGCATGAAACGTTTTACAAATAAGTCCGCAGAAGTTTTTACGTTTTCATTTCTTCCAACAATCTCCATTCAAATATTGAGGCGAAAGTTTACGAGCTTGCCAGGGGCGAGCCTATCACCCCAGTTACAGCCTAGCTACAGGCGTACATATTACCCCAGATACAGCCAGCAGCAAACTGTCGAGTCGTATTGAGTTAAAACTTCAGAGAAAAGTGTTTGTGTTTGTAGTTTCCCTGGAAGCGCAACTCGGCTTTTCTTCATTTCGCCTGTGAACTTTCCGTTCCGCAAAATACATAATTGAAAAATATACGAAGCTGAAATTTCGTAAGAGCAACGGTTTAAACAAATCAGTCCGAGAAGACGTTGCCACGCTCAAATATCGTCACGCCACGTAGTTGCACTCACTATTATTTTTTTTCATTAGTGCCAAGATTTTTCCTACCTTTCAAAAATCAAAATTCCTCGAATTTGGAATGGAATTGGTAATCACGACGATGAGGCGGACACTGCCATCGATTAACAATGATTTGTTATTATTTCACTCTATAACAACTTCTAGTTCGGAGTCCGAGCCATAACACACACATTATGGGGCACGCTTGTGTGTTAGCCACTATATTTCAGTAGGTTAAAGCTAAGAACATTGCAGTTACTCTGTCAACATGGCGGAAACACAAACCACCCCTCTCCTCTGCTCTCCCCTCCTGGCGGTTTGTGCGGAAACTATTTGAATGCTCATACATAAACATACGAACAGAAGTCTTGTGCACATAACCTACTTATTATTCAAGACATTAAGAGGAAGTTCCTCCGTAATTACTCGGCATACTCGGTGCTATATTTAGTCAAGTTCCGACCTCGTATGTCGGTCGGTCTGCTGGAACAAGTGAACTGATGGACTATCCAGGGTTGTGGAGCGATGTGCGACATGGATCAACGTTACTACAGTCCAGCCGCCAGTGTCCGGCTCTGACGTTTGGTGATGGTGTGAGAAGAGGGGGGTAAAGAGAACAATATAGCCAACCTACGGCTCAAGCAGCCCTAACCTCCCTATGAAGGTTAATGATGATAATTGTTGTTTTAAGGGGCCTAGCATCCAGGATATCGGCCCCTAATGGTCTGAATGATAGTGAAAATGTCAATGAAGTGGAAACCAGAACGAAAATTAAGTGAGCAGGAAAATACTTACAAAAAGGAACTCAGATTGAAACTCTTCACAAAATGGAGAGCGGTAATACTTACAAAAGGGAATTTCAAACGAAAATACTCACAAAAGGAATAGATTGAAAAATACCCACAAAATGTAGAAAGTTCAAAATACGTACAAAATGCAACGTACAGTCGAAATACTTACAAAATGCAAGTGAAATCAAAATACTTACAAAGTGCAAATGAGATTGAAAATACGTACAAAATGTAATTTATATTCAAAATACCCACAAAATGCAATTGAGAATTAACTACTTGCAAAAAGCGGTTTAGGTTGAAAATACAAAATACAATTGAAATTCAAAATACTCACAAAAGTACCGCCCCCCATATTGAAAGACTTACTAAAAAGCAATTTAGATTGTCAATCCTTACAAAATGCAATTGAGGTTGAAAAACGCTCACAAAATGCAATTTAGATCGAAAAGACTTACAAAAAGCAACGGAGATTGAAAACGCCCACAAAATGGAGGGGAGATGAAAAAAAAAAAAAAACACCACACACAGTGCGGGAATCATAAAAGGCAAAGGGAAATATAATAAAAAGGAAACAAGAGGTCTGACCCCTCGAAGAAGGAGGGATCAGGAAAGATGAGACAAGGGCCAATTAAGGCCGGAAAGTGAAAGACACCCAAGGCCTCCGATACCCTAATATCATCGGGTCGGAAAAGAACAAGAGTTGACCAAGGGATATCGACAGGAAAGAAGACGGAGAGGAGCCCGGCACAAGTGGAAGCAATGCCGGACTCAGCTGGGGTCCCGTGGTCGCCAACCCACGTCCCACTAGATGTGAGCCCACGGGGGGTCCCTATGAAGGCTTCCAAAAATATGGTATATTGGCTCCTTCATAGGGAGGTTATGGCTGCTTGAGCTTTTAGTTCTCGCAGTAAAGAGGCGCAGGGAGCTTCATAAAAAGGGAGGTAGCGCGCAGTTCGCTACTCATGTGGGGGTCCGGGCGGGGACACTAAGTGCCCGATGATGAGCCAGCTTTGTGTCCTAGGTGAAACCCCACACAAGACACGGTACAAACCTAGAAAAATTGCCGAGTTTTAATTCACTGGCCGTGAAAGCCAATATACCAATTGAATAAATGTTTATTAATTTGTATCGATAGCCCTCAAGGATATCCGCAAGATGTCGCCATGCGATTGTTTGTATGGCTGTGCGGATAAGCTGCAGGTAAATTCGTTTATAATAAGATGTGCATATCTGACAAGTAGTTCCGTGAAGAACTATACAGCCTATTTTCAGATATCCTACTTATGTTAATTACCTCTATCAACATACAAAATTTCAGTTTGATTGCTGTAATAGATTCGTAGATATTGCGATCCATCTAAATAGTTCGGATGGTCACCATGTTGGTATGTTATATGTATAGGCCATAGTAGTGTACAATTAAAGGAAAATTATTGCGTAGGTTCATTATTCAAACTTTCACTTCGATCGCATGATTACGACACAAGAAATAAAAACTTATTTTAAAATTCGCACAGCCGCCATCTTGAGGTTATGTAACCAATTGAATTAAATTAGATACCAGTGCATTACAATCTGTATAAACATTTCCTGTACCAAGATTCATTGAGATTGGATCAATAAATCGCGAGAAAGGTCCATTTAAAACTTTCAACTTCGCTTGGCCGCCATATTCGTTCTGTAGTTAACTGCTTTTTGAAAGTTTTATAGATAAACTTCAAGTAGTGCCCTTTATTTCCGACCATAACTTCAGGGTGATAACGGTAATAGTTTCGGAGATATTTAATGCTGGTGAAATATTTCGCACAGCCGCCATGTTGGATTGGTGAGACGTAACAAAATTTGAAGGGCTCGGTCGCTCCAGCCATTTAGGAAACCCCCCCACACGCACACGCACACGCACACACACGCACACACGCACGCACGCGCGCGCACAAAAGGTGATCTCATAAGCCTTTTTTTTTTCATAAATGAAAATAAGCTGAACATCTTACACTACAGTGGTAAAATCAGAATGCCTATATGCGAGTGAATGCCTAGTATTAAATTATAAATGAGAAACTTGAAGTACCAGAAAGGACAGTTATGAGAAAATCTTAGGCCCATTTAAAAGAAAAGAAGTATGGAAATTAAGATACAGGAAATATACAGGACTATAGAAAGCATAACAGAAACGAAAAGAAAAAGTAGTTTGATATTTTTGGACATATTTACAGAATGGACGATTCCAGATTAACAAAAAGGATATTCTAGTACCTTTGAGAGTAAAGGTCAACGACTAGCTGGATTCAAGAGGTGAAGAAAGATTTAGAATGAAATAATATAAGAGAAGACACTGTGGACAGAGATTTTTCGAAATAAGGTATTGAGTATGGAAGGATTCCAGTGAAGAATTGAAATTGACGCGTGGTCCATAGGCCTCAAGATGAAAAGAAGAAAAAAGAAGAAAATATAAGGATAAAGTAAAAAAATTAAGAAAAAGGAAAAGAAGGAAAAAAGGAAGAGAAGGAAAGAAGGAAAAAAGGAAGAGAAGGAAAGAAGGAAGAGAAGGAAAGAAGGAAGAGAAGGAAAGAAGGAAGAGAAGGAAAGAAGGAAGAGAAGGAAAGAAGAGAAAGAAAAGGGAAAAAGGAGAAGGGAAAAGAGAAAAGAGGAAAAAGGAAAGGAAAAGAAGGAAGAAGGAAGAGAAGGAAAGAGGAAGAAGGAAAAAAGGAAGAGAAGGAAAAGGGAAAAAGGAAAAAGGAAAAAAGGAAAAAGGAAGGAAGGAAAAGAAGGAAAGAGGAAGAAGGAGGAAGGAAGAGTAGGAAAAGGGAAAAAGGAGAAGGGAAAAAGGAAAGAGGAAAAGGGAAAAAAGGAAAGAAGGAAGAGAAGGAAAAGGGAAAAAGGAAAAGAGGAAGAGATGGAAAAAAGGAAGAGAAGGTAAAAGGAAGAGAAGGTAAAAGGGAAAAAGGAGAAGGGAAAAAGGAAAAAGGGAAGAGAAGGTAAAAGGGGAAAAAGGAGAAGGGAAAAAGGAAAAAAGGAAGAGAAGGAAAAAGGAAGAGAAGGAAAAGGGAAAAGAAGGAAAAGGGAAAAAGGAAGGAGGAAAAAGGAAGGAGGAAAAAGGAAAAAGAAAGAAGAAAATAAAGGAAAGTGGAAAAGAAAATGAAAGGAAAAGAAGATTATTTTCGAGTTTTCTGAAGATATTTTAGTTCATTTTTTCTTTAATGTGTAGGGACATTTAGGTAGAATGAACTGTAATAGTGTCACGATAATATAATAAATCTGGCAACAGTGCCCCGCATATCGGGCGGCGCTATCACGCGAGGAGTTCCAGGCGTGACTATATCTGAAAAGAAGAGATGTGCGTGTCTATTAGGAAGGTCACACGTGTATGTGACGGTATTGTGTGATGAGTTACTTTTATTAAAGAGACTTGCCTCAGCTCACCTTGAGCCATTTGCCAATACGAGAAACATGTGGGATGTACATTACCGTGTTATTATGACAAGTCAGGGTGTATGCTGCCCTACTTCCACACCTCACATGGAGGCGGGATATTCCCATGGTCCCGTTTGGGCCTCAAGGTTATCGGCCCCTAATGGTTTGGCTTTGTTTATTGATTTATTTATTTATTTATTTATTTATTTATTTACTTACTAGCAACCCCACCCCGGCTTCGCCCGGGAACAGTTATGAATGCATTACGTGATAAGCGCTTTTTTTTTCCAATGTCAATGAACAACGACCAATATCCGTTTTACGTCTCGGCATGATGGGTTAAAATCACTGACTGGACTATTAATTATATTATCATGGAGATGCATGTTCAACAAATTCTTGTCAGACGTAATTTAAGAATGGCGAGGTGCATGAAACACAAATCCCCCTTCCGTCCAATCTTAACTTGACTGTGTTTCACAGGAGAAATTAACGAAATCCGATTTGCACTTCCAGGGAAACTCCAAACACAACCACTCTTCTCTAAAGTTTTTAACTCAACACGACTCGACAGTTTGCTGCTGGCTGAACCTGGGGTAATAGGTTCGCCCGCTAGCTAGGCTGTAACAGGGATGACAGACTCGCCCTTAGCTAGCTCGTTAACTGTCGCCTCAGTAGTTGAATGGACACGGTTGGAAGAAATTAAAACGTTAAAAACACTTATAGTGGGCGATGTATGGAAGATAGACGTATGCTCTCGCGGACTTTCTTGTGGAACTTATCATGCTGAACAATTCTTACACTCATAGTATTTAGATATTTTTCACTGTTTGTCCAGCGTAAACTTACAAAGCGCACGGACGCCAGTTTTTTTTTCGACCTATCCACTGAAATCGTTACTGCTCGGCTTTCTTTGATCATAAATTATTTTCTACAGAAATCATCCTCGAGATATCATTTACAGAATGGTGAAAACCACATCAAAATCCATCCAGTGGTTCTCGAGTTTACCCGTAACATCCAAGAATCGGGGACTTCGTTTTATACTAAGTAGAGATTTATTTATTTATTTATTTATTTATTTATTTATTTATCGTATGGCTTTTAGTACCGGGAGTGTCCGAGGACATGTTCGGCTCGCCAGAGGCTGTACCTTTTCCAAGCAGACACCCATGGGGTGAGCTACACGTTCCGTTCAATTTCAAGTAGTTCCAACTTTCGCTACCAGGTGTCGATGACACCTTGTGGTGAACGTTGGAACTTAGATAGAGCGTTTCAACGAAATCTAACCTAGAAATTTAGCTTCACACAAGTTTAGTTAGTGAAAGGATCTTTTATAATGAGGAATATCTACAAGTCTTACATGGGAAGGTGTTTGTGAGATCTTCACGCGTCGGAAAGCCTTCAGATTTATTCAGACGGAAAAACAAAATACTGTGTAACCAAAAGCACTTCAATAAAGAAAATTAGAACACAGACACTGGGTTTCTTTGATTGACATTGCAACACGTGCAGGGTACACGTAGTTCCTTATAAATTCAAGAATTTTGTGTTTCAAAAGAAAAAAAATCTTCTCCTTGTCCCTATCCTCCTTCAGCGTTTGTCCCGGGTAGCTGCGGGGTGCAGTACATGGATCCGTTGTCTCCATTTTGCTCTGTCTTGAGGCCGCATCACGCTTTTTAGGTCTTTATCTAGCGTGTCACACCAACGTTGTAGAGGTCGTCCTTTTGGTCTTCTGCCGATGTCCTTTTGGTCTTCTGCCGATGACTGGAAGTGTATATCCCGCCTTAGCAATCGTTTCACCTCCTGCCCGTGAAACATGTCTGAACCAGCACCTTCGCGCATTTTGTCTCGGATTGGTGCAACACCAAACCGTTTCCAGACGCTGTCATTGGAAACACGATCTATCTTAGTAAGGCTTTCTGTCCACCTTAGCATCTTAGTCTCTATAACACTTAAGGTATGTGTTCACGGTAATAAATCCATTTTTTTTGATATTTTTCAAAAATGTATTTTTGCATTGTATGGAAGCCTGGTCGAACACAAAGAAATTAGAACAGAGGCACTGGCTTTCTTTGATTGTCATTGCAACACATTAGTATAAACTGGTTAAAGGTTCCGCCTACTTGAAAAAAATATATAATTTATTTACTTTTAACAAAAGCATATAGCCTTCAGAGAGGTTTAAAACCATATGAGCATTGTCTCGGAACTGAGAGTGGGCGTGGCATGTTGGCAGGTAACATTTTAATTCAATTTCTTGTAGACAGTGTTTTAATTTAGCGCCCATAGTATGTTAGTTTGCCTGAATTGAAACGTACTCTAGTTCGAGTTTTTATCAACAGATCACCAATCACCCAATTTTTCTTTTTTAAATTTTCAGCACTTCAAATTTAAAAGAAACAAACAACAACAACATAGTGATTACATGTCCTCCTGTCATACTGCTAATGTACAAGATATTTATCTCAGGTTCGGTTGGGGTTTATGCCTTAAACTTTTCTAATTCAAAGAAACATGGTAAATGCATCAAGTCAACAGGAGATTAGTGCATGGTATGAGAATGATTGGTTGTGGACGAAGTGATGCGGACGGAGGAGGAAATTAAAAGATAAGAACACCAACAAGGAAGGAGTATGGAGCTACACTGTTTTAAAGAGTCAAAATGGGTGTGTGGAATGTGTGTCTTCAAAACATATACTTGTGTAACTTCTTCCTTGATTGTGTAACTTCTTCCTTGATTTTCTTAAAACTAATTTTTTATGGAGATTTCCAACTTGAAAACAAGATATCTCATTCAGATTTTGACCTAAGATAATGAATAATATGTCAAATTAAAGGTAAGAAGCTGTCAAATGTTGTATACTAGGATAGAAATAGCCTAACATGAAATTCATTACCAGTCCCCCGAAGATCGTACACTTCCGACGATGCCAGAAATGAATTCAGCGACCTCGAAAACGGTATATTGCCATCTTTTACTAGAATCCCAGCACTATTAACGAAGTTATAAATTTTTTCCACCTAGAATTGGGATTCGTTGTGTTTCCGCTCTAGTCTGCCAACATTCAGAGCTTGGAGTGCTACTGGACGGATGACTACGATAGATTTTTGATTTTAAATGATCTTCCATCCTGTTGTTCGCCATTTCATCCACGCAGCATTCGATAAGTCGCTCGTCATCAGGAATTCTGGATCCAAGGTATTTAAATTTGCTCACTCAAAGCAGATCTGCACCGTTCACTTGGATGGTTCCTGTTTCAAGGGCATCTGACGTCATATTCACCGTTTTCTGCACATTAAGGCATCGGCCGTATTTTTCCAGTCGATCACTCCATTGATGGGTTAGATTTTGCAGATCTAACGTGTTTTCTGCAGCCAACATGACGTCATCAACATGAAGAAGGGTCCACTGTAACGGCCAGTGCAAGTCAGCTGTTACTGTGTCCATTACTAGTGGTGATAGGTAGAGCTCTGGGCGGATAATTAAAACTTTATCCGCATCCGCACGCCTGTTATCCGCATCCGCCCCGCATCCACATGGCTTTTATTCGCATCCGCCCCACATCCACATGACTTTTATCCAAATCCGCTGATATTTCAATATTATGTTTAATTTATTAGATCAAGCATAACGTGTTAAACCAACACATTTAGACATTTGAGGAGAAAGTCGTTCCTGACAATTTGCTTCATTGCAAGGAACTTCAAGTTGGCATTCCAAGGGACTTCAAGTTGGATGACACTTCTGGTACCTTGACCTCCACTTTAGACAAAAAATTGGCTATACTTTCTTGGCTACTTTCGCACTTGTGCCTCAGGAAGTTTGATGTGCCCGATTTGTGTCCTGAGTATGAATACACTTTTTTACAGGTAAAACATCACTATATCGTTCACCTTTTCGTTTCCATTGAAAATGTAACCAAATGTCTGCCATATCGTTGACTTGAGCTTTGTTTCACGCGCTATTGAATATTCACCTTGTTTTATTTTAATATATAGTTTATCCATGTTGGTGATCATACTCACGGTCGCGGTAACATTCACTACGTGAACATCTCTTGACATTTGGCCGGAAATTTCAAGTCAGTCATCATCCTGCTTCTGGACCCATCCATGTTCGCATAGATGATGTCATTGTTGATGTTGCAATATCACAGCCAACGTGCTTCAGTTGGAAATAAATCTACACATGAACCTGGATCCCGATCTTCGAGGAGAGCTTAGATGGCGAGGTAGCTGACACGAGGAATGTTAATGATGTCACCACGATGAACTAACAAGCTTATTGACAGCATTATATCTCGTACGTATAGTAATAATGGCAGTGAGAATTGATGATATGTCAACACCATCTACTACAAACATACGGTACTTAATAAAATGTAGTTAAAAGCATATGAGTAAAATGATCTTCTCGTGTATAAGTGCAATACGTGCCTGAATATTTCGTACGCAATAGGCTATAGGAGTATTCCTCTTTTAAGCATGAAGCTGTAGATTGGCATATCAAATATGTAATATTAACGTAAGTTTGTATTCTAAAGACTATCCGAAAATTTACTCGAAACATTATCCGCAGCGTATCCGCTATCCGCACAGCAATGCAAACTATATCCGCGTAGGGCTTTACTAATAACCTCAGTATACTGCACCAACACCGTCGTCCTTATACAGAGGCATACTAAGCGGCTTCAGTGGCGTAGTTGGTAGCATGCTGAACTGCTGTGCCCAAGATAGCGGGTTCAAACTCGGCTGAAGTCGTCGGATTTTTGAAGAGCATTAAACATCCTTCAGTATGCTTTCCCTCGGAGGGGAAGTAAAGCTGGCGGTCCCATGTCATAGATGTATGGCAAGCAAAAGAATCTTTCACAGACTAAACTTGTGTAAAGCTAAATTGTTAGGTTATATTTCGTCGGAATGCTCTATCTAAGTTCCAACGTTCACCACTAGGTATCATTGATATCTGGTAGCGAAGGTTGGAACTACTTGAAATTGAACGGAACTCTTAGCTCACTCTAATAAGGATGTCCGCTGGAAGCAGCTACGGACCCAGGCGAGCCGAACATGTCCTCGGACACTCCCGACACTAAAGCCATACGATAAATAAATAAATAAATAAATAAATAAATAAATAAATTACTGTAATAAGAGGCATACTATTGCCATGATAACTGTTTTAAGGGGCCTAAGAAATCTTTTTGCTCTAATTACTCCCCGTTACTGCAGTCTATAAGCAGCTCGCAATTCTGCACCAGAACACTGGTAGGGGCAACATGATGCAGCTCGCATTGCCTGGCAAAAATAGACTTAGGTATTATTGAAGCTGTTCGGGAGCGCTTGTTCTTCGACTTACTGAACAAAAATCAATCTTTAAGGTTACCTGAGAGGTGTAGCCTAATGCTACATAGCCTAAACTATTCGTCTTGAATCTGGCTATCATATACAAAAAGAATTTTTCGAATCCGACTGGTAGTTCCAGAGATTAGCGCGTTTAAACGCACAAACACACGAACAAACAAACTCTTCAGTTTTATTATATTAGTATAGAAGTATAGATTGCTTTGCGGAAGGCAGTCAAGCGTTGCCGGGAGTAACAGCATGTGGAATGAGGCTGAATTTATGACACAAACAAGGTGAAGTTAAACACATGTTTTGGTGACAAGCCAAGGTTATATAGAACAGCTTCTGTCTTCATGGAGCAAGACTTCCTGAGAGACGAAAGGTCGACAATCAAGCATTCCTTAAAAGGTCACACACATGTTTTTTGTTCTCATAATGTTCTCAACAGAATAACGACCTCTTGTCAGTAATTAAACACATTCACCTGTTAACTCCAGTCGTAAACAACAATATGATATCATGAAGTAACCATGAAAAGACGGGAAGTCGTAAAATTGGGAGGATTTTGATAATTTTTCCAAATGTCGAACCACTTTAAGCAGCAGGTGTTGGCTTTAAAGTCAGTAACACCAGTAACCAAAACAAAATTGAAATTTGGTGCTCTCGTCATACAAGCTCCCCTTAGATCCATTCTTTAACCCTTTATAGGGCAAAACTATTTTTTTACTTTTATGTGTTTCTACATTGTAAGCCTCCGTGGCTTAGGCGGCAGCACGCCGGCCTCTCACCGCTGGGTCCGTGGTTCAAATCCCGGTCACTCCATGTGAGATCTGTGCTGAACAAAACTGAGGCAGACAGGTTTTTCTCCGGGTACTCGGGTTTTCCCTGTCAAAAATTTCATTCCAGCAACACTCTCCACTATCATTTCATTTAATCATTGCCCCAGAGGAGTGCGTCAGGCCTCGGCAGCCGGCACAGTTCATATCCTTGCCGCTAGATGGGGGCTTCATTCATTCGATTCCCTGACCCGGTCGGAGACTGGAAGCAGGCTGTGGATTTTCATTTTCATGTGTTTCTACATTTGAATTTATTTTAATTATTATAATACTAGCAGAAGTACCCGTTCTTCGAACGGTGTTCGGTGTTAACACCAGACATTATAATAATAATAATAATAATAATAATGTTATTGGTGTTACGTCCCTTTTAAGTACTGTTGCTTTTAGAGATGCACCAGACATTATCAATTGAGCTACTGTTGCAATGGTTAGCGGCTTTTAATTCCTTCATAAATTTTTCAAAACGAAGTTAGTTTTCTGGGAATATCACACACACTGTTAATTTAAGGGCCTTATATTGTGGTTTTCGGAGTCCCTTTATAGACTCGCAAATTTTGTGTCTCACATTGAGAAGTGCAACATATGCTTTGGTCGTCCTTCTAGGATAATTTTTATATTTCGCCTATTTTAGCATGTATTTGGGAAGTTTTTCCCGATATCCACCCTTCTACTGTATGAAATGTACGGCGAAGAGTTTTATAAATGATTGGTGTATTGACTCATGTTTACCATACCTAATTTTACGATGCACCAAGCATCCGAACATGAGTTATAGGCATACATAAGGATACACAGAAAGACAGACAGACAGACAATACTATTGTCTACAACATATCACCCAGAAATCCAAATATGGGTATATCTACCACACAGTATCAAAGAAAATCATCCTTACGATGAACCCGTATGTCGACAAAAAAAAGATTAGTTAAAATGTGCTCTCAAACTACATTCACCTAACGTGTACTTCCTGACATGAAATAGAATTGAAAGCCTTGTAGATGAAACGCAATACACGTCACATAAAAACAGACCCTCTACGTTGTGTTGGGTCCCCATACACAGGAAGACCTCTATCATAAATTATAAAAGCTTGTGGTGCATGAAAATTCAGGTTCTTTAGTCTCAAATGGCCCAAATTCCTAGAAGCCGAAAAAAATGTTGATTCAATTCAGGAATTTTTGAAAATAATGTTCTTGTTTGGAGATATAATAGACCTTCTGTACTATATGTCGCAGTGAAAATTGCATGAAAAAATCCTAGGTTACCCCTTGACCCCCTTAATTGCATTGATGAACTATACGGTCTACGTTGGTTCCGTGATAACCTTATATTTGCAAACTTTCACAGAAATGTAATAAATGTAATAAATTGCTTCTTAATGAAATAGATGGAAAGTTGGATGCCACCCGTTGAGATAATGTTCTCATGGTTACCGATTTGCATTCCTTCATTAGTTTGTTAAATTAAATTAAATTAGTTTTCTGGGAATGTTTCAGAAACTGTTTGTTTTAGAGCCTTATAATGTAGTTTTCGAGGACCCTCGAGTTTTATTACTGGCACCGAGGGGCTTTGTCTCGTCGTTGTTCGCCATAATATAATAATAATAATAATAATAATAATATAATATAATATAGGGATAGGAATATAATAGACCTGCCATACCACACCCGCAGATGTAAATCGCGTGAAAAAATTCTAGACTACCCCTTGACCCCCTTAAGCGCATTTTACGTATTGATGAAATTTACAGCTTAATTTGGTTCCATAATAACCATCTAACCGTTTGCAAACTTTCACACTATTGTAATTAATGCAATTGTATTGCGTCTTACAGCAATAGATGGACCTCTGAGAATCTGTTGCCATGGTTATCGGCTTGCATTCTTTCATTAGTTTATTAAATTAAATTAGTTTTCTGGGAATATCTCAAAAACGGTTGGACGTAGGACCTTAAAATGTGCTTTTAGGGCCCCCAAGTTTTGTCTCTCACATTGAGGGGCTGAAAATGAGCTTTGTCTCGTCCTTCTACTCCTATTTCAGCTGGTATTTTAAGGGGGTAGGCCCTCTTTTATGAGATGTACGGAGAAGGGTTACATCAATGATCAGTGTCGTGCCTCTGATGGATATCTATACCAAATTTTACGTTGATACACCCAGACGTTCTCGAGTTATAAGGGAACAAAGTTGTCCACAGACAATCAAACAAACAGACAGACAGACCAAAACATTATTTTCGCGCGCATCTATCATAACACAGTCTGAAACGTGTAAATAACTCAAATTTCCGTAGAAATTCAGAAAAAAAAATCTTTTTATATATGTAGAGATATACTGCACCGCTCTGTGTTGACCGTGTTTTATTGTACAAATTTAGGTTTTACTCGCTAACCGTCGGAGATACACGAAAAGTGATAAGAACCTTTTGGATAGAAAATTAAATGCTAAAGCTCGTGTATACCATCAAAAGTTTGCTATTTCTTAGCGTTCTCTTTTTATTTGAAATGGAAATATGAAATTTTGAAACCAAAGGGTGTAGTGACGTCACAAAAGTAGGTTTTACTCGCTAACCGTTGGAGATACACGAAAAGTGATAAGGACCTTTCGGATAGGAAATTAAATTTCAAAGCTCGTAGTGCAATCAAAAGGTTGCTATATTATAGCGTTCTCTTTTTATTTGAAATGGAAATATGAAAATAGTCGCCATTTTTCAATAGTGCAAAATATCGTAATCAAAAGTATCGTATATGTAAACCTGGTAAATCAGCTACATCCATGCAAAATTTCATTTAAATCGGACCAGTGGTTCTTGCGTTATTGAGTAACAGACAGACAGAAAGACAGACACACACCATCTCATTTTTATATATTAGTATGATTATAATAATGTTATTTTTGTTTCTCTAATTTTAATGTTTATATATTAATTTTTAATTTTCAAAATATGTTCTTATAGATTTAGTTTTCATATTTTTATTGAATTAATTAACTAATTTCGAATTGATTTTACGATTATTTTCATAATTCGTTTATGTGTATCATCTTATAATTTATATTTCTTTAATTATTGTAATTTTATTTTTATGATTTTTATTTCTATATTTATATTTTATTTTTACACTAATTTTTGATGTTTTTCGTTTAATTTTTTTCAAATTTTTATCCAACACATTACGTCAAGTAGAAACGTATATAATATTTGATTTTTAGAAATACTATACTAGCACTTCGGCATGAAAATTCTCCAAAATTTGTCTGAAAGATTCAACTATCAGCATCTTTGAAAGCATAAACTGTCCTTATGACAGGTGGTTAATATAGAGACCACTATCCCATAAAGGGTTAATGTTGAGGTGCTTATTGTTTAATTAAGTCCACAATTTGTTGAAGGGGTTCCTTGCAGCACTGACTTCTTGTAAGAACTCCCATTGAGAGTTTAGAAAGCATCTAAGGTATCTATGAGTAGACCCCTGCGTGGATGAACAACAAGTTATCCGCATCCGCACGTCTGTTATCCGAATCTACTGGCATTGCAATAATATTTTTTTTATTAGATAAAGCATAACTTACTAAAGCAACATACGAGTATTTAGACATTTCAGGAAAAGTCGTTCCCGTAGGCTTTGTATGCTACTGTATGTTTAAAATTAATGTTATACAGCCAAAATTCAACCCTTTCCTGTTCGGAGTGCTAATTATGCTTAATGATATAATTTGAATGAGATTAGCTTAAATCATCATCTTACATTTGTCATGAAAAACACATACGGGAAATATATGATGTGCCAAACATCCGGGTCCTAATAATGATATGGTTTTGCCGCTTAGTTCGTAACATGGAAGTGCGGTCATTGCAGAGGTGAAAACGGAATAAGGTTTTCATTGACATGTGAAATACTAGCTAGGATTGTATCCTAAAAACTATCCGAAACATTTCTCCAAACATTATCCGCAACTTATCCGCTATCTGCACAGCCATGTAAACTATATCCGCACGGCGAAAAATGTTGCGGATATTCACTGATATCCCCATCCGCGGAGGGCTTTATAGGAACTAACGCATTCGATATTTGATAACAATACGGAAGTGGCGAACCTACATCTTCATCTTTGTATCTTTCCAGCGAGCCGGGTAGGATGTTTAGGAACGATTTGCCTCCATTTCGCTCTATCTTGGTACAGTTCCTGTCTTGTTATTTTGTCCCAGTTTTCTCCTCTAGTTTCCAGATCCTCCGTACTCTGATCCAGCCATCCGTCCGATTGGTATTTTCCCCTGCACATCCAAGTATTAGTTTGGCGTGCGGGTATCCTTCTAATACCTACTGCAATTAGCCTAAATACCCTTTTTAATGATGAATAATAGTTGTGGAGATGATGTAGTAATAGATTTTTACTCCTCCCTGTCTATAACCCGCCCACCTTCCCCTTTTTTAGATCACGACTTATATAGTAAAATTCCAGTTGCGTCCGCCATAATACACGTGAATTATGGGACAAATACAATATTGCCAACCTCACACATGCAGTACTCCTCCTCATCAATAATCTTTATACAGACCAATGGTATCTTCCTAGACCAATAATTACTAGGTACCATGGCTCTAGCTAACATATACACCCCTGTTTTTTGCCACACAGAGAGTGAGTAGTCACGCATGAATAACCTTTGTCCAGAACAATCGTTTTGCCAATTTATGTTCCTTCACATAATTACATGGTGTATTTGTATCCCATATGTAGGGAACCGTGATGTGACGTCAATGTGTAACAGTTGCAGAAGAGACCTGATGCGCCAAACAAAAATGGCAATTCTCGTTGAATGAGCAAGAAACAATGACACATATTAACCTAATTTAGCACATATTTCCAGTGCAGTTGTGATAATTGACAGTCATTTCAATTGGTATTGACTCCCGGAATATGTAATCTATATACAAATGAATGTATGTTTGTTCGTTCGTCTTTTATGCGTTCATACTGTCTACCATTCATCAGATTGCGATCAAATTTTGGTGAGTTGTTATGCACACTCCCGGAAAAGTTTACAATAGATAGCAGGTGAGTAGCTCCAACAAAATGGCGTGCGATTCGTTTCAACCAAGTCCCACATCCTTTCATATACCATATACCTCTCATCCCATTGCCATGAAACTTTGGCGGGTTGTTGTATACACTTCTGTTAAGGTTTCAGACTTAGTAAATCCATTTTAATAATAGGTAGCGCACGTGTAGAATCAACAATTGAGTGACTGTGCTCGAATAATTTCTACAAAATCCCTTATGCGGTCATAAACCATTCATAGGATTGCGATGAAATATTGGCGAGTTGTTGTATACACACCTGCGAAGGTTTCAGACTTAGTAAATCCATGTTGCAATAGGTAGCGCACGAGTAGATTCAACAAATGGGTGACGGCGAGCGAATCGTTTAAAGTAAGTCCCGTATGCGTTCATATACCATTCATCCGATTGCGATGAAACTTTGGGGAGTTATTGAGCACGCTCCCACGTATGTTTCTGAGATAGTAAATCCATTTTACAATAGTTTAGAGGCTGTTAACGAAAAAAATATTATTGTGTATCCAAAAGCATTTCAGCAAAACAAAGTTACAACGCCAACATTTTTTTGATTGGCATTGCAACGCATGTCGAGTACAGCTAGTAAGGTATAACGATCATGAAAGTCTAAGTGCAAGTGTAGAATCCAGGTTCAGCGCTTCTTTACAATTAATAGACAAATTCACTAACCAGTTGTAATTGCGCTTGAATTATCTTTGCTGACTAGGAGTTTATTTTAGACAGTATCTAATACAAGCAACTCCAAATCACCGTAGCCATATTGGTGTGTCCGACACAAATGCCAGCTGCGGCATGGATATTAGCTCTAGGTGGGGAGGGCAGTCAATATATTTCTCCCGTGTCCAGTCTGGAGCGAGTGGAATGCGATGCTAATGGCTGTCACTGGAAGTGACTGTTGTTGCCTCTAGTTTACATACATAACAGATGCTAGAATATTCTTCTACGAGGGAGAAAAGCCCGCTAGGAATTCGTGGAATGAACACATCTCTCTCATATATTGGCGTGTTATTTACAGACGGAACAGACATCTCACACTTCATGAGCACTCTACTCCCCGCTTGATTAACGGACACAGCAAATGCTACCAAATACCAGTGCCGGCTGGTAATAAGGGTGAAGTGTTGCACAACGACGAGATTCTTTCAATAAATAATATGTAGGGCTCGGATATTTAGGTAAATAAATATTCTCTTTACGTAAATACATATTTTAAGCTTTTTTTTTAAATACATAAATCCCTGCTATTCACTTATTAGCACATAAAAAGATATAATATTTACATTTTTAAAATCGGTATGCTAGATCTTTCAGTTTATTGAAGTTTTGTTCTGTGTTACTTCAACGGGGAAGAAGCTGTGAGCTATCTAATCTTCATGCCGAGCGTATGTCAGGGTCTAACATCAATTCCGCTCGATTTTCCAGAATTCCACTCGGTCCTTTAAGGGACCCAAAAGGAAGTTCCTCAACTCCGCTCAGGCTTTGACAAGTGGTCCGCAAACAAATGTCATAACCCTCCTGCTCGCATACCAAGGGCCGGGTCAAACAACGTACGCAGCGCATGAGTGAATTCTAGAATGCAGCTGATTTTTCCGTTCCAGGTTGGAAAACAGTATTTTCAGCATCCGCAGCTGATATCGAAGGTATTTTTAGGTACAAATTATGTTGTTTGAGTCTTCAGTCTTTTGACTGGTTAGATGCAGCTCTCCATGCCTCCCTGTCCTGAGCTAATCGTTTCATCTCTACATAGCTACCACACCCTACATCCGAGGCAATCTGTTTAACATATTCTAACCTTGGTCTACCCCTACAGTTCTTGTCCTCGACCCTTCCTTCCATAACTAAGCTTGCTATTCCTGGGTGTCTTAGTATGTGTCCTACCAACCTATCTCTTCTCTTCATTAGCAGTCGCCAGAAACATCTCTCCTCTCCCACTCGCCTTAATACCTCTTCGTTTGTAACCCTATCTACCCATCTGATCTTCATTCTCCTGTAACACCACATTTCAAATGCTTCAATTCTCCTCTTTTCTGCTGCACCAATAGTCCAAGTTACACTTCCATAGAGCGCCACGCTCCAGACAAAGGCTATCAAAAATGACTTCCCAATACCTAAATCTATATTCGATATCAACAGATTCCTTTTTTGTAGGAAGGCTTTCCTTGCCTGAGCCAACCTACTTTTTATATCCTCTTTGCTTCGTCCAACACTGGTTATTCTGCTTCCCAAGTAACAGAAGTCTCCTACTTCCTTCAGCTTTTCACCTGCCAATTTGATCTCCATAGAAGTTTCTAATTTATTTCGGCTGCATTCCAGTATTTTTGTTTTACATTTATTAATTTTCATCATGTATTCATTCTGTAAGACGGAGTCCATTCAAAAACTGATTCAAATCCTCAGGCGTGTCGGCCAAGATGACGATGTCATCAGCAAATCTCAGAGTTGAAATTATTTCTCCTTGAATCTTCACTCCCACTTTAAATTTTTCTCCAATTTCCTTCATTGCTTGTTCAATGTAAAGATTGAAAAGTATGGGTGATAAGTTGCAGCCTTGCCTTACACCTTTCTGAATACCAGCTTCTCTCTCATGTCCTTCAGCTCGAATGACTGCTGTCTGGTTTCTGTATAGATTGTATATCACCCTCATATCCCTGTACTTTATTCCAATAGATTTCAAAATGTCAAACAATTTAGTCCAATCAACGTTATCAAAAGCCTTTTCTAAGTCTACAAATGCCATGAACGTTCTCTTACCTTTCCTTATTCTACCTTCCAAAATCAGCCTAAGACTTAGTACAGCTTCCCTTGTTCCTACATTTCTCCTGAAACCAAACTGGTCTTCACCCAACTCCGTTTCTATCTGGCTTTCAATCCTCTTGTAAATTATTCTAGACAGGATCTTTGAAGCATGAGTAATCAAGCTGATTGTACGGTAATCTTCACATCTGTCAGCTCCCACTTTCTTTGGTATAGGGATGATAACATTCTTCTTGAAATCAGGGGGTACCTCACCTGTCTCATAAATCCTACACACCAAGTGAAATAACCTGATCAGACCTTCATCTCCTATGCAGCGTAGCAACTCAATCGGTATATCATCTATGCCTTGTGCTTTGTTCCTGCCTAAGTCCTCTAATGCTCTGTCAAATTCTGATCTCAATATTAAATCTCCTTTTGCATCCTCATCAATTTCCTCCTCCCTTTCCATTACATGATTCTCAATCTCCTTTCCCTTATACAAACTCTCGATGTAATCTTTCCATCTCTCAACCTTTTCTTCCCTATATGTTAGAGGCTTTCCATTTGTGTCCTTAATATTACAGCACTTAGTCTTCTTTCCCCCAAAAGTATTCTTAATCTTTCGATAAGCTGTGTCTACTTTTCCTAATTTCAGACAATTTTCTATACCTGCACATTTCTCTTTCAACCATTCTTCTTTCGCTTCCTTGCACTTCTTGTTAACTTCATTTCTCAGACGTCTGTATTCTGCTTTCCCCTTTTCATCTCTTAGATTCTTGTGTTTCCGCCTTTCATCCATCAATTCTAGTATATCCTGAGGGATCCACGGTTTTCTACCTATTCTTTCTTTCCTACCAATGTTTTCTTCTGCGGATTTTGTTATTTCATTCTTCAAAAGTGCCCATTCGTCTGCAATTGAAGTCCGTTTAGGATTTTTAATTAGTCCTTCCGTTATACTCTTCTTGAATCTTTCGTTTACATCCTTTACTTTCAGTCCGTCTATTGCCCACCTTTTTGGCTTTTGACTTTTCTTCAGTTTCTTCAATTTTAATCTGCATTTCATTACAACCAGATTGTGGTCAGAGTTTATGTCAGCACCAGGATATGTTTTACAATCCAAAATCTGGTTTCGATTATACAAATTATACACCTATTATTATCTAAATTTAATTTAATAATGTCTGACTAGGTTAAAAAACATACAAACATTCAACTATGCACATGTTAAAAACAATGTATAAAATTTGTAGAAAAAAAATAGAAAACTTGGCTGACTAATTTAATGGAATATTATGATTAATTTTAAATCACTTGTATTTTGTGCCAAACACTTTATACCTGATTTAACGAATGAGCGGACTTGACTTCAGAGCGTTTGACCGATGGCGTGGTGGTGTTCGCAAGACATTGTTGTGCCATTATAGTTATTGTCTGTTGCAGATTTTAAAGATAAATTTACTTCTGATGGGGGCGTTCTGTTCTGCCAACCATGTGGGAAAACAATCACGGCCGAACAGCGACCTCAACTTACACAACACCTCAAGGGCAAGAAACATATTGCCGCAGTTCCGCGCCTTCAGAAGAGTTTTGCGATAATCGTCGGTCATTTGTGATGGACAACCTAAAGATGTATCTCGTTGTGTATTGTAATACTTCAGCAGTCAGTGAGACATACCATAAATTGCATTCGTGAGTACTGCATATTGTTTATATTCACATTAATAAACTAAATTATAATTAAATATTTTTACTTTTTTCTCACATATTTCAAGTATTTTTAATACATAAAAAATTAATATTTTCCCGATTTCTAGCACCTAAAAATCCGAACCCTAATAATATGATATATGATCGCACCCAATGGCCATAAGCTGGGCATTTTTGATTGAACGCCCGAGGGCTCCCAACAAGTTAAATTTCAAATAGTTCCAACTTTGGCTGACAGATGTTGCTACTGTCGCTAACACAAGCAGCAAACGTTGGAACTTAATAGAGCGTTTCCTAACCAGCCAAATATAACCTACTAATTTTACTCCACACCGTTTGGCACATGGACGAAATGTCGAACAGTGCTATGTGACAAAAATTGACACTATTGCTCCCTCAGGAGATCGGGAAAGCGGAAGTTTTCTGAAGTGCTCCAATTATTTTTCTGCAGCGCAACGCGGCAAAATACGACACTATTGCTCTCTACCTTTTTTAACAGCCAATAAAATATAGGCAGGGTATTTTATTATTTCACTAACTCCTCTTTCTAATGATTTTTCTTTTCAATTCCTTAGTAAATTATACGCGTCAGTAGTTAATATTGCAGCTTTCAGTCGGGTTACACAGTCTGCTACGGTGGCGTAGTTGGTAGCATGCTGAGCTTATGCCCAAGGTCGCGGGTTCAAACCCGGCTGAAGTCATCGGATTTTTAAGAGCGTTAAAAATCCCTCAGTATGCCTTCCTTCGGAGGGGAAGTAAAGCTGGCGGTCCCATGTCAGATTTATGGTATGTAAAAGAACGTTCCACTAATTACACCTGTGTGAAGCTGAATTAGGTTAGATTTAACATTTGACAAACTCTCTTAGGTTCCGAAGTTCGTCCCCAGGAACAGACTGCGGTGGCGTCTGGTAACCAGGCTCTGAACTAGTAGTCGCTGACTGTGGCGTTTGGCGGAGAAAATAGGAACTACTTGAAAAAATCAATGTCTGCAGTTCTTCTTGAATTGAAAACAGATACACACGCTAATACTGTCTTCACAATTAACACCGGTTATCAGAAGAGTTTCTACACACACCCAAAGTAAACGGGGCTACATGAACGCGTTGTCGCAGCCCCTAAACTGAGGAACCAACCAACCAACCAACCAACCAACGGTCAATACAAGCTACAATATTAATTGTTAATAGTGCAACATTGAAAAACCGCTTCAAAGCCACCATGTGTCAGTAGTTAGTATATAGCCTTCATGTTCATTACCATTACCGGAAAATGCTCTGGATGTTACGCCCATTATACTACTTATCGTCCGTCGTTCTGGTTGTTCTTGCTGTTCGAGTCTTCAGTCTTTTGGCTGGTTTCATACAGCACTCCATGCCTCCCTGTCCTGAGCTAATCGCTTCATCTCTACATAGTTACCACACCCTACATCCGAGGCTATCTGTTTAACATATTCTAACCTTGGTCTACCCCTACAGTTCTTGTTCTCGACTCTTCCTTCCATAACAAAGTTTTATATTCCTGTGTGTCTTAGTATGTGTCCTACCAACCTGCCTCTTCTCTTCATTTAGCAGTCTCCAGAAACATCTTTCTCTCCTCTAGTCTTAATACCTCTTCATCTGTAACCCTATCTACCCATCTGATCTTCATAATTCTCCTGTAACACCACATTTCAAACTGTCCTATTCTCCTCTTTTCTCCTGCCCCAACAGTGCAAGTTTCACTTCCATAGAGCGCCACGCTCCAGACAAAGGCTTTCAAAAATGACTTCCTAATACCTAAATCTATATTCCATGTCAACAGATTCCTTTTCTGTAGATATGCTTTCCTTGCCTGAGCCTACTGATAGTATCTTCTTTGCTTCGTGCATCACTGGTTATTTTACTTCCTAGATAACAGAAGTCTCCTACTTCCTTTAGCTTTTCACCTGCCAATTCGACATACATAGGGGTTTCTGATTTCTTTCGACTGCATTCCAGTATTTTTGTTTTACATTTATTAATTTTCATCATAAATTCTTTCCTCAAGACAGAATCCATACCATTTAAAAACTCATTGAAGTCCTCTGGTGTGTCGGCCAAGATGACGATGTCATCAGCAAATCTCAGAGTTGAAATTATTTCTCATTAAATATTTACTCCTACTTTGAATTTATATTAGGCAACTATACTTTATACAATGTAATAAAAAGTAACAATGCATTAGCTCGACAATAATTTTAACGTTAACGCAGTTATTTTTCGCACAAGAGAACTTGCCGAACCCTGGTTCAGACAAAGAGTTTGATTTATACGACCTTGGATTATTCTTAAAACATCCCACTACAAGAACAGCTGTATATTAAAGATTTGTGCTGAAGATGAAAGATTTATTACTGCAGTGTAACATCGATCGTGGCTCACATTTCAAGAGCAAACCACGCTTGAAAATAAACGCGCAATATCGGGAGAGGACGAAAAACATAAGTAAACGGCAGTACCGTACTCTTAGAAAGAAAGATGAAATATAGAAGACTATGAAAGAATAGAAGATAACGGTACGCAAGAAGGAGGGCAAGAACAGAAACAATAGGATGTAATTAAGAAGGGGCAAAAAAAAAGTGAACAATGAAAGAACTGCGGAAACAAAAAGAAGACGTGCAGACGTTTTCTATAGAATCGTCTCTCAAGATGGATGTTCCGAGTTGGCTGTTCTTTGGTGGTGCGGTCTTCCGTTATTTTGGAAACTAGGGTCATATCGATCATTAGTTACGTATTCTTAAAACCAGTCTGCTGTATTATGTAGGCTAAGAAGTATCGCCCGGGGAAATATCCATTACTTGACTAAAAATCTCGAGATCATGAGCCACGCGACCTCCATTTTTAGCCTATTTTCATTTATGAAACAAGTAGTTCTGTGAAGAACTAAAGCCTATTTTCATATATCCTACTTATATTAATTGCCTTTATCAACATATAAAATTTTAGTTTGATTGCTGTCATAGATTAATAGATATTGAGAACCGTCTAAACATAACGGATGGTCGCCATGTACGCCATTGAGTTATGTACTATTAGATGACTTATTGTGTACGTTCATTATTCAAACGTTGATTTGGATTGCATGATAAGAACACATGACATTTAATTTTAAAATTTCGCACAGCCGCCATCTTGAGGCTATGTAAACAATTGAACTAAATTAGATGTCAGTGCATTGGCAATTTGTATAGTCATTTGCTGTACCAAGTTTCACTGCGTTCGGATGGTTAAATCGCGAGAAAAGTGTAGCCTATCTAAATGTTTCAACCACGCTTGGCCGCCATGTCGTTTTGTAGTTAAGAGGCTTTTGAAAGTCACATATGTGAACGTCTAGTAGTGCCCTTAATCCCCGTACAAAATGTCAGGGTGATATGAGTAATAGTTTCGGAGATATATAATGCCGGCGAAATATTTCGGACAGCCGCCATGGTGGATTGTAGAGAAGTGATAAAATTTAAAGGTAACGGTCAGGGTCGGCCAAAATAGTACTATGAGCTTACCGAGTTTCATTGGAATCTCTCCAGCCGTTTACAAGTTATTAGTGGGGGAGATACACACGAACGCACACTCACACACACGGACAAAAGGTGATCTCATAAGCATTTTTAGCCTATATTCCTTTATGAAAAAATAACTTCTAAAAGGCTGGAGCGATTTCAATGAAACTCTGTAAGCTCATAGCACTATTCCGAACGACCCCGGCCA
Source organism: Meconema thalassinum (assembly GCA_946902985.2). NCBI lineage: Eukaryota > Metazoa > Arthropoda > Insecta > Orthoptera > Tettigoniidae > Meconema > Meconema thalassinum. The sequence continues at coordinate 158,796,661 of OX336398.1, read as the reverse complement.
TGCCCTTCAAACTTTGTTACGTCTCACCAATCCAACATCTATATTTCACCAGCATTCAATATCTCCGAAACTATTAACGATATCACCCTGGAATATTTTATGGTGCTAAAGGAAACTACTAGAAGTTCACCTATGTGACTTTTGAAATCCTGGTAACTACAAAACGAATATGGCGGCCAAGCGAAGATGAAAATTGTAAATGGACCTTTCTCGCGATTTAATGATCCAAACGCAATGAAACTTGGTACAGGAAATGTTTATACACATTGTAATACACTGGTATCTAATTTAGTTAAATTGTTTACATAAACTCAAGATGGCGGCTGTGCGAATTTTAAAATTAAGTATTTATTTCTTGTGTCGTAATCATGCGATCGAAGTGAAAGTTTGAATAATGAACCTACGCAATAATTTTCCTTTAATGGTACATGACTCTATGGCCTATACATAAACTATAACAATCCAACATGGCGACCATCCGAAATATTTACATGGATCTCAATATCTACGAATCTATTACAGCAATCAAACTGAAATTGTGTATGTTGATAGTGGCAGTTAACATAAGTAGGATATATGAAAATAGGCTGTATAGTTCTTCACGGAACTACTTGATACAAAATGTGAAAAGTAGGCTAATAATTACCATTAGTTAATACGGATAATCCTTTACCAAACCAAAATGGTAAACGCATTTTATTTAGAACAATGTACACACACAATTGATATTTGGTGGTCACAATGATGAGCAGGGTGCTTCTTAGTGAACTTGCCAATTTTGTTCGCGCACTGCTCAAGCTAAATTTAGGTGTGCTTTATCGTAACAAATGCTCCCGGCAGTACTTGCCAGTTATGTAACCTATGGGAGGAGCATCTGTCAAATACGTTCAGTTACAGACGACCTAGATAAGCCTTTCACTGGAGATCGCAAACGATATAATTGGCATCTTAAGAAAGATTATTGTTATGAATAGCCCAGAAGAAATGAAAGTCATGACAGCTCTTGTTGATAAGATAATAAGTAGCCTTCAATTTCATTAAACAGTGCACAGGAAACAGATATGGTTCCAGGAAACCTAACATCCGCCAAACTGGCAACAATAACTGCATTACAGCAGGAGAAAGCTGGTCTCTTGTAAATATATGAAGTCTCCTAGAAACGTATTGAACTTTCTAGGTAGCCTAGTTGACTAGAACGATATACCGTGTAAAATTAGCACGCACGTAGGCTGCACTCGCACAGACTAGCGCATTTGTAGTTTAATGATAATTGTTGTTTTAAGGGGCCTAACATCTAGGTTATCGGCCCCCTAATTGTCTGGGTGATAGCGAAAATGACAATGAAATGGAAATCAGAACGAAAATTAAGTGGGATTGAAAATACTTACAAAATGCAATTTAAATTGAAAATACACAATGCAAGATTGAAGAACGCTCATTTCAGATCCAAAATACTCACAAAGTGCAATTGAAATTCAAAATGCCTACAAAATCCAATTTATTGAAAATTGAAAATGCTTACAAAATGTATGGTAGATTCTAACTACTCATTTGGATGGACAATACTTACAAAATTCAATTTACATTGAAAATACTTACAAAATGTAATTTAGATTCAAAATACCCACAAAATGCAATTGAGAATCAAAATATTTACAAAATGCTCACCATAGAACATGCAATTTTGGTTGAAAATACTTACAAAATGCAATTGAAGTTCACAAATTCTCACAAAAGTCCCAGCCCCTATATTGAAAGACTTACTAAAAAGCAATTTAGATCGAAAAGACTTACAAAATCCAACGTAGATTGAAAATACCCACAAAATCGAGTGTAGATGCAAAAAATTTAAATACACGGGGAGCCAATTAACAAAAAAAAGTGCGGGAATCTTAAAGAGAGAAAGAATATAATGAATAGAAAACTAAGAGGTCCTACCCCTCGAAGAAGGAGGGATCAGGAAAGATGAGACAAGGACCAAATAAGGTGGGAAAGTGAAAGACTCCCAAGGCCTCGGATACCTTAATACCGTCGGGGTCGGAAAAGAACAAGAGTTGACCAAGGGAGGTCGACAGGAAAGAAGAAGGAGAGGAGCCCGGCACAAGTGGAAGCAATGCCGGACTCGGCTGGGGTCCCGTGGTTGCCAACCCTCGTCCCACTACATGTGAGCCCCTGGGGGGGCATATGTAGTTTAATTGAGGTGTTCCGGATCACAAGGCGAACTTGAGAAGTGTGCTTTTATTTATTTAAGCGTTCGTCTCTATGTGGATATTGTTGTAGATGAATATACACACATCAAAAAAAGTTTTGCATCACCTCGGTTCCAAGAGTTCCGGAACCGTTAAATACAAAGGGAATAGAGATCAACACAAACAACATTTCAGCTCGTTTTATTGCTCATGAGACCCACACATTGCATGTTGTACCATCATACAGCTAGACTTTCAGCATTTGTGGTCCAGATTGCAGTACACACCACTACCTCTAATACCCAGTAGCACGTCCTCTTGCATTGATGCATGCCTGTATTCGCCGTGGCATACTATCCACAAGTTCATCAAGACACTGTTGGTCCAAATTGTCCCACTCCTCAACGACAATTCGGCGTAAATCTCTCAGAGTGGTTGGTGGGTCAAGACGTCCATAAACAGCCCTTTTCAACATATCCCAGGCATGTTCGATAGGGTTCATGTCTGGCGAACATGCTGGCCACTGTAGTCGAGCGATGTCGTTATCTTGAAGGAACGCATTCACAAGATGTGCACGATGAGGTCGAGAATTGTCGTCCATGAAGACAAATGCCTCTCCAATATTCTGCCGATATGGTTGCACTATGGGTCGGAGGATGTCATTCAGGTATCGTAAAGCCGTTTCGGAGCCTTCCATGACCACCAGTGGCGTACGTCGGCCCCACATAATGCCACCCCAAAACATCAGGGAACCACCACCTTGCTGCACTCGCTGGACAGTGTGTCTAAGACGTTCAGCCTGACCAGGGTGCCTCCAAACACGTCTCCGACGATTGTCTGGTTGAAGGCATAGTCTATGCGACACTCATCGGTGAAGAGAACGTGATGCCAATTCCGTGGGGTCCATTCAGCATGTTGTTGGGCCCATCTGTACCGCGCTGCATGGTGTCGGGGTTGCAAAGCTGGACCTCGCCATGGACGTCGGGAGTGAAGTTGCGCATCATGCAGCCTATTGCGCACAGTTTGAGTTGAAACACGACGTCCTGTGGCTGAACGAAACGCATTATTCAACATGGTGGCATTGCTGTCAGGGTTCCTCCGAGCGGCAATCCGTAAGTAGCGGTCATCCACTACAGTAGTAGCCCTTGGGCGGCCTGAGCGAGGCCTGTCATCGACAGTTCCTGTATCTCTGTACCTCCTCCATGTCCGAACAACATCGCTTTGGTTCACTCTGAGACGCCTGGAAACTTCCCTTGTTGAGAGCCCTTCTTGACACAAAGTAACAATGCGGACGCGATCGAACTGCGGTATTGACCTTCTAGGCATGGTAGAACTACAGACAACATGAGCAGCGTACCTTCGTCCTGGTGGAATGACTGGAACTGATCGGCTGTCGTACCCCCTCCGTCTAATAGGCCCTGCTCATGCATGGTTGTTTACATCTTTGAGCAGTTTTAGTGACATCTATGAACAGTCAAAGGGACTGTATCTTGGATACAATATACACAGTCAACGTCTATATGCCGGAGATCTGGGAACCGAGGTGATGCAAAACTTTTTTTGATGTGTGTAGTTGAGTTTGCCCTGATGCACTATGAAATAATGGATAGAGCAAATCGGAGGTGTTCAGCTCGACAGACAGCTGCGTGGACCAGAAAGACGAACTCGACAGAGACAATGTTGCGCGCCTGGCCAGGCAAAGTATATAAGGAGCGGGGTCGGGCTGTCGGGAGCAGTCGTTTGGTGGAGGAGCAGCCAGCAGCACGAAGTTAGTGTCCACCCTATTGCCGCCCGCAGCGGCCCACCATCGTGCATCGGAGCATGCCTCCTAAAACCCAAAGGATCCATAGAAGTTAAGCCTAAAATCGGAAGACGAATGAGATGTAAGATGCTCCAATCTCTGAACCCCCGACTAAGCTACTTGCAGTACGTACCTATACCATGGAACCAAACTTTTAACAAAGCTCAATCAAATTGTTCAATTATCACAAATGACGTCGCATATGATGAAGGCGATACTTCTGTTGAGCATGACAACCGAGTTTGACTGCATGCATTCCTTTGTATTATTATACAGTGAGATTCTTTTGCTGGAGCGGGATGGGCGGCCGGTTGCCGGGTGCGCGCGCCTTCCGCCAACCAACAAAGCTCTGTCCGCGGGGTTGCGCGAGGCGAAGGCGAGCTAACCAGGGTCATTAAAGTCCATTAAGTCACTAAACTTTCATCAACGAGGATGTGAAGTGTCAGCGCAAAGATAAGAAGGTAGCATAAACAACAGCTGCAAGAATAAAAAAAAGAAGCACATATGTTCTTATATTTCTTGGGAATCTGGAGGACCTCACGCCACCAGTTAAAGGTTAGAACTTATCTTTTCGGAGAAGATACTAAAAATGTTCTCCTTCAGCTGACAGACAGACAGACATCGTTACATTATGTCGCTACTCCTGCACCCCCTCCCCTCGCGTGTTTACTGTAATTAATCGAAGCACGGACCTAAGCCCGTTTGTTGTTCAATTGTGGGTTAATTTAACATTCAAAGTGTACAGATCAATTACCCGTAATCTAGTGGAGCTTGAGAACAATATACGGCAGCAGATATCCCTCACAACAGAAGGGAATTACAACGTGTAAACGCTAATTTATTTACACGGTACAACGCCTGTCTGTCAGCTGAAGGAGAACATTTTCAGCATCTCCTGTGAAAAGGTAAGTTCTTTAGTCATGATTTGCTGTTGAATTTACCATTAATTAATGCACTTTGTTACGGTTTCCACCTGCGCACAAACCGCGGTGCGAGCTCAGTTGGCTGGCGGAAGACGCGCGCGCCCGGCAGCCGGTTGCCCGTGTATAAGCGAATTCTCCCAATAAATGGAAAACGTTAAGCAAATAACTCAAATCAACTTTTTTGGTTCTTTTTGTTGTTCCAATAGGCTTTTATTCTTTCCTAGAAGGCTTGTTTACGTTCTTCCGACCACTTTGGTCTGTACTGTTTGTTCTGATATAACTTCCCATTTGTTTACTTTGTGTCTAAAGGTGTCCCTTTCTGAAATGTCTGTTGAACTTATGTTTGCGTTTTTGAGGTCCTTGCGAAGTTCTTCCAGCCAAGGTGTTGAGTTCTTGAGAGAGGTTACATAATCCATTACCCTTTTCGTCAATCGATTTTCTAGTAGTCTAGTGAGATGACCAAAGAATTCCATTCATTCGTCTTTTCTTAATATCAATTTCGATGTTTGAATACTGTTGTGTTGTTTTGATTGATTGTAACCTGTAACCATCTTGGGTATATCTTGCTCCTAAGATTTTCCTAAAGATCTTCCTCTCTACTTTTTTGATTTCTTCAAGTTCATGTTTATTGTTAAATGTCAATGGTTTTGCTTGCGTAAATGTCTGTTGGTTTTATGACTGGGTTGTAGTGCCGAATTTTTGTCTGTTTTGACATAGATTTTTTTGTTGTAGATATTTTGGACTAAACCTAATGGCTTTTTGACTTTTTTTTTTAGACGATTTTGTTGTGAATTCTTTTCAAGCCTTGTCGGCTCGAAGAACTCTCCCGAGGTATTTTAAGTGCGGGACCCTGTCGATTCTACCGTATTTTGTATTATAATATACTACAGTACTCCTGAATATGGCTAGTTTGAGTGTGATTTGGAAAAGCATTTAGAAGTAAGAAAAAAAAAGGTAAACTCCTAACATTCCGGTTTCTAATCATTAGTATTACGTCCCTTTTAATTGCAGAGATTATTAGAGACGTTGGCGTGCGGGAATTTGGCCCGAAGGGATCCTTAACCCTTTTTAGGGCAAAACAATTGATTTTTATTTTCTGTTTTCACGTGTAGGCCATTTACATTATTTTCAATTTTGATTTTTTTAAATTACCGGTATATAACTTATGTTTTTATAGATTTCATTTTAATATTTATGATTAATTGAATTACTGTATTTATTTATTTATTTATTTATTTATTTTCAGTTTATAATGTCTCCATAATATTTATTTTTATAGTTAGACAAGTTTTATTATTTTAATGTTTATATTTCCTTTTGTAATCGTAATTTTTTTTCTTAAAATTATTTGTTGTTTTTTGAGTTTTCTGTCTTGACTGGTTTGATGCAGCTGTACTTGCCTCCCTGTCCTGAGCTAATCGTTTCATCTCTACATAGCTGCTACACCCTACATCCGAGGCAATCTCTTTAACATATTCTAACACCTTATTCAATAACCACAATAGAAGAATATACACATGTATGAGACCAGGAGATACAGGGATCGACTTCATTATGGTCAAGCAGAGGTTTCGAAACCAGATTTTGGATTGTAAAACATATCCTGGTGCTGACATAAACTCTGACCACAATCTGGTTGTAATGAAATGCAGATTAAAGTTGAAGAAACTGAAGAAAAGTCAAAGCCAAAAAGGTGGGCAATAGACAGACTGAAAGAGAAGGGATGTAAACGAAAGATTCAAGAAGAGTATAAAGAAAGGACTAATGAAAACCCCTAAACAAACTTCAATTGCAGACGAATGGGCACTTTTGAAGAATGAAATAACAAAATCCGCAGAAGAAAACATTGGTAGGAAAGAAAGAATAGGTAGAAAACCGTGGATCACTCAGGATATACTGGAATTGATGGATGAAAGGCGGAAACAAGAATGTAAGAGATGAAAAGGGGAAAGCAGAATACAGACGTCTGGGAAATGAGGTTAACAAGAAGTGCAAGGAAGCGAAAGAAGAATGGTTGAAAGAGAAATGTGCAGGTATAGAAAATTTTCTGAAATTAGGAAAAGTAGACACAGCTTATCGAAGGATTAAGAATACTTTTGGGGAAAAGAAGACTAAGTGCTATAATATTAAGGACACAAATGGAAAGTGGAAAGCCTCTAACAGATAGGGAAGAAAAGGTTGAGAGATGGAAAGCTTACATAGCGAGTTTGTATAAGGGAAAGGAGATTGAGAATCATGTAATGGAAAGGGAGGAGGAAATTGATGAGGATGCGAAAGGAGATTTAATATTGTGATCAGAATTTGATAAGAGCTTTGGAAGACTTAAGCAGGAACAAAGCACCTGGCATAGATGATATACCGATTGAGTTGCTACACTGCATAGGAGATGAAGGTCTGATCGGGTTATTTCACTTGGTGTGTAGGATTTATGAGACAGGTGAGGTACCCCCTGATTTCAAGAAGAATGTAATCATCCCTATACCAAAGAAAGTGGGAGCTGACAGATGTGAAGATTACCGTACAATCAGCTTGATTACTCATGCTTCAAAGATCCTGTCTAGAATAATTTACAAGAGGATTGAAAGCCAGATAGAAACGGAGTTGGGTGAAGACCAGTTTGGTTTCAGGAGAAATGTAGGAACAAGGGAAGCTGTACTAAGTCTTAGGCTGATTTTGGAAGGTAGAATAAGGCTTTTGATAACGTTGATTGGACTAAATTGTTTGACATTTTGAAATCGATTGGAATAAAGTACAGGGATAGGAGGGTGATCTACAGTCTATACAGAAACCCGACAGCAGTCATTCGAGTTGAAGGACATGAGAGAGAAGCTGGTATTCAGAAAGGTGTGAGGCAAGGCTGCAACTTATCACCCATACTTTTCAATCTTTACATTGAACAAGCAATGAAGGAAATTAGAGAAAAATTTAAAGTGGGAGTGAAGATTCAAGGAGAAATAATTTCAACTCTGAGATTTGCTGATGACATCGTCATCTTGGCCGACAAGCCTGAGGATTTGAATGAGTTTTTGAATGGTATGGACTCCCTCTTACGGAAAGAATTCATGATGAAAATTAATAAATGTAAAACAAAAATACTGGAATGCAGCCGAAATAAATCAGAAACCTCTATGGAGATCAAATTGACAGGTGAAAAGCTGAAGGAAGTAGGAGACTTCTGTTACTTAGGAAGCAGAATAACCAGTGATGGACGAAGCAAAGAGGATATAAAAAGTAGGTCGACTCAGGCAAAGAAAGCATTTCTACAAAAAAGGAATCTGCTGACATCGAATATAGATTTAGGTATTAGGAAGTCATTTTTGAAAGCCTTTGTCTGGAGCGTGGCGCTCTATGGAAGTGAAACTTGGTCTTTTGGTGCAGCAGAAAAGAGGAGAATTGAAGCATTTGAAATGTGGTGTTACAGGAGAATGATGAAGATCGGATGGGTAGATAGGGTTACAAACAAAGAGGTATTAGGACGAGTGGGAGAGGAGAGATATTTCTGGCGACTGCTAATGAAGAGAAGAGATAGGTTGGAAGGACACATACTAAGACACCCAGGAATAGTACGCTTAGTTATGGAAGGAAGGGTCGAGGACAAGAACTGTAGGGGTAGACCAAGGTTAGAATATGTTAAACAGATTGCCTCAGATGTAGGGTGTGGTAGCTATGTAGAGATGAAACGATTAGCTCAGGACAGGGAGGCATGGAGAGCTGCATCAAACCAGTCAAAAGACTGAAGACTCAAACAACACCTTTCTCTACCCCTGCAGTTCTTGTCCTCGACCCTGCCTTCCATAACTAAGCTTGCTAATCCTGAGTGTTTTAGTAGGGCCTATGTGTCCTACGAACCTATCTCTTCTCTTCATTAGCAGTCGCCAGAAACAACTCTCCTCTCCCACTCGTCCTAATACCTCTTCGTTTGTAATCCTATCTAGACATGTGATCATCATTCTCCTGTAACACCACAATTTAAACGGTTCAATTCTCCTCTTTTCTGCTGCACCAATAGTGCAAGTTTCACTTCCATAGAGCGCCACGCTCCAGACAAAGGTTTTCAAAAATGACTCCCTAATACCCAAATCCATATTCGATGTCAACAGATTCCTTTTTTGTAGAAATGCTCTCCTTGCCTGAGCTAACCTACTTTTTATATCCGCTTTGCTTCGTCCATCACTGGTTATTTTGCTTCCTAAGCAACAGAGGTCTCCTACTTCAGCTTTTCACCTGCCAATTTGATGTCCATAGAGGTTTCTGATTTATTTCGGCTGCATTCCAGTATTTTTGTTTTACATTTACTTTTTTTTATAACTTTTATTCTTATTTTATGTATATTATAATAATTTTAATTTCTATATTTATATTTTGTTTTATTTGTACACTTTTTAAATTTTATTTATACGTACATCATTAAAATTGTATCCAGCATCCTAGGTCAAGGAGATGCATATATAATATCTGAGTTTTACAAAACTAGCACTTCCTTCTGTAAATTCTTTGAAATATGGCTGAAGGATTCAACCATCAGCATGTTTGACAATATAAATTGTTCTACCAATAGGTGGTTAAGGACACCACGTACTCTTGCATGATGAAAAAATCGATTATTTGATTTTGGCGTCATAAAATTCTTCATTCTTTTCTGAATCCAAATATATACAGTTTGTTGGGGTTTTGATGTCTACAACTACCTTAAATTCGTTTTTTAAAATTAGCGTCCCATGCTCTGAATAATACACTTTTAACTCTGCCAGCTGTTTTCCGTTAATACTCATTTCTCATGTTTAGGTACCAATAACTAGGAAACCATTTAACATAGAGGGCTATTTTTTTTTACATTAACTTGCCTAATGGAGTACTTGAATGTTAACCTATTTTCACTTCCAAAACATAGTAGGCATGGATTGGGAAGAGAAAAATTGATACATATATTTGAATAAATTTAAAAAGAAAGAGTACGGATTTTTTTCTTGCATTCTGTCCCAATAATAATGAAACAAAGTGGCTACTCATCTGCCATGATCCATTCTAAGTATGTGAACAAAATTTGAGAATATTTGATTGAAAAACAACTGAGAAATGTGTACCTGAAGCAACTTATACAACATTTTTTTTTGAAAATGTATCTGTCCAAATTTGTATTCATTTCACACATCCTATAAAAGCAAAGTAGCACTACTTGGTCAAAACCAGCTCAGAATATACCGCTTCTAATATGTGACAAGAATCATAGCTTTAGCATAAACCCAGAAAATACTTAGTAAAGTGATGCCACAAAATAGACTTTTTCATCGTGTACGAGTACGTGGTGACCTTAATATACACACCACCAGCTTATAAAGGGTTAAGGGGCGAAACTACGAGGTCATCTCCCCCAATTGTTGAACTTTGATGTGCTCTAAGAATAGTAAATTGTGCCTACAGACACAGCTCTCTCATATTTGCGCATCCTCAAATGCCAACTGACTGCGTCAGGAAAGAATGTTAATGGGTCTATACAAGGTAAATATAATCTCCGCCGGCTCCCAGAAACGTATGTAATTTTCCAGGTAAAGAAGGCCAGTGATTTACGGTACAGCATTAGCACGCACAGGCAGGCTAGCCTATTGGCAACTCCAGCTATCTGATATGACATCGAGCGGTAAAAATGAGAAACTTACCAAGTAGGGTACATTTGTCACGTGGTGACTGTTTGTATTATGGTTTCTTGTATTGGTAAGCAGATCGTGGTATATTCTTCGTGTTTATACATAAGTAATAAGTTTTACTCGTTGATAAGAGTGCAAAATGAGTAAAATCAAAGTATATTGCTCAGTTTACGGCTGTAAGTCGATGTATAAGAGGGCTGCGGATATACGTTTTCATCACTTTCCAAAAGATGCAAATAGCAATAGCAGAAAGGTGACGATACCAAATAAATACGGGCAACAAGAGCGGGTTGGACCACTCACCACTACACTCACTGACGACAGAACGGGTTGTTCACTTACGCCGTGCCAAGCCGCACCTAGACAGCCAAGCACAGTCTCGCCGAGCCAAGCCGTACCAAAACAGCCAAGCCTAGGCCTACACCAGACGAGGACAGCCAAGCTTCATCAGTCCGGTCCTTTCCCGCTCCCAAGTTCATTTCCAATAACCCTACCAACCGTCATCACCTCGCTCTGCGATATCCGAGCCATTCCACTACGAGTCATATAGGCCTAATTTGACTTCGCAGGGTAAATACTTACCATCCAAATCAAGCAATTCCTGTCTACCCCGAGTTTTAATACAAGTTAAACTCATCCCTTCGCCCAACCAAGCGCAAATAAATTCTAGAGTCTATGGTACAATGAGCAAACTCAAATATAGCTTTTAAACGTAACAGCGCCATGACTCGAACTGCACAAAAACAAATACCAGCAGTCAACCGATGCTTGATAATATGCAATTGGCAGATAAAATCCAGTGGAACATACAAATTAGATCACGTGCATCGCACAGTTATACATAAATACAATTGAAAATAACACTCATTATTTTAGGGACCACATTTACTGATTATAACCGAAAAATAAAAAGTGTTCCATATCAAACGCGTGTTATTGAGTGTTTTTACCCTACTTATCCAGGCGACCGCAGCGCCCCAAGTGTTAGTTTGAGTTGCCAATAGATGGCTAATTGAACCCCTGAGGAGATGTCAGTAACCAGTTTACAACAGCGACACAAGTCGTAATTTAAAATACTGTATTCGCACTGCTAACACTGAATAGCTCCAAACAGAGCCACAGGCGTTCTCAAGGAAGCTACTAACGTCTGAATTAAAATCTGTCGTTATTAGGTAGTCAGCCCGGAGTCTGGTTGGATCCTCAAAAAGTACCGTCATAGGTTAGGTCGGTAGATGCCCACAAAACCTCAAAGCAGCACTACAATGAGGCATACTTGGCAATGTGGGGAGTGAGGTAGTTTGCCTTTACTTTCCTCACTGAGTCAGAACAAAGCACCAACCCTATGAGTACAGGGTCTTTCATATAAATTAAGAACGGCAAGCGGAAGTTTTGTTATTCGCTGCTGCGGTAGCCTTGGCCGAGCTTGTGGCGTGCCACGGCCCCCTGCTGTAGTATTGAAAGCGCGCGCATAATACTTGCAATAAACGTGCAGGTGTTCAGTCGCCAGTCGGAACCTCAGATGTTAACATGAGACAGTTATCATTAGTTATTGTTATTTAAGGGGAAGAACTACGAGGTCATCTGCCCCTAAACAGTTATCATCACAACATCGTGTTTTTGTATGTAAAACTTATTTTAAGTACGAGGCGGCTCGGTGGGTACGTGATGCATTTGTTCAGCAATTTCCTGATGAAGTGCCACCTTCACTAGCACAGATTCACGTAGTTGTAAATAAGCATAAAATTAAAAATCTGAAATAATACAGTGGCAGAATTCACTCGCGTCAGCCAGAACGTGGTTACCAGATACAATGCTTGTATAACCCAGGAAGGACGACACTTCCAGCATCTTTTATAAGGGTTGTACACACGCTTAAAACAGGGGGCCGTGGCGCGCCACAAGCTCGGCCAAGGCTACCGCAGCAGCGAATAACAAAACTGCCGCTTGCCGTTCTTACTTTATATGAAAGACCCTGTAGAACCTGAATATCATTACTATGCACCACCCGTACCTCAGTAGCTACCATATAATCACAGCAATGAGTGAGAGACTGAGAAATTGGTGAAGAGCCACATTTTACTCTGACCTGTGCCAATCAGGGACGTATAATAGAAGAGAGGGGGGGGGGGGGATTTTGTCACATACTTGTTTACGAATTAAAATATTGAAAACCAATATACTGTACTACCCTACCAGCAAATTGTTACCGGTGGCGGAAACCGGAACTAATGCATTCCGCTCAGCCACACGCCTGTGATAGACGTGCAGTCGTCACCAGCAAAACCTTATCGCATGTCGTGTGTGTGCATGTTACATGCTGGGTCGTGCGCTGTGCGGTGTGTTCTCATTGTATGATTGTACATGCGTTCCCCCACTTGCCCCGCACCCGCCCGAGGCAGCCGTGACGTGGCGAGCTGACGTGTTGTATGCACAACAGTCCCGCTCCACGTATAGTGGTAACTAAGGTTCGGATATAAAGGAAAAGTCATATTTTTTTCATGAGCTCATTTTACCCGAAATCTAAAAAATAAGTTTGAATGACGGGTCCCTGACCACGTTTAAAGCAATTTGATGTTGCCTATAAATGCATATTTCTGCCATTTTTATTGTTTTGGTCATATTTTAGTGATATAAGGTCATATTGGGTTATAATTTCAGCATTTGTGTTTAAATAAAGACGTCGTTAACAAGGCACGTGTTATCTGCGTCGAGTTTCAAACACAGGATTTCCGAATAGTATAGTAGATATATTTTTCTTTCTTTCCCCGGAACAGGCAGATATCAGGTTTAGAAGACATGATTCCAAGAAGGCGCTCCTCTACGGACCTCTTTTAGCACATCTTTCTGGACAAGGTAGATTGCGACATTGTACGCATGAGGTCACGGAACATGACGATAGTGTGCTTCCACCTTTCAATAGAATGTCACTCCAGTAGATATATTTAGCTCAGAAGCAATTAGCAAACAAGGAAATGCCGTGCTTTTAGGTCATATTTTATAGTTTTTATGGCATTTTTAGTTTGTTTTAGGGCATATTTAGTTAGTTTCTAGGACATATTTGCTTGCATATTGTGTACTTCCTTAGGTCTTAAGCTTCCGAACCCTAGTGGTAACAATCCCCTGGTAGGGTAGTGCTTATGTACAAATTGTTACTAAGCAACATATTGCATCCCCCAGGGGCTCACACCTTGTGGGATGTGGGTTAGCGACCACGGGACCCCAGTTGAGTTCGGCATTACTTCCACTTACTTGTGCCGAGCTCCTCTCTCTTATCTTTCTGTCGAGCTCCCTTGGTGAACTGATGTTCTTTTCCAACCCCGACAGTATTATTCCCGTTGCTCACGGTAAAATTTTCCTTCAAATTTATTGTACAATAATTTAATTTTATAAAATTTCTGTTGCTCACGGTCAAATTCAAATTTCATAAAACTTTTCATAAAATAGGACATGTTCTATTCCGTAAAATTAATTTTACGAAAAGAACCAATCAGGGAAGCTGACATGAAGACGATGCTGGCGCCAGGTGGTGAGAAGATTGTGAAGCTCGCTTGTAAACTAACACTTCGAAAATGGCAGGCTCCGGCTGGACTAAGGAAGCTGTTAGTGTTCTACTGGACGAGTACCAGAAATATCAGTGTTTGTATGAGGTTAAAACGCCCATATACCACAATAGAAATGCAAGAAGCGAGGCAGAAATCTCAATCGCCGAATATGTTTCACAAATTCGACCGAACACAAGCCAGGCTGATGTGAAGGCGAAGATAAACGGGCTTCGAACTCACTTGCAGTCTCATTTCAGGAGAAATGGCTTGCCTCATGTTAAGTGTCCTGTCGAATAATTTTGGGACCAACAAGATCTAGGAGTTTTTTTAAACTGGTTTCCTCCATTCTTAGAAAATTCCTATACGAATTCTGATCTTCTAACCTCAACTCATTTTCGACCAAGGACAGCATTCCACTACTCTTCTCTTCTTTTTATCCATTCCCAAGTCCAGGACTTCCTAGCATTTTTCTTCTTCCTTTTTACCACTGGACGACATATAATTGTAGCTAAAACAGCAATTTTTGCTTTGTTTGTTGGAGCCATACTATCAAACCAATGTGTGTTGAACAGCTGATTCTTGGTTCAGAAGTTTATCGGTAGATGGCGATCCCGATACATCCACGGATTTTATAAAATAATTTTACCGTGAACAACACAGCTTGCTTTCGTCAAATTTTTATAAAATTAGTTGTAAAATAAATTTTAAAAAACATTTTACCGTGAGCAACGGGCGTTTGGGTATCCGAGGTCCGCCTTAATTGGCCCTTCTCTCATATTTCCTGATCCCTCATTCCTCGAGGGCTCAGACCACTTGTTATCTTTTCATTGTATCTCCTGACGTCTGCTCAAGGCCCTAAAGGAGGCAGGGTGCGTTTAGCCTCACCACTTATGGTGCACCCTGGATTGTGCTACACCCTCAAGGGCTAACGTCTGGTGTGTACGGGAGTTGGCGACCCCGAGGGATTCCGGAGTTTTTCTCCTACTTCCATTGCCTTTGGGATGGTCCCTCTCCTCTTTCCCTTTCGTAACTGCCTTCCCTGCCTCTCCTTTTTTTCAATCTTATAACTAAAAGGAAGATTGTAGTTTTACGTGACCGTGAATCTTGTGATTATGAGCCACGGGAATCTTATAACTACTTCCGGTTTGAAGATTTTTCGAAAAATAAAAAATAAATTAACGGCTGAGGGTATTGAACCAAGGAACACATTAAAGAAAGAAATATGTAAATAAGTTCATTTGACAAGGATTTGAATCAAAAAGGAAACTAGTCAAGATGGTTGGTTCCTCAGTCTAGCAACTGCGACAACACGGTCATGTAGCCCCGTGTACTTTGGGTGTGTGTAGAATCTGTATGATAACCGGTATTAATTGTGATGGCTGTATTTGTGTGTGTTATCTGAAATTCAGATAAGGACTGTAGACGATCAATTTTACGTAGTTACTACTTTTGCTACCAAATGCTACCGTCAACGACACCTAGCCACGAACTTCGCTACTAGATGCCACCAGAACCGGCACCTGGCAGCGAACGTTGGAACTTAATAGAGCGTTAATCAAATCAAACGTAAACATTTGGCTTCACACGATTGTAGTTAGTGGAATGTTCATTTGCATGCCATAAATCTATGACATGGGCCCGCCGGCTTTACTTCCCCTCCGAAGGAAGGCATACTGAGGGATTTTTAACGCTCTTTAAAAATCCGACGACTTGGTCCGCGTTTGAACCCGTGACGTTGGGCATGGAAGCTCAGCATGCTACCAACTACGCCACCGAAGTCGGAATTGCTTAATTTTACATTTTTGCTAAGATGGGGACCCCTAGTTTGCTGACAAGATGTTTCCAACATTAACAACACGGTCGTTATTGTTGCCAATAACAGAAGAAACTTAGTGTACAGTAACAGTTATCTTTAAGAAAGGAACGAAGGCAGCAGAAGTATGGCCATAAAATATGCTATAAACCGAGGTCGCGTGTTCGAACCTCAGGAGAATACATCATTATAATAACAGGAGCTAGTAATGGTCGGCTATAATTTTACCATGATGACCTGGGGTATGCATGCATCATTTTGTAAGTGGGGGACTACGGCATCCACTGGTCAGATATGGCGTCACCTAGTCCAGAGGTCTTCAAAGTGGGAGGTGCACCCCCCAAGGGGTGAGTGATAAAGGGGGGCGCCGGCTCCGATTAAAACATTTATATTTCATATTCCGTAACAATTGCTATGCTCATATTCATGAACTTATCATAGGCAGGTAGATCGCACGACCATTCAAGACTAATAAACTCTTACTTTTGCTGTCGTATTTCACAAGAACTGACCGAGGTGCGGATTCAAGGGGGGAGGGTCACGAGGGTCATGACCCCCCCCCCCTCCCCAAACGGAGACCAAATTATTTTGCAAACTCAAAACGAAAACACAATAACCAGACAAATAAAGCTGTTACGAATTTTAACTGAAAAACAGGTTTTTTTTTCATTTTATTCAATACTGAAAAAATCTTTATTGCAATTATTATGTTCTGTTACAACTGTACATATTTACAACTTCATACCTGTTATATAAAAACGATTATTTATATAACAAAATCAACTCGTCTATTTTGTTTAGCAAACCTTGTGATTACCGATTCGATGTCTATAGTGATGTCACGATGAATGTGCAGCAATGCACGGATAGGAATTTGGGGATTTTTACGCACCAAAAAATTTTGCCGACGTCCGAACTACAAGCTTGGTTGGCAATTTAATCTGTGACTTCCTCCCTTTGTCGGTACCAAATCGAATTGCCAAAACTGTAACGTACCTTGGTACTTTTCTCGAAGCTCGATGTAACAGTCGCAAAACACCCCGTTGCAATTTGTACGAATATTTTTGGTGCGCTCAACGCATCAAATTTCTATCCATGTAGCTTGCAAAAAAATTGGTCTGGTTTTGTACTGCCCCCGTAAATTGAATTATATTGAGACCACGGCGGCTGTATTGGCAAATATGAATTAAGTTATGGCTGTCATAGTTGTGACGTGGATATTCATGACGTAAGCACGTATGACGCAGGCTTTATGCAAGTAGGCTGCTTGAGCTGAGATTCTTGGTGACGTCATGATTTCGTTCGAGAAAGATCTGAGATTTACGACGCAGTCGCAGGGAAACATGGAATTGTGCTGAGGAAGAAGTTACGCGATTGGAGGAAAGACTCGAACCAATGAATGATAGTTTGGAGGGAGACGGAGATTACTGAAACTACCATATTTAATTACTTTTGGAATGCAGAATTGTGGAAAACTATTTTCAGTTATGGCATTGATTTGGAATTTTGAAGAAATTATTTTTGAGTTTTTGAAATTTGAAAATCCGTCAAGTATAGCCAAAGTTAGAACTTCTAGCGATGACGGAGAAACAAGCTATGGAAGGGATGGATACGCCCCTTATGAAGTTGATAAAAGGTCTTGCACAGCAGAGAGGAGCTCTCATAGCTCATGTGTCTCATATCTCATGTGTCTCATACCGCATATATTTCTGATGTCATATAGTCGTTTTCGAGTGAATATGTGAAACAAGTTGTCTTTAGCGTGTGTGGTATAGCCCACCGCATCGAACGAGCTTCGAGAGTGCCGCAGTTCCATTTTACGGTGTTTGAAACTAGGCGAAGTTGAAACGCACACATTAACGAGTCTACGAGATAATATATCAAGAGTTGACTAATGCCTTTAAGCTACTTCTATTGTGCAGTACTATATTAAAGTGTGTAGAAAGGTTGAACATTTTCAAGATTATACTTTGAAAGATATTGGCATTTTAGGACGACTGACAAAAGTGATTTTCTCGCCACCTGAGAAGCACTTTCATAACAGCACATTCTACGCTACGGCTGACACGTGTAGTGCAACCGTGATACTACATATTGCTTTTGGTGATACAACGCTGCATTCTAACATGGAACAATATAATATGGCAGTTCTTTCAACTATTATAACGGAGATGGAGATGGAAGGCTAAGGACTTTAATGCAATTGGAACATATATCAATAGAGTGAAATAGCAGCATGGAACTTCGCTAATCGTCTTTCTACAAAAGCGAGCATGTAGTGAATATCCAACTACACTCATGCATCGTTGTCCAACGCTGAATCATTTCAAATGGCAGTGGAAATATTTTCATACTCCACGATTATGAATATTTCTGCGGAAATAACTGCAATAAACTTCATGGCGAATTTCTGCCAGAACTTCAGGGAACTATCAAGAGAGGCCAAGGTAGACCCGGCTCACAAAGAAGAGTTTTGCCAGAAGGATGTCTATCGTATACACGGAGCAGTGCAATTTCCGGAGGAGGAAGCAGTTCTATTCTCCGAGGGCGCTGGTTCCAGGTTCGAGGTCGGAGCACATCTTTTTGGTGAAATGGAACCATCACCAGTCTTCTTTGGAAGATTTTCCTCTAGAACTTCAATCAACAGATAAGGTAGTCGTGAACGTTTCTTGTTTTATTTGAGTCATTTAGCGATATCTGAGCAACCATTTTTCTCATATGTTCTGTCCTATATTTTGCCCCATATTTTTGCTTGATATTTATGTACTCAGTACACTTCGATGAGTTATGCTTTTTTCAACGATTTATTAAGACATTGTTATGTCATTGGCATATTTAAATAATTTTGGATCAGTTGAGACTGATAATTTATATTCTTTCAGTAATTTGCATTATTTTTGTAGTCACGATTTGACTGTAAAGTAAATGATTTTCTATGGCAGATTTGAATTCAGACAGCGTGTCATTTTATTAAAGTAATTCTTTTCAGTAAATTACTTTGACCAATTTTCTGTCATCATCAAGAAAGAAGAATAATTAAAAGATTTTAGAGCGTTAAAATCTATTACTGTATCGACGATCTTGGAAATACTAGTCGTTTTATGAACATGATTGCAACATAGACATTTATCGTCAGTTCTGAAATTCCATTGCATTATAGACAATTTTATGAAATATGAACTTTGATTACGATTTATTGAATACACTATAGTAATGAACATTTATTAGGAATTTTTCTCAATACTAGATTGGAACAATAATGTTTGCATTCCACAGTCTAATTGTATTCTATTCGACTATTTATGCAGTTTAGATGAACTTTGATTGAAGATTGTATTTTTATACTACGATACTTAGGAGATATTAATCTCAATTTTGATAGACCAGAGAGGCGTGTATAATCGTATTTGCTATTAAATTTATTTGTGATTGGCAAATTTTTACTTCATATCGATTCATGAATGAAACCCACGAAGGTTAAATAAATAACAGTTTTGAAACAATTAATGAATATAAGAATTTTTAAAGTGGAACTATGGATGTATAATCGTTAGTTCAGTGGACATGTAAAAGTCGCTGATGAATAATGCCCTTGAATAAGTGAAGGAGATTCCCACAGTAATATTAATGAAGTTGATGAGATTATAAGTGGAGGTTTTGTGTATGGATTGTGGAAGATTTTTATGCCATATATATGGAAATATATGATGAATTCTGGGCCTATTTTATGCAATTTTGTGCATTTGAGCGAGGTATTTTTCCGCTGAGTTTATTGTCCAGGTCCTTTGAAAATTAATCATGTGAAATTACTGTTAAAATTAACAAGAGTGTTAAATAATTTGAGATAACGATTTTGAATGGAGGTTACCGTCACAAATAATAATAATAATTATTAAAACTTATTAAACCTGAATATAAGCTTAAATATAACTAACCTTCATTGGTCGATTATAGTAACCTGATTTGAGTAATTATCAACCGGATAAACGTGTGGTTTAATGTATTTCTAATACTAATAAATAATATAAATATTGTAAATAAATTATGTAATTATCTTTAACAATAATGTGAAATGAAAGGAATTAATAGAGGCGTGTATAGATTTTTCAATTGTCGTTTGACAATATTATGAACAATTTAAATTGTTATAAACAATTAATGAGCATTTGTTATAAACATTAAGAGTTTTGTTAATATACTCTAAAGAACGCTAATTATACAAGTGGATTATACCATTAAACAAGTTTTGGGATTATTAGAGTAATCCAGTGATATGTGATTGGAGCATTTAAAAGATTTGCGTGATAATATTTGAGTTGAGTTGAGGACATTTAAAGTGTTTGAAAAGGAGCTAGGCTCAGAGGTTACGAGCATATGCTAAGGCTGACTGAACAGGTGGGTCCATTTGACGACGTGGGCATGCGACTTTATGTAGGGTGGATCGCAGCTGGCCTGACAACTGTATGTTAGAGGCCAAGGTCGACCACATAACAGGCTTGCAGTTATAAATAAAGTGTGATGTTTATGAAAGAGGAAAACAATTGCTACATGTCTCGTTCCAATTCCCTCATCCATTCCAAGTGTATTACTATTATTACGTTCTTTATAAGCTAGTAAAGCTGAGATTTTGTATGTAACGTTTACAAGTCCTACAGGAGGACATGATTATATTGACAATGGCTTCTGATTGCCACGTGTATTTTGTTGTCATATTTTTGTTAGAATCATTCCCTTTATGTGAAATAAATTATTGTACAGTTTAAGGTTTCTTGTTTCCGTCTTGGTTCATTTTAAATATCATGGTGGAGGTTATTGTGTGGGCATACTTTAAGTGATCCAGTTGGCAACCCATACCCGAGATTAATTGGAAGAGGTAAGTAAAGGTAAGTATGAACCCCCGTATATTTTGGTGTGTTCTACAATAATTTCTTGTTACTGCTGTGCTCTAATCTCGGTAGTATCTGTCAGTGCCATTTTCATTGATGTGGCTGTGCCGGTGCGATTGATTATTGGCAATCCGATTGAGGGGGCGGATATCTGACAGCCTACTATCCGAGTTATCGGGGACAGTACGTTTGGTTATTTTGTGATTGCGTTGTTAGTGATACCATTTTTCTTAATTTCGACTCTGTGACTCCCCCCCACCAAGCCAAACTCTAGATCCGCGCCTGATTACTGACCAGTAGATACTGTCAGCAGGAATTCTGAGAAAAGGTGGCGAGTAATATTTCCCACACAGCACCCTTTAACCTGCAGCGATATCATCTTACCAAACACTTTAACAACCACTAATGACAATAAGGCGCTTGACACAGTGTGACCGCCACTTCCTAACAGAAATAGATTCTTCTATTCCTGCCATTGTCGATTCGAAATTTAGCCAGGCATTTGCAATCAGTTCAAAGACACTGAGTGAACAGGTGAATTCTAGTGCGTGTTCTGTGGAAGTGGTTAGCCAGATTCACAAACTGATACAAGTAACGCATGGTTAAGCGACTTGTTAGCAGTGGTAAAAGGATACTCCATGAAAGTGATAATTGCCCTCCATCGGAAATATTCAGTCAAAGAAGAAGATTATTATTATTATTATTATTATTATTATTATTATTATTGTAACTGGTAGTAGCAGTAATTAGACAGAAGCAAATACTGATCCTTTTCTTTTTGCGAAGTAGCCTTCTAAAAGTGCTAAACAAGGAAAGAATGGGGAGGGGGAAGCGCTAGATATGTCATTTCAAAAGGAAACGCAACATAAGAAGTTTTATGATGATGATGATGATGATGATGATGATGATAATCGTTGTTCTAAAGGGCCTAACATCTAGGTTATTGGCCCCTAATGGTTTGGGGGATGGTGAACGATGAGAAAATGATGAAAACTATAACTAGCACTAACTATAGACTTACATACTAGAAGAAGAAATGGTAAACAAATAAACAATAAGGCAAATAACGGACAGGAAGTAAAGAAATGCCCTCAAACCTAGAATAATGAGGATTGACGGACTTTGAAGGAAGGAGGGCCATGAGAGGCACATAAGAAAGGGAAAGAGGAGAGGGTCCACCCCAGAGGCAACTGAAAAAGGGGGGGGGGGGGGAACCGGACTCAGCTCATGAATCCAGCGGGGTCACCAACTCCCGAACTCACCAGCCGTGAGCCCTTGAGGGTGTAGCAGTATCCAGGGTGCATCAGAAGTGGTGGGACTACACACACCCTGCCTCCTTAAGGGCCTTGAGCATAAGGCTGGAGATATGAAGAGAACAGACGAGATCTGACCCCTCGAAGAATGAGGGATCAGGAAAGGTGAGACAAGGGCCCAGTGTGGCGGGAAAGTGAAAGACTCTCTAGGCCTTGGATATCGTAATACCGTCGCGGCCGGAAAAGAACAAGAGTTGACCAAGATGACAGAGAGGAGCCCGGCACTAGTAAGTGGACGTAACCTCTTCCATTCAGATCAAAGAAAATTATGAGCGTGAAAAGAATTTTATTAATGAACTATTTTATACAAGAGTAGTCTAACAAACGATGTGTCACTTTGACAATAATTATAACTATAACCTTAACAGAAGATGGAAAGATAAGTGAGGAAATTGGTAAGAGAATCCAGCAAGCAAATGGGTTTTACCAGTGTGTGAGAAGTATGGTGTGGAACCAGGATGTTCCAAAGAAATGTAAGAAAGTCATGAACTCAACATATTCCACACCTATATTGACATATGCAGCAGGCACATGGACAACAACAAAACGGGATGAAAGCAGAGTCCAGGCAGCCGAGATGAAGTTTCTTAGAGGAATAATTGGAAAGACACGAAGAGACAAAATCAGAAACACAAATTAGAGAAAGAACTGGATTCCCAAAGCTACAAGACAAGATAGAGATCAGTAAGCTGAAATGGTATGGACACATGATGCGAATGGGTGAAGACAGAGTCCCAAAGCGAGTATTTACAGAGAAAGTAACAGGAAAGAGGCAACGGGGAAGGCCTAGGAAGAGGTGGATGGATACAGTGAGGGAGAGCATAGAGAAGAGAGGGGTAAAAGTTGAAGATATACTAGAAGAAGGAAGAGAGTGGTGGAGAGACAGAAAATTATGGAGGCCCTTGATTCACACCCCTACCCAGAACACTGGAAACTGGAAATGAAGAAGAAGAAGAAGAAGAAGAAGAAGGAGAAGAAGAACGCAGTTATAACGCAATCTTCAGTTCCGAATATCCAAACCCCGATTAGGCGAATAAACTGATGTTTCATTTCAGGGTCCGTACTTAAAACATTATATTTTCCTTTTTCAAAACCTTCATTTTAAGATTGATTTACAGACTGTAAATGAGCGCACTATCATAGGTGCCATATGCTTGCTATATCGCTGAAAAAGAATGTTTCCGGTTTGCCCAATTTTCGATTAAGTGAATGACCCTCTGCCCCATTATGTTCGGTTAATCTGGACTTTATTGTACCATTCACACAATAAATGAAGGTTTTAAGGGGATACGGAATGGCTTATCTTACCGATGTTAAATTTGTTTAATTTATGTTCCTTTTCCTCAGAATCTAGTAAAGGTATGATAATGAAATTTATGTCACATTTCATTTAAACCTTACTTGACATATTAATGGAGCATTCTTTATATTGGACTTCAGGGAAGTCAGAAATAAATATTTTTTAAACTGTCAAAAAATAATTACTTTTTCTTAAAAAAAACAGCAAAAATCCAAACAGCTTTACTTTAAACAAGGAAACTTCTCCATTAATATATTAACCACTAGAGACGGTAAAAAATTCACAGCTCTGTGAAAAATAGTCGCATAGAAAAAGGAACATATAGTACATTTAAAAAAATGGAACTGAGAAAACAGCACTTAAAAGTTTCCACACATGATGATTATCTCATTGTTAGAGCAAGTGTAAATTAAAATGATGGCAATTTCTACTGTTTGAACTATAAACTACACACATCAGACTTCACAGATTTATAAAATAAGAAAAATAAAAACATGTTGATTTTGACAATTTTAACGCGTTCCGGCCTGTTTGCCATCTCTTGATGAGTACAGTACATTTGCATTTGTCAGTTGGCACAGGCTAGAGTAAAAGGTGGCTTTTCACCGATGTCTCAGTCTCACTCATGGCTGTGATTATATGGAAGCTACTGAGGTATGGGTGGTGCTTAGTAATGGCATTCAGGGCACAGTCAGTGCCTGTGGATGCTGTGAAAGGTTCTACTCATAGGGTTAGGACTACTGTTCTGACTCAGTGAGGAAAGCAATGGCAAACTACCTCACTCCTCTTCTTGCCTAGAACGCATCAATATAGCGCTGCCTTGGGCTTTTGTGGGTATCCACTCTCATAACGTAACGGCGGTGCTTTTTGAGGATCCAACCAGCCTTCGGGCTGACTACCTAACAGACACCGTATTCTCTTAAGGGGACCGATACAGTAAATTATTATAAATATATTATAAATAATTGTATCTCAGCTTCAAATATATGTACAGCAATGAAACTTTCTAAATAAAGCATCCAATGGCCTATATAGTAAGCACCTATCTCAGAATCGATTTTAGCATTATCAAACTCGCTAATTAATTATTCAAAATGGCGGTTGGTTGAGAGTCGGTGCTCAGCATTACATTCATAGCCGGACCATTTATCAATATATTAGTGTTCTGCTTTTTTAATTGCACTGCTGAACGAGTTTGGTCAGTTGTATAGTCTCTTAACACTTAGAACATTACAGAAAAGTATCATTGTAATAAAATGCATAATTTAGGAGTTACAAGTAAACAGATTTGAAAAATAGTTTTGAGAAAATGAAACGCTAAGTACCGCAGAGCCCTTTAAATAGCCCAAGCAATGTCTAGCATTTAAATCATAACTCTTAAACTATTGCAGATATTTAAATAATTCTTTCACCAAAATGAACATTGAAAAATCGAAATGTGAAAGGTGTACTGTACCGGTCCCGTTAAGGGGCGGAACAGCGAGTCATCTGCATTCACATAGAAACAATAATGATACATTTATTATTTTGGAAAGTAGCGGTAACCCAGTTACTTATCACACTAAGTAACAAACGTAATTACCTCTAAGAAGTAACTTAGGCCTATGCAGACCACTGTCCTTCAGTCAAACAGCATAGAGACTCGTAACCGTGAACCACAATAAGGAGGAGAGATCCTTATCGACCTAATGAATAGGTTTAGAAACTATTTAACCTTGACTTGACAAGTTGCGAGGGTCAACATACCGAAATGTAACACTTTTCTTTACAAGTAAGTAGGTTACATAAACATATATATCACAAGCTGACGACCTTTGCCAATAATACAGTATAAATTAATGGCACAACCCATTCAAGAGCAAGGCAGGTAATGTGATCAGATGGGCGGCTGGCTGTGGGTCAAGTGCACCATCATATGGGCGGAGATCAAGACGGACCGGACCGGTCTCTCGCGGGTCAAACCAGCCAGCCACCTAAAACTCTCCTCACTTTCTGTTCCATAAGCGATGATAATGATTATTGTTGTTGTTTTAAGGGGCCTAACATCTAGGTTATCGGCCCCCTAATGGTCTGGGTGATAGCGAAAATAACAATAAAATAGACACCATAACGAAAATTAATTTTGACCGAAAATACTTACAAAATGGAACTTAGATTGAAACCACTCACAAAATGTAGAGTGGAAAAACTAACAAAGATAATTTGGAAGGAAAATACTCACAAAAAGAATATTGAGATTGACAAAAACGCACAAAATGCAGTTTAGGTTCAAAATACTCACAAAATGCAATGTGGATTCGAAATACTCACAAAATGCAATTGAAATTGAAAATACTTACAAAATGTAGGCTATTTTAGATTAAAAATACTCACAAATACTTTAAAAAAAATCAATTTAGATTGAAAATACAAAATGGAGTTTAGATTGAAAATACTTACAAAATGCAATGTAGATTGAAAATACTCACAAAATGTGGTGGAGATTCAAAATCCTCACAAAATGTAATTTAGATACACGGGGAGCCAAGTCACAAAAACAATACGGGAATCTTAAAGAGAAAAGGATATATAATGAAAATAAAAAGGAAGGCTGATCCCTCGAAGAATAAGGGATCAGGAAAGATGAGAGAAGGGCCAATTAAGGCGGGAGAGGAAGAGACTCCCTAGGCCTTGGATACCTTAATACCGTCGGGGTCTGATGAGAACAAGAGTTGACGAAGAGAGGTCGACAGGAAAGAAGACGGAGAGGAGCCCGGCACAAGTAAGTGGAAGCAATGCCAGACTCAGCTGGGGTCCCGTGGTCGCCAACCCACGTCCCACTAGATATGAGCCCCGGGGGTGTGTTCCATTACCGAATGTACTGAAATGATAACTAATTACTAGGGCTCGGATTTTTAGGTGCTAAAAATCGGGAAAATATTTATTTTTTATGTGTTAAAAATACCTGAAATATGTGACAAAAAGTGAAAATATGTAATTATAATTTAGTTAATTAATGTGAATATAAACAATATGCAGTACTCACGAATACAATTTATGCTATGTCTCACTGACTGCTGAAGTATTACAATACACAACGAGATACATCTTCAGGTTGTCCATCACAAATGACCGACAATTCTCGCGAAACACTTATTCTGAAGGCCCGAAACTGCGGCAATATGTTTTTTGCCCTTGAGGTATGTTGTAACTTGAGAGCGCTGTTCAGTCTCGGTTGCTTTCCCACATGGTTGGCAGAACAGAACGCCCCAATCAGAAGTGAACATATCTTTAAATTCTGCAACATACGATAACTTCTTGTTTTTACTTTAGGCATCGTAGAACTGCCTTACACTTCACAGTGCCAGAAATGAACTGTATGTGAGTGACACTGGTTCCAGGTAGCTGGTGGGGAAAAGGTCTGGCACGTGGTGCAATATGGCTATGGACAAGGAAATCCCCGGCTTCCACAGTGAGTGGCACGGGGCGACAAGATAAGATTAACACAGCTGCAAGCTGACATACGCTCTGCATGAAGATTATATAGCTCACAGGTTCTTCCCCGTTGAAGTAACACAGAACAAAAATGCAATAAACTGAAAAATCTAGCTTACTGATTTTAAAAATGTAAATATTATGTCCTTTTATGTGCTAATAAGTGAAAAGTAGGAATTTATGTATTTATAGAAAGATGCTTAAGTTTGTATTTATTTAAAAAAATATTTATTTACCTAAAAATCCAAGCTCTAGTAATTACTCCCACTATGGTTTGGGAAGGAGTCCAGCAGCAATACACCGTAGCGTTGTAGGAAGTTAGGACCAAGTTTAGGAATCTTTGATTTAATCTACTAACCAGTGGCGGCGCTTAGAATACCCATTTCATTCTAAAGGAATATGCACATTTAAATATGAAGAGAATATTTTTTGAACCACGACCTAGAAAAAAAAAATATATCAAGAAACGGTGTGCCTCATAAGACTGATTCTTACCTTTGATGTTTCTATATACTGCTTCAAGTGAACCAAGTATGAGTCCATTGAAGCGAGTTACGACATTTTTAAGGAGCTCCATGTCAGATTGTAGATTGAGCAATTTGAGTACTCTGGCTATTGAGAACAGTCTGGTGAACTATCTATCCAGGTATAACATCTTCAAAGAACGCATGTTGATATCTTTGCTGAACGGAAAACACGACGACTGGAGTTTATTTACAAAAAACTACGAAGTATGAACTTTAGAATATCCAGGTGCATGAATGTAGCTTCGCCACTACTACTAACTGTACCCGACATGCGTGGAATGCCACTCAAAGAAAAAAAAAACAGGATAAAGAGGAAAACGGGAATCAGGGAGAAAGAAACAAGAAAAGAAATAAGGAAAGAAAGAAAAAAGAAAAGAAAGACAAGAAAAGAAATAAAGAAAAGGAAGGAAAGAAAAAAGAAAAGAAAGAGAGAAATAAAGTAAGAAAGAAAGAAAGAAAGAAAAAGGAAGCTTGTAGTTTAACGTGACCGTTAATCTCTAGATCATGAGCCACGGGACCTCTTTTTTACGTGGAATCCGAACCACAGGACATGGCATTTCACTTCGAAAATCTCACATGCATTGACCGGGAATCGAACCCGGACCACCTTGGTGAGAGGCATTCAGCTAGACCGCTGAGCCACCACGCCCCCCTAAAAAAAAGAAGAAGAAAGAGAAATAAGGAGAGAAAAAGAAAAATGAAAAGAAAGAAAGGAAAGAGAAGAAAGGAAAGAGAAGAAAAGAAAGAATGAAAAGAATGAAAAGAAAGAAAGAAAGAAAGAAAGGAAAAAAGAAAGGAAAAAAGAAAGGAAAAAGAAAAGAAATAACGAGAGAAAGAGAGAGAGAAAAAAAAAGAAAAAGAAAGAAAGGAAGGAAGGAAGGAAGGAAGGAAGGAAGGAAGAAAGAAAGAAGAATGAAAGAAAGAAATGGCTTCTGTTACAACTTTGTTTATTGAAGTACTTTTGAATACACAATATTTTCTTCCCGTAAACTGCCACTGAAATGTGTGAAATACCTTCATTTGTTGGAACGACTCATGATCTGGGATTGCACAACAGCCGACCAAAGTTCATTTAATTTAACGACTCGCGCACCATCTATTGCAACAAAAAAATCTAATTCAGAACCCTTCGCGAACGTGCGCACAGCATTTCACCACAGTTCATTTCTTGTATGTACTGTAGTTTCTCTAACTTCTTTCATGAGGAAGAAATATAGGTAATGTTCCCCTATGTTCAGCGTAGGGTATCCGCCATTATTGGCTGATCCAGTGTTGGTATCACTTCAAATCGGGAAGTTGCGTAAGATTGATTTGAGTTCACAGCACTTTCTTTCAATTGTTGT
This sequence comes from Meconema thalassinum, assembly GCA_946902985.2. Lineage (NCBI taxonomy): Eukaryota > Metazoa > Arthropoda > Insecta > Orthoptera > Tettigoniidae > Meconema > Meconema thalassinum. The sequence goes on along the minus strand of OX336398.1, from coordinate 158,767,905 downwards.
CGCTTTATGCTCTAATTGTCAGTTCGGCGACAGACATGCACATTGCCACGTCAGTTCGGCGACAGACATGCACATTGCCACGTCAGTTCGGCGACAGACATGCACATTGCCACGTCAGTTCGGCGACAGACATGCACATTGCCACGTCAGTTCGGCGACAGACATTCACATTGCCGCGTCAGTTCGGCGACAGACATTCACATTGCCGCGTCAGTTCGGCGACAGACATTCACATTGTCGCGTCAGTTCGGCGACAGACATTCACATTGTCGCGTCAGTTCGGCGACAGACATTCACATTGCCGCGTCAGTTCGGCGACAGACATTCACATTGTCGCGTCAGTTCGGCGACAGGCAGCACATTGTCGCGTCAGTTCGGCGACAGGCAGCACATTGACGCGTCAGTTCGGCGACAGGCAGCACATTGACGCGTCAGTTCGGCGACAGGCAGCACATTGACGCGTCAGTTCGGCGACAGGCAGCACATTGACGCGTCAGTTCGGCGACAGGCAGCACATTGTATTTTGCGACCAACATATCACAAATTTATCAATTTTCTTTACTTATCGCCCAAACTTGAATTTTCCAAGTCGAATTTATTTAGCCATCCCCTAAAGTTTCGAGATATGAAGGTTCCGTTGTATTTAGAGGTCACCCTCGTGTTTTAGCGCAACGATTTCAAAGAAAAGAGGGCGTCCCCGAGAATGAACGAGACAGCCGTAAAATGCGTACGAGGTGTCCTTTCTCTACCTTGAGCAGGTGCTTGGTCCAAGGGTACAGTTACAACATAATGTAATACACCGCACGCCCACTATCGTCTGAACCTGAGTACAGTCGCTTCAAGTGTACACAGTACCACATTGTTGGCAACAAGTGGGTTGTTAATTCATCTTATGTGCTTGGAACAACTTGGTCATCAATCCCGTGTAGTCAAAGAATGAAGAAATATTGGAACAAGAAGTCTACAACAACCTGGGTGCAAGAAATCAAAAAGGATTTGGAAAGAACTAATATCAGAGGAAAATATACACCACAGAGAGATAATTTTAGGCAAAGGGTGCTAAAAATGGAAGGATTCCAAGGAAGAAAGGGGAAGAAAACCGGCTGAAAAATGGTCCGAGGAAAGGAAGAGGAAACACAGTGAGATGATGAAGGAATATGGAGGAAGAAGAAGGAACAGCAAAGGACGAAGCATTGAAATTGGCTCGTGGTCCCTGGACGACCGAAACGATAATAATAATAATAATAATAATACGCTTTGGGAGAAAAAGTCAACGACTTGCTGGATTCAAGAGGTGAAGAAGACACGTGGATTTTTTGAAAGAAGGTGTTAAGTATGGAAGGATTCCAGTGACGAGTGGAAAGGAAACCTGGGGCGAAGTGGTCTAAAGCAGCATAGTCGAAAAATGAAAAAATATTGGGAAGAACGGAAGAGAAAACAACAAAGAGTAAGAATTGAAATTGACTCGTGGTCCATAGCAGGCCTCATCGGAAAGAAGAAGCAAGGAGGCTTGAAGTTTTACGTGACCGTTAATCTCGCGACCTCCTTTTTACGTGAAATACGAACCACAGAACATGGAATTTCACTTCGGAAATTCACATGTATTGACCGGGAATTGAACTCTGTCTACCTTGGTGAGAGGCAAACAGCTTGACCGCTGCGCCACCACGCCCCAAATAATAGTAATAATAATAATGTTAAGCCTATTGGTTTTACGTCCCTTTTAACTACTGCGGCTTTTAGAGATGTCGATGTGTCCGAATTTTGCCCCGAAGAGGATCTTTAACGTGACAGTAAATTACTGACACGGCTCCCTCGCATTTGCGCACCTTCAAATGCCAACTGACTGCGCCAGGATTCGATCCTGCAACTGTAGTTGGGTGTGTGCTGTACTTGTCAACTTGTATTTATGTGTGTAACTGAAGTAGTGTGAGGGAGAGGGATGAGATAGATGCCACGGGGCTTTAAATAAGGTACTGTACTATCCCAGCATTTTCCTGGAGGGAATGTGGAAAAACCACTATCAGGAAAGCGCCGGGATTTGAACCTGCGATCACCGGACTTAGTGCAACTGCCCTCATGGCCATGGTGGACGATTTAACGATTTAAGGCTTTGTTATCTGGTGACGTAATATTCCTGTGTCAGATCTTACGTTTTTAATCTGTTACTAAACTACTCTGGGTTTATTTATTACTCGAGATGGTTCTTATTGGACTTTGAGAAACGTATTATAGAGATATACCAGCACAGTAAGGATTGCTAAAAGAAGTAAGTTATTATATAAATAAATTAATTAATTTCACTATAACAAAGTCTATGAGTATAGGGGCCAAGTTCTGACACTGGGTCGATGGACAGTGGCGAATGAGAGCAAACGAGGACTTGTACAACAAAATAGACTATCAGAGCATCAATTAAAAAGAGACGGCTACTATTTTACGATCACCTCTTGAGGATGACTGATGATCGATCAACAAAAAGAATATGGAGTTTCATCGAGTTTAAGGCAACAAGGCCGATACGGTTCGAGGAATACGAAAAATATCTCAGGCAAATTAGTATTCCAGACCGATAAATTCCAGAAAAGAACATATTTAGAAGATTGGTGGACTACTACCAAGGTTTTAAAATGGTATCAACTTCCGCAAGACGGAGAGGGCCCTTGTCCGAAGTACAAAAACAGACACTCGTCGCTGGGGTCAGAAGATACTGGCAGGAAGTCAAAGCCGGAACAAGAACCAGACCGAAACACTTAAGTTGGTTGTTACCACGCAGTCCAGAGGGGCTCAACTCGATGTATTAAAAATGAATTAATGAATAAAAGAATAAATGATTAAATAAATAAATAAATACAGTAAATAGCAAGTAGTTCCGTGAAGAACTATACAGCCTATTTTCATATATCCTACTTATGTTAATTGCCACTATCAACATACAAAATTTCAGTTTGATTGCTGTAATAGATTCGTAGATATTGAGAACCTACTAAATATTGCAGATCGTCGCCATGTTGGATGTTTACATCTGTAGGTCTTAGAGTTATGTTACATAAAGAGTATTGTGTACGTGTAGTATTCAAACTTCAATCGCATGATTAGGGCACAAGAACTAAAAACGAGATTTTAAAATTTTGCACAGCTGCCATCTTGTGTTTATGGAAACAAATGAAAAACCAATAAATGCCAGTGGATTAACATTTGTATAAGGATTTACTGTACCAAGTGTCACTGCACTCGGATGGTTAAATTGAGAGAAACGACGATGTGAATATTTATACTTCGCGTCGCCGCCATGTTGGATTTGTGGTCGCCAGGATATTGAAAGTCCTATAGGTGAATTTCTGCTCATAGCCCCTATGAACATTAAAAATCACTTTGATTGCTGTAATAGATTCGTAGATATTGAGATCCATCTAAATATTTCGGATGATCGCCATGTTGGATTGTTATATGTATAGGCCATAGAGTCAGGTACCATTAAGGGAAAATTATAGCGTAGGTTCATTATTCAAACTTTCACTTCGATTGCACGATTACGACACAAGAAATAAAAACTTGATTTTAAAATTCGCACAGCCGCCATCTTGAGGTTATGTAAACAATTGAACTAAATTAGGTACCAGTGCATTACGATTTGTATAAACAATTCCTGTACCAAGTTTCATTGCGTCTGGATCATTAAATCGCGAGAAAGGTCTATTTAAAATTTTCAACTTCGCCTGGCCGCCATATTTGTTTTGTAGTAAACTGGTTTTAGAAAGTCTTATAGATGAACTTCCAGTAGTGCCCTTTATCTCCATACAAAATTTCAGGGTGATACCGGTAATAGTTTCCGAGATGTAGAATTCCGGTGAAATATTTCGCACAACCGCCATCTTGAGGTTATGTAAACAATTGAACGAAGTTAGATCTTGATGCATTACAATGTGTATAAACGTATACTGTACCAAGTTTTATTGCTTTTGGTTGGTTAAATCGCGAGAAACGTCCACTTAAAAGTCGCAACTTCGCCTGGCCGCCATGTTGGTTTTGTAGTTACCAGGTTTTCAAAGGCACATAGGAGAACTTCTAATATTTCCCTTTATCACCGTAAAATATTCCAGGGTGATATCGGTAATAGTTTCGTAGATATTGAATGTTCTATAAATATTTCGCACAGCCGCCATGTTGGATTGGCGAGTCTTAACAAAATTTGAAGAGCACAGTCGGAGTGGTTCCGGAATAGTGCTATGAACTCACCGAGTTTTATTGAAATAGCTCTAGCCGTTTAGAAAATTGAAAATAGGCTAAAAATGAATGAATGAATTAATTAATTATTAAATAAATAAATAAATAAATAAATAAATAAAAACAGTACATAAGAAAATACACGCAGTCTCATTACATTTTGATCTCGGAAATTCTAAGTATTAATCGAATCAACAACAAAATACGAACATGACAACGGACGCAGCTAATGCAGTCTACACGGAGTAAACTCAGGAAGTCCTTGTTACCATAGCAGCAATGAAGTATTTATCGACAGTGGCGCCTTGTAATACAACCCTTCTTTTGTCGAAAACTTGACTCTAATCGTTAAGAGCGCTTCTATGTTCTCTCAACACAACTCTTGCCGGCACGCTTTCACACTATTAAGCGTACATAATGAGTTGTATACACTTACAATGATTCACTCAAGTGACATTTTAGCTTCCTCGAAATCACTTCAGGCCATACAATAGTCGTAACAGACTTTTACAACACCATGCATTTACTACTCCCCCTCACACTTCAGTATTTTAGAGCTGCGTAGCTCTCGATCTTGAATTACAGGAAACCATCCCGTGTCTAAAACGCGAAAGGGTGCGATACAGCTTTCCAGGTAGAAAAGAAAATGCAAATATATTCTTGAGTAATTATTATAATATACCTTCATTCAATAAATATTACTACTGTTTTAATGAACCGGTTTCGGAGACATTATGACCGGCAGCAATGTATAATGGATATTGAAGTTGCAAGTCAGTGAAATTGCATGATAATTAAGGGAAAAAAATCCTTAGTGCTATTGAGAGAAATAGTTCAACAAGTAAAAAATAAAATTTATAATAAAGGAGATGGGATTCAATAATATTTTTAAAAATATTTTTAAAAAATGAAACCAAATCTAGGCCTATTACAAATTATAATGTAAAAAAAAAGATTCTCCAAACACACACAAAACACAACAAAAACACAAATAATGAAAAAAACAAAACACAAAAACAAACCCAAAAATAAACACAAACATTAAAGAAAACACGAACACAAAAAACCACAAACACACAGGTTTGATGACCAAGATGTCCCAAGCCACTAGAACAACAACAACAAGACCAACTCACTTCCGTCATCTCCAGCTTATGCGAGTTTTAGAGAAAAATTTATTTTCACTAGTCATCACGCTAACTTACGTTTTGGTGGCCAAAATCAATTTCCTCTTTTTTCATGTTTTCAGTTGTAGGATATTGAAATCATAACGTAAGAAGTTTGTTTGGAGGAGAAATGTCAATGTACACTGACCGGCAAAAGAAAAACGATCACTTGCAAAATGCAACATTACTTTCATTCAAATCATAAATATGAATGGTATGGACCTAGTACAGTACGTACTATAGTTATAGCATGGAAGTAAGGTTAATTAGTTTCCTGGATGCATTACCATTCTTCATGTCATTGTTTCACATAACAATAGCGATTCTTTGACATGATGCCGTTTCCCGCGGAAAGATGTGCGCGCCATCGCTTTCGTCAACAATGCAATGTTGTACTCTTTTTTTCTTTTGCCACTTGTTGGCATAGGAAAAGTTCAATACAGCCATATCCTCAGTTGTTTTTGTGCAATTCAGAAACGAATATGCGCTTGAGGCCTGAAGATGTGGCTCTGATCGAAAATGGTGGCGCGCACATCTTTCCGCGGGAAATAGCATCATGTCAATGAATCTCTATTGTTAAGTGAAACAATGACATGAGGAATGGTAATACATCCAGGAAAACAAATTAACCTCACTTCCATGCTATAAACAGTAAGTTATATACTAGACCTAGAGCGTTCATATTTACGATTTAAATGAAAGTAATGTTGAATTCTTCAAGTGAGCGGTTTTCTTTGCCGGTGAAATAAAGAGTATTTGTAGTTATCAACTTCGGCAAACATCTATCATTTCTTTATTGCAGCCATTTCATTGACAGCCATTCTTTACAACTTGTATTTTTATACAAATAAGGTAGGCCTACATTAACTCAGAAATCACTGCATCGATCTGTTTGAAATGTTCATAGTATCTTTATATGCATATGTGCCATAATCTGACCTAGAATAATGGCTGTAGTTCTTTAAACTTATTGTTTGTAAATTATTCATTGATAAGATTAAAAAGAGCTGTGTTTTTGAAGCAATGAATACATACTGCAGCTGTTTTGCAGTTCGGAGTGTTAAATATACTTAAAGACTTAATTTGAATGAGATTACCTTAAAATCATCATATATATTATTTCAGTAGTATGCATCCCTCCTATGACGCTCACAAGCGACCGATCGTGACAAATGAGCATTCAAATGCAAGACAATAGACATTAGCAGTGACTTATTGTACTATAATTTCATAAATATCTATAATTTCTTTAAAAAAAAATAGACTTAAAAAAATTGAACGAAGTGTGCGATTTGCAAACACCGTTGATGTAGGAAAATACGCTCCATAATTGCTGTCCACGGGCCGCTGTGACGCCTGTTTCATGTCATATTAACATTCTGAGGTCTTTCCTTTATCCTGAAATGTAAATAGTATTCCATAATCATTTGGTTGAAATAAAAACATAACCTTTCCCCTTAAGTGTCTCATAAACCTATTGGGGAAAGTGTGGTTTATGAACATGCGAGATTTCTCGCACGGGTCCGCTAGTATATATTATTTCAGTAGTATAGATCCCTCCTGCGGCGCTCACAAGCGACCGATCTTGACAAATAAGCATTCAAATGAAAGAGAATAGACATTAACAGTGACTTATTGCACTATAATTTCATGAATATCTATAATTTCTCTAATAAATCACTTTAAAAAATATACGAATTGTGCGATTTGCAGTTACTGTAGCTGTAGTAAAATACACTCCATAATTTCTGTCCACGGGCCGCTGTGATGCCTTTTTCATGTAATTTTAACAATCTGAGGTCTTTCCTTTATCCTGAAATGTAAATAGTGTTCTATAATCATTTGGATGAAATAAAAACCTAGCAACCTTTCTTCTTAATTCTTTAATTGTAAACTTATTGGGAAAAGTGTGGTTTATGAACATGCGAGATTTCTCGCACTGGTCCGCTAGTCATCTTTAATTTGTCATGGAAAAAACATAACTGAAAGAATAAATGTCAAACATCCGGGTCCTAGTAATAATATTCAACAAGATCGGATTTTATTCGAGAAACTATCCGCAAAGTTACTCCAAACATCCGCAGCTTATCCACTATCCGCTCAGCTATGTCAACTATACCCGCAAGGCGAAATATTTTGCGGATATCCCCGGTTTATCCGCATACGCGCAGGGCTTTACTAATATGCAGTAATGTAGGAATATTGGACACCCCTAGTATTGGAAGTACAGTGTGATGTAACTAATGTTGATCGCTACACGGGTCAAAGAACAGACAGTATCAGCTAAGTGTTGATATCACTCCATTATCAAATGAACGGAGAGATTCTGTCAAGTACGGGAGGGGGCGGCATGATGGGGACGCTAAGAGAAAAATAGTTCAGGTGCATTATATATGTTGATAATATAACCATAAATACAGTAGTTCCATTTTGTATCACTATCTTCCTACATAATTACGGTGATCATACGTCCCGTAAATATCGGGATAGTCCCGATTTAAAGGAGCATATCACGGCATTCCGAATATCAATAAAAGCGTCCAGATATTTTAAGTTTGAAAATATTAATAATAATTCTCTGAAAAATATGCGAAATTAAACGAAAAATACGTTTTGTTTTGAAATATCCACGACCCTGTCCTAGTTCGTAAAGGCACCTGTAAAGACTCAGTAGGCACCTGTAAAGACTCAGTAAGATATTTTTGTTTGTTTGTTTGTTATTGTAATTATAAGATGTAAAGTAAGAAGCTTAAAAATAAACTTGCTAATGTTTTCTTTTTCTTTCTCACCAAACTTGTAAGGTATAAATAAAATCAACACTAAAATAGTCTTCGTATTCATTTATCCCATTATATTGGATTTTTGGTGGATCGATTTTTGTGGAACTTCTTAAAATTAAATTTTGTAAAAGGCCATAATTTAAAAAACTTTAGATGTTAAGAGTCAAACTATGATCCCTCTTTACACCAAAATAAAAACATTCAACAAGGCTATCTCGATTTTGACTGTTTTTCGTTTAGCCTTGCATTGCCATGAGCCTCATAACAAGACTGCTACGACCACTCAGGCCCGAGAAAAAGTTGGTTTACAAAATGAACTACAACTATTTTTCAGAACCGTCAGATCACATTAAAGCTCCGTATACACGTTGAAAGTAAGTTCCTTCAAGACGTGTTACAGTTTCATTACGATCTGTTAATACTTTTAATGTAATGATCTTTCGAAGTGACTTGGTAAAAGAAACGGCACTTTTTTTTTGTTCTAACAGCTATAACATTTTAACGGGTTACAATACAAAGGTTTACTCTACATAGATAAACGCAGAAAAAGTTTGGTATAACTTGTTTTTATGTAAGACTACGGGTAACGTTTTATTGACGTCTTAACTCTAGTATCTATACTTTTTCCCTCCGACAGTAGATGTCCCTACTGAACTAGATGACTAACACCTGTTGCCATGGTAACTATTGTGCGTTTCTTTTGTCCCTTCTAAATACAGATAGCCCCAGCCCCCCACCAAGCCCTAAAACATAACCAAGTTAAAACGTGACCACATCTTTAGCCAATAGTCACGACCCCGAGTGTTATCTAATATGTTATGCTCCTGATCAACCTCGGTTTCGTCATTATTACAGTTAGTAATTCTTTTTAAGTAATTGGAGAAAATAAATATCGCTTGTGCTGTATGGCGATGCCCTTGGCTGGAGGTCATCCGGATCATGGTCAGTCAATCTCAGGGGTTATATCAATTGAGCAGAATCGTCACATGGCGACAAGGCGCGATGATCAATGCCTCGATCAGTCTGACACAACACGTCCTACTCATAGGGGGTCAGGTCATGTGACTCTCTATGCATACAGGGTGGAGAAGGTCAGGAAGCGATGAACTATGTGAAAAATGTGCGTGGGTTAGCGAATAATTGAATGAACAATTAAATAAATAATACCCAAATCAGGATGTCAACCAAAACCAACTAACAGATTTCCCCGACGATTCCCTGATTTTTCCAGGATAAATCAGAAAATTCCCTGAGTACCAGAATCGGCCATAATGAATATATAAAACAGTTTGTACTTAAAGAGCATTTCAAAAAGTGCTCAACAATGAAGGGTAGCATGACAAAGTTCAAAAACAAAAAAACAGATTTTTTTTTATATTTTGCCAATTTCTACATTTTTCATCCAGAAATCTATTGTACTTGTGAATATTAAAAGTAGCTCGTCATTATTGATTCTCTCAAATATAATGCAGTTGCACATTTATATACAAATACACAGTGTGCTCTATCTTGCAAGAAATGAAAGCTTGCTGATTTAATTGCAGTAAGAACAATCACTAGAATATACCTGAATGAGTACTTTTCAATTATTCAAGGTAAAACTTAAATTCTCTGTCATTAAAATACCCTGATAATTCCCTGAATTTTTCTAGTTTTAAAAATTCTCTGAGAATTCCCTGTTTTCCAGAGTAGTAGACACCCTGCAAATAACCAATACCTAACCTAAACAAATAACACCTTAACGTCAACTTTTCCATTCTTCTCTCTGCTAGTTATATATTTTTGGGTCATAATGTAACTATTTTGCAATATTTCTCACATTTTTTATACACGATTAACATCAAATCCAAATGAAGTAGACAGTTTCAAAAACTCCGCAGCTCAAAGGAACTGGGCAAGACAGTGTACATGCAGTTGCCAGGAACCTCGCTGAAGAATGAGGATCGTACGACCCACATATTCATTCCATCCAACCAACTCTAAGTCACATGTGCGCTAAATTACGACTAAGGTCATTTAGCAATTACTATATAATTACCAAGGAATTTAATAGCCAAACGACGAGTCTTGCTGGAGAGACAATTAACCGCATATCCTATGTGACTGTGAGGAACGGAGATGTGCGACGGAATTGACGATCACTATTAAAATGAATAATAAGTAAGTTTTTATTTTCTAATTACCCCTGTGACGTGACTGGAATACATCAGGCTGTGACTCTACTTGCAGTGGTCATTAGACTGCATTAGGAACGTTCTTTTTTTTTATTGAACTCATTCTCCATATTGTCCTCATTTATTCTAGGTAGCGACATGCTCGGCTATTACACAACATGGAGACATACATAGTCCACACAATGTGATCAAAGGGTCTCCACCACATAATAGAAACCAATCGAAACACCTCCATTAAAACAGTGACAACCACATATTGGCGTTGAATCGTAAGTTACGGTTAAACTATTTGGCTGATGACCTTATAGTTTGGGCTAAAGACGCTCCCCACATAAAGGTATGCTGTTGCAAAATTTGGTAGAGATCGGATGATTAGGTTAGTCGTAAATTGATTTAAGCTTTGCACATTTGGGTGGCCGCCATTACGTTTCCGTCAAGATGGCGGCGATATTAAACATGGCACTAAGGTGCCCTTCGCTAGTGCTACCTGTGTACCAAATTTCGTTTAATTCAGTTTCACCATGTTTGAATTGATAGGGGGAATCGATTTGCACAAATTCATGGCCGTCATCTGCAAACATTGGGCTGATGACCTTGTAGTTTGGTTAAAAGGCGTTTCTAGCGTTTTGGCATCTTAGCACACTTTAATACCACAGAATACCAATAGCGGACACTTCCCACTAAAACAGGTGACATCCATAACATGGAATATTGGCTTTCACGACAGGAGATAATATTAAGGGTACCCTTAGCTCTCCTAGCCAAGAATCCTACTATTTGATGATGGTGATGATGATAATTGTTGTTTTAAGGGGCCTAACATCTAGGTTATCGGCCCCTAATAGTCTGGGTGATAGCGAAAATGACGAGACGTAAACCATAACAAAACTAACTGAGATTTAAAATACTGACAAAAGATTGAAAAGACACACAAAATGTAATTTAGGGTGGAAAACAATGACAATATGGAATTTAGATGGGAAATACTCACAAAAGTAATTTAGATTGAAAATACGCACAAAATGCAGGTTAGAGTCAAAATACTTTAAAAAAAAAATGCAATGATAGCCCATCGTTCAGATAAATATTCCAGTCTGTAGATCTACAGATAGATATTCCAATCAGATCTACAGATTAATATTCCAATCTACAGATTGGAATATGTATCTCAACGATAGGCTATCATTCCACAGCTTCTTCACATTTGTACATGGTTATACCCATTCTGACAAATTCAGTCTTAACCTAAACATTTTTGTCTACATATCATGCACATCACTGTTTCTTCTTCAAGCTGGTTTTATATCAAGACTAGCAGTAGTGCCAGGCTTCGCCCGGTGGATCTATTTATTTTATGGATGATAATGAATACTACTGCAGAACTGGAGCGCTCAAGGATAAGGATCGGAAAGCACCAACGCTTATTGCAGATGATAACCTCAATATACTGCACCAACACCATCGGCCTTATACAGAGGCATACTGTTGTCATGATAACTGTTTTTAGGGTCTGGCCTAACAAATCTTTTTGCACTAATTACTCCCCGTGACAGAAGCCTCCGTGGCTTAGGCGGCAGCACGCCGGCCTCTCACCGCTGGGTCCGTGGTTCAAATCCCGGTCACTCCATGTGAGATCTGTGCTGGACAAAACGGAGGCAGACATTTTTTTTATCCGGGTACTCCGGTTTTCCCTGTCAAAATTTCATTCCAGCAACACTCTCCACTATCATTTCATTTCATCTGTCATTCATTTAATCATTGCTCCAGAGGAGTGCGTCAGGCCTCGGCAGCCGGCACAGTTCATGTCCTCGCCGCTAGATGGGGGCTTCATTCATTCCATTCCATTCCATTCCTGACCCGGTCGGAGACTGGAAGCAGGCTGTGGATTTTCATTTTCACTCTCCGTGATTGCAATTTATAAGCAGCTCGAAATTCTGCACAAGAACACTGCATTGCCTGGCAACAATATACTTAGGTATTATTGAAACTGTTCAGGAGCGCTTGTTCTACTGAACAAAAATCAATCTTTAAGGTTACCTGAGAGGTGTAGCATAATGCTACATAGCCTAAACTATTCCTCCTGAATATGGCTACCATATACAAAAAGAATATTTCGAATCCGACTGGTAGTTCCAGAGATTAGCGCGTTTAAACACACAAACACACACACACACAACTCTTCAGCTTTATTATATTAGTTTAGGTTTATTTATTTCGCATTTAACATTAATACATTATGCAATAAGCCAATAATGGCAATAATTAAGACACGAGTATGCGAGTTTTATAAATTCCATATGAGTGTCTTTAATTACCATACGACTGTTTATGTTCGACGACAATTATTATAACTATTTTATGTTCTAACATAAATATTCATAAATATCTGTCGAGATTTCGCCAGTTTTATGTACTGAACAGAGCGCATGAGACGCAGAGAATGCCTTGTATTTGACCATGGCCTCCTCTATTACCCTACTATGACACTAGGCCAGGCAGTGAAATTTAAATCAGAAGGCCTTGGAACTCAGCGCATCTAATGATCTAATTGGTCAAACAAATGTTTCTTGAGCTCCGATTGGTGGGAGGAACTGTTTCATAATGAAAAATAGTGTTAAAATGAGCCTCATTATAGTACAGTTTTCTGACATATAATAGTCAGGGTCGAACATAAAATTATTTTGGTAACAGATTGTCTTTTTTCTTTTCTTTCAAATTTTAGTGTATGTGTATTTTAGTTTTTAGACTATTAATTTTTTGAGAACAGCGTTTTTGTAGTAAATTTTTAATGTACCGGTACTTTGAGTCTTGCTTTTCTATTCATATTATTATTTGCGCTGAGGGCGGTACAATAAAAAGTAAAAATTAATATTGACTTAAGTTTCTAATCTTGAGGACTTACTATACTTCGTCAATAGGGAACAGGGTTAACATGGTCATTATTATGTCATTAAGTTAATAATTTGTAAAAACAAAATCTCTCCAGGCAAATTAAATAGAGACCAGAATCCCAGTGAACAAGTGCTGAAGTATATATACCTTGCCACTACCATAATTGACCAATGGGATCCTTCTGATGAGGTTGAGGTCCCGAATTGGAAAAGCCAGGACAATATTCAATGAAAATCCGCAGCCTGTTTATAGACCGGGTCACGGAATGGAATGAATGAATCATCCCTCTAGCGGCGAGCATATGAACCGTGCCGACTGCCGAAACTTGTCGCACTCCCCTGGAGCAATGATTAAATGAACGACATATGAAATGAAATGATAGTGGAGAGTTGTTGGAATTAAATTGTGACAGGGAAAACCGGAGTAACTGGAGAAAACCCTGTCTGCCTCCGCTTTTTCCAGCACAAATGGCACATGGAGTGACCGGTATTTTAACCACGGACCCAGCGGTGAGAGGCAGGCGTGCTGCCGCCTAAGCCACGGAGGCTACAATATCAAATGAGATGCGTAATTTGTTCAAACATCATGGGATAACAATAGACTACGAAAAATAAGGCTTTTGCGTTGTTATGTGTTCTCTAATCTTTTTTACGGTGCTGAGACATGGACTCAAGAGTCTGTATGTAAACGGCTAGAGGCCTTTGAAATGTGGCTGTACAGAAGGATATTGCGGATACCATGGACAGACCATGTCACAAATGTTGAGGTTCTCCAAACAAAATGAGAAAAACCAAGGAAGTATTAACCACTGTGAAAATAAGGAAAATTCCATACCTAGACACCGACAAGTAACACGTAACATCTCCTGCAATCTATTCTTCAAGGGAAAATACCAGGGAAGAGAAGTGTTGGACGGAGAAGAATAGTCTCACAGCCTGGATCTTCAAAACGTACACTGATTTATTCTGAGCTGCACGGTCAAGATGGTTGCCAACATCCGGAACGGATTAATGATGATTATGATGATGATGATGATAATTGTTGTTTTAAGGGGCCTAACATCGAGGTTATCGGCCCCTAATTATCTGGGTGATAGCGCAAATGATAATGAAATGGAAACCAGAACAAAATTATCTAAGACGGAAAATACGTGTACGTACACAAAAAGGAACTCAGATGGAAACAACTCACAATATGGTCTTACAAAAGGGAATTTAGAACGAAAAGTTGCACAAAAAGAATAGATCGAAAAAGACCCACAAAACGTAGGCTAGATTCAAAATACGTACAAAATGCAATGTAGCGTTGAAATACTTACAAAATGCAACTGAAATTCAAAATGCTTACAAAATGTACGGTAGATTCAAAGGACTCATGTGGATTGACAATATTTACAAAAAGCAATTTAGATTGAAAATACTTGACAAAATGTAATTTAGATTCAAAATACCCTCAAAATGCAACTGAGAATCAAAATATGTGCAAAATGCCCGCCAAACAAAATGCAATTTAGATTCAAAATTCGTGCGAAATGCGGTTTTGGTTGAGAATACTTACAAAATGCAATTGAAATTCAAAATACTCACAAAGTTCCCTCCTCCAGATTGAAAGACTTACTAAAAAGCAATTTAGATTGTCAATCTTTACAAAATGCAATTGAGGTTGAAAACAATCGCGAGATGTAATTTAGATCGAAAAAACATACAAAAAGCAACGTAGATTAAAAATGCCTTAAAAAATCGCTAGAAGGGAATTTAGATACACGGTGAACCAAGTAACAAAAACAGTGCGGGAATCTTAAAGAGAAAAGTAAATATAATGAAATGAGGAGAGGGGAGGAGAGGAGAGGAGAGGAGAGGAGAGGGGAGAGGAGGTCCGCCCCAAAGGGAAGGGACAAACGGGGAAAACAGACCCAGCTCAGGAATCCCTCGGGGTCGCCAACTCCCGAAGTCACCAGCCGTGAGCCCCTGAGGGTGTAGCATTATCGACGGTGTACCAGAAGTGGTGGGGCTACATACACCCTGCCTCCTTAAGGGCCTTGAGCACAAGGCAGGAGGTAAAAGGAAAAGAAAATGAAGGCTGACCCCTCACAGAAGGAGGGTATCAGGAAAGATGAGACAAGGGCCAATTAAGGCGGGAAAGGAAGAGACTCCCTAGGCCTCGGATACCCTAATACCGTCAGGGTCTGAAGAGAACAAGATTTGACTAAGGGAGGCCGACAGGAAAGATAACAGAGATGAGCCCGGCACAAGTAATTGGAATCAATGCCGGACTCAGCTGGGGTCCCCTGGTCGCCAATCCACGTCCCACTAAATGTGAGCCCCTGCGGGGCCGGAACGGATAGGAACCAGAAGATTATGATAATTGTTGTTTTAAGGGGTCTAAAATCTAGGTTACCGGTCCCTAATGGTTTGGGTGATAGCGAAAAAGACAACGAAATGGAGACCACAACGAGAAAAACAATTTAGGTAACCAGAAGAAGAAGAAGAACAAGGTGGTTTAAGTTCCGAAACCTCTATAATACCAATAATTTGCGCGAGATAAAAAGTGAAATATAAAGAGGAGATGGTAATGTATGTTTAGAACTTGACAGGACTACCAGCCGACATCGGAATTCCAAACACTAACTTGTTGGTGGAGTTCACCTGTCGAATACGAAGCGGAGAAAGTCCTGTATTCGATATTTGACTTGTTTGATCCCATTTACTATTAGATTTCCCCCCGAGCAGCTACAGATGTGAGCTGCATTCTCAAAGGGGTAGTTTTCTCTCGGGAGATTCCACGTGTGTTGTGAATACGATTAGTGAGGGAGGTCCCTCGGGAAGATTTGAAGGCACGGAGATCATTCTAGAGAATTTAAAGTTAAGTAAAGACCTTCCTTCACCTTTCTAACCTTGTATGTTTCTCTTGTTCTCTGTGTGCGTGAGCATGTGTAGGTCATTCTTTTGTGTACTAGTTAGGCACACGATCGTGTATGATAATCTACTTATACCAAAATGCCAAGGCTTTATATTTTAAGTTCTTTCTCGAGTTCTACTGATCCATATTAAATCATTTGCATATGATATATTGGCTTTCACAGCCAGTGAATTAAAACTCAGCACTTTTTCTAGGTTTCGCGTAGAATCACCAAGCTGGCTCATCAGCGGGCTCATGGTGCCCGTGCTCAGGCCCCCCCCCCCCCCCCCCCCCCGACTACAGCTTTCTAGAAGAACTGCTGAGTTTTAATTCACTGGCCGTGAAAGCCAATATACTATCTCTTTGGAAGCCTTTATAGAGAGGTGAAAGGCTGCTTGAGCTTTTAGCTTACAGTAAAGAAGCGCAGGTGCACTTCATAAGAAGAGAGCTAGTGCACAATTCACTACTCCTGTAGGGGTCCGGGCACTGACGCCTAGACCCCACTGATGAGACAGCTTAGTGATCCTAAGCATAATTCCACACAAGACGCGGCATAAACCTATAAAAATTGCCGAGTTTCATTTTTAAGTGGTTTGAATCGACTTGTTGATAGGATTTAGAGTAAGTTACTAACTTCTTGCAGCGACAGCTTACTCGGAAAAATGATAAAACAGCAGTTTCTTTTGTATAATGTATAGTTGTCGTTAATTTTGTAAGGGACCCTGCGATATCGTTGTCATTTAGTCCTGTGCACTTGGGTGTGTGTAGCATTTGTCTGATAACCTACCTTACTGTGATACCTGTACCAGTGTGTGTATTTACAATTGAGGTAGGATTTGGGGAGGATGCAGCTGTGACCTCATTTTAGGCACCATCCCGACATTTGCCAGGAGTAGAAGTGGGAAACCACGGAAAGCCAATTCGAGGATGGTTGAGGTGGGAATCGAACCTACCTCCTCTCAGGGGCTGAGTGTACCCCACTCCAGCCCTCAGACCAGAAATTAGGATAAAAATACATCGGTAAAAAAACAATTAAAAATAAACAAAATCTCTACATAACTTTCATTTTTAGAGAGATTTATCATCTACTTAGTATAAAACAAAGTCCCCGATTCTTGGATGTAACGGGTAATCTCGAGAACCACTTGATGGATTTTGATGCGGTTTTCACCATTCTGTAAAGGATATCTTGAGGAAGGTTTCTGTAGAACACATTTATTTATGACCAAAGGAAGCCGAGCAGTAACGATTTCAGTGAATCTAGTCGAAGAAAAACCTGCCATCCGTGAGCCTTTTGAGCTTACGCTGGGTAAACCGTTGAAAATATCTATATACTATGAGTGTAAGAATTGTTCAGCATGAAAGGTTCTACAAAAGAGTACGCGTCAACTGATCTCTTTCTTCAATACATCGCCCACTGTAAGTGTTTTTACGTTTTCATTTCTTCCAACAATCTCCATTCAGTGGACACTTATATTACTAGCTTGGGAGCAAGCCCTTCACTCCAGCTTCTGCCAGCATCAAACTGTCGATGTGTGTTGAGTAAAACGTCAGAAAGGAGTATAATAATTTGTTTGGAGTTTCGCTGTTCACCTCGGCTTTTCTGAAATGAGTCTGGGACCTGCCGTCCGTGCGCATTTTAACCCTTTATAGGGCAAACTATTCTTACAGGTATATTACTTAATTTAATTTATTTACTATCTCATAAGGGGCACCTGAGCCGAGGCTCGTGATAGTACAGTACTTCAAGGTAACAATGGTATTTTAGTAATTGCATGTAAGTTACATTGCTGAATCCATTAAGAATTTAAACAGTTCTTTCCTGAAAGTTCTCAGTGAGGAGACTTTTTCAGGCCATCAGGCAGTCTATTATATATAAATGAAGAGTAATGCCATAGTGAATTATTTCCAAACCTGCTGGTATTTATTACATTAGAGTGGATATTGCTTGCATTTCTGGTGATGTGTGAGTGAGTATCTGAATTGGTTGTGAGTATGATATTTGAATTGGTTATTTTATGTTTAATTTTATATATCATTATTACTGAGGCTCTTTGACGGAGACAATTTAATGATAGGACATTGCATTGTTGGTATAATTGAATTGTAGGTGTTAACATGGGAAGATTGGAAAGTATTTTCAAAGCCCTTTTATGTAATATATTAATTTTATTGAATAATCCTTTGCTGCAACAAGCCCAAATGTGAATCATGTATGCATTGTGACTTTCAATAAGTGCGTGATGTATAGACTTCAGTAGTGCTCGAGAAACTTTGTATTTTACTCGGCTTAGAACTCCTATAGCTGGAATTATTTTTCCACCAATAGCTTTGACATGATCATCCCAAGAGAGTAGCTCATCAATGACTAATCCCAAAAATTTGGTAGATTTAACTCGGCGTGGACATTGGTCGTGGAAGTATAATCGCAAGTCTAAAGGTAGGTTGTAGGAAGGCTTGTGAAAGACGATATAGTTAGTTTCAGTTAAGTTAACTGTTAGACGGTTTTCATGCATCCACGATAGAATCAGATGTGAATCTTCCTGCATTTTCTGTTCGAGTTCATGGACAGACTTTCCAATATAGAATACATTGGTATCATCAGCAAATAGGGATATCTTACCGTTTAAATTTAGTCTACCAATGTCGTTGATAAATATTAAAAATAATATTGGGCCTAAAACAGATCCCTGTGGCACCCCAATAGTAATTGCTTGGCAACTACTCTCAGCATTCCTGCAACTAACAAATTGTTCCCTGTCCTTAAGGTAATCTACAAACCAGTGAAGTGCAGTTCCTTTCACACCAGCTGATTGTAATTTATGAATCAGTAGAGAGTGATCCACAGTGTCAAAAGCCTTTTTTAAATCTATAAATAAACCTGAAGCAAGCAATCCTGAATCTAGAGCCTCTTGAAGTCTAACAATAATATCTTCCACTGCATTGTTTGTGCTAGAGTTGGGAATGAATCCATACTGATGCTTATAGAAATAATTGTTACGAAGAAATTTTAGTTGCCGAAATTTTAGTAGCCGGTCCTTCACTACCTTGTCTAATATTTTAGAAATAACAGGAAGTATTGAGATATGTCTAAAATTATTAACATGTTTATCTGATCCCTTTATAGATTGGTACTACTCGGGCCATTTTTAACTTCTTAGGAATTTTCCTTTCGCTCAAGGATTTATTAATTAATTTTGTGATATACGGTACTAACTGATGAAACAGGGTCTTAATTATATTATTATTTAAGCCAGAAACATCCAAACTACTACTTTTTTAAGATCATTAATTATTCGTGAGACTTCAATTTCATCTGTGGGCTCAAGAAAAATAGAGTTGACAGGTCCTGTTACTGATTTGGTGCAATCGTTGATAGGAATTTTATCGGCAAGTGACTTGCCAATACATGTGAAATGTTCATTAAAAATTGTACAGACTTCAGTTGGATTTGTAACCAAATTACCATTTACTTCCAGGTTAATATTATTATTATTATTGGCTTTGGTATCTAGATAATACACACATCAAAAAAAGTTTTGCATCACCTCGGTTCCAAGAGTTCCGGAACCGTTAAATACAAAGGGAATAGAGATCAACACAAACAACATTTCAGCTCGTTTTATTGCTCATGAGACCCACACATTGCATGTTGTACCATCATACAGCTAGACTTTCAGCATTTGTGGTCCAGATTGCAGTACACACCACTACCTCTAATACCCAGTAGCACGTCCTCTTGCATTGATGCATGCCTGTATTCGCCGTGGCATACTATCCACAAGTTCATCAAGACACTGTTGGTCCAAATTGTCCCACTCCTCAACGACAATTCGGCGTAAATCTCTCAGAGTGGTTGGTGGGTCAAGACGTCCATAAACAGCCCTTTTCAACATATCCCAGGCATGTTCAACATATCCCAGGCATGTTCGATAGGGTTCATGTCTGGCGAACATGCTGGCCACTGTAGTCGAGCGATGTCGTTATCTTGAAGGAACGCATTCACAAGATGTGCACGATGAGGTCGAGAATTGTCGTCCATGAAGGCAAATGCCTCTCCAATATTCTGCCGATATGGTTGCACTATGGGTCGGAGGATGTCATTCAGGTATCGTAAAGCCGTTTCGGAGCCTTCCATGACCACCAGTGGCGTACGTCGGCCCCACATAATGCCACCCCAAAACATCAGGGAACCACCACCTTGCTGCACTCGCTGGACAGTGTGTCTAAGACGTTCAGCCTGACCAGGGTGCCTCCAAACACGTCTCCGACGATTGTCTGGTTGAAGGCATAGTCTATGCGACACTCATCGGTGAAGAGAACGTGATGCCAATTCCGTGGGGTCCATTCAGCATGTTGTTGGGCCCATCTGTACCGCGCTGCATGGTGTCGGGGTTGCAAAGCTGGACCTCGCCATGGACGTCGGGAGTGAAGTTGCGCATCATGCAGCCTATTGCGCACAGTTTGAGTTGAAACACGACGTCCTGTGGCTGAACGAAACGCATTATTCAACATGGTGGCATTGCTGTCAGGGTTCCTCCGAGCGGCAATCCGTAAGTAGCGGTCATCCACTACAGTAGTAGCCCTTGGGCGGCCTGAGCGAGGCCTGTCATCGACAGTTCCTGTATCTCTGTACCTCTTCCATGTCCGAACAACATCGCTTTGGTTCACTCTGAGACGCCTGGAAACTTCCCTTGTTGAGAGCCCTTCTTGACACAAAGTAACAATGCGGACGCGATCGAACTGCGGTATTGACCTTCTAGGCATGGTAGAACTACAGACAACATGAGCAGCGTACCTTCGTCCTGGTGGAATGACTGGAACTGATCGGCTGTCGTACCCCCTCCGTCTAATAGGCCCTGCTCATGCATGGTTGTTTACATCTTTGAGCAGTTTTAGTGACATCTATGAACAGTCAAAGGGACTGTATCTTGGATACAATATACACAGTCAACGTCTATATGCCGGAGATCTGGGAACCGAGGTGATGCAAAACTTTTTTTGATGTGTGTATTTCATTGATAATTTTCCAGTGATTATTTGTGTTTAATCTATTCAAAAAATATGCATTTTCTAGTTTTCTTCTTGTATTTATTTAAACTTATTTCAACTATTCTGACTATTTTTTTAAACATTTTAATGTTCATATTTATTTTATTATAATTGTCATTTGTATTTATTATCTTAAAATTACGATAAAACAAGATGTTCAGTAAAGAACATAAAGCCTACTTTCTCCTAAATGCATGGGTATTGTTATAACTTTGTCCTTCACAAGGAGTGTAATTGAATATTGGTTGTAATAGCTTGTTGAAATACAACGTACTATAAGGATATTAAACATGAATATGAGGTGCCCTTTTCTAGTGCTACCTCTGTAAAAAAAATCATTCAATTCGGTTTCACCATGTTTGAATTGATAGGGGAAATCAATTTGCACACATACATGGCCGCCATCTGCAAACTATTGGGCTGATCTTGTAGTTTGGTCACAATATGCTTCCCACATAAAGATATGTTGTTGCAAAATTTGGAAGAGATCAGATGATTTGGTTGGTCGTAATTTGATTCAAGCTTTTATAATTTGGGTGGCCGCCATTACGTTTCCGTCAAGATGGCGGCAATGTAAAACATAACATTGAGGTGTCCTTTGCTATACCTCTAGTCACCTCAAAACCTAAGCGGTCCCTTTGATGTTTGATCTGTGAAGAGGCTAACGCGCCAGGAAATAGTTCCCACTTTTTATGCTTGTTTTTGGAGCACATGATTTTCCAGCGCGTGTTATTATGTTTCCATAAGCTGGCTAATTTACACAATTTCCTTTGTAAAAATCTATGAATACACTTTTCATTTCTACATTAATTTGGAGCTTTACCATCTTTGCTTTTCATGTGATGAATTGTGTGTTTGAATATAGTTTTAGTGGTTATTGGAACTATAGACAGAGTAATTCAGTACGAATTTTATATTACTGTACATTACCATTTGTTTTGTACAAACCTTGTTTGAGCAGCAAAAGAGCACCCAAGGAATTCGATTTTATTGCGAATTATGCTCAAAGGTTTGCAACACTATTACGAATGCTCAAAGTTCAACATGGTTTCCTCAAGTAGACAACGAGTTCAAACTGGAGATGTAAAGCTTGAATCACCAATAAAATACTTCAAATATAATAAAAGTAGAGAGAAGTTGAGTATAAGGAGCAAACAAATGATTTTAAATGTATATGGTAGGTTGAGGGATGACAATCTAGAGTTTCCATGCCGGAAACACAAGAGAGAGAGAGAGAGAGAGAGAGAGAGAGAGAGAGAGAGAGAGAGAGAGAGAGAGAGAGAGAGAGAGGAGATGAGATGAGATGCGCGGAGGGTATAGTACCAAAATTTGTTCAATTCGGTTTCACCGTGTTTAAATAGATAGGGGGAATCGATTTGCACACATACATGGCGCCATCCGCAAAGTATTAGGCTGATGAGCTTGTACTTTGGTCAAAAGATTTTTCATACATAAAGGTATAATGTTGCAACATTTAGTAGAGATCGGATGATTAGGTTATGCGTAATTTGATTTAATCTTTGAACATTTGGGTGGCCGCCATTACGTTTCCGTCAAGATGGTGGCGATGTAACACATGACACTGAAAGTAGGCTAATTAGTATAATTTTAATATTTATACGTATTTATTTTTATTGTGTGGATAAATCGAGAAATCATATGGGTAGACTGATGGAATGATTATGTTGATTTTTACAAGCATATTTGTTTTTAATTTAATTCTGTAATTGTCATTTTACTCTTCATTTTTCAATTGTAATTGTTCTTCTTTAAAACAATTATCAAGCACTTTAGTCCAAGGAGATAAAGCGTATCTGGTTTTCAATAATATTAACACTTCCAAAACAAAAATGGTTGATATATGGCAAAAAGATTCAACCATCTGCATCTTTGATAATATTTGGTTAATTTCGAGACCACTAACCTAGACAGGGTTACGCTTACGTTGGATAAACCGTTGAAGATACCGGGCGAAGCTGGGTCAGGTTGCCAGTAAATAAATAAATAAATAAATAAATAAATAAATAAATAAATAAACTAACTTTACGAGCCTTACAGTAGTCGCATATTGTGTAACATCTGACATAGATGAAACCTCACCTGGAATTGTTGTTACACCGGTAGTTTATAGTATTATTGGCATAAATATTAATCTATTGTAAAAGGGAGTGTTTTACAGATATTGTAGTTTATAATACGGAACTCCATGTATCAGGTGATTGGTAGCTTCCACCAGTACTAGCCTAAATAAAGAATACGATATGGATCAACTAGATTAATACAAGCGACACTGCTCACTACTTTAAATTCCTTATAAATAGGCCAACTTGCGAGTAAATGCAATGTGCACAGCAGCAGATCATGAGACTTGCCCAGTTCCCGGACCTCTTGATTCACAGACCAACACGTAATTTCATATGGATTCTGTTAAAAATGAGTCATATTGATATGATTAGCAGCAGAGTATCAAGAAGGCAGTGCGAGAGTAGAAATATGAAGTAGGCAGTGAAGAAAAAAAAGAGAGAGTCTTGGAATTGTTATGTATTATTCGTGTGTAAATAAAGAAGATTTGTGTGTGTTGATGAATGTCCAGGAGGGATACGATCCAGCTGGCAGTGCGTCTTACACACTTCCGTCCGATCCACTTCCGTCCCATTTTTCAAAATCACTCCCACAAAAATATCCAGCAACCGAGTGGAAAGATGTTATACATAAATAAATAAATAAATAAATAAATAAAATATCGATCCGGAGCTGACCGCGCCCGGGTGACAGAGCGGAGATGCACCTGTGAAAGTCTTGGAGCAGAGGTCTTTGTCCTGAGCTACGACCATTCTCCGGAACGCTGAGCAAGCGTGCTTTCCCTGCCTGTCCCGTCCCGTTCCATTCCGTCCGGGTGGCTTTCACTGCACACAATCAACTAGCCTAAGATGAGTGAGAGGACATGACATTCTTCAACTATCTCGTGAGCATTGCCGTGCCGGGATCCTTCCTTCCGGCTCACCTACCGACCTTCGTTCGTCAACTCTTCTTCTCTTCCAACCAGACGGTTGGTTGGTTCCTTAGTTTAGGGGCTGCGACAACGCGGTCATGTAGCCCCGTGTACTTAGGGTGCGTAGAATGTGTCTGATAACCGGTGTTAATTGTGATGGTTGTATTAGGGTGTGTTACCGGTGATTCAGGTATTAGAACTGCAGACGATTAATTTTTTCAAATAGTTCCTACTTTTGCTATCAAATACTACCGTCCACGACACCTAGCTGCGGACGTGGCTACTAAATGTCATCGCAGTGAACACCTGGCGACGAACGTTAGAAAATATAGCGTTATCAAACTAATCCACAAATTTTAGCTTCCACAAGTGTAGTTAGTGGATGATTCTTTTCATGCCATAAATCTATGACATGGGACCGCCGGCTTTACTTCACCTCCGAAGGAAGGCATACTGAATGATTTTCAATGCTCTTAAAAAATCCAACGACTTCGGCCGCGTTTGAACCCGCGATCTTGCGCATAGAAGCTCAGCATGCTTCCAACTATGCCACCGAAGCCGCCAACCAGACAATTTCGAGAACCACTGGATGGATTTTGATGCGGTTTTCACCATTCTGTGAAGAATTTCTCGAGGAAGGGTTCTGTAGTAAAACATTCATTTATAACCAAAGGAAGCCGAGCGGTAACGATTTCGGCGAATCAAGTCAAGGGCTGGGTAAACCGTGAAATATATTTATAATCTCTGAGTGTAAGCATTGATTAGCATGAAAAGTTCTACAAAATAAAAAGTCCACGACAGCATCTCTCTATCTTTAATACATCGTAAGTGTTTTACGTTTTTCGTTTCTCCCTGCAATCTCCATTCAGTGGAAATTTAAATTACTAGCTTCGGAGTGACTTCATCAGCTAGCGACCGAACCTATCACCCCAGCTTCGGCAAGCATCATCAAACCGTCGCGTCGCTTCGTGTTGAGTTAAGACTTCATAGACGAGTATATGTGCTTGGAGTTTCGCCGTTTACCTCTGCTTTTCTGAATTGCGTCTGGAACCTGCCGTCCGTGCGCCTTGTAAGCCCACGCTGGGTGATCCGTTAAAGATACCGGGCGAAGCCGGGGCAGGTTTCTAGCATAAATATATAATAGACATTAACTAGGATACATTGGTTGTATTTCCTCCAAATGTTCATTATTTAACCCAATCCGCGCTCCGTACACAGTCATTGAACACACTCACTGACTTTCTTTATTTCACCGCTTCTCAAGCCTTTTATATTACCACTAGCAACCCGCCTGGGAACAGTTACGAATGCATTACGTGATAAGCGCTTTTTTTTCGATATCAATGAACTACGACCTATATCCGTTTTACGTCTCGCCATGATGGGTTAAAATCACCGACTGAACTATTAATTATATTATCATAAAGATGCATGTGCAACGAATTCTAGTCAGGCGTAATTTAAGAATGGCGAGGTGCATGAAACTGAAATCCCCTTTCCGCCCAATCCTAACTTGACTGTGTACATTGCGGAACGAAAAGTTCACTGGCGACATGAAGAAA
This sequence comes from Meconema thalassinum, assembly GCA_946902985.2. Taxonomy (NCBI): domain Eukaryota; kingdom Metazoa; phylum Arthropoda; class Insecta; order Orthoptera; family Tettigoniidae; genus Meconema; species Meconema thalassinum. Next base: position 158,742,162 of record OX336398.1, on the reverse strand, counting down.
AGCAGAGTTGCACTTCCAGGGTAATTCCAAACACAACCACTCTTCTCTGAAGTCTTATTAACTCAACACGAGTCGACAGTTTGCAGCTGGCTGTATCTGGGGGGTAATAGCCTCGCCCGCTAGCAAGGCTGTAACTGGAGTGATAGGCTCACCCCTAGCTAGCTCGTAAACTGTCGCCTCAGTAATTGAATGGAGATTGTTGGAAGAAATTAAAACGTAAATACACTTAGAGTTGGCGATGTATTGAAGATGGAGAGCTCTCGCGGGCTTTTTTTTGGTAGAAATTTTCATGCTGAACAATTCTTACACTCTTAGTATATATATATATTTTAACGGTTTGTCCAGCGTAACTTAAAAACCGGACGGAAGCCAGGTTTTTCTTTAGACTTTTTCACTGAAATAGTTGCTGCTGGGCTTCCTTTGATCATAAATACATATTTTCTACAGAAAGCTTCCCCGGGATACTCTTTACAGAATGTTGAATACCGCACCAAAATCCATCCAGTGGTTCTCGAGATTATCGGTGGCATCCAAGAATCGGGGACTGTTTTATACTAAGTAGAGATAAATCAAGTGCCCCAACTACATATCATACTGAACTGTCCATACCATGTTGCTATTAAAAGCCTGAAGCTCTAGTCATATCACACCTATCAGCAAACATTAAGGTGGTAGTTGTGAAAGTGAGTCAGAACCGTTAGTGTGCGCGCTGGGCGCTAGTCTCGAAGGATCGACTGATAACCTCTTAATAAAACAGTTCAGTTCCTAATACACACACAGAACCAGAGACAAAATGTCTAGGTCAAATAATAGGCCACTCAACCTTCCAGGAACTGTACCAACAGAGGACAATGTGAAGGCCTACGACTTGTCAAGGTTAATTTATAAACACCTTTGATTGAGATCTATTGCAATCTTCACTCCAGTGTGGAAACAACAACCGTCCCAGAGTGGAACCAATTTAATCATCCAAGGACAAACTAATCAAGTTTTCAGGAAATACATCGTAATTTAGAACAGTCTATTCTGGTATTAGCGATTCTTATCGATGTAGGAAGGATCTTGAACTTCAAATCAAGCATGACATTACTTCATTAAAAGAAGTTAAACCTCCTATGCTGCACTGAGAAATATCGATCGCCAATATACGAGGGACGTACTATATTGCTTTACACTTTACTTGTTTCTACCCAAATGAAGTACATTGCACATCAGTTGTTACGTCCACCTTCTCAACATAATCTCCTTGTAACTTTATGCACTTTTGCCATCGATGTGTCAGTCTCCCCAGACCATCCTGAAACCATTCTTTTGGAGTGCTGCGTACCAATGCCTTGACAGCTGTGTCCAGTTCTGCAAAATCTGCAAAACGGCGACCATGGAATGGAAGCGTAGGGGCAGTCCACCGCCAAAGAAATCTCTAACAATTCCATCAGTTGGCAAGCGAATGGCGACAGTGTTCTGGGACACAAAGGGCATCATCCTTATTGACTGGCTGGAATTGGGGGAGACTTAACAGTGCAGCATATGTGGCAACCCTTAAGCGCTAAGTCGTGCGATTCAAATTAAGCTGCCAGGAAAATGTGCTAAAGATGTGCTTCTTCAACAAGACAATGCCCGCCCCCACACTAACCGAGAGACCACCGCTGCCATTGATCAAATGGGATTCACGGTGCTGCCAAATCCACCATACTCTCCCGACTTGGCACCCAGTGATCATCACCTGTTCGGGAACAGGAAGAAACCTCTGGACCCTGCTGTCAAGGCATGGGTACGCAGCACTCCGAAAGAATGGTTTCAGGAAGGTCTGGAGAGACTGACACATCGATGGCAAAAGTGTATAAAGTTACAAGGAGATTATGTTGAGAAGGTGGACGGAACAACTGATTTGCAACGTACTTTATTTGGGTAGAAAAAAATAAAGTGTAAATTAATATAGCATGTCCCTCGAATTATTATACGTTGTTTAAAGAAATACCTTTATCAATGATACGCTCAGGAATGAAACCATCAATGCTTATATTAGAGGTGTTGTAACGATCGGTCAACAATGTCCGTATCTCTATATCGGTAGGAGACCATTCTGGCACGTTATAGATCCCCTTTAGGGTAAAATTCAGGCACACTGGCGTCTCTATGGAGCAAAGTTGAGCAAACCTAACATCTGACGGAATTCCTTTATAAAGGGTACAATTCATGTTCTTGTTCCCAAATGTACAATGATCCTTTGCCCCGTAAACTTAAAAGGAAACCATCCTTACGTAACGTAATTATGGAACTCTTTTCGACAACTCACATTTTCCTAAGTGTTACAGGGATTTTTAGCCTACTTTTCACATTTTGAAAAAAAAAATAGGAAAAAGTAGACTTATGAGATCGATCCGGGCAGACACTGTCTGTCTGTCTGTCTGTCTGTCTGTCTGTCTGTTCCCCCGTATCAACTCCGAAACGGCTGCAGCAATGGAAACCAAATTTCGTGTGAATAAAGATCTATACCTGAATATCTCAAGGCCATATTTGAAAATGATGTCAGTGCTACCAACTGATAAAAAACCGCAGTTGAAATTAAAGCTCCATGTTGGATATCTTGGAAGATATGCATGGGAGCTATTCCAAAATTGCCACACATATACAGTAGAAGAGCCTCCGTGGCTTAGGCGGCAGCACGCTGGCCTCTCACCGCTGAGTCCGTGGTTCAAATCCCGGTCACTCCATGTGAGATCTGTGCTGGACAGAACGGGGGCAGACAGGCTTTTCTCCGGGTACTCCGGTTTTCCCTGTCAAAATTTCATTCCAGCAACACTCTCCACTATTATTTCATTTCATCTGTCATTCATTTAATCATTGCCCCAGAGGAGTGCGTCAGGCCTCGGCAGCCGGCACAGTTCATATCCTCGCCGCTAGATAGGGGCTTCATTCATTCCATTCCTGACCCGGTCGGAGACTGGAAGCAGGCTGTGGATTTTTTCATACAGTAGATAATATTTCAGATAATTTCCAGGAGGCCATACATGACAATGATGCCAAAATTATTCTTAGCCAGCAGATAGGTCCAATTATTTTTAAATGCCTATAACTTCTACACTATCAGTTGGATTTCAACCAAATTTCGTATGTACTATGTGTACGTAATCAAGATATGACGGAGCGTATTATTAAGAGCCAACTGTTAATAAATGCTGTCTCTATTTTTTTTTACCCCAATATCAATATATCAGAAAGTATGCAAGCCGTCAGTTCTAAAATTTGCACGAGTATAGTACCTGACAGTCTATATTAATTTGGAATAACTAATATACGTCAGTGCTGCCAACATGATTCTAAGCCTGCTGATAGGTCCAATTTTAAAATACATGTACTTTCTATACTAAAAAATTAATTTCTTTCAAAATTGGCACAACAATAGATCATAATATTTCAGATTATTTCTGATCAACACATGCATGACATTGTTTCCAACATGATTTTACGCGCGCTGATAGATCCAATGTCTAACTTCATGTAACATTCATGCTATCCATTGGATTTCAACCAAATTTTGTATACTGTGCCTTAAGAGATGGATCTAAGAATATATTCAGTCACCAGGGCAGCCAACTGTAGTGCTCTATTAGGCTACATTATACGAGGTATATTTCGAACTAATTAGAAATTTCGATATTACCAAATTAATTTCCTCATTATTGTAGATAGGTCCATATAGATTAATAATTGACAAGAATCTTAAATTTTAAGAAAAGTAGGCTCTATAGTTCGTCATGGAATGTCTTGTTTTAAATTATTTTGCTTTTGACCGGCAGTGTAGTTTCAAATATTGAACCCGCTGCTTGACAATCCAGACGCACGAGGAGGAACAGAGAGAGGAGATTAGTTTAGTAGTCACTTGGAGCTTTCGTTATGTTATGTTCTTGAAGTGGTTATAGTGGGACACCCTGTGTATTGAGAGCAGCAGATCTAGAATGGCAGGTAGTCTCTGATAAGACCAGTAATGAGGAGAGCGGATGCAAGGAGAGTTGACAGTTTCTCTTCTACGTTCACTTTCGTTATCGCACGGATACCGCCTCTCCTTCTGCTGTCAAATGAACGACGTGGTGTGGATCTATAATCGCTGAGCACTTTGAGCGTCCAAACCGAACTCGGCGAGACGTCGCAAGAGAGAGGGAAGGTCGTCTGCTTCAGTTTAAAAATTGAAGGGCAGTCGTAAACAGACCTTAACAAATAATTTGAATGACGGAAATTTGCCTTTCACGGCTTCATATAAGGGACGTAGTGCATGGCCCGCTACCCCAACGGCGGCCCGGGCAAGAACATCAAGAGACGGCTGATGAACCTGTCTTGGTACATCTTGATTAAACCCCGCAACAAACACGACAAAAAACACATCAGATTTTTTGGAGCTAATTAAAAATTGTTTCATATTAACTTAAAGACAACAGACCAAAAATAGTGGTGTACATTATATTCTTTTGGGGTATTGCCATGAAGAAAATACTGTACAATGGAACTTCGATATCTCGAATCGTTAGGGGATGTCGAAATGAATTAGACTTATCGAGTTTAGGAGATACGTAAAAAAAATGTTGAAATATGCTGGTGATATACTGGTTGAAAAAATACAAAATACACTGTGCTGTCAGTAACTAAACTGAAGCGACGTTTGAACGCGACACTGTGCTGTCTGTAGCTAAACTGACAGAACAGTTCAGTACAGAAGTTTATTCAACTAGAGTCATCGGTGGAAAATATTTGAATTCCATTTTCTCGATGGAATTAAAACTCGGGCATTTTTCTAAGTGTATACCGTGTCTTGTGTGGGGGGATTCGTCTAGGATCACCAAGCTGGCTCATCAGCAGACTGTGTCCATACCCGGACACGGCATAAACCTAGAAGAATTGTTTGGTTTAGATTCTCTGGCCGTGAAAACCAATTAACCATCTTTCTCGTTAGAATGTTTTTCTGGATATAAAATTTCCCATTTTTCCGAACTTTTCAACATACAATACTGCATTTCTTAGATTAATCCCTCCTTATAGTTTTTTATATTTTATAGCTTCCTCATTTTTAAGGGGGCTCACACCTGGAACGCATAGCCTATATTTTGTAAATTACTCTCATATCTATGGAACCATAACAGGGATTTTAATTACATTTTGTACACTTCTAGTACAATTGCTGGGCTTTAATTGGATGTATAAAGTTTTAAATTTCAATATGTACAAGCGTAATAAAATTTCCAGATTAAAATATTAAAAATTGTTTTATTTTTGATTGTTACAAAAAACAAATTTTCTTGAACACTCTCAATGTGATTGCCACATACTTCTGTTTCCTGGCATAAAGTATTTTATTCCTAACACTTAATTGCCTGGGATAGACCTCTATAAACTTAGTGAAAGAATAAGTTACTCTTTTATAGGTATTTCAGATGAATATTGAAGAAGAATTAAAAATTTCACATGATATTTTAGGTGCACTGAGCATATTTTTCAAAGGAATTGAATAATTTAGGTTCATCATCTATAACCTAGTTCTAACAAGGGGAATTCCCAATTTCATGCAATTTCGACCATTAGTTCTTGCGTAGTTTTATTTTTTGTGTGAAGAAATTAAACTTTTGAAAAATGGCTCTAAACATAATACAGGGTGTTTATATTTGCTTGGCTAGGACATTCTCGCTCACGCGCTCAGCCAGTGATGTCTCAGTTGCCGGCTGCCGCGCGTGCGTATTTACGGCAGAATACTGTGCTTAAAATAAGTACCATACATTTTTACTCACCATGCTTACAGTAGACGCTGAAAATGTCTCCCATCCGCTGCCAAACTTAATCGGCATCTACTTATGAAGTTACCGGTTAATTTGGCTTCACTAAGGAAATAACGACCTTTACGCCTATTGTTATCGTTTACTGAATCTGCAAGTTAGAATCTCTTATAGCCAGTTATTTTATTGTGATTATGTATAGTGAAATATTCGTTACTCGAACGTGTATATCTGCACAATACGTACATAAAGTGCAGGAAATCGTGCGCTAGAACAACACAAAAGTTTCGAGTGAAATTTCCAGGGAAACCCATTCCTATAAATCGGACAATAAAACAACTGGCTAATTTGAGATTCAAAAGTACAGGTTGAGTAAACAATAAAAATAGACGTTAATGTCGTTATTTCCTTACTGAAGCTAAATTAACCGGATTAACCGGAAATGTCATAAGGAGATGCCGGTTATGTTTGGCAGCGGATGGGGAACATTTTCATCATCTACTGTAAACACTGTGAGTAAAAATGCATAGTACTGATTTTAAGCATCGTATTCTGCCGTACATACGCGCACGCGGCAACCGGCAAATGAGCCGTCACTGACGGAGCGCGTGAGCGAGAATGTCATAGCCAAGCAGATATAAAGACCCTGTATATACATTTCTACTTACACATAACACTATATTTAAACCGAAATATCTGTTAAAATCGAAAATTTCGCTATAAAATTTCAGGTTTAGGTAAAGAAATGTGTCTTCTTTCATTAGAGATCAAAAACAAAAAATCGAAAAATTTCATATTTCCAGGTGTTGATGTTAATTGTTGTTTTAAGGGGCCTGACATCTAAGTTATCGGCCCCTGATGGTTTGGATGATCGTGAAGATGATAATGAAATGTGAACTATAACTAAAACTAACTACTAACTTATATACTAGAAGAAGAATAAGGCAAATAAAGTACAGGAGGAAAAGAAATTCCCTCAACCCTCGAAGATTGAGAGACTTTGAAGAAAGGAGATCCATGAAAGGCAGATAGGATAGTGAAAGAGGAGAGGGTCTGCCTAAGAGGTAATGGATAAAAGGGGGGGGGGGGGGGAAACCGGACCCAGCTCAAGAATCCCTCGGGGTCGCCAACTCCCAAACTCACAAGCTGTGAGCCCCTGAGGATCTAGCAATATCCAGGGTGCACCAGAAGTGGTGGGGCTACACACAACCGGCCTCCTTAAGGACCTTGAGTAGAAGGCAGGAGGTAACATGAAAAGAAAAGAAGGCTGAACCCTGGAAGGAGGGTATCAGATAAGATGAGACAAGGGCCAATAAAGGCGGGAAGGGAAGAGACTCCCTAAGCCTCGGATACCCTAATACCGTCGGGGTCGGAAGAGAGCAAGAGTTGACCAAGTGAGGTCGACAGGAAAGAAGACGGAGAGGAGCCCGGCACAAGTAAGAGGAAGCAATGCCGACTCAGCTGGGGCCCCATGGTCGCCAACCCGCGTCCCACTAGATGTGAGCCCCGGGGGGGGGGGGGGGTCCAGGCGTATGAGCCCCCTTAAACCACGAGGGAACGATCAGGACATCTGGTGTCGAGACACGGAATCTTCATTATTACTAGGGCGTAACTCCTATGCCAGGATTTTGGAGATCAGTTGTAGTGTCGTGACGCCTCAGATAGAAAGAGTAATTCACGTCCATACAATGTTGTTGGTATTAAACAGGCCGTGTTATTACGAGTTCCCTTCACTCACACTCGGGACGACCTTCTCATTGCTGCTGGACGAGTTGTTAGAAAGTGAAGGTGGGGCCGGGTTCGAGGCTGCGGTGCGGTCACCTCTAGTTCCCACGAGTTTTAGGACAGAGATAAACTTATCCTCGAGTTTACATTCCTGTTTCTTGTTGGTGCTCCAGCTACTTGCTTTAGATTACACAGTCATCAATTCGTGGACTTTGATGTGGGTGGAAATTGTGTTGTTACCTTAGGCAGTCGCGGATCCTGTCGATGAGCCTCTGGGGCACGATCTTTATTATTATTATTATTATTATTATTATTATTATTATTATTATGGATTTTACATCCCATTATTTCCCTGTTATTTTCGGTGATCGACAAAGGTCTTAAGTCTGGACAAATTAGAAGTATAGCCTACTCATTTTCTATACCCGCTAAACGTAATATCGTGCGGAATTCACCCCAGTTGTCGATACCATCGACAATATCTGGTGTGGAATTTGGCTCTGTTGTTGCTTTTAAGACCAACGATACCTACCGGAGAATTCGGCTCAGTTGCCGTTAAAACCAACAATATCTAGTGCGAAAATTGCCTCCGTTGTCGTTAAAACTGATAATATCTGGTGCAGAATTCGCCTCGAGTCTCGCTACTACCGACAATATCTAGTGCTCAATTAGCCTCTGTTGTCGTTAAGACCGAGAATATCTGGTACAGAATTCGCCTAAGTTGTCATTAAGACACGACTATGTCTAGTGCGGAATCCACCTCGGGAGTCGTTAAGACCGACAACATCTAGTGCGGAATTCACGTCGGTAGTCGTTAAGACCGACGATATCTTGCGGAATCCGCCTCAGTTGTCGTTAAGACCGACGATATCTAGTGTGGAATTCGCCTGTTGTCAAAGACCGACGATTTCTGCTGCAGAATTAGGCTCAGGTGTCATTAAGGACGACAAATTCAGGTGTTAAATTTCTCTCACTTATTAAAACAGACAGAATTCGCCACTATCCTCAATAACTGAGGCGATTTTAGTGGGAAACTAGTCTCTTGTCTCTCCAGTACAGCAGGTCACTGCGAAACACGCTACCAGGGAAACAAGCACCCGCTGCGAGATGATGATGATGATTGTTTTAAGGGGCCTAACATCTCGGTTATCGGCCCCTAATGGTCTGGGTGATAGCGAAAATGTCAATGAAGTGGAAACCAGAACGAAAATCAAGTGTGAAGGAAAATACTTACAAAAAGGAACTCAGATTGAAACTACTCACAAAATGGAGAGCGGTAAAAGGCCTACTTACAAAAGTGAATTTAGAACGAGAATACTCTCAAAAGGAATAAATTGAAAAATACGCACAAAATGTAGGTTAAGTTCAAAATACGTAGACTACAATATGCAATGCACAGTCGAAATACTTACAAAATGCAAGTGAAATTCAAAATACTTACAAAATGCAAATGAAATTCAAAATACGTACAAAATGCAATTCAAGTTCAAAATACTTACAAAATGCAATTGAAAATACTTATAAAATGTAATTTAGATTCAAAATACCCACAAAATGCAATTGAGAATCAAAATACTTGCGAAATGCGCACCATACAAAATGCAATTTAGATTGAAAATACTTGCAAAAAGCAGCTTAGGCTGAAAATATAAAATGCAATTTAAATTCAAAATACTCGCAAAAGTTCCGCCTCCTATATTGAAAGACTTACTAAAAAGCAATTTAGATTGTCAATCCTTACAAAATGCAATTGAGGTTGAAAACACTCGCAAAATGAAATTTAGGTCGAAAAACCTACAAAATGGAGTGTAGAGGCAAAATAAAAACTCGCCAAAGGAAATTTAGATACAAGGGGAGCCAATTAACAAAAACAGTGCGGGAAACTTAGAGAAAAGGATATATAATGAAAAGAAAACAAGAGATCTGACCCCTCGAAGAAGGAGGGATCAGGAAAGATGAGACAAGGGCCAATTAAGTCAGGAAAGTGAAAGACTCCCTAGGCCTCGGATACCCTAATACCGTCGGGGTCGGAAATGAACAAGAGTTGACCGAGGGAGGTTGACAGGAAAGAAGACAGAGAGGAGCCCGGCACAAGTAAGTGGAAGCAATGCTGGACTCAGCTGGGGTCCCGTGGTCACCAACCCACGTCCCACTAGAGGTGCACCCCTGGAGGACCCGCTGTGAGATCTGCGGTCAATAGGGTGTTGTTATGGTCGAGTGGGTATCGGGATCAGATGACGGTACGTGCGTGGTGTGGCAGGAAATGAAAATGGCAACACTGCAGATTGCGCGAAAGTAAGCGGTCTACCTTGGCTGATAGCAATTGGCGGTCTGTGATGCACATGGCCCGCCCGGCCCACTTGCTAACACCTAGCAACCCTCCCCGGCTTCGCCCGGGAACAGTTATGAATGCATTACGTGATAGGAGCATTTTCTTCGATGTCAATGAACTATGACCAATATCCGTTTTACGTCTCGGCATGATGGGTTAAAAGCACTGACTGGATTATTAATTATATTATCAAGGAGATTCACGAGCAACGTATTCTTGTCCGACGTAATTTAAGAATGGCGAGGTGCATGAAACACAAATCCTCCCCTTCCGTCCAATCTTAACTTGACTGATTGTGAGTATTTTGCGGAACGAAAAGTTCGCAGGCGAAATGAAGGTAAGCCGAGTTGCACTTCCAGGGAAACTCAAACACAACCACTCTTCTCTGAAGGGTGAGTGGTTATCGTGTCGGACTACCAACCCCAAGCTTCCAGGTTCGCTCCTGGCCGTGGTAAGTGATTCTTGAAAGGCGACAAAAATCACGGCTTGAAAGTCACACGTTGTTGGCCATGTTAAAGAACCCATTTGAATTCAGAAGCCGTGTTCATAATGGTAAAATTTATCTCGGTATTTTCCGCCAACACAAAAGTTCCTCCTTTCTCTACTAGAAAGCGCTATAGTGTCAAGGAGTTTGAATATCTAACCCCTTGACTTTCATAGCGTTCCAAGGAACGACTAAATTCGACATGCAAGCTGCCCTCTGGGTGTCAAATAACGAAGCTCGCACCCGGCACCCGAGGCCATGATATTATTATTATTATTATTATTATTATTATTATTATAAGGTGCGTTCAAAAAGTAACGAGCTGGAGGCTGGAATGCGCAAACCGGTGACTTTATCGGCTATTCGTGGCGTGAGTAATGAGGTGTAGTCCCGACCAGAGCGTGGAAGGTCACAGCCCCTCGATAGAGGGCACGCGTGCACGTCACGTGATGATACAAATCGAGCAGCAGCATGCATCAATCATCCAATGCTGCTAGTCGCATTGCAAACAGTGACATGGAGGCGTCAACCGAAGAGCAAAGAGGTGTTGTTCGGTTTCTGACAGCGGAAGGAGTAGGGGGAACATACATTTATCGCCGAATGTCACAAGTGTACGCCGAACACTGCATGTCCCTTGCAAGGGTCAAGGCGTGGCACAAGCACTTCAGGGAACGACGGGTGTCGTTAGCCGATGATGCCCGGTCTGGGGCACCCCCCTGCATTACCGATGACAACGTCCAGCTGGTTGATGCACTCATTACCCAGGACCGCCTAGTGACAGTGAACGCCATACCCGCCGTGGTCGCTCCACGACAATGCACGACCTCATACGGCCAACACAGTCGCGGCACTCCTGCAAAAATTCCAATGGGAGGTTCTCTGCCACCCTCCATACAGTCCAGACCTCTCTCTTTGTGATTACGCCATGTTTGGTCCGCTGAAAAGGGCTCTGCGGGGCCAACGATTCACCTCAGACGCCGACGTCCAGCTGTACGTGCGGAACTGGTTCACATCGCAGCCCAGGCCATTCACCGCCTCGTGTCACAGTGGGACAAGTGCCTCAACAGCCAGGGCCAATACTTCTAACATACAGGTACTGGTTTCTGTAATTATGTCTCCGGCTCGTTACTTTTTGAACGCACCTTATATTAACTCAACAAGACTCGACACTTTCCTACTGACTGAATGAATGATCGTGTCGCCTCCGGAGAGGCCGAGTGCAGATCTTTCTAGTTGACACCCGTGGGCGACCTGCGCGTCGTAATAAGAATGAAGTAATGATAAAGACGTCACATACACCCCGTCCCCGAGCCACGGGAATTAACTCCAGGGGATTAAAATCCCCGATGGCTCGGCCAGGAATCGAACCCGCGGCACTTTGGGCCAAAGCCTAGCACGCTAACCATTTAGCCACGGAGCCGGACTCCTACTGGCTGTATCTGGGGTAATAGGCTCGCCCACTAGCTAGGCTGTAACTGGAGGTGATAGGCTCTCCCCTAGCTAGCTCGTAAACTGTAATTGAATGGAAATTGTTTGAAAAAATGAAAACGTAAAAACACTTATAGTGGGCGATGTATTAAAGATATGCTTTCCCGGACATTTTTGTAGATGTTTTCATGCTGAACAATTCTTACATTCATAGTATATTGATATTTTTCACGGTTTGCCCAGCGTAAGCTTAAAAAGCGAACGGACGCCAGTTATTTTCGACTCTTTCACTGAAATCATTACTGCTCGGCTTTCTTTGAACATAAATAAATTATTTTCTACAGAAAGCTTCCTCGAGATATCCTCTACCGAATGGTGAAAACCGCATCAAAATCCATCCAGTGGTTCTCGAGATTACCCGTGACCAGGGGCGGCTGGCTCTAACGGGCCAGTGGGCCAGGGCCCTCCTTACCATTAACCTACATTAGTAATTCATTTTTTAATCCTTAACGCCCGAAATACTGGCCGAGTTGTGCGCTCCTCACTATGAAAATGTACCAGCATGTTTGAATAACGCGCTCCATATCTTGTCACGTAATTCGCCTTGCTGCGGGCTACTCGGGGCCCAGGCCTTACTGGGCCCAAGAATCCATTCAACTACAAACAAGGATAGGTCTATTGCGCGTGCGCGCAGACTCTCTTCAAACGTCGGCTATGGGCCCAGAGATTGCGAGCCCACGGTTAGAAGGAGGAATAACAATTGGAGCAGTTGTATGAGCTCTGGAGAGAACGTTGGAATGCAGCGGAAATGCTGAACTGCTACGTTCAACTCGAACTTACAACATCTATGGCCATACCCTGCCCCTTTCCCCTTTCCTCTCTTTCTTCCGATGCTGTTTGAAATGATTCGCAAGACGACCACTAGATGGCAAACAGGACACCACCCTGGTGTCATTAGTTCCAAGGTTACGTAAAACGAAAACGAATGGAAGAATACTTTAAATGGTGCAGTGACAAAATCATTCATACCTACTGTCGACCAAAGTATTATGTGCACTCGAGTTTGAAGGTTGTTTGTGAAGTAACCAATAGACCTACATAAAATCCAATAACATTATCATTTTCGTCGTTCTATTTTACGTTAGTTCATGTAGGTTTGGAATTTTTAATTTATATTTTAATATTTTTTTTGCAGTTGGAACACAAAAAGTGCACGTTTTTAAGCGTGTTTCAACCATGCGTCACATTTAAGAATTATTATCCCAAAAGCCCGTCATCAGATCGAATCCAAATTTTAACACAATATACATTGGAGTGTTGTATAACTGGTTTATTAATTTCAAAATTTTGTGTGTCCAAGGAACAAAGTTGTTATCATTTTTGTAAGGTAACTTTTTCTCGGCTCGGGGTGGTTGGGAAATGTAGTTCTTGGTCGCGTTGGAATCCTTATACATCGAAAAGTTATGCTGTATGACTGTAAAATACGTAAATTAATTCACTTATTTTATATCAGTTTGTATTTGTAGGGGGAAATAAGACATGGTTCACCAGCTAGCCGCTCCGGTAAAAGCTGTACAGCGTTGCCGAAATGGAGCCCATCACGTATCTTGGCGCGCCTCGCTCGGAAGTGATGGGCTCCATCTCAGCAACGCTTTACAGCTTTTCCCGGAGCGGCTAGCTGGTGAACCATGTGTTATTTCCCCCTACACATACAAACCGAAATAAAATAAGTGAATTAATTTACGTATTTCACAGTCATACAGCATAACATTTTGATGTATAAGGATTCCAACGCGATCAAAAACTACATTTTCCAACCACCCCGAGCCGAGAAAAAGTTACCTTACAAAAATGATAACAACTTTGCTTCTTGGACACACAATTTTTTTAAATTAATAAACCAGTTATACAACATTCCAATGTATATTGTGTTAAAATTTGGATTCGATCTGATGACAGGTTTTTGAGATAAATCTTAAATGTGACGCATGGTTGAAACACGCTTAAAACCGTGCACTTGTTGTGTTCCAACTGTGATAAAAAAAATATTGAAATATAAATTAAACATTCCAAACCTACATGAACTAACCTAAAATAGAACGACGAAAATGATGATGTTATTGGATTTTATGTAGGTCTATTGGTTACTTCACAAACGACCTTCAAACACGAATGCACATACTACTTTGGTCGACAGTAGTGTCAAGGATAGGTTAAAAATAAACTTCCCATTAACTAGCAATGTAACTACTTTTTAATAGGACATGGTAAGATAAATTCGTATTATTTTCGTTTCAAATTAAAAGACAGTCCATTGTGTGCGTGTGGCAATGAAGAACAAACAGTTGATCATTTATTATTTACATGCGTGAAACTGGAAAAAGAAAGACAGTTGTTTAAGGACAATAGGCCTATGGTAAATGAACATGGGAAATGGACGTTCGAAAAAATTAAGCTAATGAAGCATTATATAATTAATTTTATATTTTAATTTAATAGATTTAGAAAGAATGTCAAGTAGTTGAACAGATTCTTAATATTGGTGTAGCTCATAAAAACAATAAGTTAATAGATTTAGACAGTTCCTAGAACAATATATCACCAAAGAAATAGCCATAGAACAATAATGAATAATACATAAGTAAATGTATGTTATTAAAATTGTAAACATTTTGTAAACATAGCATGTAGTATTACTTTCATTATAATGGAACATGCTGTTAAAAATAAATAAATAAATAAATAAATAAATAAATAAATAAATACGGTTATGTAAAGAGGTCTCTTTTGGAGTTCTGTGACAAGCGTTACCAATTAATTTTTTCCCATCTAGGTGTAGAGTTTTTGACAAATGTCTTAGTGATAGGCTATTATAAATTTGGAATTAAATAGCGTTTTAGAGGGTCATTTAAATTATATTAAATGTAGAACATAACATTTTCCCTAATGAGACACAATTTAATGGATGTTGGCAAACACCTAGAGTGCTAGCTAGTAATTTATACTGTGCATGATAATTTATTTTGTGTGCCCTCCCAAGCTCTAAGACCACCAGCCGCCGCTGCCCGTGACATCCAAGAATCGGGGACTTTACTAATTGTAGGTAGAAAATCGTGCTACAAAACACGAGTAGGGGCTTTGACATCGTTGTCATTTAGTTCCGTGTTTGTAAGAGAATCTGTCTGATAACCTTCACTATTGTTGTGTCTGTAGTAGTGTAATTATAATTCAGCCTATGTATCAGATAGCTTAAATGTACCCATACCGGCTGCCTCGTTGCGTAGTGGCTAGCACTCTTGGTAGTCTATTCCCAGCTCTGCCAAGAAATTTAATTATGGTTTGAGTGCTGGAACGGGTTTCAATCAACCCCGTGAGGCAAGACTGAGAACAGGCGGAATCGATTCCCACCACAGCCATCTTGGAAGTGGTTTTCCGTCGTTTTCTCCATTTGTACTCTAGGCGAATACCGGGATGGTTCCGCCACCTTACCAATCCTCATCTGAATTTCAAATAAACACAGTAATACAGCCATCACAATAACACAGGTTATCATTCAAATTTCATACGCATCCTAGTACACGGGGCAACATGACCACGATGTCACAAAGCCATTAATACTAATCAACACTCGAGTGCACACTGTGACCAAGTTAACTGCTCTAACCAGGACCGCGAAAGACTCAACCAGAGATACAATTTACAACAACCACATATTCACTCCAAACAAGCAAATTCCGGAGGTCAATAACCACTTCCAGTATCCCAACAATACATCACACAGACCACAACTAAGAAATATTGATGAGTTGCATTATCTAAACTAATACTGCATTTGAAATGTGGCTGTATCGTCGCATGCTTCGAATATAGTGGACCGACAAGGTGAGAAACACTGAGGTGCTGGATCGGATGGGCAAGGAGATGGAGGTGCTCTACAACATCAAGCGACAGAAGATACAATATTTTGTCCACGTGATTCGAAATAACAAGTACCGACTCTAGCAGCTAATCATGGAAGGCAAGATTGAAGGACGGCGCTGACCAGGGAGGAGGAGGATCTCCTGGCTCAAGAATTTGTGGGAGTGGTTTGAACTTGACTCAGCATCTCTCTTTCGAACGGCAACCTCGAGGCAAGGGATTGCAATGATGATCGCCAATCTTCGACGCGGAGATGGCATATAAAGAAGAAGAAGAATACTGCACTAAATAAGTGTATATATTGTAAATATTTTCATGCGTACTTTCAGACATAGATTTTATAGCCGAAGTGTAATGGATCTGATGATGATCGCTTGACGATCGAAACTGGTCATCTAAGTGTATTTATTAATCTCTTTTTTTTTCAGGATTAGGGAATAACCCATCTCATTTGGGTACAATCGTGTAGACCGACTGAAAAGCAAAGTTTTGTGTACTAAGGCCACACTGAAAATTGATTCAAACACCATATTTAACAATAGTGAAAAATGAATCCATAGAAAAGCTATTCAGAAATAAATTGAAAGGGTTTTAGTAACTAGATTACTCATTTATAAAATTCATCATACCTCCAGTTAAAACAGCTTACTAATTCTGTTCAACTAATAAAGGACCGTTTTCACGACTCATTCCGTTACCGGAGTAGAGGAAATACTGTGGTTACAGTTAAGCCAAGCATGACAACACCTTGGCTTCAACTTGGACGACAATAACAAAGCCTTGAACTGAAAAATACTAAACGAGAGTGTTGTCGCGTGTGGTCTACAAGCAATTAACTAAAACGGTACTTTCCTGTTAACACTCTTAGCGATTGCTATCAGCCTGACTGACACACACACACATACATACGTTACGCACACGCTCATACCGGACAAGGGGGAGGGGAAATACTAGGGCTGTACATCAGGGTGTCTACAAAAACTGACTGATTTCCCGGACAATTGCCAGTTTTTTTTTAGGATAAATCAGAAAATTCCCCGAGTAACAGAGTTTGTACTTAAAGAGCATTACGTGCTCGAACAATAAAGGGTAGCATGAAAAAGTTTGAAAAGATTATGATAATTGTTGTTTTAAGGGGCCTAACATCGAGGTTATCGGCCCCTAATGAAATTAAATTAAATTGCATGAAATGAAAGGATGAAGATAAAAACAGCCCTCTACTAGAGATGAAACGAAAATGGTTTATATAAAACAGACAGTGAGCCCCAACAATTATGCCTTATTTGAATACAAACAAGAAGTTCCGTGACGAACTAAAGAGCCTAATTTTCTTAAAATTTAAGATTCATGCCAATGATTAATCGATATGGATCTATCTAGAATAATGACGAAATTAAGTTGGTAATATCGAAATTTCTAATTAGTTCGAAATACTGTATACCTGGCATAATGTAGCCTAATAGAGAACTACAGTTGGCAGCCCTGGTGACTGAATATATTCTTAGTTCCATCTCTTAAGGTACAGAATACAAAATTTGGTTGGAGTCCAATGAATAGCTTGGACGTTACATGCAGTTAAACATTGGATCTAACAGCGCGCGTAAAATCATGTTGGCAACAGTGTCATGCATGTATTGGTCAGAAATAATCTGAAATAATATGATCTATTGTTGTGCCAATTTTGAATTAAATCCATTAGTTAGTATAGAAGTTACATGCATTTTAAAATTGGACCTATCAGCAGGCTTAGAATCATGTTGGCAGCACTGACGTATATTAGTTACTCCAAAGTAATCTAGAATGCCAGGTACTATACGTGAGCAAAGTTTAGAGCTATTGGCTTGCATTCTTTCTGATATATTGATATTAGGGTAACAAAAATAGAGACAGCATTTATTAACAGTTGGCAGCCCTGGTTGCTCTTAAGAATACGCATAATCATAGCTGTTGTGGTACACATAGCACATCCGAAATTTGGTTGAAATCCAAATGATAGTATGGAAGTTACATGTATTTAAATTTGGACCTCTCAGCAGGCTTAGAATCATGTTGGTAGCACTGACGTATGTAAGTTACTCCAAATTAATATAGAATGTCATGTACTATACGTGTGCATAGTTTAAAGCTGTCGGCTTGCATACTATCTCATATGTATTGGTATTTGGATAAAAGAAATTAAGATAATTTTTTAACAGTTGGCAGCACTGGTGGTTCATAAGAATACGTTCAGTCATATCTGGTTATGTACACATACAACATACGAAATTTGGTTGAATTCCAATTGCTAGTGTAGATGTTATATGCATTTAAATATTGGACCTATCAGTAGGCTTATAATAATTTTGGCAACACTGCCATGTATGGCCTTCTGGAAATTAAACTGCAATATTATTATCTATATGTGTGCCGATTCTGAAATAGCTTCCATTCATACCTTCCAAGATATCCAACATGGAGCTCAAATTTCAATTGCGATTTTTCAGCAGTTGACAGCACTGACATCATTTTCAAATATGGCCGTGAGATATTCCGGTACAGGTCTTTACTCCTACCAAATTTTATTTCGATTGCTCCAGCCGTTTAGGAGTTGATAGGGGGGGGGGACACACACGCAGCCAGCCAGACAGACAGACAGACAGAAGGACAGACAGACAGACAGACAGACAGACAGAAGGACACATTTTCCCGGATCGATCTCATAAGACTACTTTTTCCTCATTTTTGCAAAATGTGAAAAGTAGGCTAAAAATAAAAGGTGGATGGTAAAAAACAATAAAACAAATACGGCATAGTGAACAAGAAAATAGATGAACGCAATAAGAAACATAAAACAGAATTAACCTGAATTAAAAGTCTTAACTTACATTAAAACATAAAAAGTAACCACTCTCCCTCATGAACCGGATGACGAGGTCTACTGACGGCCCGGAGAATAAGGGAGAGGGTATTAGGCAGTTTAAGAGTCCTTCGCAGATCGGCCAGATCTACACACTCCAGTTGGAAAAGAAAAAGAAAACGAATATATATATTTCTATATTTTTCCAGTTTCTAAAATTTGTATCCAGAAATCTATTGTACTTTTGAGTATTAAAGGTAGCTCGCCAATAGTGATGCTCTCAAAAATAATACAGTTACACATTTATATACAAATACACAGTGTGCTCAATCCTGCAAGAAATGGAAACTTACTGATTTAATTTCAGTAAGAACAATCATCACCAGAATATACCTGAATGAGTACTTTCCAATTATTGGAGGTAAAACTAAAAATCCCTGAGTGTCATTAAAATACCCTGATAATTCCCTGAATTTTCCTGGTTTTAAAAATTCCCTGAGAATTCCTTGTTTTACAGAGTACGGTAGTAGACACCCTGAACATGTCATTCTAATATTAGACTACATCGGCCACTTCAAATATTCACCAATTCGAAATTCGAAAAAAATATTCAAATAGTCAATTATTTCAATAAATCGAACAGTTCAAATATTTGAATTATTCGAAAATGATAAGTACCCGAAAATCGAAGCAATTTGTGTAAAGGCTGTTCGAAGCAGTGGTGAATCAAAGGGGTCGGTTGGGGGTTAACCCCTTCCTTAATCAGCCAGGTAAGATTCTTATATTTTTTTTCTTATGAAATGGAAAGCATACGCCTTGATGACGGACACTTGTTGCCATGGTAACCACCAGATAACTGTGTCGGTGTTTTGTCTACACTGATCACAGAGAGACCACCTTGTCCTAAAACATTTCCATATTTAAAAAACAGTAGGTTTAAGTCTGGTGAATGTGGAGGCCAAGCAACTGGGCTACCTCTATCTACCCTGTGATTAGTGCACTCATCAGGTGTGCACGGATAATACTACTCAATAGACACGGGCACTATGTGTGGATACAACAAAGATATATCGACGTGTACCAATGCACACTTCCCGACCTTCCTTGGTCATCAGTGACTTCGTCGAGCCAATACATTAGCACGCAGATATGATTACTGAAGAAGGCGAGTTACCGCGGGAAGCAATCAGCCGCTGGCTCGTCACTCATTACCGCTTCATTTCCTCCGCAGAAAACAGTTTGAAGAGCGAGCAAGAGTTGAAAGGTCAGCTCACGAGATGGCTTCCCTCAAAAATTAACTTCGGCAGACCAGTTTTATGCTACTGCATGTCTCGCAAGTAGCATCCTGCTTAGTGATTTTAATGGGACTTTGTGAACTCAACAGTGTCGTAATTGCACCCTCGAGACTGTGTAAACTCCATGAACACATATACAATTAAGTCCCCAATTCGATTGAAGTAAGCCTACCAGTCTGGTTGGTTGGTTCCTCAGTTTAGGGGCTGCGACAACGCGGCCAAGTAGCCCCGTGTACTTTGGGTGTGCGTAGAATCTGTCTGAAAACAGGTAATTGTGATGGCTGTATGAGTGTGTGTTATATGTAATTCAGGTAACTACTGCAGACGATCAATTTCAAGTAGTTTCTACCTTTACTACCAAATGCTACCGTCAACGTCACGTAGCTGCGAGCTTTGCTACTAGAAGCCACTGCAACCAGCACCCGGCGGTGAACGTTGGCACTTTAAGAGGGTTAATCAAATCTAACCTACAAATTTGACTTCACGCCATTGCAGTTAGCGGAAGGTTCTCTTACATGGCAAAAATCTATGATATGGGACCACTGGCTTTACTTCCCCTCCGAAAGAAGGCATACCGATGGAATTTAAACGGTCTTTAAATCCAACGACTTCAGCCGGGTCTGAGCCCGCAATCTTGGGCATACAGTAGGTCAGCATGCTACCTCTACGCCACCGAAGCCGCTCAGTCGACCAGTCTATATTTCAGTATAAATTAGGCCATTTGTTCTTTTCTTCATGTTTTAAGTAAAAATTTGTAGCCATCAATTCATTCCTGGGGTTTATCTTAATTTTTGACTGTGTTTGTGACATCAGTCCTTAAGACTGGTTCGATGCAGCTCACCATACCTCCCGGTCCTGAGCTAGTCGGTTCATCACTACATAGCTACCAAACCATACATCCAAGGCAACTGTTTAACCATTCTATTCTAACCATGGCCTATCCTAAAGGGCTTTCATCCACTCACTCGTCCAAAAATAGTGAAAAAGTGAGTAAATAGTGAGTAAATTCATAGTATTATTCGCATTTATGGCCTTAGGCCCATATCTGGTT
This sequence comes from Meconema thalassinum, assembly GCA_946902985.2. Classification (NCBI taxonomy): domain Eukaryota; kingdom Metazoa; phylum Arthropoda; class Insecta; order Orthoptera; family Tettigoniidae; genus Meconema; species Meconema thalassinum. The sequence continues at coordinate 158,721,331 of OX336398.1, read as the reverse complement.
CATAATTTTAACTTTTGTTGATGTCTGTAGGCGCAATTAGGGGGGGGGGGGGGACTTGGGTGGCTAAGCTCCCCAAAACCAACCATAGCCCCCCAGAAATGTGACAAAACTGTATTGAAATAGACAACATTTTTAAGTATGTGTATCTGAAAAACAAATTAGCCCCCAAAAAATGTCAACCAAATTGTGTCTTATGGTAATATCTCTGAGTACTGTTTGTGATTTTTCATGTAGTTAGATGACACTTGGAAATAATGGAAATGAAAATCAATGCAACACTCAAGAAATTTAAATCGTAAAACAAAAATATAAATGTAAACTTTTGTTAAAAAATCTTTGTTAAAATTTTCGGCGATCCCTGCACGGCTCCGGCTGTGGTATTGCACCATGGAAGCTTTTCATGCTTTCTGGCCGCATGGCTCGCTGCCGGCAGCGCGCTCAGGCACCGGTGGCAGAAAAAGGAACTACCCATTCATGGGTATATTTTAGGTCGTTTCTAGCAATCTGATTGTGCACGAGACCTCGAGAATAGTGAGTAATTTTATAAAATAGTGAGAAAAGTGAGTCGCTGGAAGCCCTGCTATCCCTACAGTTCTTGTTTTCGACCCTTCCTTCCATAACTAAGTTTGCTATTCCTGGGTGTCTTAGTACGTGTCCTACCAACCTATCTCTTCTCTTCATTAGAAGTCGCCAGAAATATCGTTCTCTCCTCTCCCTCTCGCCGTAGCCTAATACCGATGGAGAAATGAGTGGAGCACCAACATCAACCTTGAAGCTTGGAGTGATTTAATTGGAAATAGCGCTTCACCCGGTTTTGACCAGCCAAGGAGAACGTGGACTACCCTCAATAGGATCCGGACTAACCACGGAGTCTGTGCTGAATCACTCTTCAAATGGGGTAAAATTCCTTCTCCCCATGTGACTGCGGTGCTCCTTCACAGTCAGTTCATCACATTGTTCATGAATGCTATAGAAGAGCATATCAGGGTAATCGGTGTAACTTCCTGTTGGCAACACCTATAGCACTGCATTGGATAAGGAATTTATATTTAAATATAGCCTGCATTGTCATGTGTCCCTGTAAATATGTATATATCAATGTATATGTGTGTATATGTTGCTTTTGGTTTGTATATCATACGATAAATAAATAACCTCTTCATTTGTTAGTCACTAGCTGTGTGACAAAGCGGTAACGTTTTCGCCTGCTGATCCCAAGGTAGCAGGATCGAATCTTGGCGCAGTCAGGTTTTGGGGTGTGCAATCTCTACTCAAAGTTCCACTTTCATACAGCGCCACCCTCCAGACAAAGGCTGTCACAGTTGATATTACTGTTATCTTTTCAGTCTTTCAATACGTATTGATCCCCATATATCAGGCGGGACACAAAAGACTGACAATCACATGTTTCGTTCGTCGAGCAAACATCATCAGATCTACGTAAATGAGATCATATATACAAGACAACTTAAGTATTACAGTAAAACCTGCGTAAACCGGTCCCTTTATACACGGAAATCTGAACAAACGGAAAACAACATTCGGAACGGACGTGTATATACTATGTAAAACGACATTGTAAACCGGAAAACTGCCTAACGCGGGAACTGAAAGAAATTCCGGAACTGTAGGCGTAAATACCTGACTAAGACTGATGATCTTATCCATAATACAAAGCTTTGTACTAAATTTTGAGTGCCACTGTACTTGCACCAAAGTCCTAGGAAACCATTAACTAATTTTTCCTCAAGGATGCAGCAGGCATGTTACATTTCACAACATCTGTACCATTACTTCCTCCAACCCTCTTGTAATGCACAGAGTTTCCTTCTGACAAATGAAAGTAGAAGTACGAGTAGAAGAAAACACTGAACTGGAGTAATCTTCAAAGGTGTCTTTTTTACTGTGCACTGCATTTATTTACGTCCTGTAATTCAGTGACAATGACTTCTAAACATAAGACACTTACACCGGAGGAGAAAATTAAAGTTATTGAAGAACACGAGAAAAACGTCCGGCTAAGGAATTAACTGTGTTGTTTAAAGTGGGAAGAACTCAAATTATTTCACAGTACAGTGATCCTTTGCATACCTGCCAACTTTTGAAAAGGGCTATCAGTAAAACTCACGCGCGACAAAAAATCGAACGCTTTTCGATATACCCCCGTCAGATCACGGTGACGTCACCGATCTCCCTGAAAACTCCCCAGACGCCGCTGTAGCGCAATGTATAGTTGAACCCAGGATACTTCATCTACAAATTATGTAAGTAGATATGATTTCATTGAACATAACAATCCAGAAGAAATCCATGTTAATCAGCAGCAGGCGTGGTGAATATTGGTTTGGAGCACACATAATAGGACTTCCTTGATAGATTAAGCTGATATGCGATAATTGAAAAAGGCTTTACACAATAAAACTTGTTTAACGTAACACAGGCAAGAAATAATATAATACACACTGCAAATCACATGCTAGTTCGACTTTAAAGTCATGGTTGTGGTCTTTTTAGCTTCCTGCAAAAAGTCATGAGAAAATGTTTTGTCATAACAGCGACCAGAACTCCTGGTCTTCAAAATAGAAATAGACTCCAGAGATTCATTGGACATGGATGACCTGAACTGTGTTCTATTTTTCTTCACAAGGCTAAAAACACGTTGACATTCTGCATTGCTATGGGGTATGGTGAGAACAGAGAGCATTACTCTAGAAATTCGGTTATACTTAAGAAGTCTATCGGCTCCACGAATTCTTGATATTTGTGCCCAACTGGAATCACTTGCAGCATCTTGATGTGCAGCCGAAGTGTCATCTACCTGAAGAGCTGTGAACTGCCTCTGAAGCTCATTCACCACCTCATCTGTAGTTTCATCCTCTTCCTTGCATAACATTATAGGAAACTTGATGATGATAATTGTTGTTTTAAGGGGCCTAACATCTAGGTTATCGGCCCCTGATGGTTTGGGTGATCGTGAAGATGAAAATGAAAAGCGAACTTAAAACTAAAACTAACTACTAACCTACATACTAGAAGAAGAAATGGAAAATTAAAGGAGAATAAGGCAAATAAAAGGACAGAAGGAAAAGAAATGCCCTCAACCCTCGGAGAAGGCGGATTGAGGGACTTGGAAGGAAGGAGAGCCATGAAAGGCATATAGGAAAGTGAAAGAGGAGAGGGTCCGCCCCAAAGGTAAGGGACAAAAGGGGAAAACGGACCCAGCTCAGGAATCCCTCGGGGTCGCCAACTCCCGAACTCACCAGCCGTGAGCCCCTGAGGGTGTAGCATTATCTAGGGTGCACCAGAAGTGGTGGGGCTACATACACCCTGCCTCCTTAAGGGCCTAGAGCACAAGGCAGGAGGTAAAAGGAAGAGAAAAAGAAGGCTGACCCCTCGCAGAAGGAGGGTATCAGAAAAGATGAGACAAGGGCCAATTAAGGCGGGAAAGGAAGAGACTCCCTAGGCCTCGGATACCCTAATACCGTCGGGGTCAGAAGAGAACAAGAGTTGACCGAGTGAGGTCGACAGGAAAGAAGACAGAGAGGAGCCCGGCACAAGTAAGTGGAAGCAATGCCGGACTCAGCTGGGGCCCCGTGGTCGCCAACCCACGCCCACTAGAAGTGAGCCCCTGGGGGGTTATAGGAAACTTTTCCAAGAAAAAACGAATGGAAGAAAACTGTGCATCTTCAATTTTGTCTAACCTAGCAACTTGAGCATTCTTTAACACGTCATCCTTGAGTGGAAACTTGTTGATGATGTAGTCACAGGCAGTACAACAGTAGTTTCTCACTGATGGAAAGAAAAGGGATTTATCTGTATCCGGTCCGTTCTGAAGGCACTTAACAACTTCAGATGATGCATTTTTTTTGCCATTTTATTTACAAAGCATGTCGTTTTCGTGCGACCACAACTATATTTCTTTGCAACTTCTGATGTGGGAATCATCTTAAATAAAGCACCCGCATGATCAGCCGCACTTAAGGGCACATTGTGTTCCACCAAAAAGGAAGTAAACAGACACTCGGCCCTAATTACGTCACTGTCAACGTGAAGAAAGAATATGCACATGGTAGAAATAAAAAACACACACACACGTGGAACGAATGTAATTAGTCCAAGGAATACAGGAAACTGCGAAGCACGAAGTTATAGCACAAAAACTCGAACGCTTCATTAAAATATGCCATAACCTTAAAAGACGAAAACATTCAAGGAACGCCAACTTCGCGAACAATGAACAACTCACGTGGTCAAAGAATATGGTTTAAATCGCAACGAGCGAACGGAGCGGAACAAAGAATATGCGAAGCAGAGCCTGTCGACACCTAAGATTCACATGGAAGAACGGTTATCCCGGCTTCAAATTCAATTACAATGAAGACACAAACATCACACGGTTAAAAGAACGAATCATATCAAAGAACGAGTGATACCACGTGTAGAGTTCCGAACATAACCATCGAACTTCTTCACATATCCACACAGTCTTTGGGGGTATCTAAAACAACCAGATCTCGCACAGTATACGAACTGTCTAGAGAGCCGTTCCTTATTGAAGAACTTCGAATGAAAATGCTCTTGCCATCTAGTGCCAGCTACACGCAAGGGCTTGCTGTGCTGCAGCGGAAGAAGGAAGATATATGGAGCGAGTTCTACGCTACAGATGCTATGATGACACAGGATTGGACACAAGCAAACTACGAGCTGCGTCACCTGGTGACCCGATTAGCAGTACACGGTTTCCATCACCGCCTATGCTTGACTAAATCGTATCACACACCGTGCTCAGAATGCGTGTGTAAGCGTTGCAACAATTTCTGTGAACGATATCATGTGCTGAAGTGTCCAGACAGGAGAGAGACTCTAACACGGTTCTGCTTGGATGATTACTAGTTATACCAATGCACATTGCGAGTTTTTTTAACGTTATAATTCATGTATTTAGGTATTAAGTTAGTATTTATGTTCTTTGGCCATTGGCTGCATTAAATGTTTATATCAAAGAACGAGTTATCGACTATCGTGGACTTGCCTTCGACCCACGCAAACAATCGATTGTACGGAAGTGGGCGGTATTATCGAATGTAAATTATCTTTTCAAATTTTTGTCCGCGAAATCGTAAAATGACACCGTTCATCCGTAAAACCGTAAAATGCTGCAATTTCCGTAAATTTTACGGATAAACCGTAAAAGTTGGCAGGTATGCCTTTGGGATAATACAGTATTTATTTGTAGTGTATTTTGTCTTATTACAACTCAACCCTTTGTAAAACGGAAACCTGTGAAAACTGAAAAATAATTCCGGAACGATTGCGTTCCGCGTTAGGTAGGTATTACTGTACTAACATACATTACAAAAACACGCGTCATCTGCAAAACATCTCGTCCCTCTGCCACTAATACGCGATTGTGCGGATAAAACTATCTTGATATGGCTGAGCAATAAGGCCCCAAAGGTATCTACTGACACAAATTAGGTGCACATGAGCTCGACTATTCCATCCCACAAAAACAATAACAATATTAACCATTTCCAGGAAGATTTAGGTGGTAATCGAACCCACCTCTTCTCTGTTTTGCCTCATGAGGCTGAGTGTACCCCAAGCCCTCAGAACAGAACCATTTCTCGACAGAGCCGAGATCAAACTTGCAAAGAGTCCAGAAAACTAGCGACTACGCTAGCGATATCATATGGCCTCGGGTGCCGGGAGCAAGCTTAGTTATTTGACACCCAGAGGGAAGATTGCATGTCGAATGTTATCGCCTCTTGGAGCTCCTTGACTCTATAGCGCTTTCTAGTAGGGAAAATGAGGAACTTTGTGTTGGCGGAAAATCCCGAGATTAATTTTGATACTATGAACACGTCCTACTAAATTCAAATAGGTTCTTTAACATGCCAACAACGCATGACATGCGTGCCGTGATTTTGTCGCCTTTAATAATCAGTTACCATGGCCAGGAGTGAACCTGCAAGCTTGTGGTTGGTAGACCGACACGATAACCACTCACCCACCGTGGCAAGCAGCGATATACAGTACAACCCCTGTAATTCATCACCTTTGGGACTAAGGGTATGGTCGGAACGCAAAAAAGGTCGGAATATCAGAAAGTACAGAAAAATACGGATTTATATTAAAATAAAGAATCTCTGAACTCAAGATATCGGGGTTAGTTTCCTTCTTTCTTGGTAGAGCCACATTCACAATGCGTTGTCAAGCAGTTCAAGTTTAGGCTTTTTCAATGTATTGTGATTCATAAGAGCGTTTACACCATATATCGTCACTGTACATGATTCAATGTCTTTCCGATTTCTTCTCCAATCTTTAATTATTGTCGTAACGCGTACTTTTGAGTTCCTTGGCAATTTTTTGGAGTGATTCCCCCCTTTGTCCAATCTCCGTAGCACTGGCAATTATTAATTTAATGAAAGAATGACGTGTTTACGTTTCACTCCTGATATGTTGTAAAGAAAAACAAAACACACACACAACTGTACAGTACTACCCTACCAGCGAATTGTTACCGCTGGCGGAAATCGGAACTAATGCGCTCCGCCCGGCCACACGCCTGCGAGAGACGTGCAGTTGTCGCCAGCGAAACCTCATTGCATGCCATTTGTGTGCATGACTCGTGCTGGGTCGTGCGGTGTGTTATTGTATGACTGTACATGCGTTCCCCCTCTTGCCCTGCAGCCGCTCACTGCAGCCATAACGAGGCGAGATGACGTAATGTATACACAACAGCTGCGCTCCAAAACTAGCGGTAACAATTCCCTGGTAAGGTAGTACACACATGTACATAAAACAAATTACTGTATAGTACTGTAACGAAAAGCCGACCCGTGGTGTTGTGGTAGCACACCTGCCGCTCACTCGGAGGCCCCGAGTTCGATTCCCGGCTCCGTCAGGGATTTCAGAAACTGACGTAGGGGCTGGAACGGGGTGCACTCAGCCTCGTGAGGACAATTGAGTAGCTGTCTGACAGTGAGGCAGCGCCCCGGTCACGAAAACCAAGATTATCGGCCGAGGAAGCCCGACGCGCTGACCACGCATCACCCCAATATCTGCAGGCCAAATGGCGGGGCAGTGGTCGCTTGGTAGGCCTAGGCCCTCGTGGGCTGTAGTGCCTGGGGTTATTTTACTGTAACGAACACAGAAGAAAAATGTTGTAAAACCAACGAACAGTAAGCACTAAAAACTCTACAGTGCAGTACGTACTGTACAAAACACGGATGACAGAAACGATACGAGAGATGACGGAGCGCTAAAACGGACAAGCGATAACAAGTACATGTAAACAACAATGGCGTGACGGGTAGTGAGTTACCGCTACGAGTCGCGATAAGTTCGGCTAGAGCACGGCCGGATCAACCGGAGCGACCGACTAGCTGAGGGCGGACAAGCGGAGTTCTACTGTATTCGTTATTCCTTAAAACCCTCTTAATGCCAAGCCATTTCCTGAAATACTTTCCAAGAATGCCAAGCCATTCTCAATGGTCATGCAGACTTTTCGAAAAACATCATAAATACCACATTTCCAACGATAGAATTATTATTTTTGCTTTGCATTATAATACCTCATTCTTTCATACTGTGCCCGTTTAGACCGGAGTCCGCACGACCACATATGCATTTTACCAATAATCAGTCAGCACGAGAATCAAAATATCCCGGAGCGCCAGATGGGTTAAAGCAAATCGCAAAAACGACATCAAATTAAAAAAATGCTTTGCTGATTTTTGGCTCAATGCAACAATAAGGATAGAAGGAGATTTAATTGGGAGAAACACATCTGGTAAAATTATCTCAGTTTATTTTAAAGTTAAAATCAGACTGCAAAAATGCTCAAAGCAGCATCATCCACGTGTGGCGATCCACACACTTATTTACACACAATATACAGAAATCTTGAGCCTCCGTGGCTTAGGCGGCAGCGCGCCGGCCTCTCACCACTGAGTCCGTGGTTCAAATCCCGGTCACTCCATGTGACATCTGTGCTGGACAAAACGGAGGCAGACAGGTTTTTCTCCGGGTACTCCGGTTTTCCCTGTCACAATTTCATTCCAGCAACACTCTCCACTATCATTTCATTTCAACTGTCATTCATTTAATCATTGCCCCAGAGGAGTGCGACAGGCTTCGGCAGCCGGCACACTTCATATCCTCGCCGCCAGATGGGGGCTTCATTCATTCCATTCCTGACCCGGTCGGAGACTGGAAGCAGGCTGTGGATTTTCATTTTCATACAGAAATCTTCCAAACACATTTGACAATCTTTTTGGAAACACAAGTCCGATTAATAGTCCTGTGGACTGTGTTCCAAAATTATTAATACTTAATTCCAGTTCAAAATTAATTGTCTATACTGGAAATAACGTAGATCACCGTTTGACTATTTACATGATATTAACACTCTTAGAATAAATGTTCATAGAATTCTTAAACTTTCACTTGTTTTTCCAGTTTCAAAAATATATCGTCGAAAATATTATCATAGCAACACAAATTATTAACACATATTAATAACATCTGAAAAGTATTTGACCATTGAGCATAGCATCGAAGAACTGTGCGAAGCACAACAACAATTAATTGTTCTTCTGACATTAAACATTCGAGAAGTGACTCGATTATGAACTTCAAGTTCCAAACAAAATATATGATTTCTGAATCATCAACTTGATCAATAAATGGTTGAACCATTCAACTATTAGATTTCCCACTTGGAATCATTATTATAAAAATATTTATATTTATGGCCATTTCTAGTAACTTTCACAACTTGCAATTCTTCGACAGAATGCGGAAATTAGAATTGTAGTTTTATAATGAATTCATTTAGTTCATGGCACTAGGACTGAAAATATCCTTCAAATTATTCGTGGTTAAAGAATTATTTTAATTGGCAGTGGCCCATTCTACTATTTGTGTAAGAACACAATATTATAACAACAACAACAACAACAACAACGGCAAAGGTCTTCCTCTGAAGAAGAATAAACTACTATCATGACAAATCCGGGTTCTAGCAAAATCAAAGTCCAAATGGAATTCGAAAACAAGGTTGAAATAAGAACTGATGGTTTCAAAGAAATAACCTTCGGGTTATTCATACGACGAAATGTGTGGCTCCAATACTCCTACTATAAACCTGAGCCATCGAACCTGCTATTTGATTGATGCTCGAAAAAAACCTCTTCATTCCTGCGACTTAACATGCGCACCTGGGAATGGCATTTCAACTACTCCACACACATAAATTATCTTCCCAAAATTTATACAATAAATCAAGCCTCTGCTTGTTATCAACACTGGAAGATTAATAAACTTACAAGTTTATTTTATTTTACCATTCAGTTCAACCCGTGAATTTACCATACTTATGAAAAGCTTTATTTCACTTTCGAGTGTATTTACTTCATGATTTTATATAAATACAAAACTATCCTATTTGATACAAATATCATTTGCTTCCCGTTTCATGCCTCTCCGTGTTATCTGAAACATATACTTTGCTCAATGCAAATATCAACTGTTCAACCAGAACTGACATGTTGGTTGAATGCGGGCTTGCGCTAACCACTCTCCGTCGGAAAATCTCCTGTTCCAGACTAGAAATGATTAAACTACTTCATAGGCTCTTTCTCAATACATATGATTATTAGAAAATATAATATCCAAGAATTATTTAGAAAAATTATGAAAATAATTATTATTATTATTAGTGGATTATTATTATTTGTTATATATATTTAATTATCATCTCATTATGTGAGAATCCACATGTTCGAACCTTCGAATATGGAAAAAATATCCATTCCTCAACAAAAAATAAATTTAACTTTTACAGTTACATCGCCTGATTACCGTGATTTCCCAAAAATATGAAAAATTCAAATAAATGCTCGAAATGCTCGGTCATCGATCCTAAACTGTTCTGAGTGCTGAAAATACTCAGAATAACTCTAACAAGTCTTGCGTAAATCATTGCAAGCTTTAAATACGACGAAAAAAAATGTGTTGGTCATCTGCAGAAAAATAGTTTGTTCCAATTAGCTAGGCATAATATAATTCAAATGTGGCTTACATTTCTTGATGGTCTTGAAGTGTAGTAAACCTGGTCTATACCAGATTTATCCATAGACATGCCCTATCGGACAAGCACGTATAATCCTTGTATCGGCCGCCATTGTAGACCCACAATTCGTCTAGCCAGACATAGTGGTAGTATCTTTCGACGTTTGAATAAACTGTGGTTCCATTTTAATATGGGCTTCTATCAAAGCCATAACAGTTTGTTGAAATAGGGTCAGATCTAAGTGATCTCTTCTCAGATATGTCAGTTGTAACATAACTCACTGTAATCTCATCAGTACAAGAAAAACATTGACAGTCTAAGCAATTAACGGCTGTTCTGAAGATCGTTCCCTGGGCATGGTTTGTATATCACCATCTGCCATGCGCTAGACAACTTGCAGTTTCCCTTGCGTAGACTAATGAACGCCACCGTTATAGACTAGTCTTCAGTGTACTGACAGATCGAAGTGGTTAACTAGTTACAAAAATGAAAACTGACTTGAAAATGGATTTAAACATCCAAGTATTAAGTTACTACTGGACTGTGACAAACTACTATTTTCTAGACAAAGTCTAGCATATGTCCTTTTGGGAAATATAAATATTTCCACCAATGTCTGTAGAAATCAATCACCTCAGTGATTCTCTCACCAGAAACTTACTAAGTTCCAACTCGTTTGCGCAGCACTTCTCGTGACTATCACGATTTGAAAAGAACTTCTGCGTAGATACGGCAACCATGTACCTTGGCTCAGCGTAGACGCAACTTGCTTGCCAAGTGCTTGTGTTAGAATGAACTCACCATGCCTGCTCCAGCTGGCTTTTATTCAAAACGGTCAGGGTCACGCGTCATCGCCTGATATCTAGAAATCCTCATATCTCTTGAATCCCTGGTCCGATTTACTTGATACTAATTGCATTCTCTTTCTTTTGGCCATGCCAGTAATCTGATCCCAGTCTCAAGTCTCTACTCCATAGTTAACTATTTAATCAATAAATAGCCTCCACCTCTGCTATTACTCGCTACGTCACTTGACATCCAACTATCGGTAAAATCCTTCGAAATGCTTCGAGAAGCAATGTAGCGCGATATTCAAATATCTGAACTTTCAAAAGCGGCTACAGCCTTTCCCTTGATATCTAGGTGTCTGAAACTTGGAATACCCATTCCTAGAGTTGGGCACAATACATTATGTTCATATAAGTCAATACGGCATCAACACCTTTTTAATTGAGGTTATTCTGATAATTGTTCAATTTTTCTATTTTATTTTGGTAAAAAATTCGTTTTGAGCCTAAATTGGTTGGTTGGTTCTTAAGTTTAGGGGCTGCGACAACGCGGTCATGTAGCCCCGTGTACTTTTGGTGTGTGTAGAATCTGTCTGATAACCGGAGTTAATTGTGATGACTGTATTAGTGTGTGTTATCTGTTTTTTAATATAAGTACTGCAACTTAGAATTTTTAAAATAGTTCCTACTTTTGTCTCCAAGCGCCACCGTCAACGACTACTAGTCCCAAGTTCAGAACTTAGCTACCAGACGCCACCGCAGTCTGCTCTTGGCAACAAACGTAGAAACCTAAGAGCGTTGTTTATATTCCTAACCTATCCTATTTAGCTTCACACAGGTGCAATTAGTGGAAGGTTCTTTAACATGCCATAAATCTATGACATGGGACGGCCGGCTTTACTTCCCCTCCGAAGGAAGGCATACTGAGGGATTTTTAACGCTCTTAAAAAATCCGACGGCTTCGGCTGGGTTTGAACCCGCTATCTTGAGCATAGAAGCTCAGCATGCTACCGACTACGCCACCGAAGCCGCCTTGAGCCTAAATTCATGACACCTAAGAGTCATATTCGAAGAAATATTAGGTTTTCAGGTGTAGAAAGTTCTTAGATACATCTCTAGGCGGAAAACTTCAGATAGAAGAAAACTACTGCACCGCAATTTTGGCGAGAACGCGAGTGATGGGGGGAGCATGAATGCAAACTCAAACCTATCGCGTAACGAACTTCGGAGGAATGAAGTAGACACCGCACAGGCAAGATTGAAACCTTACCTTTCCAACAGTATGAATTTATCACGGACATATGCCTACAGAAATCTACAAATATAAGATAAACATCACGCCGATTGAATCGGCAATGGCACTTGGTGCGAGCAGCTACAGCCGATCTGATCGGCGCGTGGCACTCAGAGGGGTTAACATAGCAATTGCCGACATGGATGCGATTGTAAGATGGTGTTTTTGTTATAGTCAACAGTTCATATTGGGTGAAAACATTGATTTGCATTGTAGCCTACATCCTAGGTATGGAAATCCCAAGTTCTGTGTAACAGTTTACATTTGTGATGTGCACGCGAAAAGGCAATTTCACTCTTTAGCATATCATAAGCAAGAACACAACGCTAAAGATCATGTTTAGTACACATATTCAAAGTGCTATCGGGAGCGTATCTTAAAACCGATTGGTGTAATATGATTTGAATTCACACCAGCTACTTAAGCAGTGTTTTCATCATAACCACAGAATATTCAGACCTTTGTACATGCACGAACAGGAAAGTCACGAACTTACGAGTTTGAAATAAAAAAATCAATGCATATCTCGTAAACATGATTACACACAGTTCATATACTGTAACGAGCAATCCGCACCGGCTTCACCACGGAACAGTTATGAATGCATTACGTGATAAGCGCTTTTTCCTCGATGTCAATGAACTACGACCTATATCAGTTTTACGTCTCGGCATGGTGGGTTAAAATCACTGACAGGTCTATTAATTATATTATGGAGATGAATGTGCAACGAATTCTTGTCAGACGTAATTTAAGAATGGCGAGGTGCTTGAAACACAAATCCCCCTTCCGTCCAATCTTAACTCGACTGAGTATTTTGCGGAATGAAACGTTCACAGGCCCAATGCAGAAAAGCAGAGTTTCACTTCAAGGGAAACTCCAAACACAGCCACTCTTCTCTGAACTCTCAACTCAACACGACTCGACAGTTTGCTGCTGGCTGTATCTGGGGGTAATAAGCTCACCCGCTAGCTAGGCTGTAACTGGGTTGATAGCCCCCCCCCCCCCTAGCTAGCTCGTAAACTGTCACCTCAGTAATTGAATGGAGATTGTTGGAAGAAATAAAAACGTAAAAACACATAGTGGGTGATGTACTGAAGATAGAGATGCTCTCGGGGACATTTTTGTAGAACTTTTCATGCTGAACAATTCTTACACTACTAGTAGGCCTATAAAGATATTCTGAACGGTTTGCCCAGCGTAAGCTTAAAAACACACGGACGCTAGGTGTTCTTTTCGACTTTTTTCACTGAAATCGTTACTGCTTGGATTCCTTTGATCATAAATTATTCTCTACAGAAACCTTCCTCGAGATATCCTGTACAGAATGGTGGAAACCACATCAAAATCGATCCAGCGGTTCGCAAGATTACCCGTGACATCGCTGAATCGGGGACTGTTTTATACTAAGTAGAGATAGAGATTACCACTTTGGCAAGAAAGTAGATCTTCAAAACTATCGTGGAATGACGTGAACACGATTATCATCTCCCATTTTCCAAGAGGAGAAGACACAGGAAGCCTGATTCAGTGAGATGTGAAGATATCCTGGAGCGTGACCGGCTGAAGGGGACATCGGAGTTTCCAACTTCAGCCAACACGGGAAAGGCGTGGGCAAAAGAAATGAATAACACCTGCCGGAATTTCGACCCGAACGGCTCCCTCGCATTTGCTCACCCTCAAATGCCGATTGACTGAACCGGGATTTGATCCTGCAACCTGGGAAACAGCACGTGTGAAAGTTATTGCTGAGCCCCGCAAACAGTAAGTATTTCACCTTCCACTCCAGCCAAATGCTGTCCTAAATTACAAATCACACAATGATACAGCCATTACAATAACATTAGTTATGAGTAAGGCCCGGAAGTTCATGCAAAATCATATTTTTGCATATTTATGCATATTTTGTTTATTTTGGCGCAATGCATCATATTTTTCTCATTTGGCTGTTTAAGTGCATATCTCTGCTTGGGAAGGGCGTATGTTATAATTTCTTATTGTTTTGAAACGCTTGTTGTTACTTTATGTTCTTAATGTCGTATATTTCTATTCGGACTCCGAGAGTCTATCACAGAATAATACTGAAATTATTAGCTTGCCACGGTGGGTGAGTGGTTATAGTGTCGGACTACCAACCCCAAGATTGCAGGTTCGCCCCTGGCCATGGTAAGTGATTTTTGAAGGCGACAAAAATCACGACACTCATGTCATAAGTTGTTGGCATGTTAAAGAACCCATTTGAATTCAGTAGGCCATGTTCAATGGCAAAATTAATCTCGGGATTTTCCGCCAACACAAAGTTCCTCCATTCTCTACTTGAAAGCGCTGTAGTGTCAAGGAGTTTAGATATCTAACCTCCTTGACTTTCATAGCGTTCAAAGGAACGACGAAATTCGACATGCAAGCTACCCTCTGGGTGTCAATTAACAAAGCTTGCACCCGGCACCCGAGGCCATACGATATTAATATTACTGAAATTATTTTAATACCTAGTACGTTACAGTCCTTTTTGCAAGTTAATATCCATTGTTTGTATTCAGTTGTTGTTTTTGGAGTCTTCAGTCTTTTGACTGGTTTGATGCAGCCCTCCAAGCCTCCCTGTCCTGAGCTAATCGTTTCATCTCTACATAGCTAACACACCCTACGTCCGAGGCTATCTGTTTAACATATTCTAACCTTGGTCTACCCCTACAGTTCTTGTCCTCGACCCTTCCTTCCATAACTAAGCTTGCTATTCCTGGGTGTCTTAGTATGTGTCCTACTAACCTATCTCTTCTCTTGATTAGCAGTCACCAGAAACATCTCTCCTCTCCCAATCGTCTTAATACCTCTTCGTTTGTAACCCTATTTACCCCATTCTCCCGTAACACCACATTTCAAACGCTTCAATTCTCCTCTTTTCTGCTGCACCAATAGTCCAAGTTTCACTTCCATAAAGAGCCACGCTCCAGACAAAGGCCTTCAAAAATGACTTCCTAACACTTAAATCTATATTCGATGTCGACAGATTCCTTTTCTGTAGAAATACTTTCCTTGCCTTAGGTAACCTACTTTTTATATCCTCTTTGCTTCGTCCATCACTGGTTATTTTGCATCCTAAGCAACAGAAGTATTCACTATGTAAATATTGTAATTATTTTTTCATTTCAAAAAATTCAATGGGTATTCAAATTTGTATATCAGTTACACTTAAAAATTATCAAAAAATAATTATTGATTGTCAATACCGCTTGAAGTTCCATAAAATAACATTTCCTACTATTTAGAACCGTTTCTTAGTTGAGATATTAAAAAAAACGCGATGTCCTGCTCATATTTTCTTTATATTCAAAATAGAAACGCTAAAGAATACGGAGTGATCGTAAGTGCCGTAGTTATTTCATAGGAGCATATTTTTTGAGACGTGGTGCATATTTGACCAATCATTAGTGCATTTTTGTATGCATATTTATTGATTTAATAGTGCATGACCTTCCGGGACTTAGTAATGAGACTAACTACACACCAAGTACACGGGGCTATATGACTACAATGTCGCAGCTTCCCATAAATCAACATCAGAACAACAGAATCACCATTCTTGGCAAAGCGACGAATTGAACCGAAGACCGTTGGGAAAGAAAAGTCTCAATATAGGCCTATACACCGAGAGCAAAGAAGTTAATAGTAGGGCTAGGATTTTTAGGTATTTTTTCAAATGTAAATACATATTTTAAGCATTTTTTCTATAAGTACATAAATTCCTGCTTTTCACTTATTAGCACGTAAAAAGACATAATATTTACAGTTTTTTAAATCAGTATGCTAGATCTTTCAGTGTATTGAATTTTTGTTCTGTGTCACTTCAACGGGGAAGAACCTGTGAGCTATCTAATCTTCATGCAGAGCATATGTCAGCTTGCAACTGTATTATTCTTAACTTGTCGCCCCGTGCCACTCACTGTGGAAGCCGGGGATTTCTTGTCCATAGCCATATTGCACCTCGTGTTAGATCTCCCCCTCCCTCCCACAGCTACCTGGAACCAGTGTCACTCACATGCAGTTCATTTCTGGCACTGTGAAGTGTAAGGCAGTTCTACGATACCTAAAGTAAATACAACTACAAGTTATCGTCTGTTCCAGAATTTAAAAGATAATTTTACTTCCGATGGGGGCGTTCTGTTCTGGCAACCATGTGGGAAAGCAATCAAGGTTGAACAGCGATCTCAAGTTACACAACACCTCAAGAGAAAGAAACATATTGCCGCAGTTTCGCGCCTTCAGAAGAAGTGTTTCGCGATAATCGTCGACCATTTGTGATGGACAACCTGAAGATGTATCTCGTTGTGCAATGTAATGCTTCATCAGTCAGTGAGACATAGAATAAATTGTATTCGTGAGTGGTGCATATTGTTTATATTCCCATTAATAAAGTAAATTATAATGATATATTTTTACTTTTTTGTCACATATTTCAGGCATTTTTAATACATAAAAAATAAATATTTTCCCGATTTTTAGCACCTAAAAATCCGACCCCTAATAATAATTTCCTGTTTTATTAAAGCACTTTTTGTTACTTCATGTTCTCTAAGTCGCATATTTGAATTCGGACTCCGGGAGTATCACAGAATAACACTGAAGTTATTTTAAAACCTAGTACATGTCAGTCATTTTGCAAGTTAATATCAATTGTTTGTATTCAGTAATCACTATGTAATTATTATAAAATTATTTTCATTTAAAAAGAATTCAAGGGTATTCAAATTGTATGTCAGTTATACTTAAAATTTAACATAATAAAATAATTATTAATGGTCAACACCGCTTGAAGTTCCATAAAACAACATTTCCTACTATTTAAAACTGTTTCTTAGTTGAGATATTTTAAAAAGGGTGTAGTTATATGTCCGTCTGTTCATATTTTCTTTATATTCAAAATAGACACGCCAAAGAATACGGCGTGATCGTAATTGCCGTAGTTATTTCATAGTGTATATTTTGTTGAAACGATGCATATTTGACCAATAATTAATGCATTTTTCCATGCATATTTTTTCATATAATAGTGCATGAACTTCCGGGCCTTAATTATAAGACTAACTACACACCAAGTACACGGGGCTATATGACTACAATGTCGCAGCGTCCCATAAAACAGAACAACAACAGAATTACCATTCTTGGTAAAGCGAGGAATTGAACCGAAGGCCGTTGGGAAAGAAAAGTCAATATATACACCGAGAGCAAAGAAGTTATTAGTCTATTAGTTATTGTTTATAGGGGTGGAACTCCGAGATCATTACTCAAGACCAGAGATGGCTATTGGAGACTTGTGCATTTTAAGCCCCTCGTTAAACATTCTTTAAAAATCAGATTTCGGTCTCGGCTTTGGATCGACAGGAGTTATGAGAAGAGAAAGTTTGAGACAAATTTAGCGGTAACTTGTTGTACGGAGTATTTTTAAAGTTTCCTGCAGCGCAGTACGCGGAATACCTAGTTTGGCTCATTGTGTATTCAAGGAAGGCTTCATAGACGAGACAGTGTGAAGCCAGCCAAGATCAGATGCAAATTGGAAGGAACGACGCGGCGACGCCAAGCAGAGATTGATGCAGCACTGCAGATTGTCTTCATCATCATAAAGTCTCATGTGAACTAGGCGAGTCATTTTCCTACTTAATTGGCATTCATAGATGAACTAGCAGGGTTACTACGAGCCAAATATAAAATAAGGCACAATTACCTAAACGTATTCTACTAAATACGAAATAACACCGCTTGCTCTTGTAGGTTGCCAGTCAAGTCAAGGGAGAACAATCAAGTAGGTAATTTAAAAACTAGTACAGAGGTGTGCAAATTATTAGTCTTGATGCCGGTTTCCGAAAATAACATTTATACTTTTCACGGCTTAATTCACTAAATTTGTTTGCAAGGCGGTGAAATTACTTCCAAAGTTTAACCAAGAGTCTTATTTAGCCTATATTTTCTTTTAGGAAACTCGAAGTAAAATGTTTTTCTAGAATTTCCACTAACAGATAAGCTTTGCTAATATAAAATGCCCCCCTCCCCAGGGCGACCACGGGGCCCCAGCTGAGTCCGGTATTGCTTCCACTTACTTGTGCCGGGCTCCCCTCTGTCTTCTTTCCTGTCGACCTCACTTGTCAACTCTTGTTCTCTTCCGACCCCGACGGTATTAGGGTATCGAGGCCTAGGGAGTCTCTTCCTTTCCCACCGTAATTGGCCCTTGTCTCATCTTTCCTGATACCCTCATTCTGCGAGGGGTCAGCCTTCTTTTCCTCTTCATATTATCTCCTGCCTTCTGCACAAGGCCTTCAAGGAGGCAGGGTGTATGTAGCCCCCCCCCCCCCCACAATTCTGGTGCATCCTGGATATTACTACACGCTCAGGGGCTCATGGCTGGTGGGTTCGGGACTTGGCGACTCCGAGGGATTCCTGAGCTGGGTCCGGTTCCCCCCCCCTTTTTTCCTTTGCCTCTGGGGCGGACCCTCTCCTCTTTCACTTTCCTATCTGCCTTTCATAGCTCTCCTTCCTTCCAGGTCCCTCAATCCGCATTCTTCGAGGGTTGAGGGCATTTCTTTTCCTCCTGTCCTTTATTTGCCTTATTCTCTTCTTTTTTTCCATTTCTTCTTCGAGTATATAAGTTGGTTGTTAGTTTTAGTTGTAGTTAACATTTCATTATCATCTTCACGATCGCCCAAACAACTAGAGGCCGATAACCTAGATGTTAGGCCCCATAAAACGACAATTATCATCATCATCATCAATATAAAATGCAACACGTTTTGTTTTGATTACTTCATCTACTTTTCGTGTGGATTTAGAGCTGAGGGTTTTGGAGTCATTTTAGTGATGATCCGCTCTTGTACTATTCAAAGATTCATGGACCATGGATTGAAATCACCTGACTTAGAGGGTATATTCCAAAGTCAATGAAAAAATAGAATACGGACCCAGCTTTGGTATCCCTCGGAATCGCCAATTTTGAAAGTTTCCTGACATAATTCCTTGCGGGAAAAGGTGTAAGTCGATAAGGGAGAAAACGTTACTAAAAAGTTGGGTTACAAAAGATGCCAGCAGTTGGTCAATAAAATGATTTAGATTGTTTATTTGATTCTAATAATTTGCACAGCTCTGTAGTTCCGTGAAGAACTATACAGCCTATTTTCATGTATCCTACTTATGCTAATTGCCTCTATCAACATACAAAATTTCAGATTGCTGTCATAGATTAATATATACTAGCAACACCCGTGAAGGCTTCGCCCGCGAATATTCTAGTTGTAAAGGGTACACTTAGCAAAATCTCAATCATGAATGCTATGACCGATTTATCCTTGGTATGAATAATCAGAGTTTATCAATTCAGCTACTGGTGCAGTGGTTAGGGGTTTGTCACTCCTTCATTGGTATATCAGAACGAAGTTAGTTTTCTGGGAATATAACAGACACTTAATTTACGGGCCTTATGCGGTTTTCGGAAACCCTTTTTAGTCGGGTGAAGAAGACCTTTCGTACCACACTCACACGTGAAAATTGTGTGAAAAAATTCTAGAGTGCCCCTTGACCCCCTTAAGCGCATTATACTGTATGTATTGATGAATTTTACAGCTTAATTTGGTTCAGTGATAACCTAATAACCGTCTGGAAACTTTCACAGTAATGTAATAATTGGAACTGCATTGCGTCTTACTGAAATAGATGGACCTGTGAGATTCTGTTACCATGGTTACCGTGCTGCATTCTTTCATTACTTCACTGTAAATATACATGTTTTAAGGTATTTATTTAATTGTGAGGCATTTATAGAGCAAGTGAGTGCGTTTCGCTTACGCATTGGGTTATGCTGAACTTGTAGGTACCCCATATGTGTAGGTTGGAGTTAATGTGACCTTATTTTCGGTACAAAACTGGAATGGGACCTTAGCAGAAATAATAGGGAGGGATTGAGAACCATCTCATAATTTTGCATGGTCGCCATGTTGGATTTATATATATATATGTAGGCCATATAATTATGTACTAGGCCCGGATATTGATGGCGTAAAAATGTCTAAAAAATTCCAAAAATGACTAATAAATTACCGAAAAATTCGAAAAATGCACTATAAAATGGAGAATGATCTTATAATAACAAACTCACCAATATATCAAAAATTACATGTTAAGCTTAAACTGAAAAGTCAATCAAAATAGATTTCTAGCACTTAAAAAAAGGTTTATGTTCCCTTTAGTCTGAGTTGCACTGCACTACGAGCATCTGTATATCTACGGTAACGTTCGTTTGCATTCAAAATATATATTTTTCTACTAATAGCAATACTGAAATATTTTAAATTATCTTGTATCAGCTACTAGCCTCTTCTTAACTCTGAGAGACGTTCCTCCCTCATATAAAGCTGCGACATGACTAGATAAAAAAAAGACCTTAAAAGGCAGATTTCTGTAAAATATGACAAAAAAATCACCCAAACTTAAAAAAAGCTCCTGAAATGGAAAAATAGTAGAAAATTCAAAAAGATGCAGAATAAAAATGTCATATTTGCTTACGGGGTGGCCCGTCCGGAGTTTCTATGTACTTCAGCATGTTTCAGACAGCTCAGTAAAAATATGGTATGTCATCAACATCCGGGCCCTATACGATGACTATTATTGCGTAGGTTCATTATTCAAAAGTTGACTTCGATCGCATGATTAGGACACAAGAAATAAAAACTTAAATTTAAAATTTCGCACAGCCGCTATCTTGAGGTTATGTAAACAATTTAACTAAACTAGATGTCAGTGCATTAGGCCTACAATGTGCATAAATATTGATGTACGAAGTTTGATTGCCCTCGGATGGTTACATAGCGAGAATGATTACATGACAGTTCCCCACACTGACACTTCCACACACTGCCCAAAATACTGACACTTCCACACAGCCCTTGGACGCGGCTACCTGTTTAATGACTCAGAAATATTTCCGACTGACAGTTCCACACACATTCCCCCCCTAAGGCTATAGGCTTCAGTGATCATCGTTACAGCCGCACCTGTGACAATGCACCTTAACATAATACTCATTTGGAGTGAAGAAAAGCGCTCGGTCTATGTACTTCATTACATACCACGGTCTCGAAAATATAATTCTGATGTAGTGTAATTACCATCAAAATAAAATAAATGCAGAGTCTGATTTCCATCATACTTTATCCAGGCTGTGGACTGGCAAAATAACAAAACCGATCAGTTTGTGTTTGTTATCATTTTGGCGTGTTTAATATCAGATTTCTAGGCTTCGTCAGTTGTTTTGTATTTTTTATTTTTTTATTTATTTTTGTTTGTTGTTTTTTGTTGTTTTTTTGTCATATTTGTTCAACAATAATATTAACCTACTCAATTTTCTGTGAAAAGGCAACTGCCTTCACAAAACTGTTCATAATTTTGTCATTTTCGAACTTTTTCTGAATGTTCTCAATCCGTCCGTCCAGTTTGACATATTTTCGTCTTCTTTTTTTTTCCTTCCATGTTGAGCTCGGCCTTTACAAATGCGCAGTTTGTCATCTCAACTTCCGTCTTGAACACTTTGACAACCTCTTTTAATTTGGGGTGAGGTCTCCCGACAATATTGTTGAGTCGGTTGTTCCAGCCCTCAACAGCATCCGTTGTCCTGTGTCGTGCTTGGTGGCAGTTCCACATCTCGATTGGAATGTCTTGGTTCTAGCCAGTTGTCAACGAAGTAGTCAACTTGATTTTTTCCATAGTAGCCTTGGGGGAGAGGGGAGATGTGTGTGGAAATGTCAGTATTTTGGGCAGTGTGTG
Source organism: Meconema thalassinum (assembly GCA_946902985.2). Taxonomy (NCBI): domain Eukaryota; kingdom Metazoa; phylum Arthropoda; class Insecta; order Orthoptera; family Tettigoniidae; genus Meconema; species Meconema thalassinum. The sequence goes on along the minus strand of OX336398.1, from coordinate 158,699,367 downwards.
GAAGTGTCAGTGTGGGGAACTGTCCGGACACCGCGATAATAGTCTATTTGTTTAAACTTCACTTGGCCGCCATGATCATTTTGTAGTTAACAGGTTATTGATAATCTCATTGGTGAACATCTAGTAGTGACCTTTATCACCGTACTAAATTTCAGGGTGATACCGGTTGTAGTTTCGGAGATATAGAAGGTCTGTGAAATGTTTCGCACAGCCGCCATGTTTGATTGGTGAGATGTAATAAAATTTAAAGCACACGATCGGGTTCGACCATAATAGTACTATGACCTTACTGAGTTTCATTAAAATCGCTTGAGCCGTTTAGATTTTATTAGGGGGACACATACAGACAAAATGTGATCTCATAAGCCTCCTTCTTTCCTAATGAAAATAGGGTTAAGATATATTGGGCCATCTTAATCGCAATTATCCGAGGAACACTAAATTCCCGATTATCCGAGGCTCCGGGTAAGGGGAGGTGGTACACCCATCTTCACTATGTTAAAATTGCCACATCCATGTTCCTAATTTCAAAGACTATTGCCCAAAAATTAATAGAAATTACCACACTGAAAGAATGACACCTTGTGTATACTTTTTGAATTTTAAAAATAAATACGAGGTACGTCCAGAAAGTAAGTTCTGTTTGGTAATAACATTAAATTGTGTACAGATACAGAAACATTATTTATTGCACAAAATTCTACAATCATTAAAACTACTTTTCCACATAACTGCCGGAATGTTGCAGGCATTTGTCGTAGTGTGGCATGAGTTTTTGTATGCCTTCTTCATAGACGTGTGCCGCCTGTGTCTTCAACTAGTTGTACGTTCCGCTGCAGCGGTTACAGAAGAACTGGTTCATGCGATTGATGACAAGATCCGGGAAAACCGCAGGTTTACAATTAGTGCTCTCGCTATGGAATTTCCCCAAATCTCACCATCACTAATTCATGAAATTGTTACCGAAAAACTGAACTTTCGTAAACTTTGCCGACGTTGGGTACCAAAGATTCTTACGGAGTAACACAAAACAAAACGGATGGGTAGTGCACTTCAGTTTTTGACCCGTTACTATGAAGGCGGCGAAGAATTTCTGACACAGATAGTCACAGGAGATGAAACTTGGGTTTCTTACGACATCCCTGAAAGTAAGCGGCAATCAATGGAATGGAGGCACACTTCATCCCCAGCAAAGGTTAAGCCGAAACAAATCTTGATACCTCGGAAAATGATGTTTCCAACTGGTTGAAGACAAAGGCGGCAAACTTCTATGAAGAAGGTATACAAAAACTTGTGCCACGCTATGACAAATGCCTGCAAAAGTTCGGCAGTTATGTGGAAAAGTAGTTTAAGAGGTGTAGAATGTTGTGCAATAAATAATTTTTCTGTATCTGTACACAATTTAATTTTATTACCAAACGGAACTTACTTTCTGGACGTGCCTCGTATTAACCCACTGGTAAATATGTTTTTTTTCTTGAATGTCAATTTCTCTTTAAAAAACTTTTAATTGCCACAATTTTGAAAATATGAAAGAAATATTAAAAAGTGCCAGTGTACGAGTATAACCCCTAGAAGAAGATGAGATGCAAGTTTCATGCTCCTAGCACTTGTGGTTATTACGAAAAAGGATCAAAAATTTAAAAAATATATATAAATACATTCGGAGATAAATTTAAACAAAGATGAACAGTAACTCAGTACATTCCTGGCCCATATCTGGACCTTCTCTTCAATTTTCTCTTTTCTTTTCTAGTAAACACCACAGCTTGCAGGTCAGATTCTTTTATCCTTAGGATAAAAAAATTACAAGAAATAATATGTAGCATGTTTTGACCTGGTTCAAGGCTTAAATCTCCTCAGCACCCTCACTCAGCCTGCACACCCCACATGGTAGGTCAAAACTGCATTATAGCCTACCCCCCCCCCCCCCCCCCCCTCATTTACAATGTTTTATACCCTACAAAATTTAATTTAGGCACAAGATTCCACAATACACTGTTGAACGACTCGTTCAGGTTTTGAGTTCTTCCATGTAGGCACTTGAGAAGGAGCACCGGATCAGATAAATTCCTAAGAACTGGCCTAATAGCTTCTAGGTAAGGGAATGTTTACACAGAGCAGCTAAAGCCAGTTGTAAGCACATTATCGGATTACCAATAGTTATGCTTAGTCACCAAGAGCTTCGTTCTTGACATACTAGGCCTTTCAGCAGGAATTTCCGTACCACTGTTACCTGGATATGAAACCTAACCATCACAAGTACATCATCATCGCCACGATGTACACTTTCACTACCGGCCTCTTGGTTACTAACCAGCCTACTACACGTAGGTTTACTTCCAGGTCTTCCAGAATGTTTCCTGAATAAAAGAGCTGTTTTCTATTTCAAGTTTCGATGGACTGTATAGAAATAAGCAAACTGATTTTACTACTAAATATTTGCTTGTTTTATTTTTATGTCTCAACATAATCGCCAAAACGATTGAAACATTTGTCGTATCGTTACACCAGCTTTCCATTGCCATCGGCAAAAAATTCTGCCACCACTGAGGTGGGTACGTGTGGAGAGTCTCCTGAAGTGATTCCTTTTTGGCGAGTCGTTGCCGCCCAACCATACCTTCAATTCTCGAAAAAGGTGAAAATCATTCACGACCGCACTGTGCCAACGTTACGATAGACTTTTTCAAAGAAGTGAAGTTTAGCCGATTAGTCCAAACCAGCACTGAATGATTTTCACCTTTTTTCGAGAATTGAAGATATGGTTGGGCGGCAACGCCTCGCCCGAAAGGGAAAACTTCAGGAGACTGTCGAGACGTACCCATCTCAGTGGCGGCAGAATATTTTGCCGAGGGCACTGAAAAGCTGGTGTAACGATACGACACATGTTTCAATCGTTTTGGCGATTAAGTTGAGACGTAAGAATAAAACAAGCGAACATTTAGTAAAATCAGTTTGGTATGTCAATCTTATTTTTATACAGTCCATCGGAACTTGAAAAAAAAATACAGTCAGTCTGAAAGACTAGACGTTATATCATCATTTCAAAAGACGCATGCTACAAATGCTACACATGTTAGGAAGGCTCAGGAAGGCTTCTCGCTTCGCTCGAAGCCCCAGGACTCTTTCAACAGACTCCAATATCCATTAACTTAGGCTTCTCGCGCGGGCACCTATTTAAGGGTCACCCTGTATTTGAGTCTGACATCTTTTAAAGCTCTTAAAGGGTCACCCATTAATTAAATCTGATATCTTGCAAACCTCTTTAAGGGTCACCCTGTATTTGAATTTAATGTAACGTACTGTACACCTCGTTAAGTGTCACCCTGTATTTTGCTCCGACATCCTGCACACCTCTTTAGGAGGCACCCTGTATTATTATCTGGCATCTTGTATATCTCTTTAGAAGTCAACCTGTATTCTTGTGTGACATCTTGTACGCCTCTTTAGGAGTCACCCTGTATTCTTCTCTGCCATCTTGTACTGTATTTTGCTGTGACATCCTGCACACCTCTTTAGGAGTCATCCTGTATTCTTATCTGGCAACTTGTACACCTCATTAGGAGTCGCCCTGTATTCTTTTTGCTTCGCTCAAAGCCCCAGGTCGCTCAAAGCCCCAGGACTCTTTCAACAGACTCCATTAACCATTAACTTCGGCTTCCCGCGTGGCTGCATGACGTTACTCACTCGCCGTCCTTTACCAATTTACTTAGGCTTGCCGCGCGGCTGCATGACGTCACTTCCGTCTCCGTAACGCAACCGTCTCCGTCCCGCATAGCTTTTAGACTCAAGCATAACGACGAAGTCGACAAGATCATTTGAAATGATAACAAGATGTTCAGTAAAGAACATATAACCTACTTTCTCCTAAATGTATGAGTATAGTTATAACTCGTTATTATCAAAGAGTATAATAGAACTATTCTTTGTTGAAGACCTTAAAAACGATTTACCTCTACCAAACGCCACAACCTAGATAAAAACTGCTACCATCATTGAAGAAAGAAAGATAAGAAGTATATCAAGAATGTTATGGATCTGGAGACATAATCGACCGGACTGGCTGCGTGGCTCAGCGGTAACGTTCTCGCTTGCTGGGCCCTAGGTTGCAGGTTCGTATCCTGGCGCAGTCAGCTGGCATTTGAGGGTGCACAAATGCGAGGGAGCCGTGTCAGTACATTTACTGGCACGTTAAAGATCCCCTTCGGGCCAAAATTCCGGCACCCCGGTGTCTCTAAAAGCAGCAGTAGTTAAAAGGGATGTAAAACCAATAACATTATTATTATTATTATTATTATTATTACATATACGACCTGCCGTGGGCAACATCCAACTTTGAGTTGAGGCATGTCTTTACACGTCTGGTTGTGCAGGGCTTTCACAACCCTAATTGAAAGAAAAAAAAAGGAAGGAAGATTGTAGTTTTACGTGGCCGTGAATCTTGTGATTATGAGCCACGGGACCTCCTTTTTACGTGGAATCCGAACCACAGGACATGGCATTTCACTTCAAAAATCTCACATGCATTGACCGGGAATCGAAAACCCTAATTGAATTAACAAATCTTTCCATGACCCTACAGAGACGTGTGTATACAAACTATGTGGATATTTTCGATTGCTATTTGCCTGAAATAAAAGTAGTAATTAATACCTGAACTAACACCAACGGCTTGAACTCAGTTACTATGTGAAATCGTTTTGTTCTTTACTTCAAATAACATTTTCAAGTAACGCAAAATAGGCTGTTACAAACCCTTTAAAATAAAAAGTAAAAATGTATCGTAGTATCATCTTGTCATTCTTCAAATTCGATGCGCATAGAATGCCAATGGTATAGTAATCAATGGAGCCCCACGTAGACTAGTCGTGACATCTAGTGGTGAAATATCGAACAATATAATCCTAACAGAGCGAGTGCATTCTAGCGGCCAGGTGAAGAAACTTTTCAATAAAATCTGGAAGTTTAGTAGGTCGGCGTGCAGTTACCTTTTTGGCAGCTAGATGTCTAGTAAATCTGCTGGCGAATTATGTTTTAATTAAATATATATTTTCTACATAATATGCACAATATAACGCTTAATTTTAAAACATCTGAGTCATTACAAAACAATAAACATATAACATTTCAAGCGAAAAACCTAGCTCTGATCGGGTTTGAACCATAGGCATTTGAGCGATAGGCTAACGCTCTACCACTGAGCTAATTGTGTCAACGAATATCGTTCTATATAAAATGACTTACATAGAACTAGTTAGCAAATAATGATTTATACTAAACGATTTCATCACTGGAGTATATTATTTATATATAAAGCATTTCATACAAAGTTTATTTATTTTGTATCAGTACGCTATATTGCATGCAATACTCAAATTAGTGAAATATAAGTCAGGCACAAGATATCCGCTGCCATCTTGTCTTATTACTGAATCAGCTCAGCTTTTTAAAATCACGTCTGCACTATAGTATTACAAAATAAACTTTTAATTTCGAACGTGCCTCTTCCTTTAGAACAGTTAAAACGATTCTCGGCTCGATAATCGGAACTGGTGGGTCCCATGATATGGATTATAAAGTTTGCATAATTCGCACGGCCGCCATCCTGAAATGGTATGGCGGACGACCTTGTAGTTTGGTCACAAGACGCATCCTATACGAAGGTATGTTGTTACCAAATTTGGTAGAGATCGGATGATTTGGTTAGTCGTTATTAGATTTTACGTTTTGAACGTTTGAGTGGCCGCCATTCAGTTTTAGTAAAGATGGCGGCGATATAAAACATGACACTGAGGTGTCCTTTGCTAGTGCTACCTTTGTACCAAATTTCGTTCAATTCGCATTCACCGTGTTCGAATTGATAGGGGGGACAGACATTCAGAGTACACACACACACACACACACACACACACACACACACACACACACACACACACACACACACACACACACACACACACACACACACACACACACACACACACACACACACACACACACACACACACACACACACACACACACACACACACACACACACACACACACACACACACACACACACACACACACACACACACACACACACACACACACACACACACACACACACACACACACACACACACACACACACACACACACACACACACACACACACACACACACACACACACACACACACACACACACACACACACACACACACACACACACACACACACACACACACACACACACACACACACACACACACACACACACACACACACACACACACACACACACACACACACACACACACACACACACACACACACACACACACACACACACACACACACACACACACACACACACACACACACACACACACACACACACACACACACACACACACACACACACACACACACACTTTTTTCGCCCTGTGTTGATCTCATAAGTTTACTTTCATTTTTTGCAAAAATCGAAAGTAGGCTAAAAATAGCCCTCGAATTCGCGTAGATCGAGGCATTCGAAAACAATTGTTTGATTCACTACCAGACTAACTAATATAAGTGATTTCGGTAAACAACACCAAGCGAACAATTGACGAGCTGAAAGAGTTGCTACGCAATTTAGTCATAACGATGAGCCACCAGATCGCACTGCTACACCGTGAAGTTCGAAATTAGGTAATTTATTTAAAAATACGCATACTTTGCCAGAAAGTTCGGCGTAACTGATATCTTATTTAACACACTTTAAATAACTAAAATTCAGAAATAACCAAAGAAAAATAATTTCCCCCCCTAATTGGTGTAATGGAATGCCGATTATCCGAGGCTCGGATATAACAGTGTCCCGTTTGTCCAAAAAACTGTGATAAAACTGAGATTATGAATTATTAGATCAAGAATCAAGAGAAGTAGCTTAAAAATTCGTAGAACCGTAATTATTTATTACAACGGAATACCTTAAAACTAATAGAGAGTCTTCCATACAGTTTAATTAAAAGATAACCAGATTTATTAAATGAGAAGATTACTTTCTGGAAACGTCCTCCCAAGTTTCTTTGGGCTAACCTCTTGCCTCCCTTGGACGCTGTAGCGACAGAAGATCAAGCGACGTGAACACTTCTTGCTGTTCAATGTACGCTATAGAAGCTTCGAGCATCTTCAGCAACTTATAATGTGATATTTCCAGGGTGCTTTCGTCGGTGTCGTGCTCCTTAATTTTCTTCAGGAATGATGACCATACCAACAATACTGTCATCACTTAGGGACCGGAGATTTTTAGCCTACTTTTCACATTTTGCAAAAATGAGGAAAAAGTAGTCTTATGAGATCGATCCGGGAAAATGTCTGTCTGTCCTTCTGCCAGTCTGTGAGTGTCCCCCTATCAACTCCTAAACGGCTGCAGCAATCGAAACCAAATTTGGTATGAGTAAAGATCTATACCGGGACATCTCAACGTCATACTTGAAAATTATGTCAGTGCTACCAACTGCTGAAAAATCATAATTGAAATTTCAGCTCCATGTTTGATATCTTGGAATATATACATGGGAACTATTCCAAAATTGACACATATATAGATAATAATACTTCAGTTTAATTTTCAGGAGGCCATACATGACAGTGTTGCCAAAATGATTCTAAGCCTACTGATAGGTCCAATGTTTAAATGCATATAACTCCTACACTATAAATTGAATTTCAACCAAATTTCGTATGTACTTTGTGTACATAAACTGATATGACAGCGTATTCTTAAGAGCCACCAGGACTGCCAACTGTCAGTAAATGCTCTATTTTTTAAATCCAAATACCAATATATCAGAAAGTATGCGAGCCAACAGCCTTAACCTTCGCACACGTATAGTGCCCATTCTAGATTAATTTGGAGCAACTAATGTACGTCAGAGCTACCAACGTCATTCTAAGCCTGCTGATAGGTCCAATTGTAAAATACATGTAACTACTATACTAACAAATGGATTTCATCCAAAATTGGCACAACAATAGATAATATTTCAAATTATTTCTGTCCAACACATGCATGACATTGTTGCCAACATCATTTTACGCACGCTGCATTAAGTCCAATGTTTAACTGCATGTAAAGTCCATGCTATCCATTGGACTTCAACCAAATTTTGTATTCTGTACCTTAAGAGATGGAACTAAGAATATATTCAGTCACCAGGGCTGCCAACTGTAGTGCTCTATCAGGCTACATAATGCCAGGTATATTTCGAACTAATTAGAAATATCTATCTTACCAACTTTATTTCGTCATTATTCTAGATAGTCTAGGTCCATATAGATTAATCAATGGCATGAATTTTAAATTTTAAGAAAAGTTTAAGTTTAGATCGTCACGGAACTTCTTGTTATGTTTTTAAAATTGTCATTTTAAGTTTTCAAAAACATAATAGATTTTTTACGTTTTTAGTAAGTAGAATAAGTTTTTTTTATGTTTAAAGTGTAGCAAAGTTGACATGAACTGCTCAAAGCTTAAAATTAATACCTAATTGTTAGTAGAAAATCTGATTGCAATGAGAGAGTAAATATTTTACATGATGATACGTCATCAAATTATCACAGAGAATTTCACACTTCTAGGCAATATTTGCTCTCCTTAAATATGTTAATTATTCAAATTCAATAAAACTAAGGATGTCAAGAGGTGATTTTCACACTCTAGCCCTTTCAATTAACTTTTGTTTATTTAGAATATAGGGAACTTGGAAATAATAAGAGATTTATCCCCACTTTCCCGATAGTAAATAACTTAACAATAAGATATAAGCTGGAAAGTGCTGAAAATATTTGAACCTTCTGGCAGGTAGGATTTTCCTCAATCAACTAGAGCTAGGAATAAACTATCTTCAGGTTTACTTTTACAAATTATAGACTAAAATTTAAAATATACTACAATAAAACGAAGGGTTAAATTATTTGGACAAGTTTCAAGAATGCCTGACGACAGACTCAATAAGAAAATTTTCCACCCTTTCAACAAGCCCAATAGAAAAGGCAACTCGTATGAAAAATGGTTTGCTAACAGTAGGAAGTATCTACAAGAAATGAACATCACTGATCAAGACATCAGCAACAGAAGCACTTTCAGAAATAAGATACACACATTTGAGGGGTTCCTAGAGCCAGAAACAGCGACCAAGAAGAAACAACATTGGACAGCGGAAAAGAAAGGAGCTGTGAGCAAGAGAATGAAGGAATACTGGTGCCAAAGGGAACTGAAATCATGAAGAGTGGTCCTTAGTTGGCCAAAATCAATTATGATGAAGAACAAAACTGTGAATAGGTATTTTTAGGTACTCTCAATTCAGTGTTGCCAATTTGGTGTTTTTAGCACCAGACCTTCCGTGGCTTAGGCGGCAGCTCGCCGGCCTCTCACCGCTGGGTCCGTGGTTCAAATCCCGGTCACTCCATGTGAGATCTGTGCTGGACAAAACTGAGGCAGACAGGTTTTTCTCCGGGTACTCCGGTTTTCCCTGACAACATTTCATTCCAGCAACACTCTCCCCTATCATTTCATTTGTCATTCATTTGATCATTGCCCCAGAGGAGTGCGTCAGGCCTCGGCAGCCGGCACAGTCCATATCCTCGCCGCTAGAGGGGGGGCTTCATTCATTCCATTCCTGACCCGGTCGGAGACTGGAAGCAGGCTGTGGATTTTCATTTCATATGGTGTTTCTGAAGTTCGTCTGGTGCCAGAAATGTTCTAATAGCGCCATACCAAAATACTGGTATTATTTCAATAAAAACCAGTGCCAAATCTGGTGCTTAACGGATTTTTCCATGAAATTGTCTCTTATGACAAGTAAGTAAATCCTGGAAGCCATATAATAGTCTTAATCATGTTAATCAAAGATAGGCAATGTTCAGCCTTACACGTGTCAAGATCAACACTCCAACAGGGGACGTCCCTTAATTCTTATTTGCGTGCATTTAAGTGCTAAGTAAGCGCAACATGTAGGGTTCAGTGCAAGTGCACTTGTACAAAGAATCGACCTATCATCTATTTTCTTCCCAGCTCCGAGAGGATATCCCAGTTTCATGCGAAGGCAGTTTATGTACTTTCGCTCCCTCACTCTAATGCAGATGTTGGGAGAGTGTTTAGCCAAGTTTAATTGGTGAAAACAAAGCAACAAAATGGAATGTAAGTTCAAAAATTGCATTCCATTCTGTGTGTGCGATTTGGACTAAAAACAGAGGGGAAATGCTATCACGACTACGATCTTCCGAAGGATATAATAGTGGCCAAAATTGGAAGTTTGCAGAGCTACAGCAGTACTATACCTTCCTGCTCTAAAGATGTAATAGAGGTAGCAGGCTCCGCAAGTGAAGAAGACTATTTTTAATGAAAGAAATGTAAGTAAAAAGCCGTTTATATATTTATAATTTTTGGTGTTTTTCTAGTGTTTTGAATCATAAGAGTCCAGCTGGTGCTTTTCTGGTGTTTTAAAGCATAGGGTTTATTTAGTTCTTTCCCATTTCAAGATTTGGCAACACTGACATCATTTAGATTCTGGATTCATGATTAGCCAATGGATCTTTTGAGTGTGATTCGGACAAGTATTTTAATTATTTTTGTTTTAGAAGTGAGGAAAAAAATAGATAGAAACCTAAGAATCCGGTCCCTACCTATCAGTCAGTTCCACCTGTTACAACATTTCTGATTAGCGTTTCCACCGTAGCTCATTAAAAGCTGGAAGAGTTGATCCTGGCAAAGTTCCGTTAGATTTTCGGAAGTCAAACGGCTTTCTCCGTATTTATTTTCCTCCCTACTGTAAGTTAATTGCCCCATTATATTAGTGATCATAAATACATGTGTGTGTTTTTTTCAGGGGTGAAAATGAATGAAAATCCACAGCCTGCTTCCAGTCTCTGACCGGGTCAGGAATGGAATGAATGAAGCCCCCATCTAGCGGCGAGGATATGAACTGTGCCGGCTGCCGAGGCCTGACGCACTCCTCTGGGGCAATGATTAAATGAATGACAGATGAAATGAAATGAGAGTGGAGAGTGTTGCTGGAATGAAATTTTGACAGGGAAAACCGGAGTACCCGGAGAAAAACCTGTCTGCCTCCGTTTTGTCCAGCACTGATCTCACATGGAGTGACCGGGATTTGAACCACGGATCCAGCGGTGAGAGGCCGGCGTGCTGCCGCCTAAGCCACGGAGGCCCTTTTTCAGGGGTATTATTTACATATTATACACATTGTAGCCCGGCCAGCAATTGGGCAAATTAGTGTTGACCGACTGAAGAGTTACAAATAACGAATATGTACAGCCCTAATGAAAACGTTGTGGGGTCGACCCCTGTAATCGCTGACGTCTGAGGTTATTTATTTGTTGTCGAGATAAACCAGCTGATATGAGGATTCCGTAAACAACAGCTGGAGAAACTATCTCAGTATATGACGTAATACATGACCAGGAATATTTCACGTTTCCTAGAAACTCACGTGATGCTTGTAGATTAGAGTTGTCAAAAGTTGGTACCCATGACCCTTAATGACCCCCAACAGCTGAGTCCAGGGTACCTCATGACCCGAGACTTCAAAAGCAATGTTTGACGTAATTTCATCAAATCTACAACTACTGTATTTTATGTGGAATATATTTGATAACCTGTGTCATTGTAATAGCAGTACTGATGGGACCCGTTCGCCGCCATGTTGGGGCGGGGGGTTGCGGTGGCATCTACTAGCCAAGTTTGCAAGTAGGTGTCGTTGACTGTAGCATTTTGTAGCATAAGTAGGAACTAATTGAAATTGACCGTCTGCAGTCTTTACCTGAATTACAGATAACACAACTAATACAGTCATCACAATTAATACCGGTTATCAGACAGATTCTACATGACCGCGTTGTCGCAGCCCCTAAACTGAGGAACCAACCAACCTTCTTGAAACAAACATAGGCTCCATTCAATTTACAGGCAGATACCTCAAGTATTATAAACACATACAGGTTATCAGACATATATTCTTCACACACCCATAGACAAACCCAAGTACACGGAGCTGAATGAACATAATTATGTCGAAGCCCCTCTAATTAAACAACACTATCGCTTCCTCATCTAATGTAGAAGTTTTTATTTAATCATCGCCTTAAACATTAGGAGCAGATGACCTAGATGTTTCGTCCCTTAACCAATTATAGGGTTAAACTATTTTTTTACGCGCTTTTACATTGTAATTATTATTATTATTATTCATTCATTTCGTTTAGGCCATCTATGGACCGCGTCATTCCAACTGTCTCCTACAGGCTTGATGTTCGCCCAGTACGCCCGCATTCATTCTCCGTGGACTTTCTCCCGTTCCTATTATTATTATTATTATTATTAATGTTAGCTTGCCACGGTGGGTGAGTGGATAGCGTGTCGGTCTACTAACCCCAAGATTGCAGGTTCGCCCCTGGCCGTGGTAAGTGATTTTTGAAAGGCGGCAAAAATACGATACACATGTCATACGATGTTGGCATGTCAAAGAACCCATTTGAATTCAGTAGGCCGAGTTCATAATGGCAAAATTAATCTCGGGAGTTTCCGCCAACACCAAGTTCCTCATTTCTCTACTAGAAAGTGCTATAGTGTTCAAGGAGATTAGATATCTAACATCTAACCTCCTTGACTTTCGTAGTCAAGGAACAACGAAATTTGACATGCAAGCTACCCTCTGGGTGTCAAATAACAAAGCTTGCACCCGGCACCGAGGCCATACGATATTATTATTATTATTATTATTATTAATATTAATGTTATATTTTGTTTCTCTAATTTTAATGAATCTGTATTTATTTTTCGTTTATAATTTATGTTCTTATAGATTTAATTTTGATATTTTTAAATTTAATTAATTAATTAATTGTGAATTGATTTTTAAAATATTTTTCATATTTTATAGTTATTTTTATTATTTTCATTTTTATATTTCTTGTATTATTGTCATATTTTTATGATTTTTTTATTTCTATATTTTTTACACATTATTGATGTTCTTAGTTTTTATTTTATTTTACCCAGCACATTACGTCAAGTAGATACGTATATAATATTTGATTTTTAGAAATACTACTACTTCGGCACGAGAATTTTCCGAAATTTGGCTGAAAGATTCAACTATCAGCATCTTTGAAAGCATAAACTGTCCTTATGACAGGTGGTTAATATAGAGACCACTATCCCTTAAAGGCTTGAAACAACAATTGCTACGTCATGAGGAAGACTAGGGAAATTATTTGGGAGGGGGTTACTACCCAGCTGGTGAAATATTTATGTACGGCCTTGACATACAAGTTTGTAATTATTTTATCCTTGGCAGTGAATAAGACGATTCACACAAGGGAAAAAAAGAACACCATAACATCACGTTTTCCAATTGAAAGGTAACACTCGCCTTGACCTATCCTCTTAAAGTGACCACTATTTTAAATATCGGTCCAGAACAATGACAACAAGAAGATTTAATTACCTTGCTAAAAGCATGTTTTAGCCATGAACTCATTACCTGCTTCTGTCACACCTTGAGAGGGATTAAGATGAAAGGCCGGCTTACAATACCTGCTCGCTCACATAAGTAATCATTTACACTCCCATTACGTCATCGGTCAATCAGGTTTATGTCACTTTGTGTTACAAGGAGACACTGTTATGATCTCTTTAAGTCTTCGTTGACACACCAAGGTCCACACGTTTACTTTGTGCACACTTCAATAGCGATCTGATGCAGGGGATTGATCCATCACTGTTGCGAACATACAGGGTCTCCCAGGTAAAGACAGACCGTCAGGAAACGTTCTCACAAATTCAGTATTTGTGCCAAAGGGCCTAAATGAAGGGAATGGAGAGGGCTGTCCAAAATTTCAAGTAGATAGTGTTACTCGTCTTGTTCCAAATGGTAAGTATCTACTCGTGCGCTACCAACTGTGAAATGCGAAACTTTGTTGTTGAAACGAATCGCGAGCCAACACTCATTTGTTAAAACTACTCGCGCGATTATTGCAAATTGGATTTAATATGCCTATAACCATCCCGGGAGTGTGCACAACAACTCACCAAAATTTGATCGCAATCGGATGAATGGTGTATGAACGCATAAGAGACGAACAAACAAACGAACATACATTATAGTAGATACTATTCGTGGCAGAAAAAGTTCGGTTATCGCACTGCCCAAAATATCAAATGTGACTGGATTTCGGTCATTCTTGAAATATATATGATAAAAAAATGCAATAATAAACCAACTTGTTCATAGCCTATTTATTTCAAACAATTGTTAACAATATTTGAAATTATGTCAAACCATATAATTATTAGAAGGTGTGTGTCTTTTCCTTTAAGTTAAGGATGTAGGCAACTGTACTAGGTGCTAAGTAAACACCCGAGTTTCCTTATGTCAGTTTTTCTGACTTAAACGTTATGTTACACAAATTCCTGTTAACAGATTGAGCTGGGAGGTCTGGGTTACAGTTATTTTTGAGGAATGGAAACCTGTATGTTGGTGCACTGGAAGACTTTCCTTTACTGATACATATTTCATATTTGTGCAGCTGTTGAAATGTCACTGTTTTTTACTCACCTTGAACTTCTCATTATTTATGGTTTCAGGAGTAGCCTACCTGAGGCCAAATCTGTACACGAACCTCAGAGAAAGGTTGGTTGGTTGGTTCCTTACGTTTAGGGGCTGCGACAACGCGGTCATGTAGCCCCGTGTACTTTGGGGGTGTGTAGAATCTGTATGATAATCGGTGTTAATTGTGATGGCTGTATTAGTGAGTGTTATCTGTGAATCAGATAGAAGGACTGGATACGATTAATTTTTTCAAGTAGTTCCTACTTTTGTTACCAAATGCTACCGTCCACGACACCTAGCTGCCGACGTGGCTACTAAATGCCATCGCAGTCAGCACCTGGTGGCGAACGTTGGAACTAATATAGCGTTATATAACCAACCTACAAATTTTAGCTTTCACAAGTGCACTGTAGTTAGTGAAAGGTTCATTTTCATGCCATAAATCTATGACATCGGACCGCCGGCCTTCCTTCCCCTCCGAAGGAAGGCATACTGAGGGATTTTTATCGTTCTTTAAAAAATCCGACGACTCCGGCCGGGTTTTACCTCACGATCTTGGCCATATAAGTTCAGCATGCTACCAACTACGCCACCGAAGTCACTCCTCAGAGAACGATCGTGAATTTCGGTAAACCGGTCTCAAGGGTCACATTTCCAAAATTCGGTCTAATTAGGAGAAGTGGATGATCCACAACGTTCTTTAAATTAAGGATGAAGTCCTGAATGGTTTTGGAATTCTATTTGCAAGGATGGGAAGTTTTTATGAATTTCAGACTCTGAAATAGGAAATGGATTTAAAAATAAATCGATGTTACTGAGTTTTTGCCAAAAACTAGTCAGAAATTCGAAATCTGATTTTTGGCGGGAAAACATTCTCTGAACCTTTAGGAAGGCGGTATCAAAAACTTAATTCGTTCTCCCCTTCCATGTGGGCTGGGCAGCCATTTTTAAATGGAGGTGCGCCATTTTTTCAAGCGTTATTAGCTTCATCTGCAATATGTCGATGTCGTGATATTACCAGAGTAAACAAAAGAAGATCATGGGTTATACAAAGGAAAGGGGCATCACATGCCACAAAATCAAATAAATTGCTGCAGGAAGCTGTTAAGAAACAATAGGAAGGGGAAACTTACAAATCAACAGCATTCTGAACCTTGAGTTAGGCCATAGGAGTTTCATTACACCATGTCAATATATAAAAATGAGGTCTTCACAGAACTACATTTTTATATCTTCAAACTGATCTACACGCATCACATTTCGTCTGAATTGAATGAAATGTTCCATGTTTGATCACACTAAGGTCATAAACAAAGTTAAAATGTAAGTTTTATTATTCAGAGGCAAGACCATTTTTTTTGTAGGAAAAAAGCTACAAAATTTAAAAATATATTATGTGTAATGTTAAAAAAATACAGCTAAATATCTAAAAGTTATCTGAGATATCTTTCTATAACTTTGTTACCACTGTTCGGCAGTAGACCCTATATAATACCAAAATACTAGATTTGTAAATGTAATGCTAATGCAGGTGGAAGAATGATAATTACATAATTTTTCAAAAATTAAAAATAATTTAAGAAAAATAACCTATATATATATTATTATTATTATTATTATTACATCATTTTTGCCCTTATGGACAGTGTATGAACTTAAATATCTCATGATGTCAGAATTTTCCCTTCTTTCCCTTCTTCTCTTCCCAAAATCTCTTCATCCTTTGACTGTGTTCCTGCTTCGTTTGTTCCGTCCACAATGTTCCTATCTTCTTCCTTTCACTTACTAAAAATTTGACGTTCTTAATTTTGTTTCTGAAATTTTCTCTGTCTTCTATCATTTGCTTGTTGATCCCTAATTGCTTGAAGTCGTCTTCTATTTCATGATACCAATTTGTTTTCGTTTTTGAACTATTTACTACATCAAAGATTTTCTTTGTAAGTCGTTTATTGTTCATTCTCTGTACATATATTGAAAATTAATTGAAAAATTTCTATGACATTTGGTATACATATTAATAGTTGCGCGTAAGGTTAGCTGTAAAAGTTTTAAAACGATCTGTTCAGAAATATCGAAGTTTGAAAACTCAGTACCCATGTCCCTAAGATTTGAAAGAGGAAAATCGAGTTTAGAATATCTCGCTCGAAGTTGTAACAGCCGCTACTTAAAATGATTCACGATAAAGGCTCTGAATGTACTTAACATGTGCTGAATGTTTGGAAAATGATAGTGATTAATAGGTTCTTGAGCTATCTGTGGGCCAATCAAACTGTCTTGACGGGCCATTAATTGGCCCGCGGGCCTAGGGTTGGCCACCGCAGGCCTAGGGACCCTGATTTATGCTAATATAAAAGGCATCATAGCGGTGAAATAAAAAGCGAGGTGTGTGTTTTAGGGCTCGGATGTTTAAGACCTAACAAGTAGTTCCGTGCAGAACTATACAGCCTATTTTCATATATCCTACTCATGTTAATTGCCTCTATCAACATACAAAATTTCAGTTTGAAGGTTGTGATAGATTCGTAGATATTGAGAACCGTCTAAATATTTCAGATGGTCGTCAGGTTGGATTTTTATTGATGTACTATTACATGAAGATTATTGTGTACGTGTGGTATTCAAAAGTCAATCGCATGATTAGGACCCATGAAGTAAAAACGAGATTTTAAAATTTCGCACAGCTGCCATCTTGTGGTTATGAAAACAATTGAAATAAACTAGATGCCAGTGGATTAACATTTGTATACGCATTTACTGTACAAAATTCCACTGCACTCAGATGGTTAAATCGCGAGAAACGTCCACTTAAATATTTATACATCGCGTCGCCGCCATGTTGGATTTGTGCTCACCAGGTTACTAGAAGTCATATAGGAGAACTTGTACATAGCCTCTATGAACATAAAAAAAATCTGTTTGATTGCTGTCAAAGATTCGTAGATATTGAGAACCGTAAAAATATTACGGATGCTCGACATTTTGGCTTGTTATATGTATAGGCCATATAGTTATGTACCATTAAAGGAAGATTATTGCGTAGCTTCATTATTCAAACTTTCACTTCGATCGCATGATTACAACACAAGAAATAAAAACTTATTTTAAAAATTTCGCACAGCCGCCATCTTCAGGTTATGTAAACAATTGAACTAAATTAGATGCCAGTGCATTACACTATGTATAATTATTTACTGTACCACATTTCACTCCGCTCAGATGGTTAAATCACGAGAAAAGTCTATTAAAATGTTTCAAAAACACTTGGCCGCCATATTAGTTTTGTACTTAACAGGTTTATGAAAGTCACATAGATGAACTTGTAGCAGTGCCCTTTATCACAGTACAAAATTACAAGGTGATATAATAAATAGTTTCGGAGATTCTGAATGCCAGAGAAATATTTCGCACAGCCGCCAATTTGAGGTTATGTAAACAATTCAACTAAATTAGACGCCAGTGCATTACAATGAGTATAAACATTTGCTATACCATGTTTCATTATGTTTGGTTGGTTAAATCGCTAGAAAAGTCTATTTAAAGTCTCAACTTCGCTTGGCCGCCATGTTGGTTTTGTAGTTACTAGGTTTTTGAAAGTCTGATAGGTAAACTTTTAGTAGTTCCCTTTATCACCGTACAAAATTTCAGGATGATATCGGAAATAGTTTCGGAGAAACTGAATGCTGGTGAAATATTTCGCACAGCCGCCATGTTGGATTGGTGAAAAACAAACTTTGAAGGGCATGTTCGGGGTCGGACAGAATGGTACTATGATCTTACCGAGTTTCATTGAAATCGCTTCAGCCGTTTAGAATTTATTAGGGGGGAAACACACACACACACACCCCATCACACACACCCTCACACAGACAGACAGACAGACAGAGACAGACAGACACACGGACAAGAGGTGATCCCATAAGCCTTTTTTTTTTCATAAAATGAAAATAGGCTAAAAATAGTCCGAATACGCCAGAAAATGACCTTAAAAATGACGAAATATGACCCAAAAATGACAATATGACCTGAAAATTACTGATTTAAATATGGGTGGCAGTTTTCATAATTATAAATCCAAGCGACAATCCCTTCAAGATTAAATTGTTAACTTAATTCTTTATTCCAAATTTTCATATTAATCTTCTGAATGTACATGTTTAAGTGGTTATTTACAGTCTATTTCTGTAAACACTAGTTCCTGTTCGGTGAGTCGAGGAAGATTGCTCACCTACAGCTGGCGTCAAACTACTGAAATCTAAAAATGCTCCAAATATTACCTAATGGTAAAAAATGTTCGAAATATGCATTTATATGATAAATAAAACCACTATATTTTGACGATAATCACTTGATTTGCATCAGAAACCAATCGGGCATCAAAATAGAGGCAAAGGAAAATATGATTATTCCTCAACATCCGAGCTCTAATAGTAACTATGTGTACGGTGAGCGGATTTGGTTAAATAATTAACACTATGGAAACATTTGAAGGAATAACAAACAATTTATTCTAGTTTTTAGCCTATTTTCATTTTATGAAAAAAAAATAGGCTAATGAGATCACCTTTTGTCCGTGTGTGTGTGTGTGTGTGTGTGTGTGTGTGTGTGTGTGTGGGTATGTGAGGTGTGTGTGTGTCCCTAATAACTTCTAAACGGCTGGAGCGATTACAATGAAAATCGGTAAGATCATAGCACTATTCTGGCCGATCCCGACCGTGCCCTTCAAATTTTATTGTGTCTCACCGATCCAACATGGCGGCTGTGCGAAATATTTCACCAGCATTCAGTATCTCCGAAACTATTACCGATATCGCCCTGAAATCGAGTACGGTAATAAAGGGCACTACTAGAAGTTCACCTACGAGACATTCAAAATCCTGGTGACTACAAAATCAACATGGCGGCCAAGCGAATTTGAGAGTTTTAAATAGACTTTCCTCGCGATTTAACTACCCAAACGTAATGAAACTTGGTACAGCAAATGTTTATACACTTTGTAATGCACTAGAGTCTAATTTAGTTCAATTGTTTACATAACCTCAAGATGGTGGCTGTGCGAAATTATAAATTAAGTTTTTATTTCTTGTGTCGTAATCATGCGATCGAAGTGAAAGTTTGAATAATGAACCTAGGCAATAATTTTCCTTGAATGGTACACAACTCTATGGCCTATACATATAACAATCCAAAATGGCGAGCATCCAAAATATTTAGACGGTTCTCAATATCTATGAATCTTTTACAGTAATCAAACTGACATTTTTTTATGTTCACGGAGGCTATGAACATATGTTCACCTATAGGACTTTCAGTCACCTGGTGAGCACAAATCCAACATGGCGGCGACGCGAAGTATAAATATTTAAATGGACGTTTCTCGCGAATTAACTATCCGAGTGCAGTGAAACGTTGCAGGTTAAATGCTTATACAAATGTCAATCCACTGGCATCTAATTTATTTTAATTGTTTGCATAATCACAAGATGGCAGCTGTGCGAAATTTTAAAATCTCGTTTTTACTTCTTGTGTTCTAATCATGCTATTGAAGTTTGAATACCACACGTACTCAATAATCTTCATGTAATAGTACAAAAATACAAATCCAACCAGGCAACCATCTGAAATATTTAGACGGTTCTCAATATCTATTAATCTATCACAACCTTCAAACTGAAATTTTGTATCTTGATAGAGGCAATTAACACGAGTAGGATATGAAAATAAGCTGTATAGTTTTTCACGGAACTACTTGTTCTTTTTAAAATAACTAACACTCAAATGAATTATATTTTCTGTGTTTAAGACCTAACCTAACATTTACTTCAACTTACATTCTGCATGACTACCATAGTCCATTTCTTACTAACTTGTGAAACTTCTCTTGTCCAGAAAGTCTTGTGTCGATGATTACAGGACTTCAACCAATCAAGCTCGAGAGGGGACTTCGTTATCCCGTATCTTTAGAAACATTTATATTTTCAAACGACAGATAGTGGAACTATTTTAATTAGGCCTAATTTTAAAGTTAATAGTTAAAAAATAAACCTTTTGAGAAAGATAGAAGAGAAAGTTGGACTTCAGATATCATTTGAGAAGACCAAATTTATTACTAATATTAACAATTCTCCTTCAGTTTTAATAACAGACTCCGAAAAATGAAAAGGTAGAAACGTTTAAGTATTTGAGAGTAATGATTCAAATTAATGGACTAGGAAATAGAGCAAGAATACCAAAATTGGAACATGCTTTTCAACTGACAAAAGATACCTACAATAAGAAAAATCTTTCTATTGCATCTAAAATCAGACATTACAGTACGGTAATTAAACCGGAAAGCCTCTATGCTTCAGAATGTATGTTTTCCACAAAAAATAGGCGAAATAGAAGAGCTCGAGAAACAGGAAAGAAGGATACTTAGAAAAATATTGGGACCATTAAAAACAGAAAGTGGAAAGTTCAGATACAGAAAAAATTAAGACCTCTACAAAAATAAAGAAATTGAAAACATCTACGATACGATCAAGAAAAGGAGGGTTAATTTCTTTGGACACGTAATGAGGATGAATAACACCAGACTCACAAAACAAATCTTCAGTCATGTATTCAAAAGCAAGAATGGTAATCAATGGGTACAAAGTATAAAAAGGGATATGGAAGAGACGGAAGTAACAATAGATAGTCTATTATTCAGGACAGACCACTTTACAGAAATATGATCAGAAATGTCAAGGGTTTCCAGGAGAAGGAAAAGAAGAAGCAGGTTAACATCTGGACAGAAGAGAGAAGCAGGAGACAAAGTGAAGTAATGAAGAACTATTGGAAGGCAAGAAAGGATAAAGGAAATAAGAAACAGTGAATCCAAAGATGGCCAAAATCGAGGAAAGAAGAAGTTATAAAAGAAATCTTGATTAAAGGCATTTCGTTGGTGTTTAGCATTTTAGGGTGAAATTATACATTTCACAAAATAACTTTACGAGTAATTCGCTATATTTCGCGGCTTCAATATCGAAACAAATGGCACACAGTATTTGGAGTAAATATATCGTTGTGATAACATATGTATGTTTGCTGAAATATTTCGCAGATACCGTTAAAACCAAAAATCCGGGACTCTATATAATATATGATACGATACGATCAAGAAAAGGAGGGTTAATTTCTTTGGACACGTAATGAGGATGAATAACACCAGACTCACAATGTTTGGGAAGCCAGGCTCTGCCTGTCACAAGCCAGGACAAAGCGGTGAGTGATAGAGGAGTAACACCTCTAAAAAAAACCAAGGTCCAGCTGGCCCGGCTGGTAGCACCTTGTCAGGGTCCCTTGCCAGGGTTACGGTGAAGTCCTCAACGGCATTGATAGTGGAATAGATGATCTATAGAACAGTATGAATGGCGGACGGGGTGGCCCTGTATCCGGGATTAATAGGATAAAAGGCATCTACCCTATGATTTAGTTAGATGTCAGCTTTACATAAATCCATTTAGCGTCTGTCTTGTAGCAAGCGGCTAGATGGTCAGCGTCTGTTCACCAAAGGTGCGGCTGAAAACCCATCCTCGGAGCTAACAACCTCGAGTAGAATTTTTAGGGGACTTGTTCCCTTAACCTAGCAAACAATCAACAATGGATATGCACATTGTAAGAGATTTTACCCCAGGGAGTAACCAATCTCCATTTTCCAAGGAAATGAAAAGTAGGCACTCGGATTCTGGGGGCCTACATCATTGTGCAAAGGATGAAAAGGATGAGTCGGAGCATCTTGAAAATAGCATTAAGCAAATCACTAGTAAAATTAAGCACAAGAACATAAACTTTTTGGCTACCCTTAATGTCAATTCACTCTTAAAAACAGGAAAACTTAAAACTCTAATAAATTTCATCAAAGAGAAAAGGATTATGATAACAGCTCTTCAAGAAACTAGATATACTGATGAACATCCATTTGATTCAGAAGGTTATAGAATATTCAAGGGAAAACCTGGAAAGAGAGTTATGAAAAATGTACCTCAGTTTGGAACTGGGTTCATTGTAAATCAGAACATATTAAATTCAATAATAGAGTTTCAATCCATTAATGAAAGATTATCCCTGCTATCCTTTAAATCAGTAAACAAAGTTTATACCATTGTCAATACACATGCACCAACTAATGAGAAAAATAGGACTCAGAAAGAACAAACGGAAAATTTTTGGCAAGAACTATCAAACACCCTGGATCAAATTCCATCAAAAAATATAATACTTCTACTTGGAGACTTTAACGCTCAAATCGGCAAAGAACGTCAACATCGGTCCATAGTAGGCAATTTCCCGGCACATAAAAGAACCAACACAAATGGAGAAAGACTTATTAGTTTATGCAGAGAGCATAACATAGTCCTGAAATCTACATTCTTCAAAAAACTTCCTAGGAAACAAACTACTTGGGTTTCCCCAAATCCAGTTTGTGGTGAGAAACAACTTGACCATGTTGCTATTAGCAGACAGTCTACAACGGAGATACTCAATGTGAAAGTTGCTAAGAGTGCAGGTTTAGATTCAGACCACTATCTGTCACTCATTAAATTCAAAATTAGACCAATATATAAAAAGAAAAATCATTATCAATCCAAAAAGTTTGATACTCAAAAATTAGCTACAGGAAATAATTTCAAAACACTTTTGGAAAGCAGAGCACCTAAAACATGGGAACAACTTCAAAGAGACTTAGTACAGACAGCAGAAGAAACCATTCTCCTTAAAAGAAAACGAAAACATGCCTGGTGGACTGCTGAGTGTGATGAACTAATCTTTAAAAGACAACGAGCTTGGAACATCTGGAATGCAAATAAAAATGAGAATACCAGGAACAGCTTTATAGAATCCCGAAAACATGCATCTAAGGGACTCAAAAGGGTAAAAGTGCAACATATGAAAGACCAATTAACATTAATAGAATCGGACTTCAGACAGCACAATATAAAGGACTTCTACAAAACTTTCAGAAGTAGTCTAAGGAAGTATACTCCACCAAGCTTACTTTTCACAGATCCAAAGACTCAGAAAACTGCATATAATAACGCTGAAAATTGCAGAATACTTGCGGAATATTTTGAAGAACTCCTCAACTGCGATCCGCCAAAGGAGACATTTAATTTTGATAATATACTCCCCGTTCCTCCAGACTCGAAACCACCAACAACAAATGAAATTAAAGAGATTATAAACGAACTTAAAAATAACAAAGCATCTGGAGAAGATAGTATAGTTGCTGAATTATGGAAATACTCGAGTGACAACATGATCCTATGTTTAACGGAAATCATAAATGACATATGGAAAACACACAGTTTACCATCAGAATGGACATCTGCTTTGATACATCCACTACATAAGAAAGGGAAGAAAACAGATCCTAACAATTACAGGGGAATCTCCCTCCTGCTAGTGACCTATAAGATCTTATCCAAAGCACTTTTAAAAAGAGCGGAAAAAATACTCGACCCACAATTGGGAGAGTACCAGGCAGGATTTAGGAAGGGACGATCATGTATGGAGCAAATACTAAATTTAAAGAGCATATTAGACATGAGGAAAATCAGGAACTTGAAATATGTAGTTACTTTTGTGGATTTTAAAAAAGCCTATGACTCCATTGACAGAAAGGCACTTATTAACATTCTGAAGGAATTTGGACTTGATAACAAGACAACTGAAATAATTCAAGCAACACTAACGAACACAACTTCCAAGGTTAAATTTAGAGGGGAACTTTCAAAATCTTTCAAAATAAAGTCAGGTGTGAGACAAGGAGATGGTCTGTCACCTCTGCTTTTCAATTGTGCATTGGAAAAGGTAATTCGAGAGTGGAGGAAAGCCATCAATACTAAAGGCGTTCAACTAGGAAGACATCCAAATAAAATCACTGTAGATTGTTTAGCTTTTGCGGATGACATTGCATTACTTACTGACTCACTGGATACTGCCCAAGAACAAATTAGAGAGTTGCAAAAACAGGCAGCCAAAGTCGGACTACAAATATCATTTGAAAAAACTAAGTTCATGACAAACATCACCGATGCCCCCAAAAGTATCACAATTCATGACAGTTCAGTAAGTAAAACAAATTCCTTTAAATACCTAGGAGAGTGGATAATGAATGACTCACAGGAAAAGACAGCAATAGAAACACGTATGCATAAATTACAAAGGTGTTTTCATATGACAAAAGATATATATAATAAAAAAAAGCTTATCCTGGAACACTAAATTAAGGCATTATCAAACAGTAGTCAGACCTGAAACTCTGTATGCAGCAGAAACACTTAAATTAACAAGATTTGGTGATTTAGACAAATTAGAGAAGACTGAAAGACGAATTCTGAGAAAAATACTGGGAGCTAAACGAAATAATAACGCAGAATATAGGTTACGACCAAATAGAGAGTTATATTTGAAATGTGAAAAATTAACTGATGTAATGAGAAAGAGAAGATTACAGTTTTTTGGGCACATCTATAGAATGGAAAATAGTAGACTAACTAAACAGATCTTCAACTTACTGACTAGTTACAAATCCAAACCCACATGGTTCATTGAAATTGACAAAGATTTGACAAACGCCAAAATTCAGACAGACACAATAGCAAACAGATCACTCTTCAGAGAAGCTATTCAAAACGCAAAATTTCAAGAAAGGAAGAAACAAACAACTGGCAGAAAGTGGACTCAGGAGGAGAAAGATCGTCACTCTAGAAGGATGAAAGAAATTTGGAAACAACGGAAATTGAATACAATGGACAATAGCCAACGTTGATTCATCGTACCCTCCAAATGGGTTATTCGAAAGAAGAAGAAGATATGATTAATTTGATTATGTTCGCTTGAGGGATCCAACATGTGAATCTTTCTAACTTTGCCGCTGTGGGAAGAATTTCTTCTCATCCGCCATGTATAAAGCATGACTCTCGCGACCTGCGGTGTGAAACGCGGAAATGCTGTGTATGTGGCAACACTTGAAATTTGACATTGGTGTATGGAGTCCAGATAATTGAAGTAGGCTAGAGTACTAGGTTCAATACTTGCAAACCTCTGTTAACCTCCAAGGTGCTAATACCATGAATTATTTGGCAGCGTGCGAGGTCAAACGTGTGGCACGCTGGTTCGCGGTGGAAACTGATGATGATAATTGCGGAGGTTCGTCTCGAGTCGTGAGTCACTGACACATGAGGTCCATTGTCCTGCTGTCCTAATGAGTGAGAAATAGCTCCTTCAGCAGGCTGTTCCTCCTGGGGATATAATACCGCAATTGTGGAGAACGGTTAGTGTTCTGAACCTTGTTGCTGTAATGGACATTTCCTTCTGGTTCAAATGATCCCTGGGCGCAGGATTAGCACAGTCCTTTCCACCTTAACGGTTGTACATTCATTTAGGGGTTTAGCGAAAGAAAGAAAGAAAAAAAAGAAAGGAGGGAAAGGAGAGAAAAAATATAAAGAAAAATAAAGGAAGAAAAATCAAACAAAACAAAATAAGGAAGAAAGAAAGAAAGCAAAAACATTAAGAAAAAAGATATAATGCAAAAAAAAAAAATTAAGAAAGAAAAAAGAAATAAAGAAAAATTAAAGAAATCAAGCACTAAAGAAAAAAATAAACAATAGAAAAAAAACAAATAAAGGAATGAAGGAAAATAAATAAAAATGAAAAGAAAAGAAAAAGAAATTAAGAAAAAGAGATAACTGAAAAAGAGAAGGAAGAAATAAAGAAAAAGGCAAAAATAAAATTAAAAAAGAAATATAGAGACAAACAAAGAAAGAAAGAAAGAAAGAAAGAAAGAAAGAAAGAAAGAACGAACGAAAGATAACACGAAAGAAACAAATAAAGAAATTAAGGACGAAGGGAAGGAAGGAAGAAAAAAATAATAAAGCAAATAAATCTCGGCAATTACTTCAAGGGAATGTGGGAATAACCGAATACAATCAGGATAGTCTCTGTCAACGCCGGGATACGGACCACTTTCCGAGGCGAGCCACGCACGGCTATGTCGCAGGGTTATGGTAATATGTACTTTATATAAGAAGTAGTAATGTACCAATGTTCTTCAAAGTATTTTGTATTATAGGTTATGTTGTGCCGTGTTTTATTGCGACACAGCAAAAGACTACGATGGGCTCAAGCTGCGAACCTTTGAGTTACATTGCAAGTGCCATGTCCAGTGTGTGTAAGTGGTCTGCAAACATGAGCGGCAACAGGGAATGCATTCCTGATTCAACCTGACAGTAAGGAATTACTAATTATAACTCACTAAGTTTCTTTTGGTCGGGGGACAAATAGTAAGGTTACATTGTTAGTAACTTATTTAAGGTGATGTGGACTATGATCACCATATTTGTAGTGATGGGGGACAAGTGGTAAAGCTACATTGTTAGTAACTTATTTAAGATGACGAACTATAATCGCCATGTTTGTAGTGATGGGGGACAAATGGTGAGGTTACATTGTTAGTAACTTATTTAACTTGACGTGGACTATAATCACCATGTTTGTAGTGATGGGGGACAAATGGTAAGGATACATTGTTAGTAACTTATTTAAGATGACTTGAACTATACATCATTTCATCATATATATTTTTGCCAGTTACTGTATTTTGATAATTAGTGCCCATTTCCTGCATTGTAAAAGTAAATGAATCAACTATGTTTAAACGTCCGGGTTCGAATTATTTAATTGATGTGTTAATTACCTGTGCGGCCAGTGGTCCGGCACGAAGATGTTCCACCAAGAAGGCCTCTTGTGTCGCTCATTGAGCAGGCGAGTCACGGGTTCAGTTCCCGCCCCGGGAGCGCCTCCACTACCAAACACCCCTTTACGTCTCTTGCGCTCCATCTTAATGTGCCATGACCGGCGCCTCCCCCGTTTATCCTCGGGAGTAGGGGAGGTCGCGGCGCCATTGCTGGGGAACAACTCCGTCTCCATCATCTGGCACAAGACATGGCTCGACGACACAACCTGCAAAATGAGGGGGCACCTTCCCAGCATTCAACATCACAACAAGTGGGGGACGGGGGTGCCCACGAGACAACAGCCTCTGAGTGAAAATACGGTATCTCAATAACATATCACAATTGGTGAGCGTGACATTTTAGTCATTTATTGCTGCTTTGAGGAGCGGAACAGCGAGGTAATCTGCCGTTAACATGACATTATTAGTCTATTGTATTATTACTATTATTGAATTTCTAATACATAGAATGAACCCCTTTTGTCCCTAACATATTAGGGTTATAGTTGGACAATTTCGGAATATTTGCTACTTACATCATCACCATCATCACTGTATATTATTTCAATAGTATACAGGGTCATTCATATAAAATAAGAACTCCAAGCGGCTGCTTTGTTCTCCGCTGTTGCGGTGACCTTCACCGAGCATGTTGCGCGCCACGGCCCCCTTCTTTAAGCGTGTGTACAATCCAGATATGCTACAGATGCAGCGGCCTTGCTAGCGTGTGTACAATGCTGAAATCTTACTTCAGTTAATTAGTTAGTTATTGTTGTTTTAAGGGCAGGAACTATGTGGTCATCTGCCCCTCTTAACACGGATTGAAGTATACAAATTTGGAATTAAATTTAAAATTTAGAGGTGGAAAGACCGAAAATTAATGAAACAAAAAAACTAATAATTATAAAAATAACTAAAATTTACGGAAAAACAAAAATTCATCATTAAAAAACGAACAAGTCGTTGAGTCTTACCTTATAAAAGATGTTGGAAGTGTCGTCCTTCCTGGGTTATACAAGCATTGTATCTGGTAACCACATTCTGGCTGACGTGAGCGAGTTCTGCCACTGCAATGTTCCTGATTGCCAGCGTAATGTTTTCTTTCAGTTCCTCCAATGTGTGAGGATTTGTTCGATACACTTGTTCTTTCAGTTTACCCCACAAGTAAAAATCACACACTGTTAGATCTGGAGAACGAGGGGGAAATAGACCAACACTGATCACTCTGTCTGCAAACACTTCCGAGATTGTAAGAAGGGAATCTTCTGCTGTATGAACAGGGGCTGAATCTTGTTGAAACCACCCTCGCGATTTTTCTTCTTCCGTTAACTGATTGAAGAACGGCTTCAAAATGTTATCTTGGTACCTCTCTGCATTTACTGTCGTCTCGAAAAAAATTGGCCCTATTATTCTTCCGGCACGAACAGCACACCAAACACCGATCTTCCTATCATAATGAGGGACTTCATAAACACCATTAGGGTTTTCTGCACACCAATAGCGAGAATTATGACTGTTCACACGCCATTACGGTGAAACCAGGCCTCATCCGAAAAGAACACAAGCTATGGGTCAAATAAACGATCATTCAATGATGCAAGATACCACTCACAATATCTCACTCTTGTGGCTGGATCAGCAGGTTTTAAACATTGGGCCCGTGTAAACTTGTACGGTTTGATATGTAACAGCTTTGTAGCTCTGTATGCAGATGAAACCGAAACCCCTACTTGTTGTGCTAATTTTATGAGCGATTTATTGGGAGACCGTTCAAGATTCTCGCCAATGTCATCTAACTTATCCTCTGTTAAAACTGTTCGTGTGCGCGTATGTTTTTAATTGAGCACCGAGCCAGTAGTGTCAAACTTATTTGCAATTACGTGAATCTGTGCTAGTGAAGGTGGCACTTCATCAGGAAATTGCTGAACAAATGCTTCACGTACCCGCCGAGCCGACTCGTACTTAAAATACGTTTTACATAAAAAAATACGATGTTGCAATGATGACAGTCTCACCATGTTAGCACTTGAGGTTTAGACTGGCGACTGAACACCTGCACGCTTATTGCAAGGTCAAGTTTGGTAATGTCAATCTGTTATTTTTATACAGTCCATCGGAACTTGGAAAAAAAAGAAGAAAATAAAACCCAGCCCTCTTATGTACTATGCGCGCGCTTTCAATACTACAGCAGGGGGCCGTGGCGCGCCACCTGCTCGGCGAAGGTCACCGCAACGGCGGAGAACAAACCCGCCGCTTGGCGTTCTTATTTTATATGAATGGCCCTGTAGATCCCTCATACGGCGCTCACTAGCGACCGATCGTGACAAATGAGCATTCAAATGAAAGAGAATGGGCATTAGCAGTGACGAATTGCACTCATAAATATCTATAATTTCTTTAAAAAATTACTTTAAAAAAATGTACGGAGTGTTCGATTTGCAGATACTGTTACTGTAGAAAAATACGCTCCACAATCGCTGTCCACTTCATATTTTGGCCGCTGTGACACCTGTTACATGTCATTTTGACATTCTGAGGTCTTTCCTTTATCACTTTGCATGGATTTCAGAAACAGTAAATCAAAGGAATGAGTACCGGTACTCAAATAGTACAATTTCATAAATATCGAATAACTGGTGAGTGTTATGTTGATCCAATTTTCAACGATTGCCTTAAGTTAGGGAATGTAGAACTTTGAATTCTAACTGACAGTAAATAGTGTCCTATAATCATTTGGTTGAAATAAACATAACAACCCTTCACCTTAACCCTTATAGTGCCAGGGGGCCGATCTATCGGCCCAGGGAGCCTCTGCTAAAAGTGCCACGGGCCGATCTATCGACCCCGTTTTTCTACACATTTTGGCGATGTTTCCAGTAAAGCAGCGATTTTGCTGTTGTAACCAATACAACGCGGGAATCATTCTCACTCTGTATATATTGATGTGTTTAAGTTCCGTGAACAATAGAATTAATAATAAGCACTCTTTGAGCATGCTGTAGTCAGCTGGCTTGGCGCGTGTTTTATCTTTTGAAGTCGTCATTGTTTATGTTCTTGCTTGGAGCTAATTACGTTACTTGGTGATAAATATGGCTAGCTCTTTGAACGAAGAGTAGATAACTAATGTCTTAACGCCGAGTGAAGAGTGTGAGAGTGAATTTTCGACTGATGACTACTTTTATTCTGATGACGACAGTGACAATGTTATTCCGCCGTGTCCGTAGCCCGCGCGAGAGGAGCGCCAAGGCCGAGACACAGGAATACCTTCGAAGCAGGTAGGATTTACGCTGACAAAATCGACAGTGATTCACTAGGTTCAGATTCCAATGATAAATCAAGTGACACCTCAACCAGTGATGGGGAAGAGGTTACCACAAAGGTAGCAAGTAAAATAACATTGTGCAATGCGAGACTACTTTATACGCATGTCTTTGTAGACACTGATCGTACTCGAAAACTATTCGATAGAACTACTCCAAATTTGGAACATATATGTAGCATTCCATAAGTAATAACATGTAAATAACAAAAGATAGTAATTCAAGTGTAGGGGCTGTCAACATTTTATCAAAAATTTCGAATTTCATTTATTTGTTTAAATATTTTTTTAAGTATTTTTGCAATTAACAAAATAAAGTGAAACATCAATTAATTAGCATCCATTACGTTACAAATATGTCTACCTGATACAGAAAAAAAAATCAACATTCTATCTTGATAATTATCAATAGGAGATAATTTTTATCAAACCCTTGTAATTTCACTAAACTTGGCTTGGCATTCTTAGCATATCCACCCATTAATAGCTTGGCATCAAAAGGGTTGTGTCTTATTATAAACCTATTGGGGAAAGTGTGGTTTATGAATATGCGTGATTTCTCGCACGGGTCCACTAGTTATTATTATCATTATTATTATTATTATTATTAATTTCCAATACATACAATGAATTCTAATTTGCGTAACATATCAGGGTTATAGTTGGACATTTCAGAATATTTACTACGTTTATAGTAAATGTTCATAGCTAGACGAACTACACGAAATCTCCAGTAAAACGGGACTTGATATTTCCTATGAAAAAGCACAGTATATGGTTACCAAATCAACAGGAAACATCACCTTGCGAACGCAATATGGAAAAAATCTCGCAGGTCACTCACTTCAAATATTTAGGAGAAGCCATCCAACCCACAGGATTGAACACAATTTCTAATGCAGATAAAATAGTAAAATTGCAGAAGGTCTACAAGCTGACATGGAATCATAACAAAAGAGCAGTATCTCGTAATGCAAAACTGCGCCATTACAACGCAGTTGTTTTGCCTGAAGCCTTGTACGCGTCAGAATCCACAGTCATTATGTAACCTGTTTTTCGATGGGTATTTACGCCACTGACATAAGTCAGATGGAAGCTATTTAATGTTTATTTAAACGCGGCAACTTATTCAGCCAAGCTAATTTAAATTAATTTATTATTATTATTATTATTATAATTAATGTCTTATTTTCTTTTGAAGCTTTCTTTTAAATCTTATAACCATACAGAATAGAAAACACTATCAATCTGATTATTCCGATAGCGATTATCACAGTAAATTATTTGATTGTGGAGATTTCGGATTTTATTCAGTTAGGGCTTGGAGAGAGAGACGAGTCATCGGAAATTTCGGCTACAGGAATAATCTTGTCTAAAAGCGATGATGCAATCGAGGAACATTTACAACTGGCAGTTTCAAGAAAAGGCGAATTGATACGAAACGAAAAATCTACATCGTCACGCCGAGTGCAATGAACTTTATGACGGGAGTATCGCGTGGTGGCTCTGTCAACCAGGGGAGACCGGGCGACCGCGTGCGGAGTCGTGTTGGATTGTGACGCACGGTGATTGGTCTATAGGCCAGGCCTGATTCTGGGAGACGGTACTGGAAGGGGAACGGCCGAGTGCATCAAGTGTTCGCGCGCCGTGAAGAGAGGATTCTTACTTTGTAACTTTTGTCCGAAGTGGACGTACCAATTCTTTGGTTCCGTTATGGACGGACCGTTACTTTGAACATTATATTCTTCGCATTAGTCTACGGACTTAGTTCTTGTGTTCAATGGCGAACTACATTGTACTGATATACTCCACTGACCAGTTAGTCATGGGTATTATACGTGCAGTTGTGAATAGGCAGACCGTGTAAGTGGCTTTCGGATTTTGATCCACCACTAACTAATTAACTTCAATATTCATTCGACTACGACAAGCGACGAAGATGATGACGCCGGACAAGAGACTACATCAATCTCTCTTGAAACATCATGTACGTGGAAGAAACAATCTCCGAGGGTGAGCGCTAATGACGCATATCTACGTAATTTCTCTCTTTTCATTCTTTTATAATCGCAATTTCAGTAACTTCATAGCTTGGTAATAATCTTAAATTCAGTAATTCATCCTACTCCAATTTCACGTAATTTTCTGGTGGTAATACTAAATCTTGAAGCTCCATTTGTTGTTGTTATTATTATTATTATTATTAAAATTGCCACTAACTTGTTTTATACAATTAAATTCCTTTTTTTTTTTATAAAATGCAATCTTTGATTTCAGTAGGTAGCATTAGATATAAACCAAATTCCTTCTCCCAATGCAAATGTTAGCTGGGTTAATGATCCCATCATACCACGGTCCGTGTGTGAAGAGTTATAAAGGTGTTCTACCCAAGCTAGGTGTTGATAAATATAAATTCAGGTTTCAACTTGGTGTTGAGTCCTTGGCGCCCATTCAATTAATATATCTTAGCCAGAGTAGTAGAGGGGATAGCGAAAACGTTACACTTGCCGCTCAAACGTGGGACTTGTTGTGGTTTATCATCACACCCCCACGAATAAGTTACAATTAGAGGAATGACGAAAATTCATGATATTGAGAAACAGGAACGAAAAATTCTTAGGAAAATCCTTGGCGCTGTTTTCCGTAATGGGATTTGGGTCAGGAGACCAACAAAGGATCTTTATGAAAATACAGACACCATTATAGATAAATTTAGGAAGAGACGTCTGCAGTTCTATGGACACATATAGGATGGATGAGAACAGACTCGCTAAGAAGATTTTCAATATCGTGAATGCAAGTAAATTAAAGACCAGTTGGATAAAAGAAGTACATGAATACATGGAATTACTTATATCTCTGAAGACGACATTAAGGACAGAGAAAAATTTAGAAATAAAATCAGAAACACGAAAATCGTACAAGTTTCAAGGAAGGACACATCAGGGAAAAATGGACAGGGGAAAGGAAGAAAAAGCACAGTGAACTAATTAAGAGGTTTTGGGAAGAAAAGAAGAGAGGAAAAGGAAGTGAAGCTGTGATTGGCTCAAGTTCTCACGAAGGGGAATAATCTGAAATAATAATAAATGTTCATGATAATAATGTTAATGGTTTTACGTCCCCTTTAACTACTGCAACTTCTAGAGAAGCCGGGGTGCCGGAAGTTTGTCCCGAAGGGTATTTTTAACGTGCCAGTAAATCATTTTGATACAGTTTCTCCCACCAATCAGAGCTCAAGAAATAGTTTTCTGACGAATTAGGTAAGGATAGCATCGCACCTACGCTGACTTCCACGGCCTCCTATTTTAAATTTCACTGCCTGACTAGTGTCATAGTGGTGTATTCGAGGAGGCCATGGTCGAATACAAGGTATTATACGCGTCCCATGCGCTCTGTTCAGTATGTCTACCCCTTATTAGTCCCGTTTTCCAACGGGGTCGGGGATGAGATGGGATGGAAGGCTTTGTGGCGATGGTTTTTACGGCCGGATGCCCTTCCTGACGCCAACCTCATGAGAGGAGTTAATGAGAGATGAAATGAATGATGGTGAATGAAACTGGGCAAGGATGCGGAAGGAAGCGGCCGTGGCCTGTCAGAAGGTACCGTCCCAGCATTTGCCTGGTGTTGAAAATGGGAAACCACGGAAAACCATTTCAAGGAGGGCCGACGGTGGGGCTCGAACCCACGCATCTACCGAGTCAGCAGAGAGCTTGGCCCATGACCTAATGCTGCGCGTTAGCCAGCGTAGCCACTACTGTCGGTTCATGCGCTCTGTTCAATACAGTACATAAAACTGACGGAATCTAGACAGATATTTATAGATATTTATAAATATTTATGTTCGAACATAAAATAATTGTAGTTATAGCCAAAAATAACAGTCGTATGCAACTGGCCTATAATGGTAATTATGACACCCTTATTGGGTTTTATAAACATACTCGTGTCAGCGATCTTGGACAGAGTGCGGCAAAACTTAATGCGCCGTTGCAATACATACATTGAGACTGGTGGTCGTCACTTTGAACAATAACTATGAGCTGCGTTGTTGGTATGAGGTGTAAGCGGTATGTAACCATAATACAATAAATATGTATTATCGACCATCCCTATGCCAATATACTCCGTTGAGGCCCCTCTAACACCTGTATCAATTTGACCCAAAAGGTTTGAGACACATTGCATAGTAGGGCTGAATATATACGAGTAATTTCGAATACTAATATTTTATTCTAACACAGGAATAGTTACGCTAATAGCACATTTGAATTATTCAAATTTAGAAATATCGCATTAGTGAAATACTCAGTCTATCCAGCCATTTAAATGCTCGAATAATTATAGAAATTAGAACAAGTAGTTCCGTGAAGAACTATACAGCCTATTTTCATATATCCTACTTATGTTAATTGCCTCTATCAACATACAAAATTTCAGTTTGATTGCTGTAATAGATTCGTAGATATTGAGAACCGACTAAATATTTCGGATGGTCGTCATGTTGGATTGTATATACGTAGGTCCTCGAGTTATGTACTGTTACATGAAGATTATTGTGTACGTGTAGCATTCACACTTCAATCGCATGATTAGGACACAAGTAGTAACAACAACGAGATTTTAAAATTTCGCACAGCTGCCATCTTGTGGTTATGGAAACAATTGAAATAAAGTTGATGCCAGTGGATTAACATTCGTATAAGGATTTACTGTACCAAGTTTCACTGCACTAGGAGGTTAAATTGCGAGAAACGTCCATGTGAATATTTATACTTCGCGTCGCCGCCATATTAGATTTGTGATCACTAGGTTATTTGAAGTCCTATAGGTGAACTTATATTCATAGCCCCTAGGAACATTAAAAATTTCAGTTTGATTGCTATAATAGATTCGTAGATATTCAGAGCCGTCTAAAAATTTCGGATGGCCGCCAAGTTGGATTGTTAAATGTATAGGCCATAGAGTCATGTATCATTAAAGGAACATTATTGGGTAGGTTCATTATTCAAACTTTCACTTCGATCGTACGATTTCACTTCGATCGCTGGATTACGACACAAGAAATAAGAACTTAATTTTAAATTTCGCACAGCCGCCATCTTGAGGTTATGTAAACAATTGAACTAAATTAGATACCAGTGCATTACAATGTGTATACACATTTCCTGTACCAAGTTTCATTGTGTTTGGAACATTGAATCGCGAGAAACTTCTATTTAAAATTTTCAACTTCGCTTGGCCACCATGTTCATTTTGTAGTTAACCGGTTATTGAAAGTCTTATAGATGAACTTTTTTCAAAGTTGAAAATAGGCTAAAAAGATCATAAAGAAAGAAAGAAAGAAAGAAAGAAAGAAAGAAAGGAAGAGTAGTAAAGATCTATACCTGAATATCTCACGGCCATATTTGAAAATGATGTCAGTGCTACCAACTGCTGAAAAATCGCAATTGAAATTTGAGCTCCATGTTGGATATCTTGGAAGGTATGAATGGGAGCTATTTCAAAATTGGCACACGTATAGATAGTAATATTGCAGTTTAATTTCCAGGAGGCCATACATGGCAGTGTTGCCAAAATGATAAGCCTGCTGATAGGTCCACTCATTAAATGCATATAACTTCTACACTATCAATTGGATTTCAACCAAATTTCGTATGTACTATGCGTACATAAACAGATATGACTGAGTGTATTCTTAAGTGCCATCAGGGCTGCCAACTGTTAATAAATGCTCTCAATTTTTTAAAATCCAAATACCCATATATCAGAAAGTATGCAAGTTGACAGCTTTAAACTATGCACACGTATAGTACCTGACATTCTATATTCATTTGTAGTAACGTATATACATCAGTGCTACCAACATGATTCAAAGCCTGCTGAGAGGTCCAAATTTAAATACATGTAACTTCCATACTATCAATTGGATTTCAATCAAATTTCTTATGTGCAATGTGTACCGTAACAGACATTACTATACGCATTCTTAGGAACAACCAGGGCTGCCAACTGTTAATAAATGCTGTCTATTCGTTTTTCTTAATATCAATATATCAGAAAGTATCCAAGCCAACAGCTCTAAACTTTGCACACGTATAGTACCTGACATTCTAGATTAATTTGGAGTAACTTATAAACGTCAGTGCTGCCAACATGATTCTAAGCCTGTTGATAGGTCCAATTTTAAAATGCATGTAACTTCTATACTAACTAATGGATTTCATTAAAAATTGACACAACAATAGATCATATTATTTCAGATTATTTCTGGCTAATACATGTATGTCATTGGTGCCAACATGATTTTACGCCCGCTGTTAGATCCAATGTTTAACTGCATGTAACGTCCATGCTATCCATTGGACTTCAACCAAATTTTGTATTCTGTACCTTAAGAGATGGAACTAAGAATATATTCAGTCACCAGGGCTGCCAACTGTTGTTCTCTATTTGGCTACATTATGCCAGGTATACAGTATTTCGAAATAATTCGAAATATCGATATTACAAACTTAATTTCGTCATCCTAGATAGATCCATATAGATTAATCATTGTCATGGATCTTTAATTTTAAGAAAAGTAGGCTCTTTAGTTCGTCACGGAACTTCTTGTTTAAATACAAATTGCTGTAATTTTTGGGTGCTTACTTTCAAATAATTCATAACTGTTAGTTTCATTTTAATAAACGACTATCGAATGATATGTATATCCCTAGTATAGGCTATAGATACGGTGACCATATTTTTTGTCAGTCAAAATCGGGACAGTCTTGTTTGGGGTGGGGGTGGCTGAGGGGGGTGGGGGGATTGTTGGAGGATAGAGAGATTAAAGTTTGAGTAACATGTTGAGTCTTTTTAAGTTATGGCCTTTTACAAAATTTTATTTTAAGAATTTCGGCAATAAATGATCCACCAAAAATCCAATCACCATCACCATCATCATATTTCCCCTTTTCAGGCTGACACCGGGTGGGGGCAAATATGGTTCCTCTCCACTTGGTTCTGTTTTACCACCATTCCTCTTCCGACATTGTGTTCCAATCCAGGTTCCGTTTTCTAATGCTATTCTTCACAGAGTCCATCCAACACATTCTTGGTCTTCCTCGTCCTCTCTTCCCTGTCATCCGTCGTTCCAGTGCTCGTCTTGGTAGCCTTACTTCATTCATCCGTTTGACATGTCCAAACCATCTCAATCTGTTTTGCTCCAGTTTGTCATTTAGTTTCTGTACTCTCAGTTCTTTCCGTATATCTTCATTTCTTACTCTGTATCTCCTCGTTTTTCTGGACTGTCCCGATTTTTTTCCGGACCTATGGTCACCGTAGCTATAAGTCGGTTACTTGGA
Source organism: Meconema thalassinum (assembly GCA_946902985.2). Lineage (NCBI taxonomy): Eukaryota > Metazoa > Arthropoda > Insecta > Orthoptera > Tettigoniidae > Meconema > Meconema thalassinum. Next base: position 158,661,349 of record OX336398.1, on the reverse strand, counting down.
GTTGACCGACTGCAAAGAGATTCCTTGATCAGATAAAGGCAACACTGAGAAATGACATGAAAACGTATATACACCCCTTAAAATGGTCATACATTATCATTATATCATACTTTGATTTTCTTCAAGTGCTGGAAATATCTTCAGAGATACGGGAGAGAAAGCCCCGGTAGGACATTCTGTATACTGACAGTGATCTCGCACAACCAGTGATGCCAACATCTGTTATTAGCCTTGTACAGTATTGTGGACGTCGTGCCACGAACTGTATTGTTTAGAGATGTAAAAGTTGGCAGGTACACTCATAGCTAGGAGGCATGCTTTGGCATTCAAACAGGCCGTCCAACTGGGCCAGAGGCACACGTTGAAATGTAACAAGACTTGTTTGTAGCCAGTGAGCTAACTCGTGATCGCCGGATGTTGCTGAAACACCCCGAGGTGCTTGTCTAGTCCCTCATACAGCTCGCCAAACCGACCAATGCGTCATTGTGATCAAACTGCACGGAACATTTATGTGGCTGCTTCTGGAGGGGTATGAGCTGAGTCAAATCTCAACTAATTGCGGTTTTGGATTTGTGTTTGCTCACTGCTTTTGCTCTTTTTTGTTTTGTATTTTTTTTTCTAACGTTGCTTTTGAATTTTGCTTTTTTAATTTCTTATTTTTTGTTTGTTACATGATTTTGTTTTTGAATTTTGCCTTTTTCATTTTTTGTTTGTTTTCTTTTTTGTTTTTTAAATTTTGCTGTCTTTGTTCTTTGTTTTTGATTGTTTTCTGCTTTTGTTATTCAATTTTGCTGTTCTTGTTTGATTCTTTTGTTTGATTTCTGCCTTTGTTTTTGAATTTTGCTTAATATTTATTGATTTTTTTGTTTGTTTTTGTCTTTGCTTTCTTGATTGTTTTCTTCTTTTCAATTTTGCTTTTTTGATATTTTGTTTGTTTTCTGCTTTTGCCTTTGGTTTTTGAATTTTGTATTTTTGTTTTCGAATTTTTGATTGTTTACTGCTTTTGCAAGTTTTTTGTATTTTTCTTTTCTGCTGTATTTGAATTTTGCTTTTTTTTTGTTTATGATTTTTTGGTTGTTTTCTTCTTTTAATTTTGCTTAATTTGTTATTGATTTTTTGTTTTTCTTCTCCTTTTACTTTTGTGATTTCTTTTTTAAATTTTGCTTTTTTGTTTTTGATATGGTTTATTTTATGATTTTGCTTTTGTGTTTGCTTTCTGTTTTGGTCATTTTTTGCTTTGAGCGGGGAGGGGGGCGGCAAAATAAGTCAATGAAAGCAAACCCACACGTTTAATCTCGATAGCATTTGCACCTCTCAATGTGCGGCCTAACACTAAACATTTTACATGCCATAAATCTATGACGTGGGCCCGCCGGCTTTGCTTCCTCTCCGAAGGAAGGCATACTGAGGGATGTTCTCAGTGGTCTATTCGCAAATTTAAAAAATAATTAATTAAATAAATAAATAATTAAAGAAAGGAATCAACAGTTTAGAATCTTTGTAAAAAACGTAATATTTACTCCACAAATTTGTTACTGGTATCTTAAAATTTTGAAGTTGAATAATTCAGTCATAGGTCCCCTTAATTCCTTTTACGGTCTTGGGACATCTTGGTCATAAGCCCCGTGTAAGAAGTAACGCCTCGCATAACTTAATACTGTAGGGATCGGAGGAGAACAAGATCTGACCAAGAAGAGTCGAGAGGAAAGATGAGAGAAGCGGGATAAAACTGAGTGGAGGAAAAGCCGTGCTTAATTGTGGTCCCGCGTCCCACTAGTTTTGACCCCAGGGAAGGCCTAAAGTTTCCTTGAATTACTGATGATGATAATTGTTGTTTTAATGGGCCTAACATCGAGGTTATCGGCCCCTAATGGTCTGGGTGATAGTGAAGATGACAATGAAATGGAAACCAGAACAAAAATTAAGCTGGACTGAAAATACTTACAAAATGGAACTCAGATTGGAATGAGTCACGAAATGTACCGGTAATTTAGAGGGAAAAATACTCACAAAAAGAATTTAGATTGAAAAATACGCACAAAATGTAGATTAGGTTCAAAATACTTACAAAATGCAATGTAGATTCGAAATACTCAACAAAATGTAATTAAAATTCCAAATACTTAGAAAATACAATTGAAAATACTCACAAAATGTAATTTAGATTCAAAATGCTAGCAATATGTGGAAGCACGTGATTCAAAATACTGTACTTACAAAATACGATTTAGATTGAAAATATGGTATAGGCCATTGGCTTTCACGGCCGGTGAGTTTTAGATTGAAAATACTTACAAAATGCAGTTTAGATTAAAAAAATACTCTCAAAATGCAGTTTAGATAAAAAAAATACTCACAAAATGCAGTTTAGATAAAAAAAATACTCACAAAATGCAGTTTAGATAAAAAAAATACTCACAAAATGCAACGCAGATCGAAAATACTCACAAAATGCAACGCAGATCGAAAATACTCACAAAATGCAACGCAGATCGAAAATACTCACAAAATGCAACGCAGATTGAAAATACTCACAAAATGCAACGCAGATTGAAAATACTCACAAAATGCAACGCAGATTGAAAATACTCACAAAATGCAACGCAGATTGAAAATACTCACAAAATGCAACGCAGATTGAAAATACTCACAAAATGCAACGCAGATTGAAAATACTCACAAAATGCAACGCAGATTGAAAATACTCACAAAATGCAACGCAGATTGAAAATACTCACAAAATGCAATGCAGATTGAAAATACAAAATGCAACGCAGATTGAAAATACTCACAAAATTTGGTTGAGATTCAAAATTCTCACAAAATGAAATTTGATAAACACGGGGAGCCAATTCATTAAAAAACGGAGGGGGGGAATCTTAAAGAGAAAAGGAACTATAATGAAAAGATAAAAAGGCTGGTACATAGAAGAGGCATGAGGAAATATTAGAAAAGGGCCAATTAAGGCGGGAAAGACTTCCTGGGCCTCGAATGCCCTAATACCGTCGGGGACGGACAAGAGCAAGAGTTGACCAAGGAAGGTCGACAGTAAAAAAAAGACTGAGAGGAGCCCGGCACAAGTAAGTGGAAGCAATGCCGGACTCAGCTGGGGTCCCGTGGTCGCCAACCCACGTCCCACTAGATGTGAGCCCCTGGATGGCACTTCAGAGGACGAAGGTTGTCCAAGGCCTAATGTTTTCCTTGAAATCCTAATCATCCATGTAATGCCTTTAAACTGGTGGTCTCCAGTATTATTATTACTACGTATGAACAGACAAGACATTGTGATGGCCAAGGTGAAGCGAGCAGAGGAGGAAATCCAACACCTACTTGTAACCTACTTCTGAAGGGAGACATGGAAATTAATATCCTCAACGAAGGTCAGGCCTACAACGGTACGGTCCACCATAATGCAGCCTAGACTGAGCCTGTTGTTGCTGTTGCTTTAGGGCACGGGCATCGTGGTCATTAGAGCCCAACACTAGGGCCGTACATATCATTCGATTAATTCGCCAATACAGTGCTCAAAAAGTTTTGTGATTTAGTAACTTGTCTATTTTGCTAAGTGTATGTGATCACATTATACACAATATCGGGTACATACAAAGAAGAACAGCACACAATCTGCTCAGCAAAAGTGAAAGATAAAACATATCTTCCCTTATTTGTATCCTTCTTCAATTGTCCATAACAATACATACATACATACATACATACTAAAAACATAATTTATTGACTGATGGAATTAAAATTTAACAATTTTTCTAGGTTTATGCCGTGTCTTGTATGGGGTATCGCCTAGGAACACCAAGCTGGCTCATCAGCGGGCTCTTTGTGTCCGTCCCCGGACATACACAGGAGTAGCGAAATGTGCACTACTTCACTTCTTATTGCGCGCACCTGCGCTTCCTTACTACGAGAGCTCATGCAGCCTTTCACCTCCCTATAAATAGGCTTGCCATACGTCCCGGTTTGACTGGGACAGTTCCGGTATTTTGCTCTATTCCCGGTGTCCCGCCCGGTTTTATCAATGTCCCGGAAAACGGCTGTAAGATGTAAAAAGTAATGAATTTATGTGTTTAAGAATTTTTTATGAATCGGTTACTTTTCAACAATAGATATCGTTTTTTTAATTGGTTTTGTAGTTAGACAAAACGTTGTAGTTTTTCAAAAATTAATAGACTAAGACTTAGTAATTAATTGTTCAATTAGACAATTTTATGAAGTATTTTAAATTGTATTTTATTAACACTTCTTTCTAGATGGTAGACCAGAAACCATTATCATTAAAAAGGGAAAAAAAATATTTTTATGTAGCAAAAATCCCTTTTTTTATTTTTAAAAGGTGTGTAGAACTAACAATTTAGGTTGCCAGATTCCCCCCTCTCGTCACTTGCGAGGCTTAAAACTCACCATTTTGCTTCTAATTAAAAGAGACTGATAGTCAGTCTGAAAGACTGACTTTATATCATTTTAAATGCTAGTAGCCGAGTACCAAGAAGGCAGTGCGAGAACAAAGTTTCAAGATTCTATTTTGTTTCTTCACTGCCTACTTGATTGTTCTCGCACTGCCTTCTTGAAACTCTGTTCTCGCACTGCCTTCTTGGTACTCGGCTGCTACATCGTACTATGACATCGCACACCTCAGTGCATTCTCGGTACATTTCGTCCCGTCACCGTAACGTAACGCCAGACCTCAGCGTAACGACGAAGTCGACAAGATCATTTAAAATGATTTAAAAAAACGGATTCCCCACTCAATACCCCCCAGACCCCCCGGTAAAGCCATCCCATTTTAATGTGTCCCGGTTTCACTCACCAAAAATATGGCAAGCCTACCTATAAAGGCTTCCAAAAAAGATGGTATAATGGCTTTCACAACCAAGGAATAAAAACTATTGAGCTTTAACTCCCGCAGTAAAGAAGCGCAGGTGCGCTTCGTAAGAAGGGAGGTAGACCACAGTTCGCTAATCCTGTGGGGGTTCAGCCACGGACACCAAGAACCCTAGGCGAAACCCCACACAACACACGGCACAAACCGAGAAAAATTTGCTGAGTTTTAATATATATATATATATATATATATATATATATATATATATAGTCTACTGTAGCCTATATCTTAATCACATGTAATATATTTCAGGCTTTTAGCCTATTTTCATTTATGAAAAAATAGGCTTATGAGATCACCATTCGTCCGTGTGTGTGTATATGTGGGCGTATGTCGTAATAAAATCTAACGGCTGGAGCGATTTCAATGAAACTCAGTAACGAACTAGTATTATTTTGTCCGACCACGACAGTTTCCTTCAAATTTTATTACGTCTCACCAATCCAACATGGCGGCTGTGCGAAATATTACACCAGCATTCTATATCTCTGAAACTATCACTTGCAATGGGCACTAATTCAAGTTCACCTATGTGACTTTCAAAATCCTGTGAAGTACAAGACGAACATTGTGGCCAAGCGAGGTTGAAACATTTATATATACTATTCTCGCAATTTAACCATCCGAGAGCAGTGAAACATGGTACAGCAAATGTTTATATCTAATTTAGCTCAATTGTTTACATAACCTCAAGATGGCGGTTATGCGAAACTTTAAAATCTGATTTTTATTTCTTGTGTACTAATCATGCGATTAAATAAACCTACGCAATAATCTTAATGTAATGGCACATAACTCTCTGGCCTACATAGATAAAAATCCAACATGGCGACCATCCCAAATATTTAGACGGTTCTCTATATTTACGAATCTATTACAGCCAACTGAATTTTTTATGTTGATTGAGACAATTAACATTTTTCTCTAATTCAGAGAAAACGGTGAAACTGAATGAAAAAGAATATGAACGCTGTAAAAAATTTAAATATTTAGGGTCAATGATAGCAGAAAAGAATGATAGGACAGAAGAAATACATGCAAGAATAGCAGCTGGAAATAAGAGATACTTTGCTTTAAGCAAAGTTTTTAAAGCAAGAAGTCTTAGTAGAAATCTGAAGCTGACTGTATATCGTACGGTAGTGAGACCTGTAGTGATACTTGGACCATGACACAAGGTGATGAGGAATTCTTAAGGAGATGGGAAAGGAAGATTCTGAAGGGAAAGGAAGATTCTCAAGAAAGTATAATATGGACCAATGAAGGAGGGTACATTCTGGCGAATCAGAAATAATATGGAGATAAAGTTGTATGGTAAGGCAGATAATAACAAATAACCATATTATGGTAGTGGAAATACAGAGTAGTCGACTGCGTTGGTTGGGACATGTAGAAAGAATGACAGAACAGGATGGTAAGGAAGGTCTTCAATGGGAAGCCAGGAGGACAGGGTGTGAGGGGAAGACCTAGGGCAAGAAGGCTGGACAACGTGGAGGATCTGAGAAGGATGGGAGTCAAAGATGGAGGGAAAAAAGCAGTCAACAGGGAAGAACGGGTGGAGATTGTCGGGGTGGCCAAGGTTCTACAAGAGCAGTAGCGCAAGGACTACGTAGTAAGAGGCAATTAACATAAGTAGGATATATGAAAATAAACAGACAGCGCAGCGTTACGTCATGAGGCCAGGATCTCTGCTTGACTCAGTAGACGCGTGGATTCAAGCCCCACTGTCAGCCGTCCTAGAAATGGTTTTCCGTGGTTTCCCCCATTTTCAACTCCAGGCAAATGCTAAGACGGTACATTCTGACAGGCCACGGCCGCTTCCTTCCACATCCTTGCCCAGTTTCATTCACCATCATTCCTTTCATCTCGCAATCACTCTTCTCATGAGTTTGGCGTCAGGGAGGGCATCCGGCCGTAAAAACCATCCGCCACAAAGACTTCCATCGCATCTCATCCCCGACCCCGTTGGAAAGACGGGAATAATAAGGGGTAGACATACAGTACATAGGCTACACATACAGGATAGATGAAAATAGGCTATTTAGTTCTCACGGAACTACATGTTTTTCACATATTCCAGTATTTGGAATTATTTTGTGTAGACAGACTGAAGATCACAATATCAATTGTCAATGGGGCAACACTGAAAAATGGACTCAGTGGTCGTCAACCCACATCCCACTAGTTGAAAGGCACAGCAAGCGAGTCATCTGGTACAGTTTGTAAGTACATTAACACACACTAGACAAATGAATCACAGACCTTGCCGCAAGTGATGTCATTTAGCATTTTCCTCATTATTTCAAAATAATTCTGGAAGTAGGCTAATAAGCAGGTAGGTGCCACCTACTCTCGCCTACACTGGTGGTCACGCCCCATTTAAATAGCTGACCAGACCTTTGTACAGCATCCCAGGGGTATGCACCCCTTGGAGACCATCCCCCCAACATCTGGCTAAATCCCCTAAAATGGCAACCCTTGGAAAGCCGGGGCAACATCCATTAATACTGTAAGGACAGCTTGCTACTCCATAAAGCAGCTCAAGCCTTACGTAATCATTACACTCAGCGACATAGTACTAACTGGGCCAATACATTGCTGACAGGAGGGCGTCAGAAGGTATAAGAAGACGTCCTAATGAGGTCAAACTCTCTCTTCATTGTCAGTGCTCCATCAAGACGGCCGAAGCTACGCTGGTGTCAACCGAGGTGAGTCAGTCAAATCGTGTTCAGAGTCCTACTATGTAACCTGCAACCCACAACTTGTATCACATTATAAACATAATTTCATTCCCTACAAGGGACTCACACAAAGAATATCACAGACCAATAAAACACTTGGTCCACACTCTACACTAGCATTACTGTTATACGCCTCTTTACATCCCAACGCCCTTCCTTATTCCCGTCACGTAAAGACGTGACAGACGGTAAGCCATTGGCGCTAACTCAGGTATCTTTGTGTTTCTCGAGCCGGCTGCCAGCAAGCAGCGCGTGCCACCCGGCTGATACGAGCAGAGTCGATTACATAACAAGCAGTCAGCTGAGCGACTAGTACAGCGACCCTTTGCAGTGGGTCCCATCCCCTCAAACACTACCACATTATTTATAGGAACGCCCCCTAGTTCCTAGCACACCACAACACACTACACTGGTCAGCTTGCCCTGTCAAGGGGAGCTACCCTTCTTTAGGCACAACCTCATAAATTAGTACAGCAACTCTCCCTTTTAGATCCACCCCCAAATAAGGGATCTAAAACACCTTACTTCCCCAGCGTCACTGTGCTTAATACGAACGGCGTACTATAGTATTTTACACTTTATTTTTAGCCAATTTTCATTTATGAAAAAAAAAAGGCTTATGAGATCACCTTTTTCCGTGTGTCTGCCTATGTGTGCGTGTGTCTTGGATGGTGAGTGTGTGTCCCCCTAATAACTTCTAAACGGCTGGAGCTATTTCAATGAAACTCTCTAAGATAATAGCAGAATTCTGGCCGACACCGACTGTGCCCTTAAAATTTTATTGTGTCTCACCAATCCATCATGGCGGCTGTGCGAAATATTTCACTAGCATTCAGTATCTCCGAAACCATTACCGAGATCACCCTGAAATTGTGTACGGTGATAAAGGGCACTACTAGAAGTTCACCTATAAGACTTTCAAAAAACTGGTAACTACAAAACCAACATGGTGGCCAAGCGCAAATGAGACATTTAAATAGACTTTTCTAGCGATTTAACCATCCACACGTAATCAAACTTGGAACAGCAAATGTTTATACACATTGTAATGCACTGGCATCTAATTTAGTTAAATTGTTTACATAACCTCAAAATGGCGGCTGTGCGAAATATTTCACCAGCATTTTATATCTCCGAAAAGGGGAGCGTGATGGCGCAGTGGCTTAGCTGCTCGTCTTTCACCCAGACGGCCGGAGTTCGAATCCCGGTGACAGCGGGGTGGAGTTTTCACCTGAAACATCACGTGGCGTCAGGAAGGGCATCCGGCCTTAAATCCCCGGCCAAAACCAAAATGAGCCTGGTTGACTCCGTTGACCCCAATTAATTGGGAAAAAGCCGAAGAATGACTGACATTCTATATCTCCGAAACTATTACAGATATCACCTGAAATTTTGTACGGTGATAAAGGGCACTGATACAAGTTTATCTATGTATTTTTCAAACACCTGCAAAGTACAAAACGAACATGGCGGCCAAACGAATTTAAACATTTTAATAGACTTTTCTCGTGATTTAACTCTCTGAGCACAGTGAAATGTGGTACAGTAAATGATTATACATATTGTAATGCACTGCCATCTAATGTAGTTCAAATGTTTACATAACCTCAAGATGGCGGCTGTGCGTAATTTTAAAATTAAGTTTTTATTTCTTGTGTCGTAATCATGCAATCGAAGCGAACGTTTGAATAATGAAGCTACGCGATAATTTTCCCTTAATGGTGCATAACTCTATGGCCGATACATATAACAATCCAAAATGGCGAGCATTCGAAATATTTAGACGGTACTCAATATCTACGAATCTTTTACAGCAATCAAACTGATTTTTTTCATGTTCATAGAGGCTATGAACGTAAGTTCACCTATAGGACTTTCAGTAACCTGGTGAGCACAAATCCAACATTGCGGCGACGCGAAGTATACATATTTAAATGGACGTTTCTCGCGATTTAACTATCCGAGTGCAGTGGAACTTTGTACAGTAAATGCTTATACAAATGCTAATCCACTGGCATCTAGTGTATGTCAATTATTTTTATAACCACAAGATGGCAGCTGTGCGAAACTTTAAAATCTCGTTTTTATTTCATGAGTCCTAATCATGCGATTGACGTTTGAATACCACACGTACACAATAATCTTCATGTAATAGTACATAAATAAAAATCCAACCTGGCGACCATCTGAAATATTTAGACGGTTCTCAATATCTACGAATCTATTACAACAATCAAACTGAAATTTTGTATGTTGATCGAGGCAATTGACATGATAGGATATATGAAAATAGGCTGTCTAGTTCTTCACGGAACTTCTTGCTTTCTACCCAAATGAAGTACATTACACGTCAGTTGTTACGTCCACCTTCTCAACATAATCTCCTTGTAACTTTATGCACTTTTGCCATCGATGTGTCAGTCTCTCCAGACCTTCCTGAAACCATTCTTTTGGAGTGATGCATACCCAACGTGCACTTCATTGCCAACTGATACAAGTTAGGGTAGAAAATAAAACCCACATACAGGGAGGGTCGTTATCTGAACACGGCAAGCTAAGCCGGCTGTGACTGGCTCAGATCGTGGCCGCGCGTACCCGGTTCAGCCAGTGGTGGCGCGCACTTCACTCCTTTACCAAACATTCAATAATGTGTGCTTACAGTGCTCATAGGCGATGCTGAAAATGCACCCGCTCTCTTCTAACACACACCTGACATCTTCTGATGACGGGGCGTGGTGGCTCAGCGGTCTAGCTGTATGCCTGGCAGTCCGGGTTCGATTCCCGGTCAATGCATGTGAGATTTTCGAAGTGAAATGCCATGTCCTGTGGTTCGGATTCCACGTTAAAAGGAGGTCCCGTGGCTCATAATCACAAGATTCACGGTCACGTAAAACTACAATCTTCCTTCCTTTTCTTCTGATGAAATAATGTCTGTCAACTCTTTAATTATTTACGGAGCCTGTTTCCTTGAATCGTTTAGCAAGCCTCCTAATTGTACTGGCATTAGGCACAGGTCTTCCTGGAAACTTGATTCGAAATTTTCGTCTCGTTTCAGAACAAGATTTTCTGCTCTACATATACGAATTATGGATATACACACGTTCGCACAATGTGAATTGGTGTCTAGGCATGGCCAAAAATCACAGTAATCTCAATATTCACTAAACGTGCAACACTAACGTCAAAGCTTTGCAGATACACGTCCATATGAATGACAAAACACGTGTAAACTAACGATATGAGTCAGCGGAGCACGCCAACCACCGGCTGAACCGCATACGCGCGTCCGCGATCTGCACCAGTTACAGCCGGTTTAGCTTGCCGTGTTTTATCGTGGCGCACATAGATAATGAGCCTGTATTATACAATATATTTAGGCCTAATCGAAATTTCGATATTGGTATACCGAAATATTGAAACAAAAATATAGATATTTCGATTTAAAGAAACACCATATATCGCTCCCATATCATTCAAATGTGACTGTCAAATGTGACAGAAGCTGGACGGGAATGAAATCCACGTCGCCCCAATAATCAGTTAAGTACGGTACGTTAAACTCACTGTATTTCAGTGGGCTACATCTTACTTTTTAATGTAGGAAGTATCAGAGCTTTTTTACTTAGGAAGCAAAAAACCACCGATGGACGAAGCAAAGAATATATAAAAAGTAGGGTAGCACAGGCAAGGAAAGCATTTCTACAGAAAAATAATCTCTCGACATCAAATATAGATTTAGGTATTAGGAAGTCATCTTTGAAAGCATTTGTCTGGAGCGTGGCGCTCTATCGAAGTGAAACTTGGACTGTTGGTGCAGCTTAAAAGAGGAGAATTGAAGCGTTTGTTGGTTGCTTCCTCAGTTTAGGGGCTGCGACAACGCGGTCATGTAGCCCCGTGTACTTTGGGTGTGTGTAGAATCTGTCTGATAACCTGTGTAAATTGTGATGGCTGTATTAGTGTGCGTTATCTGTTTTTTTTTATTATTTTAATTCAAGTAAGGACTGCAGACATTCGATTTTCAAGAAGTTTCAACTTTTGCTACCAAACGCCACCGTCAACGACCTAGATCTGAACTTGGTTGATAGATGCCACCGCAGTCGGCTCCTGGCGACGAACGTTGGAACCTAAGAGCGTCGGTCCAATCTAACCTATAATTTAGCTTAACACAAGTGTAATTAGTGAAAGGATCTTTTACATGCCATAAATCTATAACATGGGACCGTCGGCATTACTTCCTCTCCGAAGGAAGGCATACTGAGGGATTTATAACGCTCTTGAAAATCCGAAGACTTCGGCCGGGTTTAATCCCGCAACCTTGGGCATAGAAGCTCAGCATGCTACCAACTACGCCACCGAAGCCGCGCAATTGATAAGTTTGAAATGTGGTATTACAGGAGAATGATGAAGATCAGATGGATAGGGTTACAAATAATTATGAGGTATTAAGACGAGTGGGAGAGGAGAGATGTTTCTGGCGACTGTTAATGAATAGGAGAGATAGGTTGGTAGGACACGTACCAAACCAAGTTACTTATCGAAGGAAGGGTGAGGATAAGAACTGTAAGGGTAGACCAAGGTTAGAAAATGTTAAACAGATTACCTGGGACGTAACCGATTACCTCGGACATAGGGGGAGCGCTGCATGAAACCAGTCAAAAGATTCAAACACACACAAGTTTTTAATGTCCTTCTAAATGAAACATTGCCCTTCGTGTGAAATATCACACAGCATTTCCTTGGAAATATCCCAGTCCCAGTGCAGTTTCAACACAAATGTGCAGGGCTACAACTTCACACACACACACACACACCTGGATAATTGAGGCGAGAGATAGATTTACTCTTTGAAGTGGTAATTGGAGAGAACCCATAAAGCCCGTGCGGTATATTAAAACATTCAGTTACTCCCACAGTAGGAAATTGCGCGTTATTATCAAAATCATAATTTAGTTTGGCTTCGCTAATTAAAAGCCAAGTTTTAATGAAATAAAACTGGCATCGTGTAGTGAGGTGAAGTCTTCTTAAGGCACAGCATTAAATATAATTTAAAAAAAAACTTACGAGCCTTACAGTAGTCGCATATGATGTGTAACATCTGACATAGAAGAAACCTCACGTGAAATTGTTGACACACCGGTATTTTATAATATTATTGGCACAAATATGTATCTATTGTAAAAGGGAGTTGTAGTTTATAATACGGAACTCAATTTATTAGATGATTTGTAGCTTCCACCAGTACTAGCCTAAATAAAGAATACGATATGGATCAACTAGATTAATACACGCGACACTGCTCACAACCTCAAATTCCTTATAAATAGGCCAACTTGCGAGTAAATGCAATGTGCACAGCAGTAGATCATGAGACTTGCCCAGTTCCCGGACCTCTTGATTCACAGATCAACACGTAATTTCATATGGATTCTGTTAAAATGAGTCATATTGATATGATTAGCAGCAGAGTATCAAGAAGGCAGTGCGAGAACAATCAAGAAGGCAGTGTGAGAGTAGAAATATTAAGTAGGCAGTGAAGAAAAAAAAAGATAGTCTTGGAATGGTTATGTAAATAAAAAAGATTTGTGTGTGTTGTTGAATGTCCAGGAGGGATACGATCCAGCTGGCAGTGCGTCTTACACACTTCCGTCCCATTTTTCAAAATCACTCACACAAAAATATCCAGCAACCAAGTGGAAAGATGTTACACATCAAAACTTAATATAGTATACTAGCTGTAACCGGCATGCGTTGCAATGATATTAGTGCTGGAGTTTTAATTTTGTTCACTTACGTGTCTTCGTATGCAGATTTTTTGTTTTTTTGTTTTTCCATCTGGTGTGTACATGAATAAATCAGAAGACTTTTGATGATGACGATGATGATAATTGTTTTTTAAGGGGCCTAACATCTTGGTTATCGGCCCCTAAAGGTTTGGGTGATAGCGAAAATGACGAGACGTAAATCATAACGAAAACTAACGGAGATTGAAAATACTGACAAAAGATTGAAAAGACACACAAAATATAATTTAGAGTGAAAAACACTGACAAAATGGAATTTAGAAGGGAAATACTCACAAAGTGCAGGTTAGAGTAAAAAACAAAAGAATGGCTGAGTGCAATTTAAATTCAAAATTCTCACAAAATGCAATTTGGGATGACGATACTTAGAAAATACAATTTAGATTGAAAATACTTACAAAATGTAATTGAAATTGAAAATACTCACAAAATGCCCAACCTACAAAATACAATTTAGATTGAAAATACCTACTATCTGTAATGTACAGTTGATTCAAAAAAATTCACAAAATGTAATTTAGATACACGGGGAGCCAATTCACAAAAACAGTGCGGGAATCTTAAAAGAAGAAAGTAAATACAGTATAATGAAAAGAAAAGGAAGGCTGATCCCTAGAAGAATGAGGGATCAGGAAAAATGAGACAAGGGCCAATTAAGGCGGGAAAGGAAGAGACTCCCTGCTGTCGACCAAAATATTATGTGCACTCGAGTTTGAAGGTTGTTTGTGTAGTAACAATAGACCTACATAAAATCCAATAACATCATCATTTTCGTCGTTCTATTGTACGTTAGCTCATGTAGGTTTGGAATTTTTAATTTATATTTTAATATTTTTTTTATCGCAGTTGGAACACAAAAAGTGCCCGTTTTTAAGCGTGTTTCAATCATGCGTCACATTTAAGAATTATTATCTCAAAAACCCGTCATTAGATCGAATCCAAATTTTAACACAATATACATTGGAATGTTGTATAACTGGTTTATTAATTTCAAAATTTTGTGTGTCCAAGAAACAAAGGTGTTATTTTTGTAACGTAACTTTTTCTCGGCTCGGGGTGGTTGGAAAATTTAGTTCTTGGTCGCGTTGTAATCCTTATACATCAAAAGGTTATGCTGTACGACTGTGAAATACGTAAATTAATTCACTTATTTTATATCGGTTCTTATTTGTACGGGGAAATAAGACATGGTTCACCAGCTAGCCGCACCGGGGAAAGCTGTACAGCGTTGCCAAGATGAAGCCCATCACGCGTCATGGCGCGCCTCGCTCGGAAGTGATGGGCTCCAACTCACAAACAGCTGTCCATATGTGAGAAGCATGGATTTTCCAAATGTAGTCCACACACTTGTAGAGATTGTCCCTATGCTTTGTTGATGGTCATCGCAAATGTGAGTCGCAGCGGAAACTGCAAAAGTTGGAACAAAAGTTGGAAAAACAAACTGTCGCTAAATAGTATGATATACACTAATTTTTTGTAACGACTTATGAGCCACCTAACGTGAAATTAATTCTATGGTAGACTTCTATGACACAGGACTACAAACGTTGATACCACGCTATGACGAGTGTCTCAATTCATTTGGTGCCAATGCCGAAAAATACAGTGCGTCAGGGAATGTTCTCCGCAGTGCCTGCTACGTTAGGTGAGAGCCGGAGTTAAGTTGGCAGACCTTTCGCTCACTCGCCGACAGCCAGGTACTAGCTTGTCTTCTCCTAGGTCGACAGGATATCAGAACACACGTGTGAGCTGTGCTGAGCTGAGCTGTGGAAAGCGTCAGTGTGAATGCAATAAGGGAGCGTTTAGATTATTGGAATAGTGCAACAGGATGCAGGCGGTAATGTTTACTACTGAAGAGAGAGCGTTTTTGGTGGAATACGTTTTTCGTGAAGGCGATCGGTTTACAGAAAATGTAAAACTATAATTTCAGGCGCGGTTTCCTAATTCAAAGTGTCCAAACCGGGATACCGATCGGGATTTGATAAGTAAATTTCGTGTGACCGGCTCAGTTCACGATGTACCAGGAACAGGCAGGCCAACGCTGTTAACAGACGAAAAACTTGATGAAATTTCCGATATAATGCTGCGAAGTCCAAGTAAATCAATTCGCAAATTAGCTCAAGAAACAGGAATCTCTAAGTGGACTGTTTGTTGTTTGTTTTGTTTATATACAAGCGGCGGCAGCCACGCTGTCAGCAGCAACCGTGCTGCCAACTTAACTCCGGCTCTCACCTAACGTAGCAGTGCCTAACATTCCCTGACACCCTGTAGCTGACACATTGCTGTACCTGTTGCCAATCAAGTTTTGCATATAACTACGAGTATGTTCTCTTTTTCTTTAAATAGGGAAACTTACTTTCTGTATGTGCCTCGTATATTCTTCTTTCCTAGCGTATTTCCCGCTTTGGTGCACGGTCCGCTTGCTTGGTTGTTATTCACTTCTTCCTGTCCAGCGCATCTTCAGGTTTGAGACCGCACACCAGTAGGTCTTCACTGATTCTATCCATCTATCGTTTCTTTGAGCATCCACGGAGTCCATGCTCTCCTGGATCGTATCGGAGGGCCGTTTTTATCACATAGTTCTCATCACTTCTAGTAACATGCCCATACCAGCGAAGAAGTGCTTCCCTCATGTTGTCTTTTAAGTTTTGCAACTCCCATTTGCTTCCTTACGTGTTCATTTCTGACATGGTCAAGTCTTGTAATACCCATGGACCAAGGCAGCATTTTCATTTCCATGCCATGGAGGGTTTGCTCGTGTTTGGTTGAAGCTGGCCAACATTCTGTGCCGTACTGGTCTTGTAAACTTTTCCTTTCAGGTGGATAGGTATTTCCTTATCACACAGAACTCAGTGACTTTGCACCATTTCAGCCATGCAGCATTTACTCGTGCTCGGGCATCGAGAATGGTTACGCCATCCGAAGTGATAGAGTAACAAGGTACTTCATTTTAGTGGTTTTATTGAGTTGATGATCTTCAATGTTAATGGTACCATTGGTTTGTGGGGGGTAGGGTAAAAGACTTGATATCAGAGAAAACTGTATTCAATTGCGCGGTAAAACTAATGTACCTCATTCATCACGAATGCCGCAGTTCAGAGATCATCGGATTATAAGTTACTCTACATGAAAACCTTCACGAGAACACAACAACGTAAGTTATAGCGTATAATGTTATTGGTTTTACGTCCCTTTTAACTACTGCGGCATTTAGAGACGCCGGGGTACCGGAATTTTGCCTGGAAGGGGATTTTTATCGTGCCAGAAAATCTATTGACATGGCTCCCTCGCATTTGCGCACCCTCAAATGCCAACTGACTGCGCCAGGATTCGATCCTGCAATCTTGGATGCAGCAAGCGAGAACATTACCGCCGAGCCACGCAGCTAGCCGCAAGTTATATAAGAGGGCGAGAAAGAACCACAAGTACGTGCAAATTACATTGCAAGACATAGTATCGGCAGTTGACGGAGCATCACGGATGTCTCGGCTCCCTTGTTGCAATCAGCGGGCAACGACCGACCGAGTTAACTGTCGGGATAAGACTTACTCGGTCTAGAATCTCTTCACTATTGAGATCTGGTCGGTGCTTGGGTCTGGCAACGACTACACGGACGAGCGCTCCTAGAAAGTTGGCGCGCTTTGCTTTCTCAAGACAGTTCACAGTAACTTATAAGATTTTCAATTATTAAAGAACAAAATTATGAATTACTATACATTTAAAAGGAAACTTGCAGCTTTTATTACTAAACGTATTATTACGGTATTACTTGTTTTTCTCGGATTAAACTGGTCGTTGCGCAACACTACAACCGTATTACCGGCCGTCACTGAGAGAGATGAATCTGGAAGTCGAATAACCCGAGGCGGTACTGAGGACATTCCATTCTCACAACAAGTAGGATTATATAACAATAACAGAATGTGATCGACTGGTACAGTAGAGTAGCTCTCTCGCTGTAGGCCAGGAGGACAACCAGCCTGGCTGGCCTACTTGTGCGCGCTACTTTACACAGACAAGTGACACTCCACCTCAGCCAGTACTGTCTCTCGATACCACCCTTCGATAGATGTAACAAACCTGAAAATAAGCAGTGGGTATGTTTTAGGATGAGCGTAGACGAAACAAGATGTTCAGGAAAGAACATATAGCCTACTTTCTCTTAAATGTAGTTATTATTAGGGCTCGGATGTTTAAGACTTAAAAATAGCCCGAATATGCAAGCAAATATGATCTTAAAATTACATTTAAATATGGCCGATTTTTCCTTTCATTATAAATCCAAGCGACAATTCCTTCGAGCAGGGGCATATAGTTTTATTTCGGGGGGGAGGGGGCGTGCCCAACCCGGGGTTAGGGAGCATGGTATAGGCCCAAAGAATAGGGGGTCCGTGGTTTTCCCTGGGAAACTTTTGTATAATTTGAGGCAAAATGATGAGTTTCAAGGCTATCTGGCATCACTTTTTTAACCAATTTGTTGTGATGCTTCATGTTTGGTTAATGTCGAACACAACTAAGACCATTTTATGATACTTTTTATTAACACAATCAACTTGCTCACTTGATAGTATTTACATGAAAATAATTAATGTTACCGTTTTGATTTACAACTCACACTATTCTATAAAGTCAGGGTTTCTTGAAGCATTGCCAAATCGGTTCATAACTTCATCGTCAGTGAGATGTATGTCTCTGTGAATAGATGGCAATACTAGACCGTTGAGTCTTTTCAGAAGTAGAATTTCTTAAGTATGTTTTCAACCAACTCAAACTCCGTTCGGCAGTACCGGTAGCTACAGAGAGAGGCAAATTTGCCAAAGGTTTGATAAGGGTATAAAAGTTAGGGAAAAACTTTTGCCACACGCTTCAAGGGCACGTGTTGCTGTTCTTGGTAGGTTCATAAGAGCGAAGGCACTGGAGAGTAATAGGTGGTTATGTTGTTACACATAAGATCAGAGCAAACTGATTGTCCATTGTTTACACCTACAGCTGCCGTCAAACTACCGAAATATGACGTTCCTACAAAACATGCTCAAAATATGACCTAATGGTGAAAATGTTCGAAATATGCATTTTATAACAAATAGGAACCACTGTATTGTGACGATTATCACTATTTACAGCAGACACCAATCGGGCATGATAACTTCCGTGCCATAGATAACTCCTGTCCTTATCACCTCCTATGTTCTTCCTATTTGAAGTGCAAAAGGGCACACAACAGTCTGACATACTGGTTTGAGCAGCGGCGTTCAAACCATAGTTTATAATTTACCCCAGCATTTTACAATTTCATCAGCAAACACTACAAACAACGTAGGGATTCAGTATATTAATACCGGCTGCCGCCATCAGAGGAATGTTTGAAATCAAAAACATCACCAAACTCTCTCTACAAACAGCCATTGCGCTATTTCATGCCAAAATATCTCCAGTTATAACATACGGCATTGAACTAATATGGGAAAGACTAACCCTAACGGACCTTACCAACCTTGAGAAAATCAAATCGAGATATTTGAAGAGAGCACTTGGAGTAGCGAGAACGACCAAGTCCAGACTGGTATATGAACTGGCAAGGGAACCGTTCTACATAGAAGACCTGAAACTCAAACTGCTCCTACCTCACACCAAGCAAGTATCTCAATTAATAGAGCTAAGGAAACAAACAACAAAAGAAATACCCGAAGACTTTTACGCTACAGACGCCATGATTGACAGGAGATGGGCAAAAGCGAACCAAGAACTGCGATCGGTGCTAACCAGACTTTCAGTGCACGGCTATCACCACAAGATATGTAGAAATGACGAACCAAACAATGCATGTGTATGCGTACTATGCAACGAACATTGTGAAAAATACCACCTAACTAAATGTCTTAAGAGGACCAAGTCAATCATAGACTATAGCAAAGAATAGAGCTAAATATATCAAACGTTGTACATAGGATATAAGTCTTTATGTATGCACATTTGTGCGCATTGTATGTAATAAATAAGTTTGTTCTAGAGGTGCAGCTTCTACGGAACCAACCTAGCAGCATCTTACAGCAACCCTCTGAAGTTCTTAAATCTCCTCAGGTCAAGAGAACTTCCTCATCAAACCACCAGGCGTCGTCATTGTCGCCAGCTAACATCTCCATGAACTCCGCTCCATGAAGAAGAATATTTTTATATAAGAATTTCATTTTGTTATGTTGTACATTATGATATATACTCTCTTGTCTCCTACCCCCCCTCTCCCTTGCTTCCCCTTCCCCTTCCCCTCGGCTACCTACCTCTGTCGTGTGAGGAATCGCTCGTTCTCACTTCTCATAGTTCGGCCGTCGAGTACAGTGCAAAGCCCTCCCACGGGGCAGTCTCCTGTCCTCGTGAGACATTTTAAACTAGACGCCATGTCAATTTTTGAAACAAACCATCACCAGGAACCATCGCCTGCTCTACATGAAAAGAAAGCTAAGTACAAAACGTCAATGTTTTTAAACATATTTTAATGGTTTTTAAATAATACCGACTAATTACAATAATTAAAACCGTACCAAAACTTCGCTGGTCTAAAGGTATCACTGGGAGAATCACATTTAATAAACTTAAGGCAAAGTTAATTTTTAATCGCGCCTATCATTGGGGGCGAGTGCGCTCTATCGGCAACAAGAGGAAATTTTTCAATTACACCGTATGAATGGGTTCACTAACTGGGAATAACTAGGCCGTTATAGAGCGCAGCTCGCATCTAGTAGGCCGTGGTTAGCACATGCATAGTTCAACAGGTTTCTAGTAGATGTCACTCGTGCAGACCCAGTGGCGAACTTTGTTTCAAATACATGGTTTTTTTTTTTTTTTTTTAAGTTTTGGCACCTTAGTTATAACTGGATTAATAACTCACTTAGATGGTTCCAAGTTTCACAGGCCCTCGATGTAGTCCCCACCGTTGCGTACAACGTGTTCCCAGCGATGCGGAAGTCGTTGGGTCCCGTTTGCACTGCCCAATCTATTGATGGTACGAAGAGAGAGCTCGGCAGCCTGCTTAACGTCTTCAATGGTACGGAAGCGCTCCCCGCGCATTGTCATCTTCATCTTCGGGATGAGATCATAGTCGCGGGGACTGATGTCGGGAGAATATGGGGGGTGATAGAGGACCTCCCAGCCCCAGCGATCCAACAATGCCGACACAACGCCTGCTGTGTGTGCCCTAGCATTGTCATGCAGAACGATAGGCGGTGTAACCATGTGGTGGCGCCGTTTCCTTCTCAGAGCTCCTCGGAGATGGTCTTGCAGAAACAAACAATAGTACGCCGCATTAACGGTTTGCCCTCGGGGAACAGTATGGTGAATGATCACACCATCCCAATCATAGGCAAAAATAAACATTCCCTTCACATTGGTGGGGGTTGGTCGAACTGTTTGTTTCCGTGGTGATCCGTGGTGCCGCCACTCGTTCGATTGGCGTTTAAACTGTGGCTCATAAGATCTGGCCCACGTCTCGTCAATGGTTATGATACGCCGTAAGAAGGCCTCTCCTTCGCGCTCATAACGCTGCAAGTGCATACGACAAGCGTCATATCGCAGCCATTTGTGCATGTCGGTAAGTCATGCGGAGCCCATTTGGACGCAATCTTCCTCATTTTCAGTAAGTCCTTCAGGATGTGGAGGACAGTTGAATGCGCCAGTCCGGTATCTTGCTCTAATTGACGAATCGGTACGTTCCGATCCACCTCTACTAACGCGGACACCATCTGTACATTATCATCACTTACTAGTGGGTGACCAGATTGAGGCATGTGCTCCACACGTTCGCGCCCATCTCGAAAGGCTGCAACCCATCTTGCTACCGTTCTGAACGGTAACGCAGTTGCAGAGCACGCTTCCGGCAATCCTCGGTGACACTGTTTAGCACTGCGACCCATAACACACAGAATTTTTATCCACGTTCTCTGCTCCTGCTTGGAAAACATTGCGACTGTCTTTCGCGAGCGCTGGTCTCACACTACTCATCTAACAGGCGCGACGGCGCACGAGCGGTGGTGAGGACGGGCGATGGCATGTGCTCTGAGGGAGGGGATGCAGGGCAGCAACCGTCGGTAAAAGGGGCAGCGCCCAACACTGTTGCAACTTGGCACTGAAGCATTGGTGCCAAAACTAAAAAAACAATCCATGTAGCCTATATATAATGCACAACATAATGGTCGATTTTATAACGTCTCAGTACCGAACTTGAAAGACAAATATAAAAAAATCAAGCAAAAGAAATACAACTCTGATAGGTTTTGAACCCCGGCCAACCGGGTATAAGGCCAAAGCTCTACCACACAGCCAAACGTCTCCACAGCCAAACGTCTTCACCGAAGTTGAAAGTTATCAATCAATTTACATTCAACGTCTTAGCAAATAATGATTTGGATTAAACGATTTCTTCGCCGTGCATATTACTTATTCATTACAATCCATTTCATACAAAGTTTATATTATTTCTATCAGTAGGCTATATTGCACGCAACTTACTCCTATTAGTGAAATATCGGTCAGAACGAGAGATCAGCTTCCATCTTGTCATGTAACCGAGACGGCTCAGCATTTTAAAGTCACTTCTGCAGTATAATATTACACTAGGAACTTTTTATTTCAAAAGGACGACGGCCTTTAGAACGGTTTAAACCACTCTCGGTTCAATAATCGGAACTGGTGGGTCCTAAGTTATTGATTATAAAGCTTGCATAATTCACACGGCCGCCATCCGGAAAATGGTACGACTGATAACCTTGTAGTTGGGCGTTTTGTGCATTAAGTTTCCTCAACATTAACAGTCACAAACGTATTATGGCTAGATTCTTGAAATCAGGAATAATTATATAGAATTGCAGCCAATGACCATAGTTGGATATTTTATGATTGAACGCACGAGGTCGTCGAGTAGTTCCAAATTAGGCTACCAGATGCTACTGTTGGAACTTGATACAGCGTTTCTAACTAGCCAAATATAACCTACAAATTGCAATGGTAGGTTCTTTTATATGCAATAAATCTATAGCATGGGCCCGCCAGCTTTACTTCACGTCCCCACCGTCAGATGGAATTTTCGCATACAGTTACGAATCATATCATAGCTTCACTAATATGTAACATAGAGTAACATGTGTATAGTAAATACAAAGAGCTTTCATCTAATTTAGAGAGAGGAACAGTATATAAAGTATTTCGTGATTCATTGAAAATATAATATTCGTGATTTTTTAAACTGCGTGAATCACAAAAAAAAAAAAAAAAAAGACGATTTAACAAGAAATACCAGTCAGAAAAGAATATTTTTAGCCTATTTTCTATTTTGAAAAAAAAAAAAAAAAAAAAAAAAAAAGCTTATGAGATCACCTTTTGTCCGTGTGTGTGTGTGTGTGTGTGTCCCTAATAAAATCTATACGACTGGAGCGATTTCAATGAAACTCGGTAAGTTCATAGCACTATTCCGGGTGACCCCGACCGTGCCCTTCAAATTTTGTTACGTCTCACCAATTCAACATGGCGGCTGTGCGAAATATTTCACCAGAATTCAATATCTCCCAAACTATTACCGATATCACCCTGGAATTTCGTATGGTGACAGAGGGAACTACTAGAAGTTCACTTACGTGACCTTTGAAAACCTGGTAACTACAAAACCAACATGGCGGCCAAGCGAATTTGCGACTTGTAAATAGACGTTTCTCGCGAGTTAACCAACCAAACGCAATGAAACTTGGTACAGTATATGTTTATACACATTGTAATGCACCGACATCCAACTTCGTTCAATTGTTTACATAACCTCAATTTGGCGGATGTGCGAAATATTTCACCGGCATTCTATATCTCTGAAACTATTAATGGTATCACCCTGTCATTTTGCACGGAGATAAAGGGCACTAGTGGAAAAACCGGTTAACTACAAAACGAACATGGCGGCCAAGCGAAGTTGAAAGTTTTAAGTAGACTTTTCTCGCGATTTAATGATCCAAACGCAATGAAACTTGGTACAGCAAATGTTTATATACATTGTAATGCACTGGTATGTAATTTAGTTCAATTATTTACATAACCTCAAGATGGCGGCTGTGCGAATTTTTAAATTAAGTTTTTGTTTCTTGTGTCGTAATCATGCGATCGAAATGAAAGTTTGAATAATGAACCTACGCAATAATTTTCCTTTAAAGGTACATGACTAAGGTCTGTACATATAACAATCCAACATGGCGACCATAAGAAATATTTAGACTGTTCCCAATATCTACGAATCTATTACAGCAATCAAACTGAATGTTTTTAATGTTCATAGGGGTTATGGTCATAAGTTCACCTATAGGACTTTCAATAACCTGGTGATCACAAATCCTACATGGCGGCGGAGCGAAGTATAAATATTCACATGGTCGTTTCTCGCAATTTAACCATCCGAGTGCAGTAACACTTGGTACAGTAAATCCTTATACAAATGTTAATCCACTGGCATCTAATGTTTTTCAATTGTTTCCATACCCACAAGATGGCATTTGTGCGAGATTTTAAAATCTCGTTTTTACTTCGTGTGTACTAATCATGCGATTGAAGTTTGAATACTACACGTACACAATAATCTTCATGCAACAGTACATAACTCTGAGTCCTACATATATAAAAGTCCAACATGGCGACCATCCGAAAAATTTAGACGGTTCTCAATATCTACGAATCCATTACAGCAATCAAACTGAAATTTAGTATGTTGATAGAGGCAATTAACATTAGTAGGATATATGAAAATAGGCTGTATAGTTCTTCACGGAACTACTTGTTTTTTCATGTAAAGTAAACGCATAAATGCCGAGGATGAACCTCCATGAATGTTATATTGTAAATAGTAGGGCCCATATATATTTTTAAGTATTAAATTTGCGTTTCAAAAAATGTACAGTTTTTTGTTTAATTTTCCTAGTAAATCTCCATTATTTTTTAAGATAATTTCATGAATGCGGTTCATCCTCTAGGGATAATAGGTTGGAATGTATCTGCCGAGTTTCATCCAGTTTCAACACATAGTTCACGAGATATTATGTTCTTCCTACCAAAAAACAAACTTTCGGGAAAACAGCTTTGAATATTTAACACTCTACTAACAGATAGGCGCATGGTCTCAAATAATACGCTACCGTATATCTCTGCCAAAACGCTGAATTTAGTTATAACCCTTAACAGATATATGTAGGAAGTATTGTATTTCACTTAAACGTAAAATAAATAATTATACGAGCCTTACGGTAGTCGCATATGATGTGTAACATGTGACATGTTATCCTACTATGTGTGTCCCGGGAGCGGAAATCCCTTGTTGACAGTGAACTCTGTTGGTCATTGAAATAACTACTTGTAAAACTCCAGTGCCAAATCCTGACCGTAATGAATCATAATTGTTATTTGCCGTGGCGGAAGCAATCTACTGCCTACTTGAGGCGAGCTGCGCTCTATACCGGCCAGTTAGTGAACCCATGCCAGCGATGTTATTGAAAATGGCCTCGTTTAGCCGACAGAGCGCACTGCCAAGTACGGCTCGAGTCTAAGCTGCGTGGACCTGAGAGGAATGTGCATCGCAGACTATTAGTAGTGGTGGTGACGAGTGATGCGATTTCTCGGTCCTTGCGTAGTAACAGAAGCAAATACATTAGTCGGCGACTCAGTCATTCATTCATTCCCAACGCCACACTTGTTTCAGAAAAGATCCATGTTAGCAGTATTGGAATAGACGAGAATGTCAGGTAACACGGCGGGCTGTTGACAGGCTTCTCGATTCTCGCCTGCTCCTACCCTGCCCCTGCTCTTCATCCCGCAAGTTCACAGAGCTTGGAACCGAGCAGTATAGGTGCGATTAAAAATTAGGTGTGCGGAAAGTATATTAAATGTGATTCTCCCAGTGATATGTTTAGACCAACGAAGTTTGAATTATTGTTAGTAGTCGGCGTTAATATACTGAATTCCTACGTTGTTTGGAGCGTTTGTTGATGCGATATAGATTCCACATAGCCACATGGCCTACAGTACGTCATTGTTTCCGTCCCATGCACTTCCGTACCTTTTCCAAAATCACTCCCACAAAAATGTCCAGCTACCGAGTGGAAAGATGTTACACATCAACAACAAAAAAAAGACATCCGACGGTGTATGAACCCCCCCCCCCCCCCGCCATACGCTTAAAAAAAACCGACGACTTCGGCCGGGTTTGAACCCGCGATCTTGGGCATAGTAGTTCAGCATGCTACCGACTACGCCACCGAAGCCGCTAAATCAGAAATAATCAACTTTCATTGTTGAGAATGATTCGTGTTAAAGTAAAAATGTAGAATCCCCCAAAGGAGCAATGCCGATGGTAAAACTGTGGTAGTGATACAGTGGACTACTAGCTACTATAGCGCAAGGGGTTCTCAAACTTTTTGTCCCCCCCGCTTTTCTTCTTTTTGAAGGAGGGCAAGCAGAATAACTTTCATGGGGTCTCCTTTTAGCACTGCTAATAATCCACTTATCCTTGGGTAATGGCCTTACTTGTACCAGTTTATTGTAAATAGGGCTAAGAACTTCCACTGAACACTCTCACCTGTTCACTCACTGTCTTTGAACTGACTGCAAAGGCCTGGCTGAATTCAAGTCTACAGTGGCAGCAAAAGAACAATTTTTAGCCTATTTTCAATTTTGAAAAAAAAATAGGCTTATGAGATCACCTTTTGTCCGTGTGTGTGTGTGCGCGTGTGCGTGTGCGCGTGTGTGTGTGAGGTGTGTGTGTGTGTGTCCCCCTAATAATATCTAAACGGCTGGAGCGATTTCAATGAAACTCGGTAAGTTCATAGCACTATTCTCGGCTACCTCGACCGTGCCCTTCAAATTTTGTTACGTCTCACCAATCCAACATGGCGGCTGTGCGAAATATTTCACTAGCATTCAATATCTCCGAAACTATTACCGATATCGCCCTGAAATTGTGTATGGTGATAAAGGGCACTACTAGAAGTTCACCTATGAGACTTTCAAAAACCTGGTGACTACAAAACCAACATGGCGGCCTAGAGAAGTTGAGACTTTTAAATAGACTTTTCTCGCGATTTAACTATCCAAACGTAATGCAACTTGGTACAGCAAATGTTTATTCACATTGTAATGCACTGAAGTCTAATTTAGTTCAATTGTTTGCATAACCTCAAAATGGCGGCTGTGCGAAATATTTCACTGACATTTTATATCTCCGAAACTATTACAGATATCACCCTGCAATTTTGTACGGTGATAAAGGGTACTGATACAAGTTTACCTATGTATATTTCATAAACCTGTAAAGTACAAAACGAACATGGCGACCAAGCGAATTTGAAATATTTTAATAGACTTTTCTCGTGATTTAACTCTCTGAGCGCTGTGAAATGTGGTGCAGTATATGATTTTGCAGATTGTAATGCACTGCCATCTAATTTGATTCAATTGTTTACATAACCTCAAGATGGCGGCTGTGCCAAATTTTAAAATTAAGTTTTTATTTCTTGTGTCGTGATCATGCGATCGAAGTGAAAGTTTGAATAATGAACCTAGGCAATAATTGTCCTTGAATGGTACATAACTCTATGGCCTATACATATAACAATCCTAAATGGCGAGCTTCCGAAATATTTAGACGGTTCTCAATATCGATGAATCTTTTACAGCAACCAAACTGAAATTTTTATGTTCATAGAGACTATGAACATATGTTCACCTATAGGACTTTCAGTAATCTGGTGAGCACAAATCCAACATGGCGGTGACGCGAAGTATAAATATTTAAATGGACGTTTCTCGCGAATTAACTATCCGAGTGCCATGAAACGTTGCACGTTAAATGCTTATACAAATGTTGATCCACTGGCATCTAATTTATTTAAATTGTTTGCATAATCACAAGATGGCTGGTGTGCGTACTTTTTACTTCTTGTGTTCTAATCATGCGATTGAAGTTTGAATACCACACGTACACAGTAATCTTAATGTAATAGTACAAAAATAAAAATCCATCCTGGCGACCATATGAAATATTTAGACGGTTCTCAATATCTACGAATCTGTTACAGCAATTAAACTGAAATTTTGTATGTTGATAGAGGCAATTAACATGAGCAGGATATATGAAAATAGGCTGTATAGTTCTTCACGGAACTACTTGTTTCTTGTAAGGAAGTGGTGGTCACATTGTCAAGCGGCTTATTGTCATTAGTGGTTGTTATTTTTTTTTTTTTTTTTTTTTTTTTATTAATGCAGCCAATGGCCATGTACTTTTCTTTTCAGGACGGATCAGGGAAGGGATATTGGAAGGAAATCGGCCGTGGACCTATTTAAAGGAACCGTCCCGGCATTTGCCTGGTGATGAAAATGGGAAATTTAGTGGTTGTTATGTGTTAGGTAAGGAGACATCGCTGCGGGTGGCGGGTGAATGGATGCTGTGTGGGAAATGTTACTCTACACCTTTTTCACAGAATTCCTGCTGGCAGGATCTACTGTTCAGTTCTTGTGAAATAGGACAGCAAAAGTACGAGTTTATTAAGCCTCATCCACACCGGCAGATTTGTTTTCAAAAACATTGTATGCAGACTGTTTCTCAAATGTTTCTCATTAGTATGCGGGATGTTTGCAGACTTTTTGAAAACTATCTACATACAATCGGGAGACACATTACATACTCGAGTGATGTTTGGAAACTGTCTGCATTCAGTTTCCATACAATTGACATACAAATGATAAACAAATCTCGTGTTTCTAGAGACTAGATACAATGTTTTCTGTTTTCCAACGAAATGGAAAACACGCATACAAGAAAAGAGTATTTTGTCTCAAGTCCTCATGTGTGGACGTGTTTTGAAACTGGAGACCGGATACAAACCACGGACGCATCCGGTAGCCAGCTGCCTTTCGAGCGGATCACAGTGCGGATGGAGTCATATTGCTTAGATAATTGTGCGTGGCGAAAGTAGATATTTGGTTTTTAGTTTTAAAATTTGATAGGAAAACTGTGCTCCTGGTGATAGTCCGAAAATGACGTTTTGAAATCAGGAACAGACAATCAAATTAATTGGAAGAGTTTCACGCCCGTCCTGTTTTGTGAGACGTGACGTGTTTACAGTACAAAAATCGCAATAAAAAGCGGTATGCTTTGCAAGAAGTCGCAAACTCTTTTCAAACAAGTGTCGAGGAAACAGACAAAAGAAACTTAAGGAACTTGACTAGAGGTCTAATTCTGGTGTGGACGCAAACCTAGTAACATACTTTTATCGGATACAATGTTTCTAAACAGTCTGCAGACTTGTATGGGGACTGTTTGCAGACTGTTTCCAGACTCCAAAGTAATGAACATACAGTCTTCATACAGTTTTCGAACAGTCTGCAAACAATCTACCTACAGTCTGCAAACAAGTCTGCTGGTGTGGACGAGGCTTTAGTTTTGAATGGTCTTGGGAGCTTCCTGTCTATGATAGGTTCATGGATATGAGGATAGCTATATTTGTTA
The DNA here is from genome assembly GCA_946902985.2 of Meconema thalassinum. Lineage (NCBI taxonomy): Eukaryota > Metazoa > Arthropoda > Insecta > Orthoptera > Tettigoniidae > Meconema > Meconema thalassinum. The sequence continues at coordinate 158,632,396 of OX336398.1, read as the reverse complement.
CAGAATATGAAACATTTCTATCAGATCCGGTGGCCCTCACTTTGAGGACCTCTGCCCTAGTGGTGCGTCAGATATTACTTCAGACAATAAAAAAAAAAAAAAAAGTTTCATATTGTGTGCCTCGAAAACTGATCGCAACGTTTGGTTCTTACTCGTATGTCATTTTGTGAAGCTTTCAATACGAATCGATCTCGTACCCGCTGGAAAACGTGTCCGAGTTAACTTTCCCACCACAATGATCAGATTTCACACACACACACTCACACACGTTCAAGTGCACGGGGATACAGAACAACAATGTCGCAAACTCCTAATTGAATAGACATCAGTGATACTGACTTTGTCTTGATACTGTCTTAGTTTGTTTAGCAGCTTTTTGAGAGTCCCTGGGGTCGGGCGAAAGATGAGATGCGATAAGCTCCTCCCAACATCCTCCGCTCTGTAAACAGTTAACGATCGATGCTCTTAGAGCGAGGCGGGATTTCTTGTACGATCCTTCAAGTCTGGAAGTTAAGAATTCATATTTGCTTTTCATTATAAAATGGTAATCTCTTCAGGGAGGGAAAAGATCAAGTCTCCTCTGAATGTCGTTTAACACTTTCTAGGGAACAGTCTGCTTCAGATTAAAGGGAGAATAAGGTTCCTATGCTGCCCTGAGAAACATACTCATGGATATTATTATTATTATTATATCGATTGCTCCCCTTTACGAGAACTATTGAACTTGAATTCACGATTTCATCTTCGGGCGTTCTCTTCTTCTTCCTCCTCTCGGAATGCTCCTCCTTCCACTCACTCCCCCTCCCTCTATCTTGAGTTTAACGACTTTCGTTTTAGTTTATCGTCTTTCCTAATTCATTTATATGCTTGTCCTTTTGTTGTCATTTTCAATGTATTGCCTTGCATTGATTTTTTCTTATTCGGAATTTCTTGTGTTACTTTATGTTCGACCCTGACTACACTATTAAATGTCAGAAAACTGTACTATAATGAGGCTCATTATAACACTATTTTTCATTATGAAACAGTTTCTCCCACCAATCAGAGCTCAAGAAACAGTTGTTTGACGAATTACATAATTAGATGCGCTGAGTTCCACGGACTTCTAATTTAAATTTCACTGCCTGGCCTAGTGTCATAGTAGGGTAATCGAGGATGCCATGGTCAAATACAAGGCATTCTCTGCGTCTCATGCGCTCTGTTCAGTACATAAAACTGGAAAAATCTCGGACAGATATTTATGAATATTTACGTTCGAACATAAAATAGTTATAATAATTATCGTCGAACATAAACAGTCGTATGCAACTCCCTATAATGTTAAGACACTCTTATGGAAATTATAAAACACGCATACGTTCGTTTTATAAACACACTCTTGTCTTAATTATTGCCATTATAGGCTCGTTGCATAATGCACTATTTATTAGGTAGGGGTATGAACTTAATCATATGTAAGAGCCTTTCTTATTGACGTTTAATGTAAATGATATACCAATGGGTAATTAATAAGTGTATAACACCTTAGTCAATAATATTAATTAATATAGATTAATTAATCAAATGTACCAGTTTCGGCCATCTTAGAGTCTTCTTTAGCGATGTTGTTAAAAAGAAAAGAAACTTGGCTCGTAATTTATTTTCTTTTTAACAACATCGCTACTGAATTTTTGAATATTATGGTGTTTGACGTCATTTTCAGTGTTGCCTTAGTAAACAAAGGTTTGATGCTTTTCAGTCTGTCAACACCATTGTACCCAAATGAGATGGGTTATTCCCTAATCCTGAAAAAAAAGGCAAAAAACAAACAAACAAGATGTTCAGTAAAGAACATAAAGCATACTTTCTCCTAAATGCATGGGTATTGTTATAACTCTTTGTCCCTTTCAAGGAGTATAATTGAATGTTTGTTGTAGTAGCTTGTAGGAATACAACGTGTTACACGGATATTAAAAATGAATATGAGGTGCCCTTTGCTAGTGCTACATCTGTACAAAATTTCATTCACTTCGATTACACAGTGCTTAAATTGATATGTTGAATCGATTTGCACACATACATGGCCACTATCTGCAAACTATTGGGCTAATGACCTTGTAGTTCAGTCAAAAGATGATTCCCACAAAAAGGTATGTTGTTAAAAAATCTGCTAGAGATCAAATAATTAGGTTGGTCGTAATTTGATTTAAGATATTACCATTTGGGTGGCCACCATTACGTTTCCGTCAAGATGGCGGCAATATAAAACATGAAAATGATGTGCCCTTTGCTTGTGTTACACCTGTACCAAATTTCGTTCAATTCGGTTTCATCATGTATGAATAGATAGGGGGAATCGATTTGCACACATACATGGCCGACATCCGCAAATTATTGGGCTGATGACCTTTTAGTTTGGTCAAACGATTCTACATACATAAAGGTATAATGTTTCATTAACCGGTTGAGATCAGATGATTAGGCTGGTCGTAATTTGATTTAAGCTTTTAACATTTGGGTGGCCGCCATTACGTTTTCGTCAAGATGGCCGCGATATAAAAGCTGACACTGAGGTGCCCTTTTCTAGTGCTACCTATGTACCAAATTTCATTCCGTTCGGTTTCACCGTGTTTGAATTAATAGGGGGGAATCGATTTGCACACAAACATGGCGGCCATCCGCAAACTATTAGGCTGATGACCTTGTAGTCTGGTCAATGGATGCTCCCCACATAAAGGTATGTTGTTGCAAAATTTGGTAGAGATCGGATGATTAGGTCAATAGTAATTTAAATTAAGCTTTGAACATTTGTGTGGCCGCCATTACGTTTCCATCAAGATAGCGGCAATATAAAAAACATGACACCGAGGTGCCCTTTCCTAGAGCTACCTCTGCACCAAATATCGTTCAATTCGGTTTCACCGTGTTAAAAAAAAAAAAAAAAAAAAAAACCACACCCACACCCACACACACACACACACACCTGTGTGTAGAAGAGTGTCTCAACATTTTGGCGGCCATGTTGATTCCGTCACCAACACCACTAGAGGGCCAGAAAAATTTGTGTCCCGGGCTTTTTAGAGTTTGTCTATCCATGTACTATCTGAATCCAAAGGGGCGTATTGGTTGCCAGATGTGAAATATTGTGGCATAATTTTAAGCTAACTCACCCCACTAAACAGCCTACTGGCATATTAATGCCAACAGCATATAAGATATCCACAAATAATTTCACGTGTTAAACACATACAATATTCCTCTCACCCTCTGACTATTATGAAAACTTCTATGAACACGCGCTAAATTAACCAATCGACTATTTCAAATACAGATATATTCAAATCCAACTAAGCGGGTCGCGTAGTTATGGAGAATGAACTATAAATTATCGATACGAAGTGAAACTGTGGTATCGAAACACACTTCAACACACGTAAAATCTACTTGTTGGTTGGATGACTGGAGTCTGTAATCTCTCACTTTTGGTCCGAAATTACGCGAGAGTTTTTTTTTTTAATAGGGAGATTTAATACGTTAAGTGGGAGGGCTGGAGAAATAGTGTGAAATCGGGAGTCTCCCGCCTAAATCTATCCCTATATTTAACTACTGCGATGTTGTATTAGTAGATGCTACTGGAGAAAAAAATCATGAAACTTCAGAGCGCTTTAAATTCCTGCATTAGGTTTATTGTCTCCTTAAAATTTTCCTCACACGTGTCTCCTTTTTATGCTCTACTTTCCTGGTTAAAAGTAGAACAACAAAGAAACCTGCACACATGTACACTCATCTAGCGACTTCTCAATGGAAGTACTGTACACCTCCACTTGAACTCTTAGGCCAACTATACAATTTGTGTATGAATGAACATAGTAAAACTCCATGCATTGTTATTACTGTATGTAGTCTAATTTGTAGCTTAGTTTTAATATCATGCAGTCGACAATTTAATTCTAATACTTTATGTTAGGAATAACACATATGCGTATTGATGTAAGTTGTACTGTGTGTGGTTAAGTGTAAGAGAGGGCCTAGAGCCCTAACTTCGCTGCAATAAAGGTACCAATAATTAAATACATCTGGAGAGTTGGCAGCTATGTATTTGTATAAAAATAAAAGTTGTAAAGAATTGCTGTCAAATAAATGTCTGCGAATAGATTAATAAAGAAATGATAGATGTTTGCCAAAGTTGACAACTTCCAAAAACTGCTTATTTCGGAAATATAATAACACTAGCAGAAGTACCCAGTCTTCGAACGGTCTTCGGTATTAATAACCAGACGTCATCAATTGAGCTACTGTTGCAACGGTTAGAGGCTTGGAACCTGTTTGTTGATAAAGAAAAAGATTAGTTAAAATGTGCTCTAAAACTAAATTTACCTGACGTGTTCTTCCTGACGTGAAATTAAAATTGAAAACCTCGTAGACGAATCGCAATACACGTCACATACAAACTGAACCTAACCGTTGTGTCAAGTGCCCAACCACAGGAAGACCCCTTTTATAAATTATAAAGGCTTGTGGTGCATGAAAAATTAGGTTTTTTAGCCTCCAATGACCCAAATTCCCAAAATCAGCAATAAATAGTCTACTATTTCAAATCAGGAATTTTTGAAAATAATGTTGCTGTTTGGAGATATAATAGACCTTCTGTACGACATATCACACGTGTAAGTCGTGTGAAAAAAATCTAGGGTACTCCTTGAACCCCTTAAGCGCATTGATGAATTTTACAGTTTTAGTTGGTTCCGTGATAACCTTCTAGCCATTTGCAAACTTTCACAGAAATGTAATAAATGGAGTGGCAGTACTTCTTCCAGAAATAGATGGAAAGTTGGATGTCACCTCTTGAGATACTGTTGTCATGGTTACTGGCTTGCATTCCTTCATTAGTTTAATAAATGAAATTAGTTTTCTGGGAATATCTGAGATACTGTTGGTTTTAGAGCCTTAAAATATATATTTCGGGGACCCTTTACGGCTCTTTAGGGGCCCCGAGTTTTGTTTCTGAAACCAAGGGGTTGAAAATGAGCTTTGTCTCGTCGTTGTACGCCATAATAATGATAATTAAAATAATAATAACAATAATATAACAATATAGGGATAGGAATATAATAGACCTTCCGTACCATACCCGCACGTGTAAATCGCGTTAAAAAATTCTAGAGTACCCCTTGACCCCTTAAGCGCATTATATATATTGATGAACATTTCAGCTTAATTTGGATCCGTTATAACCTTATAGCCGTTTGCAAACCTTCACAGTAATGTAATAAATGGAATTGCATTGCGTCTTACAGAAATAGATGGACCTCTGAGATTCTGTTGCCATAGTTACCGGCAAGCATTCCTTCATTAATTTATTAAGTGAAATTAGTTTTCTGGGAATATCTCAAAAACTGTTGGTTTTAGGGGCTTAAAATGTGGTTTTCGGGGTCCTATTAGGGCCCCCAAGTTTCGTTTCTCACATTGATGGGCTGAAAATAAGCTTTGTCTCACCCTTCTACGCTTATTTCAGCATGTATTTTAAGGGGGTAGGCCCCCCTGTTATGAGAGGCACGGAGAAGAGTTACATCAATGATTAATGTCGTGTCTCTGATGGATATCTGCATCAAGTTTTACGTTAATCCACCCAGCCGTTCTCGAATTATAAGGACACAAAAAATTGTCCACAGACAAACAGACAACAAATTTATTCTTGCGTGCATCAGTCACAAAACAGTCTGAAACGGGCAAATATGGCAAATTTCCGTAGAAATTCAGAAAAAACAGACGAACTTTCATTTTTATATATACAGTGGAACTTTGATAATTCGAACCTCCAAGGACCAGTAAAAAAAATTCGAATTATCCAAAAATTCGAATTAAGAAAGTTCTTTGAAATGGGTAGAGAAAATATATTGTATTACGTTTACATATTGATTTACGTTCAACAATGCAGATTAACAGACAACGATACTGTATAGTGACTGTATCGTGAATAACTTCAAAAGTTTCAAATGATAAAATAAAACCAAAATGTACTATTCGCAATCCAGCAATCTAGTGAAGTGTTAGAAAAATCTACTGTTTTACAAAAAAGTTTGGGATTTTTACCGTTTCCTACAATTAAGTCTCTCGGCCATCACAAAAGAATCTAACAAATTTAAGTAGCGGAAAAGAGAATCACTTACGTCATTTCTACTTTCAAAAAGAAAACGCCTAAGTTCTGTGATGTGGTTTGTTGCTTGGGCTGCAATAGGAACATTTTTTTCGGGAACTTCCTCCCCGAGTTCATCGCCAGATGCGTCGTCACCATCTTGTTTTCCGGAGTTCAGTACATCGGAGATGATTTGTGCGTCGGTCAGCTTACCACAAACTGCGACATTTTCGTCCGATCGGCTTTTTCTGATGTTTTGGAGTGTCAGTGTGGGGGTTACAGCGGTTATATTTGGGGAAACAAGAAGGAGGAGGTACAGGAACAGTTGGACGTGTGGGAAGGAATAATACAAGGATATGGGATGAAATTTAGCATAAATAAGAGTGAGATGGTGATCACAACAAGGAAGAAGGAAAGAACCACAACGGGAATAACAATTGGTGGGGAACAGCTGAAGAAAGTGGAGAGTTTCAAGTATCTGGGAAGCCTGATACAAGATAATGGAAGAAACTATAGAGAAATGAATGAGCGGGGGAGGCAGGCAGAAGCATTTCGGAGGAGTGTGAGAAGCATGTTATGGAGCAAGGATGTCCCTCAGAACAGCAAAAAGATCATATATCGGACGTACTATGTCCCTATCCTGACGTATGCCTCGGAGACCTGGGTTATGAAAGGAAGGGAGAAGAGCAAAATACAGACCAGTGAGATGAGGTTCTTGAGAAGCAGTATTGGAGCCACAAAGATTGACAGAATAAGAAATGAGAGGACCAGATAATTAATGAAGGAGGAACCATTACAGGATGGTATAGAGAAATCTAGACTTAGATGGTATGGACATGTAAAACGAATGGAGGAGAAGAGGATACCCAGGAGAGTGCATGAGACGAAGTGGGAAGGAAAGAGACCGAGGGGAAGACCGAGAGACAGGTGGCTGAAGGGGGTGGAAGAAAGCGTGAAGAAGAGAGAAGAAGACTGGACAAGGGTGGAGGCTGAGAGATGGTGGGAAGACAGAAGACGTTGGAGAGGCTTGTGTTCCAAACAGACCCGGCCAGTGGCTGGAAACTGTGCAAGATGATGATGGAATCTTGAAAATAAGCAGATACATGTTTCCGCTCATACATTAAAAAAAAAGATAATGAACCACCATAGTTAATTATCTCGACCCAGCACAGATTCATTCTAACTAGAATAACTGAACTTTGAATCAGTGGCGTAACTAGGATTTGCGCTTCTGGAGGGGGATGAGCTGAGTCAAATCTAATAAGCTCTGAAGAGCGTTTTACTAGGCCTATACCCTTTATAGACAAGGACTTCTTTTTGTTGTATTTTTCGCTTTTTGTTTTAAGTTTAGTTTAGTGTATGTTTTTTATTTCGTGTTTGTTTTTGCTTTTATGTTTTGTGCCTTTTGTTTGTTTTGTGCTTTTATTTTACTTATTGGTCGTTGTTGAGTGTTTATTGTTGATGGTTTCGTGCTTGTTTTTTGCTATTGTTTATATTTTTGTTTTGCTTTCTATTTTGTTTTTGTTTCGTATTTTATGTTTTTTTGTTTTTGGTTCGTGCTTCTTGTTTTTTGCTTTAGTTTTTTGTATTTTTTTAAATTTTGCTTTTGCTTTGTGTTTTATATTTTGTTTTTGGTTCGTTCTGCTTATTTTATGCTTTTGGTTTTGTTTTGCTTTTGTATTTAACTTTGCTTTTGTTTCTTATTTTTATTTTTATTTTTTTATTTTTGGTTCGTGTTGCTTGCTTTTGTTTCGTATTTTATTCTTTATTTTTGGTTCGTGCTGCTTATTTTTATTAGGTTTTTAATTTTGCTTTTGTTTTTAATTTAGTTTTTGTATCGTATTTAATTTTTTGTTTTTGATTCGTGGTGCTTGTTTTTTGTTTTTGTTTTGTATTTGTTTTTAATTTTGCTTTTATTTTGTTTTGATTTTGTTTTTAATTTTGCCTTTGTTTCGTATTTTTATTTGTTTTTGCTGCTTGTTTTTTGTTTTTAATTTTACTTTTGTTTAGTATTTTATTTTATTTTTCGGATTTGGTTTCGTGCTGCTTGTTTTTTGTTTTGCATTTGTTTTATAAGGCAAAAATAAGATAATAAATGGAAGCAAACCTACTCGATATTATTTGATAAGTTTCATTTGCACCTCTCAGAAACTCTGAAATGAACAGTTTTCCTTAATCAAGAGTAAGTTCAGATAACACTAAAAGTTTTACACGAATGAAGAGGAATGTTTCCGTATCGTTTGTCAGCAATCCGAAAATAACTATTTAATCGAATTACGTATTTTTATTATTTGGCTCTAAGGGGAGGGGGGAAGGGGTGGTGGGCGGAGGTTGGAGGGGGCGGGGTAGGGGCGGCGATTCACTCCCCCCCCAATCATGCCTCGTAGTATCGCCACTGCTTTGAATGTCCACCCTACTTATTACAACACTGTTCTATCTCGATTGTACCTTTGTAATAAACACTATTGATTTAATCAAAGAGACTTCATTTCAACTGGTGATAATACCCCTTATTACTGACCTTGGTTGTTCACTCTCTTGTGTTATAGAATTAATTCCTCGCGGCTTTATAAACAAACTAGAATTGAGGCAATAATAATGCAGATTTGAAAGTCACATCTTGCTGAGTGGGCGTTTCATTTCAGGCCACCATTGTTTGTGGAGTTAAGCTGTACCTTCAGGTGCTCACTTCAACTCACTCGACTGATGGGAGTTGGTAGCTTAAGTTCTCCGCCGTTGCCTATTTCATTTAGTTCCTTAATTAAACGCAGGATTTCACTGTGCTATTCCTTTAGCATAATGGCTACTTACCACAACGACGTTTCACCTCGGAATTAAACTTACAGGGTCATTATATATGTGCGCTCCGATAAACCCGGCAAGTTACGCCGGCTGTGACTGGCGCAGATCGCGGCCGCGCGTACCTGGTTCAGCCGGTGGTTGGCGCGCACTTTCACACTTTTATTAAACTTGTTCAATAATGTGTACTTATAGTGCTCATAGACGATGCTGAAAATGTCCTCCCTCTCCTGTAACACACACCTGATATCTTCTGATGAAATAATGTCGGTAAACTCTTTTATTATTTACGGAGCCTGATTCCTTGAATCGTTTAGCAAGCCTCCTAATTGTACTGGCATTAGGCACAGATCTTCCTGGAAACTGGAAATTTTCATCTCTATTTCAGAACAAGATTTTCTGCTTTTCATATACGAATTACGGATATACACACGTTCGCGCAATGTGAATTGGTGTCTAGGCATGACTAACAATCACTGTAATCACAATATTCACTAAACGTGCAACACTAACGTCTAAGCTTCGCAGATACACGTCAATATGAATGAAAAAACACGTGTGAACTAACGATATGAGTCAACAAAGCGCGCCAACCGCCGGCTGAACCGCGTACCCGCGATTCGCCTGTCACGGCCGCCTTAGCTTGCCGAGTTTATCGGGGCGCACATAGATAATGACCCTGTATGATGGACAGTCAAATGAAAACGAGACAGATGATATAACTAGCATGGCGCGGACGGTGGTAACGCAGGCAGGTCTGTGTGTATATAGCTGCAGTGCCCTCTATTGGGAATCAGGAAGAACGTTAACCGCTGTGCCCTTTGTCTGCTAGACGTGCTCGATGTGAGGTCAGCGAGTCGTGTGTGCGTCTGACGTCACTATGGAGGCCGGGAAAGAGGAACAGCGAGGTGTAGTGCGGAAGGAGTAGAGTGTCAGGAAGTCAAATCCATGCCCGAATTTTCCGTTCTTGCTTTTCAATTTCTATAATTTTAGAGTGACCACCAAGGGATAAGGTTCCTGGGGCATATAAAGCTTCCAGCAAAACAACTGTCTTGAAAGATACACTGGTGTCCAAAAGTTAAGCATAATCACTAAACGAGGCAATACCGCCTGATAGGAATATCAGACGGATTGCTGAACAAATGGAAGCTGAATCACACACCACATGTCACACAACTTGTCCAAAGAAACACTTTCAGAAAGGTTCTGATAGCTAAGGTACACCTTTGACAACAACTAACAAAACTTGGCAATGTCTTCCACAACACAATATGCTGTTAATAGGGTGTATGGTTACCCCTAACGGCCACGCATACTTCGCAACGACGTGGCATGCTCTCTATAAGATGGCCCAAGAACTCTTGTCGCAGTCTATCCCATTCCTCCGAAAGGGCAATGCGAAGGTCTTGGAGGGTCCTTGGTGGAGACTGACGGGATGCAATTCACATCCCCAAAGCATCCCAGGCATATTCTATAGGATTCAGATCCACAGACTTCGCTGGCCAGTCCATGCGATGAATGTCTTCCCCAGCCAGAAATTCAGCCACCAGAGCAGTGCTGTGAGGTCGAGCATTATCGTCCATTAAGAGGAAGTCAGGACCAACCGTACCTCTGAAGAGTCGAACATGTGGTCGCAGTACCTCATCCTTTTATCTCCGAGCGTTCACAGTGTTCCTCGGACCACCCACGAACTATACGACCATTCAACATGACGTCACCACCACCATACTGGTCCCGTTCCACGATGTTCCTGTGGTTTTATCGGCTACCCGGTTCTCTCCAGATTAATGTACGACGGGAATCGTTCTGCAAACTGAAGCGGGATTCATCTGTGAAGAGCAGATGTCTCCATTCATTCATGGTCCAGCTTCGAGGATGACTGCTCACACAGTAAACGGGCCCGTCTCTGTGCTGAAGTGAGCGGGACGCACACCGCTGAACGTCTAGCAAAACAGTCCTGCTGTTCTGAGCCTTCGGTACACGGTTTGCTGGGAGACGGCAACCCCTGAGACGGCTGCAAACTCCGCCGACAATTGTCTTGCAGGTGCACTCCTTTTCGTCGGGCGGTTAAGGCCAGATATCGGTCCTGCTGTGGGGTGGTTACTCTTGGTCGACCTGGTACTGGCCTACGGCTATCATCTTCTCTGTCTCGATATCATCTCCAAAGCCTGGAAATGACACTTTGTGGCACATTCAAGGATACGGCGACTACGGTCTGTGTCTGGCCTGCTTCCAGGCGGCCGAGTATTCTACCCTGCAAAACGGGGTCCAAACGGCGTCGTTGTGCCATTATGTTAGGTTCACCTCCAGGCTACACTCCGCACACTATAACAGGGCAAACACGACTGAGGGAATATGGGGCGCAGGCACTGGCTGTGTTTACCTTGCGGTTACGCCGCTAGTCAGAGCAGGGAATAAGCCTATCCTATACAGAGCGAACTCTTAAGGTTGGTACGTGCATATGTCGTGATATTTGCGGTCTATTGCCTGTCGCCCTGCTTATTCTCAACTTATGCTTAACTTCGGACACTAGCGTATACAGGGTGAACAAAAGATGCCGCACTTGGAGGTCGGCATGCGATTCCTCATCCAATTGCAAGACAAAAGTGCTGTTTGAAAACACAAGTATGAATACGAGAAACTGGCAACACTGTCACATCCTGCAGTGCATCGGAATGTACAGGGAAAGCTCCGACAGAGCGCCGAGTTCCTGCGACCTGCTTTTGGCCACGTTGCATGCAGTTACAGCGTTGCCAGAGCCTCGTTTCTTAACACGAATTTCTGTTAAACCTATTGACGGGACTAGGTTTTGCAACATAAACTTTTGTCGTTAATTTCGACGAGGAACCGCATGCCGACCTCCAAGTGCGGAATTTTTTGTTCACCCTGTATTTATATATTTTCACTCTCGTCCAGACGCTGACAGTGGCATTCCTCAGTGTTTTTTCCCGTGGGTTTCCTCACTCCCTCCAGGCAAACGCACGGATAATACTTTATTTCAAAAATCTGGAGGCACCTATCATATCGCAGACAAATTAAACACACACCGAAGGACACAGGGCTGACGGCCAAAGAAGTCCCAGCCACTAAATACGAATTAACAATAAAAACTTAACATTCAAGGTGACGTGGACTATAATCACATTGTTTGTATTAATGGGGAACAAATGGTAAGGTTATATTGTTAGTAACTTATTTAAGGTGACGCGGACTATATTCACCATGTTTGTAGTGATGGGGGACAAATGGTAAGGTTACATTGTTAGTAACTTAGTTAAGGTGACGCGGACTATATTCACCATGTTTGTAGTGATGGGGGACAAATGGTAAGGTTGCATTGTTAGTAACTTAGTTAAGGTGACGCGGACTATAATCACCATGTTTGTAGTGATGGGGGACAAATGGTAAGGTTACATTGTTAGTACCTCATTTAACGTGACGCGGAATATACCAGTATACAGTATTGGCAACTCCAGCTATCTGATATGACATCTAGCGGTAAAAATGAGAAACTTACCAAGTAGGGTACATTTGTCACGTGGTGACTGTTTGTATATGGTTTCTTGTATTGGTAAACAGATCGTGGTAAATTGTTCGTGTCTTTATAAATAAGTAATAAGTTTTACTCGTTGATAGAGTGAAAAATGAGTAAAAGCAAAGTGTATCGCTCAGTTTACGGCTGTAAGTCGATGTATAAGAGGGCTGCGGATATACGTTTTCATCACTTTCCAAAAGAAGCAAATAGCAATAGCCGAAATGTGATGATACCTAATAATACCTAATACCTAATAATAATACCTTTCCACCCCGGGAAGGATCTAACACTTGTCGAGGTAGACAGACAGAAGACCTGCGACGTATAGCCAGCGAAGGTTATTCAGTTTAAAAACAGCTGTTACGATGGGCGCGCTGGTAAGATTGAAGTTACTTGAATAATTAATTAAATAATTAATTATTGGCTGCTTGGTAGGGAGAAGGGATGAGTTTAACTTGTATTAAAACTCGTGGGGCGACAGGAATTGCTTGATTTGGATGGTTAAAAGGTGGGTTTGGTGTTGAATATTTGAATGGTAGCGGAATCACTCATTCTACAGTGCCCACGGGAAGGCAAATTAGGCCTATATGACTCGTAGTGGAATAGCTCGAATATCGAAGAACTTAGCGATTACGAGGTGTAGGCTTGGCGGAAAGGCTGGCGGATCATCAGTTTGACATCAATTCACGATATAAGTCGGAGCTTGGAACAGTGGCGTCTGGTTTGCGTGGATGCTAGTCTCGGAATGATAAAAGTAGCACAGCTTCGGTGTGTTATTTATTTGTTTATGTACCGTATTTCTCTATCTGAATGTCCTCGGCGTTGACTCAGGATCAACATTTACATTATATTGCGCATAATAGTACCGAAATAATGTCCGAAGTGTAGCCCTGTGTAAATTTGAATCAGCTGATCTACATCAACCATAAAAACTGATGCTTGATAATATGCAAATGACACCAAAAAATCCAGTGGAACACACAAATTAGATCACGTGTATCGCACAGTTATACACATTAGAGACCACATTTACTGATTATAACCGAAAAATATAAAGTGTTCCATATCAAACGCGTGTTATTGAGTATTTTAAACCCTACTTATCCAGACCGACCGCAGCGCCCCAAGTGTTAGTTTGAGTTGCCAATAGTTTTTCTGTGGGTGTTGCCTTGAGACACTCCATAATTGTCCTGCACGTTTCATGGAGCACCACAACTACTCGTTTGGTTTCTGCACATTTTTACCACATAGGGCTTGCATTTTCTTTTCTGTCGTGGAGTAGCACAGTGCAATATTGCGAGTTAAATACATAAGGATTTTCGGAATCAGTCACTTTGCTAAGATTGAAAGAAAAAAGAGGGAAGACAGGCCAGGTCATTCCCCTCCCTCAAGTGATAGTACTATCATTTTCCGTGACCCATTTTGAGGACGAACCCGTACTTAGCATTTACTTTGTACGTAACCTTGTTTACAACACATGTTATCTGCAGATCTTTCCGCTTGAACACCGGCACGTGCCACTGTCAGAGACGTGCAGGCTGGCACGCCAATTTCATTTACTACCAGCGTAGTTAAGACAGCAAGATTTTCGCCACTGTGCTCAAACCGTGGAGGTAGGAACGACAGGAGTTACCTTCCCTGCGCTGGCTAGTACAACTTGATTAAGTCAAACGACACCCCACTTTTTATGTGCAAGAAAATTGTCCTTTTGCTTAAAGCCAGAAACCACTCTAAGGCTTAGGGCATCTCTTCCTTTCCCGCCTTAATTGGCCCTTCTCTCATCTTTCCTGATCTCTCATTCTTCTACGAATCAGCCTTCTATTTCTTTTCATTCTATTTCTTTTTCTCTTTAAGAATCCCGAACTGTTTTTGTGAATCGGCTCCCTTGTATCTACTCCACTTTGTGAATATTTTGACTTCACTACATTTTCAATCTAAGTTGCATTTTGTAAGTATTTTCAATCTAAATTCCATTTTGAATCTAAATTACATTTTTAAGTAGTTTTAATTTCAATTGCATTTTGTGAGTATTTTGTATCTGATTTGCCATTTTCAATCTAAATTGCATTGTGTATTTTCAATTTCAATTGCATTTTGTAAGTATTTTGAATTTCAATTGCATTTTGTGAGTATTTCGAATCTACATTGCATTTTGTAAGTATTTTGAACCTAAACTACATTGTGTGTGTATTTTTAATCTATTCCTTTTGTGAGTACTTTCCTTCTCAATTGCCTGTTACTCTACATTTTGTGAGTTGTTTCAATCCGGGTTCCGCTTTGTACGTGTCCTCAATCTACCTTTATTATCGTTATGGTTTCCATATCATTGTCATTTTCGCTATCACCCAGACCATTAGGGGCCGATAACCTAGATGTTAGGCCCCTTAAAACAATTACTATTATCATCATCATCATCATCATCATCATCGAAGTAAAATACTAGTTCCAAACTTTCTGCCTACTCAATTTTTATCTGGACATGGGAAATTCACGTCATACTTCGAGCGATTTCACATCACTATTTTAAATGTCTATAGGCTCCCGGATGTGAGAGACTGCCTGCAACCACGCCATAACTAACTCACTGTATTGTTCTTTCTTCCTACTAGTAAAATGTGTGATCATTTATAATATTTCATGGTCATAAACATATTTTCCTATTCATGTGGATGAAAGTTCGTGTGAAAATCCGAAACAAACGAATTTTTCAGACATTGGAGGAATGCGCGTGGTCTAGTTCAGCCGTTTCCCTCCAATTTAACGATGCTTTAGAGAGTTAAGTGGTCAGATTTGGCCATTTAACGTAATTCTTTGTTGGTGGTAAGATAACGAGCGTTTCTGTTTAATGAAATGCTCGTGCAAAGTTGAATAATCTTTAATTAAGAATTAAATAATTCCATTAATCTTAAAACAGTAAAAGATTATTAAAGCGTATGTTTGAGTGTTGCCCTTTATGGTTGTGAAACGTGGACAATTGGAAAAGAAGAAAACATGAGCTTAAATTCTTTTGAACAATGGTGTTATAGAAGAATGCTAAAAATTAGCTGGACAGAAAAAATAACGAATGCTGAAGTGTTTAAAAAGGTGGAGGAAAATTATACCTTATGGGAAAGCATAGAGAGGGGGCGGACTAGACTGATTTTGAGACACGATAGCTTGCTGAAAACGGTACTGGAGGGAATGGTTGAAGGCAAAAGATGTCGAGGAAGACCACGCCTGCAATATGTACAGCAAATCATGTCTGATGTAGGATGCAGAAACTATGAAGAGATGAAGAGGAAAACTATAAATAGAGCTGACTGGAGAACTCCCGCAGACCAATCCATGGATTGAATACTTAATAATAAATAATACAATTGATGGAAAAGATGAGCTCTGTCCAAGATGAAGATTTTACAGGATCTTTACACATGCAGAAATAAGAAGGAAGATACAGTTAGCAAAGGAGATATGGTACACAGAAAGATGCACTGATATTGAAGACTTACCATTTCAAAAAACGACAATTTCAATATCCATAAGAAAATCAAAGAACTAACTGGTATCAATAAGATACGGAAAGGGAGTATATTGCTTTACAAAAATGGTGACATCATTATTGGTAATAAAGAAAAACTTGAGAGATAGAAGGACTACATAGAAGAACTGTTTGAAGATGATAGGAAAGAACCTTATGCTAGTGAAGATATAGACGTCGAAAATGGACCAGATATAACAAAAGAGGAAGTAATACATGCTATAAAGTTGTCGAAAAATAACAAAGCCCCTGGTCCTGATCTCATAACAGCTGACATACTGAAACTCATTAATGAAGAACATTTAGATGTCTTAGTAGACTTGTATAATTCAATCTACAACACAAGAGTCATTCCTCATGAATGGCTACAGTCTATATTTGTTACATTGCCGAAAAAGGCAAATGCCCGTCAATGCAGCGATCATAGAACAATCAGTCTCATGAGTCATACTCTAAAAATATTCCTAAAATTATCCATCTAAGGATCTTCAAAAAAATTGGAACAGGATATCAGTGAAACACAATTTGATTTCAGAAATGCACTAGGAACAAGATAAGCCCTGTTTACCTTAAATGTGCTGGCACAGAGATGTTTAGATGTCAATCAATCGATGTATGTCTGCTTATTGGATTATAATAAAGCTTTCAACAAAGTTCGTCATGACTGCCCCATCCAAATGTTCCAGAAGAAGAACTTGGATGTGAAGGACATGAGAATCATCAGCAATACTTATTACCATCAGACTGCGGTCATAAAGGAAGGTAGGGAGCTATCTGAAGAGGTGGAAATAAAACGTGGTGTTAGACAAGGTTGTGTCTTGTCTCCTATGCTGTTTAATCAATACTCAAAAGAAATATTACAAGCAGCTTTAGAGGAAGAAACAGCAGGAAC
Organism: Meconema thalassinum; assembly: GCA_946902985.2. Taxonomy (NCBI): domain Eukaryota; kingdom Metazoa; phylum Arthropoda; class Insecta; order Orthoptera; family Tettigoniidae; genus Meconema; species Meconema thalassinum. The sequence goes on along the minus strand of OX336398.1, from coordinate 158,615,538 downwards.
TAAAAAGTTAATGGAAAAAATAATAACAAGATTTGCAGATGACACGTTGTTATTCGCAGAAAGTCTACAAGATTTACAGCGACTGACTAACAAAGTCGTGGAGGCAAGTGAACAATGGGGATTTACACTTAATGTCAGTAAGACACGTTTTATGGTAGTATCATGAACACAACATCAAGAGAGCTTGATAATCAATGGGAAGACAGTACAGCAAGTGACAAAGTACAAGTATTTTGGAACAAATGTGAACTGCTACATTGACTGTAAAGAGGAGATCAAGTCCAGGATAGGTCAAGCCAGAAATGCATTCAATAAAATGATGAGAGCGTTTTATAGCAGATACCTTAATTTACATCTAAAAATTAGACATCTGAGATGTTATGTCTTCTCCACCTTGTTCTATGGAGTTGAGACCTGGACCATCAAGAAAAAAAGAAATGGACAGATTGGAGGCATTAGACTAGAGCTATGGAGGTACCGAAGAATACTGAGGCTGAGTTGGAAAGATAAGGTCACCAACGATGAGGTGATGAGGCGGATGGGAAAGAGAAAGAAAATATTAAATACTGTCAAAATTAGAAAACTGCAGTATCTGGGTCATGTGATTAGAGGAGAGAAATATCATCTGTTGCAGCTCGTCATGCAAGGGAAGTTACAAGGCAAAAAAAGACCAGGAAGAAGACTCATTTCTTGGATCGATTATCTGAAAACTTGGTTCAATTGTTCCACTATTGAGCTGTTTTGTGCTTCATCTTCTAAAGCAAGAGTCTTTATGATGGTTGCCAACTTCCTGAGAGGAGATGGCACATAAAGAAGAAGAATATCGTATGGCCTCGGATGCCGGGTGCAAGCTTTTGTTATTTAACGCCCCGATGGCAGCTTATACGTCAAATTTTCTTGTTCCTTGGAGTGCTATGAAGGTCAAGGAGATTGGATATCTGAGCTACTGGACACTATAGTTCTTTCTGGGAGAGAAAGGAGGAAATTTGTGCTGGCGGAAAATCACGAGATTAATTTTGCCATTTTGAACACGGCCTACTGAATTCAAATGGGTTCCTTAATGTGCCAACAACGTATGACATGCGTGTCGAGATTTTTGTCGCCTTTCAAAATTCACTTACCACGACGTATCTGCAAGCTTGGGGTTGGTAGTCCGACACGATAACCACTCACCCACCGTGGCAAGTATTCAGAGATAACTGACGGTGAAAATTTCCATTAACGTACTATACCGTAATTTTGACCGGTCAATGTTTGATAATGTGGGATTTTTGCAGATATTATTTTATGTTCGAACCTGGCGAAATGTAAATATTAAACTTATATGTCAGAAAACTGTAGACTACTATAATGAGGCTCATTATAGTACAAGTTTTCATTATGATACAGTTTCACCCACCAATGAGAGCTCAAGAAACAGTTGTGTGACCAATTAGGTGAGGACATCATCGCACCTTCACTAACTTCCATGGCCCCCTATTTTAAATTTCACTGCGTGGCGAAAGTCATACTGAGGTATTCCAGGAGGCCATGGTCAAATACAAGGCATTCTCTGCGTCCCATGCGCTCTGTTCAGTACATAAAACTGGTGAAATCTCGACAGATATTTATGAATATTTATGTTCGAACATAAAATAGTTATAATTATCGTAGAACATAAACAGTCGTATGCAACTCGCCTACAATGGTAATTAAGACACTCTTATGGAAATAATAAAACTGGCTACATTAGTTTTATAAACATACTCCTGTCTTAATTATTGCCATTATAGGCTCGTAGCATAATGTACTATTGATGATATTGGTTAAGGAGAGAGAACTCGTGTTCACAGTGTCATGCATCGAAGCTAAATAACTGAATGAACCACCAATAATAAACGCGAAACCCTTCCGAGTTTCCAATACCACTCTACAACTCATCCATGGTCAGAGTCTACTCTTGTGTGAAGTGGATTTGCATAGAACACGTTTTCCACCAGAGAGCTCTGCTACTCAGTTTGTCAGGCGCTGAATAATGAAGATGCTGCCTTTCGCCGCATATGAGAGAGAAACGAATTAAAGTAAGCAACTACGTTGCAAACAAAACATTCAAGTATCTTCAAAGATTAAAAACTCCCCAGGCAGAGAGCGTCGGAACTTGAAAGAATATAGTAAAAATGAGATTACAGTATCTTCCTTTGAGGCTGAAGAGAGAATTGTGGAGTAATTTGATTTTTTCTCTCCACCGTCTCCTCTTTAGTTTGTTGTTGGTTGGTTGGTTCCTCAGTTTAGGGGCTGCGACAACGCGGTCATGTAGCCCCGTGTACTTTGGGTGTGTGTAGAATTTGTATGATAACCGGTGTTAATTGTGATGTCTATTAAGTGTGTGTTATCTATTTTTTTAAATGTAAGTACAGACTGCAACTTAGAAGTTTTCAAATAGTTTCTACTTTTGCCGCCAAGCGCCACCGTCAACTACAACTAGGCCAAGTTCAGAACTTAGGTTCTAGACGCCACCGCAGTCTGCTCTTGGCAACGAACGTAGAAACCTAAGAGCGTTGTTTACATTCTTAACCTATCCAATTTAGCTTCACTCAGGTGTAATTAGTGGAAGGTTCTTTAACATTTCATAAATCTATGACATGGGACCGCCGGCTTTACTTCCCCTCCGAAGGAAGGCATTCTGAGGGATATTTAACGCTCTTAAAAAAAAATCCGACGGCTTCGGCCAGGTTAGTTTGTTGTTGTTGATTATTTTAGGGGATTTGTGATATCGTGGTCGTGTAGCCCCGTGTACTTGGGTGTGTGTAAATTTCGTCTCATAACTAGTGTGTGTATTTAAAAAAAACCACGGGCTACCAACGAGAGGGGGGGGGGGATATTTTGTAACCACCATAATAAAATCCTTTTGAGTAATTTGTATCATCCTTTAATCAACATATACTGTATTTTGAACCTAATGGCAAAAATATAACTTAATTAACAACAGTTGCAAACAAAATCAAAAAATCATGAAACAAGAAATTGAGAAAGTAAATTATTCACTGATCATACCCTTCGCCATCTTTAACACAGTATGCCTTCCTTTGGAGGGAAAGTAAAGGTTGTGTGAAGCTAAATCATAGGTTAAACATTTGAAAACGCTCATAGGTTCTAACGTTCGTCGCCAGGAGTAGACTGCGGTGGCATCTGGTAACCTAGTTCTGAACTAGTAGTCGTTGACGGTGGCGTTTGGCGGCAAAAGTAGTAACTACTTGAAAAAATTCAATGTCTGCAGTCCTTACTTCAATTGAAAACGGATAACACACACTAATACTGCCATCACAATTAACACCGGTTATCAGACAGATTCTACACACACACCCAAAGTACACGGGGCAACATGACCGCGTTGTCGCAGCCCCTAAATTAAGGAACCAACCAACCATATTTAACACACGTGCAACATACGACTGTTCTTTACTGTGTTTTCCGCCTGTTGTAACGATTCGATCCCATAGCTGTTATATTTAAAGGGTTATTCATTTATTATCATGTTATTATTATTATTATTAACTAGTACATCCATGAGATGATTTTTATATCAGATAATTGTAAGCGGTTTTGATTATTATATTCAATTAGATTTTTATTAACAATTACTTGTAAAGAGACGAAGTATTATATATTGCAACAAGACTGGCGATATGGACTAACCCTGTGCGTCACAAACTGAACGACGTAGTAAGAATTACACCACGGCTAACTGCGTCATTTTCCTGAGATGTTAAGAAACCCACAATGGTGTAACCAACACGCCATTTTCTACGGTATATACGCGTCAATATATATTGCAAGTTATGAGTCAAGAATGGAGAAGGCTAAGAGAGAGGGAAGCTGTGACACCACGTGACAAGGAAGTCATTAGTATTTGTACCTGCAACATCGGACAAGAATGGCATTAATCTACAGCTCTTAATGAAGGAAGGAAGTTGTAACCTTGCTTTCTGGGTCCTAATGGACTGAGCACCGAGAGTCGACACTGAACGATGTCTTGCCGACATCTATATCAATACATAATGGGTTATATCCCTGATCAAGAGTCTTTCTACAGATGGCAACGTACTTAATGAGGATATTTCATAGTAAATGAGATATCACATCATTTTTTTAAACATAAGCGACGTAACATGGAGATCATCGATCATTTCTTAAATATGACGAATCTTCGACTGGGTGAGCCAACAATTCAATAAAACTATCGTCTCTATTATAATTTAACTTCATTTAACTTTCAATTCATTTTAATATTCATTTTCTTTTAAATAATTAATTGCCGCATTGAGTAATTTTAAATTCAATTGTGTGACTATCACTATTCTGTTTTATTAGTATTTTGTTCTTGAGTAAATAAATTCATTTCCTTTAACGTAATGCCTATTTCTTTCATTGTAGTTGGTACATTAAGGCAATCATACTCCTTGATTAAATACGGATTGGTTAGATGACTTTGTCTCACTACGGCCCGGGTAAGTGGTTCTCGACTCTACTGCTGATAGCCGAGGTTAAATCAATAAATTTCGATTCACTATCTTAAATAGGAATCTGGCGCTCAACAACTTATTATATTACACTATCACAGGTAAGGTCACACCACAGTGTATATTATTTATTCATATCATGTTTGTTTTATTGAACCACAATAGTCATCACCACGTTTAGTTAACACATTAGAAATGTTACATTTGGCGCCACAAAGTAGGGCACGAAAACCATTCGGTATTTAGTCAGAGGAGTGTATAATTTCAGTGCAAATTGTCAGTGCTTTTGGGGGACAGTGAAGTGAAGTGAAATTTTGGAAGGGCAATTGTTATACGGTGTACTTCGAGATGTCGGAGGAGGAACAGAGGCAGTTGAGAAGTAGGGATGCAGTCAAGAAAGTTAATTATAAGGAGGTTGATAGCGGTAGCGATGTTGAGAGCGTAGAGAATAATACCAAGATGTCGGAGGTAAATCTTGAGAATAATCCTGAGAGTAATCCTGAAAATAATCCTGAGGTTAACCCTGACATGAATTCAGAGGAAAATCTCGAGACGAATACAGAGGTACATCCTGAGACTAGTGGTAGTCAGGAGAAACAGAAGTCCTTAGAGGTCCATGAAATTTCATTAGCTGATATCTTGAGGGAGATGAATAAAAATAGTCAGGAGATGAATAAAAATAGTAGGGAGATGAAAGAAAATATTGGTAGGCTAAATCAAAATATGGAAGAGAGTAAGAAAGATAATTTAGAAAATAGGAAAGAATTCAATGATAAATTTGAGAAATTAGATAAAGATATGAATAAAAATATGGAAGAGAGTAAGAAAGATAATTTAGAAAATAGGAAAGAATTCAATGATAAATTTGAGAAATTAGATAAAGATATGAATAAAAATATGGAAGAGAGTAAGAAAGATAATTTAGAAAGTAGGAAGGAATTCAATGATAAATTTGAGAAATTAGATAAAGATATGAATAAAAATATGGAAGAGAGTAAGAAAGATAATTTGGAAAGTAGGAAGGAATTGAGTAGAGATTTAGGTGAGAAATTAGATCAGAGTAATCAAAAGATGAGAGAGGATATGAGTAAAATAAATCAGAAGCTGGAAGAGAATAATGTAAAACTAGACAGTGTGGTTAAAGTCAATGAAGAATTAAGTATGAAGTATGATATGCTACAGGAGAGTATTCAGGGGGTGAAACAGGAAATCAGAGGTGAAATTAAGGAGGAGGTAGAGATGAAGGCTAAAGATATTATTAAGACAGTAGATAAGAAATTAGAAGCAGCCGAAAGTAGGATTCAGGAAAGAATAGTAACTGTGATTGAAGAGAAAATAGCAACTCAAGGTGAAAGTTTTAGCAAATTGGTAGAAGTGGAAACTAGGCAGGTGGTAGAGATTTTAGGGGAAACTGCAGTAGAATCAGTAAAGACAGCCTGTAAGGAGACTATAATTGAAAGTAGAATGGAGTCAGACGAGATTTTAGGTGAAAGCAAATTGGAATTAGCGGAGATTTTAGGTGAAATCAGATTAGAGTCAGACGAGATTTTAGGTGAAAGCAAATTGGAATTAGTGGAGACTGTAATTGAAAGTAGATTAGAGTCATTGGAGATTGTAGGTGAAAGCAGATTGGAATCGGAGGAGATCTTAGGTGAGGAACGGCAAATAGCGGAGATTTTAGGTGAAATCAGATTAGAGTCAGACGAGATTTTAGGTGAAAATAGATTAGAGTCAGAGGAGATAGTAGGAGAAAGCATAGTAGAGTTGAAGGAGATTTTAGATGAACGCAGGATAGCTGTAGAAGAGACTATAGAATGTAGTGAAAAAGAAGTGAAGAAGATGAGAGAAAAGATAGGGATAGAAGTAGGTAAGATAAAGAAAGTACTAAGCACCCAAGAGATTAAGATGCAGACAATCATAGATAAATTAGATAGGCAAACTAGGGAAGAATTTAGTCCTGTGATAGAGGAAGTTAATATGAAATTATTAGTGGCAGAGAAGCGTGCGTTAAGTCATAGTCAGAAGAACATAATTAGTAAACAGGTTAAGAGGAGGAGAGAGATAGATAAGAGGAGAAGCAATGGGCAACGGCTAAAGAGAAAATTAAATATTAGTAGTGGAGAAGTGAAGGGAAGACATGTAGGTAGATATTTTAGAAGTAAAATGAAAGAGAAGAGAATTAAGTTGTTAGTGGAAAAAGAAATCAGAATGAAAGAGAGAAAGAAAGCATATGATGTGCAGTGGCGTAATGAATTAGCCAGACTTGGGGAAATGATAGGAGGAAAGCCGAAGTATAATGTTACTGTTGATGAATGTAGTACAGAGGAAGTAGAAAGTAATGTTATAAGAAAAGAGGAAAATGGAACCCTAGAAAGAGATAGAATTGAAGATGAAGATGGTAAGAACGGTGAAATGCCAGAGAAAGTAGTGATGTAAATTTATATTACCGATAGTTACTCTTCCGTATGACTTAAATATTAAGTAATGAAGTTTAATATGACTTAAAAGAGGTAGATAAGAAACCTGCTGTGTGTAATTTTAATTCAGTCGTGAAGTTAGGATGGTAAGGGGCGCGTAGTGCCTACGCTTATTGATTTAGGTGGTCTAAAATCATTTAATTTGGAAGACAGAGGTTGTCGTGCTATTGAGCAATTCAGGTAAGTTGAATGTGGGTCCTTAAGCTGCAGGTAAGTTGGATGAAGTGAGAATTAAATTTTAAAAATAGGAAGGTTATTACATAGGTAAGTAATCGAAAGAAAGTAATAATTATTATGGCAACCATAATTAAGAATATAATGGTAATAAAGATTTAATTCAAAAGTGAGTGAAGATAAGATGATACAGTGGTAATAAAACTAGTGAGTTGAAGAATTAAGTATTGATTTAATAAAGAAGTTTCAGTTGAGGACAGCGAGGTTATCAGCGGATATATGTTGAGAAATTTAAGTGGTTTAGAATTGTTAATGGTAATGCGTTGTATGAATTAACCAACATCGGGTTGAAATGAGGAAGTAGTAACTAATTAGGACATCTGGTACTTGTTGACAGATATGTGTGTGTGTATGTGTGTATTTTCACGTAAATGGACGTGAGTTTGAAGAAGTAGGCCAACGAAGGTAATGCCGTTGAGCAATGTGGTTTTAAAGTTTTGGTAAGATGCCAAATGAAGTTTTTTAAGGAGGAAGTTTTGGTAAGATACCAAATGAAGTTGTTTTTTGAGGAAGTTTTTGGTAAGATGCCAAATGAAGTTGTTTTTTTGAGGAAGTTTTTGGTAAGATGCCAAATGGAGTTTTAAGAAGTTTTTGGAGGATGAAGTAGGTCAGCAAGGTATATTCCGTTGAGCAATGAGATTTTTTATGGTATCTACGGGACTACGTGAAGTTAATAAGGGAGTTTTTTTTAAGTATATATGGATGTATGCACACAAGGTAATAAGAGATTACAAAGGTAAGATTGTCCAAGTTTTTGTTACAGTTACGCACGTTTTAAAGATATTACAAGGCTTGTTATTGAGCTAAACCACTTTGTAGTAAAAAGTTACTGATGATTAATAACGAATTAATGATGTGGTAGATTGTTGTCCTACACACAGGTTAAAGTAAAGATAATAATTATAATTAAAAGGTTGACATAATATTTACTAATATTGAAAGGAATTTGTTATAATTCGACGTTTTGAGGATTTTAAAGTAAATCATTTTTTTAGTAGACGAGAAATTAAAGTTTTATTTATGTCATACGGAGTTAGTAAAGATAAGTAAATATTTTGAAGGAAGAATAAGTTGGTAAGATAAGTGTATACCTAAGGGGTAATAATGAAGTTTCAATTAAAGGCAGGTGTAATTTACGCATTTAATTTGGTAGAGCAGAGAGTGTCTTAACTGTGTTAGAACTCAGAACTTGCTTTATGAAGTGATTATGGGAGAATATTTGCTAATTAGGAGTGTCGGTGTTATTGACTATCAACTGAAACACTGTCATTATTTTAGGAAGACAATAGCTAGGAAAGCATAGTGTGATGTTATTATTCCAAGGAATTAGTCGAAGCATGTACGATTTTTTTTTAGCTGAAATTTAATGTGTTATTGGTCAGTAAGAGGTGACCTGTAACAGTAAGAAGATGTGGGATTATACCACGAATAGGGGAAGTTTTTGTATGTGACGTGTGAAGTCACGATGAGTTTTGAGAGATTCTGGTATAGCAAGAGTGAGCTATAGTCCAGGCGGTCAGAACAAGTAGGAAGTGGTGTTTGGAGGACACGGTACTTAATTAAGAGTTTTGAGAGAAAACTAAGGGGGGTTTTTAGGCATTCAGCAAAAAGTCAAATCATGAATAGACTAAGTTCAAAGTATAAGAGCATTAATATTTTGTGGAACGAAATATTTATTCCGAGGAGTTTGTCATGTGTTTTTGTGAAATAGTTTAGTGATATACGTAATTCAGGTATTGAGTAGTATTTTGTCCAAGTCTTAATCATTTTGTTATGGTAAGTAAGGAATGACGTTACGGTAAAGTTATATCTTGACGCTAAGTTAAATTTTATAAAGTGAACGAGAAGTCAGATTTTATGTTTATTGGTGATTTAAAAAAAAAAAAAAAAAAAACAAGTTATTGTTTTCGAGAAGTAGTAAAGAGGAATTATGGTTTTATGAGAAGTTAAGAAGTCGTGGAGACTTAGGAAGTATTAATTTGGAAGGAGGCGGCCGTGGCCTAAGAAAGAATTAAGCCACGAAGGCAGGTGAGTAGTAACTTGGATATTTAAATGAACTGTTTAATAACTGCTTTGAGGTATTTCGATGTCATTATGTATTTGGGGAAATATTTACATGTATGACATATGCACTGAAATTGGAATTGCCTTGAATATCTTGCTAAGTTATTTTTTTCTTCAATTATTGAAATTTTACTGCATTTGAGTAATCCCTTTATAAAGACGAAAGGAATATTGTATTGTTTGCATCCTATTATCGTGTGCTGTAATAGTTATTATGGGTTAATCAGCTGGTATTACAACAATGTACTTCTACGCCAGACTGATATACAAAAACTACGTTCAAAAGAGATGAAGCCAAAATTGTATGTCATGCATACGATCACCGAAATATAAACGAGTGCAGCGTTGACATATATGTCAAAAATAAAAGTGAAGGGCATTTTATATGTATATTTTTTACAGCTCGTTTAATACATAAAGAAGAATGAACATTATGAACATTTGGAAGAATGAGATGAATGAAAGTTAAAATATGATTTTTTTGTGAAGAATACATTTATGTATATTTTTTTTACAACATATATAAAGAAGAATGAACATTATGAACATTTGGAAGAATGAGAAATGATAGTACAAATATGTAAAGTGAAAAGAGTATGTTCTTGTATATCTTTATGTATTGTTGAAGGGTATTATTTGTATGTTGTCGTTATGGGGGTATTAATATTTAAATTTGTATTCATTTGTGTAGGATGTGTAGTGATATAAATAATGTTACATTTTATTTTAAATTATTTATATCAGGGGCGATTGTAACGATTCGATCCCATAGCTGTTATATTTAAAGGGTTATTCATTTATTATCATGTTATTATTATTATTATTAACTAGTACATCCATGAGATGATTTTTATATCAGATAATTGTAAGCGGTTTTGATTATTATATTCAATTAGATTTTTATTAACAATTACTTGTAAAGAGACGAAGTATTATATATTGCAACAAGACTGGCGATATGGACTAACCCTGTGCGTCACAAACTGAACGACGTAGTAAGAATTACACCACGGCTAACTGCGTCATTTTCCTGAGATGTTAAGAAACCCACAATGGTGTAACCAACACGCCATTTTCTACGGTATATACGCGTCAATATATATTGCAAGTTATGAGTCAAGAATGGAGAAGGCTAAGAGAGAGGGAAGCTGTGACACCACGTGACAAGGAAGTCATTAGTATTTGTACCTGCAACATCGGACAAGAATGGCATTAATCTACAGCTCTTAATGAAGGAAGGAAGTTGTAACCTTGCTTTCTGGGTCCTAATGGACTGAGCACCGAGAGTCGACACTGAACGATGTCTTGCCGACATCTATATCAATACATAATGGGTTATATCCCTGATCAAGAGTCTTTCTACAGATGGCAACGTACTTAATGAGGATATTTCATAGTAAATGAGATATCACATCATTTTTTTAAACATAAGCGACGTAACATGGAGATCATCGATCATTTCTTAAATATGACGAATCTTCGACTGGGTGAGCCAACAATTCAATAAAACTATCGTCTCTATTATAATTTAACTTCATTTAACTTTCAATTCATTTTAATATTCATTTTCTTTTAAATAATTAATTGCCGCATTGAGTAATTTTAAATTCAATTGTGTGACTATCACTATTCTGTTTTATTAGTATTTTGTTCTTGAGTAAATAAATTCATTTCCTTTAACGTAATGCCTATTTCTTTCATTGTAGTTGGTACATTAAGGCAATCATACTCCTTGATTAAATACGGATTGGTTAGATGACTTTGTCTCACTACGGCCCGGGTAAGTGGTTCTCGACTCTACTGCTGATAGCCGAGGTTAAATCAATAAATTTCGATTCACTATCTTAAATAGGAATCTGGCGCTCAACAACTTATTATATTACACTATCACAGGTAAGGTCACACCACAGTGTATATTATTTATTCATATCATGTTTGTTTTATTGAACCACAATAGTCATCACCACGTTTAGTTAACACATTAGAAATGTTACACTGTGTACCTCTTGCAACCAGAACAAATTATGGTGGTTTTGTGAACTTTGTTGTACTTTTTCCCTTACCACGGTGTACAACATGACGAGGCACACTAACTACCAACGAGGGCGGGGTTTCCGTGCCCACCAAAAGGAAATTGTTAATATCTTATAATAGTTAATTATGCTACGGGCCTATAATGGCAATAATTAAGACACGAGTATGTTTATAAAACGAGCGTACGAGAGTTTTTATTTTATTTCCATACGAGTGTCTTAATTACCATTAGAGGCGAGTTGCGTACGACATTTTATGTTCGACGATAATTATAACTAGTTTAAGTTCGAACATAAATATTCATACATATCTGTCGAGATTCCGCCAGTTTTATGTACTGAACAGAGCGCATTGGTGGATTGTTTGAAATACACAGTAAGACAGTAAGCTTTTGCTTCTCTTTGCTGTAGTTCATCTCTTCCTTTTTTCGCAAACACCAACAGTGATCTCCTGATTTCTCTTTGTTGGTATATGTTTCTTACACTACCTGTAAGTCTGTTCTAGATATATATCTTCCATGACCCACCTAGCGTCATCTAGCAGCGAATCTCTGAAGTTCCTCAATTTTTCCCTGCACAAGAGGACTTCCTTACCAATCTAGCCACCAGATCTCGTCGCTATCACCAGTTATCTCCGTGATCAAGAGAACTTCGTCTACTTTCTCACCCACCAGGCTGCGCTAGTGACGCCTGCTATCAACTCTTTGAAGACCATTTCATCAAGAGAAATTATTATTTCAAAGTTGGCTATTCTTATATGTATTCCTTTTGTCTCTTACCCCCACCTTTTTCCCCTTCCCTGGTCTCTCCGCGCTCCGTTGAGCTGGTCTCACTTGTGCGTCTGAAGTCGAACCAGTCAGTTGGAGCTTAACTAAAGCTCGCCTCCTCTACTCTAGAGGCAAACTTTTAAATTCGACGCCATGTTCGAGTTTTAGAATCAACCGTCTACAGCATCATCGCCTTCTTCATGAAGCAAAAATAAATCCATTGATAAGGTTTTCACTACTTGTTGCATTTGAGCAAGAACTCTTTAGTTATTAACTTATTCAAGTCTCTCTTAGCTTTGATAGCTAATTCTAACTGGCCAGTACGGCAAGCATAGCTCGCTACGCCAGCTTCCGGCTTGTGGAGATTCTCTCTACCACTTTTGGTTGGTTTTTCAAAAGTTAAGTGTTTCTCATTGTCTAAACTTTTAGTCGGCGCCTTGCTGGGTAAAAGCTTAGTCATTTCTAAATGCAACCATTGGTACTCTTACCAAAATTATTCCCAAGGGTATAATTGCTTTATCCCTATCCTTCTTGGAAGCATTCGGTCGCTCTTTAGAAATTCTACAATTTCAAGAACTAAAATATCACGACTGATTCAAATTATTTGTATTCTTCAAAATACTTGTTTAGAAACAAAGTCCTTTGAACAGATACACAATAAATCTGTTACTCTTTGTCTTGCCAGACCACCACCCTTCCCCATAGTAGGTATATTTATGCTTGAGAGGGAATACGCTATAGCAGCTTTCTTGCGAATAGCCCAAGTTCCAGCTGCGTTTCCTGTTAGCTTCGCCCAGGTCCCTACCCACTTTAGGTGTCGGAAAGCGGATTTGCAGTGGCAGCTGCCTTTGAGTATACTTAAAGTTAAAATTATAACTTCTGTTGGACTTTCGTCCTATTTCTCCATCCTTTTTCTCCAGTCCAAAACCCACTTCTTTTTCTTCATCATCTTCCCTTGGGGGTTAGGTTATTCCCAAGCTAATAATCTACCCGCGCATGGGACGCATAGAATGCCTTGTATTTGACCATGGCCTCCTGGAATACCTCAGTATGACACTCGCCACGCAGTGAAATTTAAACTTGGAACTCGGCGCAGGTGCGATGCTAGCCTTACCTAATTGGTCAAACAACTGTTTCTTGAGCTCTGATTGCTGATTGGTGGGAGAAACGGTTCCATAATGAAAACTTTTACTATAATGAGCCTGATTATAGTAGTTTTCTGACATAATATTTACATGTCGACATCGTCGATCATAAAAGAATTAACCATTCAAAAGAGTAAATGTATGGCTAGGTAACCGGATTAAAAATAGACAACGTTCTGCACAGTGAGCGTAGAAAAGGAATACCATGAATTAACCGTATGGCGTAAAGATGATAATAATAATAATGTTATTGGTTTTACGTCCCTTTTAACTACTGTGGCTTTTAGAGACGCCGGGGTACCGGAATGTTGCCCCGAAGGGGATCTTTAACGTGCCAGTAAATGTACTGACACGGCTCCCTCGCATCCGCAAAGATGAAACTGGTAAGCACGAAAAACCCCCGTTGGTATTCCTAGGGTTAATGGAGATAGGATTTGGGTTTGATGCAGCCGTGACCTTAAGTTAGCTACCACCCCGGCATTCGCCTGGAGAAGTGGGAAACCACGAAAAAAATCATTTCCATAATGACTGGGGTAGGAATCGAACCCGTCTCTTTTCGCAGTTTTGCTTCACGAGGCTGAGTGTACCGCGTTTCCAGCCCTCAGACCAGATTTATATTTCTTGACAGCCAAGAATGCTAGCCACTACGTAACGAGGAGGTCTTGCTTCGTATTAGGTGCTTGGGGTATCTACGGTCATCAGCCTTGATTACTTGGGTGTGGGTCGAATTAGACGCATAACCTCAGTTTTTATCATTTCAATTGATCTTGTCGACTTCATCGTTATGCTTTGGTCTACCGTTATGCGTTACGGTTACGGCGTGTATGACGTCATGATGTTGTTCAGTGCATATGCACCGAATCTGAGTTTACTCCTGGGGTCTGGCGTTATGCGATTCGGAGACTGCGAGTGCGTGACGTCATGCAGCAGAGTGCACGGGAAGCCAGGGTAATGGAGTCTGTTGAAAGAGTCCTAGGGGTTCGAGCGAAGCGAAAGCCCTCCTGAGCCTTTCTAACATGTGTAGCAATTGTAGCATGCGTCATTTGAAATGATATAAAGTCTAGTCTCTTAAGACTGACTATCTTTTTTGTGGTGAATGTAGTAGTGTGTATGTAGCTCTAACTATAAGAGGTCAGGTATGGGATAGGTGCCCCCTGGAGAGAGATATATATATATATATACACTGGTCAAAACAATTAGGGGATCAGGTGAGATCATACAAACGATACATATGGTAACGTCTTTTATTCAGAGTTCGATTGCAATTGTAATTTGAGTGTGCCACAGTACGATATTGTGCTGTCTCAACTCTTTACTGGAGGTTTATATGGCGTTTACGTAGAGCGAGGCACCGTGGGACTACCATAATAGTGAAAAAGTAATTCTCGTTGCCCTCTAATATGGTGTGTGATCACCTCGGACGGCCATGACAGTTGCACACCTGCGTGACATGGACAGTATAAGGTTATCAATCAGTTCTTGAGGGATATTTGGCCGTTCTTCCATGAGTGCAATATCCAGCTCGGCAACCGTTGTGGGAGGTGCTGGTCTGGCTGCATTGCGTCTGCCAAGTGCATCCCAGACATGCTCAATCGGGTTTAAGTCCGGTGAACAAGCTGGCCACTCTATTCGTTCAATGCCCTCGTCGTCAAGCATGTTGTCCACCAGTGCAGCTCTGTGGGTACGTGAGTTATCGTCCACCAGAATGAATCTATCGCCTATGGCACCAGCGTAGGGCAAAACAAACGGTCGAAGGATCTCGTCTAGATACCTCTGAGCCGTCAAAGCACCATTCTGAACGATATAGAGGTCCGTACGTCCACCAATACTGACTCCTGCCCACACCACCATAATATGGTGCTGTGTCCTGCACATAAGCGGGATTGTTCCGAGTTCCATGTTCTCTCCAGATGAGGGAACGACGATTGTCCGGCTGAACACAAAATCTTGACTCATCAGTGAACAAAACCCGGCGCCATTCGTTACGACGCCAATCATGATGTTCCTCCGCCCAGTTTCTGCGGGTTAAACGGTGGCGTGGTTTTAATGGGGCACACACCATAGGCCTCCGTGCGTAGAGGCCACTTTCCCGAAGGCGATTTCGGACTGTTTGTGTTGATATTGCGCGTCCTGTTGCCGCCTGGAGGGTGCGTTGCAGCTGAGTTGCATTCAGCCTCCTGTCTCGACGGGCTGTTAACCGGAGATAACGGTCATCTCTTACTGATGTTACCCGTGGACGACCTTGGCCTGGCCTTCTTTTAACGGTTCCTGTTGTCAGAAATCGCGTCCAGGTTCTGGAAATTACACTTGGGGACACTCCAATAGCTGCAGCCACCTCCCTCTGGGTCTGTCCCGCTTCCAACCTTCCTATGGCTCTCCACGCCATGCTTTCGGGTAAGTCACGTTGTTGTTGCATTGCACTGCCTACTCACTACACTATCTGAACCCAACTGCTTGTGTCATTCGTTTGGTAGAGTAAACACAAGCCCACACCAACCCCCTCTACAGCAACTTTCTGTTATTACCACTATCTCGGTTGCCGTAATGTTTTTGTCTCCACTTCGTAGAACCGACAGACAGACGTCGAACCATTTTAGGTCATTCTGCCAATGACAATACGTCACAACCTAAATATCTCAACTGATCCCCTAATTGTTTTGACCAGTGTATATATAGAGAGAGTAGAAGAAAGCAACACTCAGGATAGGCGTTGTCAGCACCGGGATTTGAACCACAGAACTGCAGACTTGATGCAGCACACCATCGCAGTCATGGTCAGCGATTTATACGCCGTGTTGGTTTTGACTTTTCGGCTATTTTGCAAACAGTATCCTCAATACTTTTGCCTGGTCTTCTGCACGGTTTTGCCTAGATGCACCATGTCAGGCTCATCAGCGGGCTCTTGGTAGCCATGCCCGGACTGCCGTTAGGGTAGTGGGCCATACACTACGTCCCCTTATAAGAAGCGCATATGTAGAGGGGAGAAAAACTGTAAGATATCTACAAATAGGGCAGTGACAATTATTGGGAGTAATTGTAGGTATGGTAGTGATTTTTTGAACTATTTTGTCTTGTATATGTTTGGAACAGATGATGCTCGCTTCACGAGCGAAACCTGTCATCCCTTGGTTTTCTCCCTCTTCTGTAGTCCAAAACAAATATGTATACATATACGTTAAGAACCACGTAAAACTCACTTCGAATATGCGAATCGAACCAGCCTTTTCTCAGTTTCGCTTCACGAGGTAGACCGTACAATTCCACCAGCCTTCATACCAGAATTGAATTTTCTGGCAGAGCCTGAAATCAAACCCGTACCTCTGGGGTGACAAGAATGCTAGCCGCAATGCGCCACAAGCACCAAGAAACAAGACTATAAAATAATATAACATTCAACAGCTTCAAGAAAGTGAATTCCCCCCTGGGAAACAGAACTTCAAAGATCACACAAATGATATTAATATCTTCCTTTGAGGCAGAAGAGAAATTATTGGATAATTAGATTCTGCTCGTGTTTGTTAGAAAGAAATTGTAGACTTCTTATTCTTGTATACGTATTTGGTTACAACGTTGTTTTGTTATAGGTACAGTCCTCTGCGGATAAACAAAACTTATCTGCAACCGCACGAATATTAACCGCATCCGCACGACTCTTATCCGCTTCCGCTGACATTAGAATAAAAAATGTATTTTATTAGATAAAGCATAAAGCAACACATTTAGACGCGTTCCCCTAAGCTAGGGGTTCTCAACCTGTGATACGCGGGTACGCGGCAGGCCATCCTTCTACTCGATCCACGTGCGCAGTAAGCTTCGTGCCGTGACTACTGTGTGAGTTATTTACGGCGCGTGTATTTGAACTCCACAAAGAATTGCATCTTTTCTTTACCGAGCACAATTCTAATTTATCATCAGTACTCAATGACTTTGGTTGGCTTTTAAAATTGGCCTATTTAAATGATATTCTTGAAAAACTGAACATTTGGGATAAGTGTATGCAAGGTATTGTTTCTGATATGTTCTATGTTGAAATGAAAACTAACGCAATGATGCAAAAATCACCCTTTGGGAAAAGGAACTGAAAAACAACAACTATATTTTGTTTTATTAAAATATATTTCCTTATAAAATTACAAAGGTTAAACCATACTAACTAAATACCTTTTACATTTTTAATAACCATTATTACTATCTAAGAAAGGTTAGTTGGGGGTACGCAGGATTTTTATTTTTTTTGAAGGGGTACGATGGTTGAAAAAGGTTGAGAACCCCTGCCCTTGGATATGTGTGAATCGCAAGATAATGTTGACTGAGTTTTGTCCCTCTGAGTAACGGTAAGTGGAACAGTGGGTGGCTAATTATAGGACTGACTTAGTCGTCGGATATACCCACGCAGGCAAGCGCAGGTATAAAGGACTCAGTTTTTTTGGCATAAGTCAACACTAATTGAGGGTATTTCCATGACTTGATTCTCTCACGTCCGTATTATTCTGATACAATCCAAGCGAACGCAAATAACGAAATAACAAGAATCGGAAAGACTCAGATCTTAGCAAAAACCAAAATAATTTTTTAAAAAAGTGATGGACTTTGTATCATTTTAAATGCTACAAATGCTGAAAAATGCTAGAAAGGCTGGAAGCTCGAAGCCAAAGACTCTTGACATGTTAGAAAATTATCTGCATAATACTGATCTTCCTTTATAATACTTTACCTTGTTTCAAATTACTCGCGAACGGCAAGTGCAAACCAAGAACAAAGCAAGGTCAAGCGCGCGGGATGCCGTCACGCTCACCAGAGCGCGCGGGGACGTGCCCCCTTCCATCCAGTCTAAAAACACTTATAGTGGGCGATAATTAAAGATAAGAGATATGCTCTCGCGGACTTTTTTGTAGAACTTTCCGTGCTGAACAATTCTTACGCTCACAGTATATTGATATTTTTAACGGTTTGCCCAGCGTAAGCTTAAGAAGCGCACGGACACCAAGTTTGTTTTCGACTTTTTCACTGAAATCGTTACTGCTCGGCTTCCTTTGATCATACATAAATTATTTTCTACAGAATCTTTCCTCGAGATATCCTTTACAGAATGGTGAAAGCCGAATCAAAAACCTTCCAGTGGTTCTCGAGATTACCCGTGACATCCAAGAATCGGGGATTTTTGTCTTATACTAACGAAGTAGAGATTGTCGGGGAACGCATGCACCAAGCGGTACTATGACGTCACACGCCTCAGTGCATCTGGGTACATTTCGTCCCGTCACCGTAACGTAACGCCAGACCCCAGAGTCACGACGAAGTCGACAAGATTATTTAAAATGATAAAAATCCAGCTGAACGTTTTATTCTAAAAAATATCCGCAAATGTACTCTAAATATTATTCGCAGCTTATCCGCTATCCGCAAAGCCATACAAACTATAACCGCATGGCTAAAAAAGGTTGTGGATATCCGCGAGTTTATGCACGGATATCCGCATCCAGGCAGGACTTTACTGAAAGGAACAATAAAATAAAAGCGTCGTTTCTTCTTGACCGTTTCGCCCACTTTGGGGTATGATAGATCAATCAGTGTTTAGTGGATAGTGTTTTCCTGACCTCCCAGTATATTTCCATCCTTTCAGATCTTGCCGTCCAGTCTTCTTCAGAAATTCTGTATAGTTGTTTGGCCTTGACCCTGTCCTGCAACCTCTTCATTTTATCTTTGGTTATATGCTTCGCAGATCGATCTTCAAGCATCCCAGCCTTGGCTTAGTACCATTAACATTGAAGACCATCAACTCAATAAAACTACTAAATTTAACTACCTTGGTACTCTCATCACTTCGGATGGCGAAACTATTCTCGATGCCCGAGCACGAGTAAATGCTGCGTTGGCTGAAATGGCACCAAGTCACTGGAGTTCTGTGTGATAAGAAAATACCTATCCACCTGAAAGGAAAATTTTACAAGACCATGATAAGGCCAGTGGCACTCTACGGCACAGAATGATGGCCAGCTTCATCCAAACACGAACAAGCCCTACATGGTATGGAAATTAAAATGCTGCGTTGGTCCATGGGTATTAGAAGACTTGACCATGTCAGAAATGAACATGTAAGAAGCAAATGGAAATTACAACAATTAAATACAAAATGAGGGAAGCACTTCTTCGCTGGTATGGGCATGTCACTAGAAGTGATGAGAACTCGGTGATAAAAACGGCCCTCGATACAATCCAGGAGGACATGGACCCCGTGGGAGCCCAAAGAAACGATGGATGGATAGAATCAGTGAAGACCTACCGGTGTGCGTTCTCAAACCTGAAGATGCGCTGGACAGGAAGAAGTGGCGAACAACCAAGCAAGCGGACCGTGCAGCAACGCGGGAGATAGGCTAGGAAAGAAGAAGAGTTTTTAAGGGACAGAACAACGAGGCCATCTTCCCCAATTGTTGAACTTCGATGTGCTCTAAGAATAGTAAATTGTGTATCATCATCATGATGATCATCATCATTATGTTCATTTCACCACATAAATGGGACATATCAACATATCGAGCGAACAATGGAACAGGTCTCCAAGATGACTGCCTTCTGCATGATATGTAGACCTGGATGTATTCCCAATATTTGTAGATTGCGAGCCAATGATTTAGGGATGATGCTGGTAGAAGAAATGACTATGGGCAGAACCACTACACTTTCCTGTCTCCACATTTGCCGTATTTCTTCAGCCAAGGGCAGATATTTGATGATCTTATCACAGCAGGTTTGTTGCAGATTATGGGAATTGGGCACTGCAATATCAATGAGGAAGGTTCTCTTCTGCACCTTGTCCACAAGAACGATATCTGGCCGGTTGGCTGGTGTGGTTTTATCGGTAATAACTGATCGGTCCCATAACAACTTGTGACTAGGATTTTCCAAAACGGCATCAGGAATATGCTGATAGTAAGGCAAAGTATTTTCATATAATAAGTGCTTTTGAGCAAGGTGTAGGTGCATTATTTTGGCCACTTGGTTGTGCCTTTTCATGTAATCAGTACAGGAGATTGCTTGGCAGCCTCCTGAGATATGTTGAATTGTTTTCGGTTCTAGTTGGCATCTTCGCATTTATCATCCTGAATATTTGCCTTAACTATATATTTAAGATAGTTTTTGGTAACCACAACTTGATCCTGGATTGGATCATTATTATTAATCAGAAGCAAATATTGCAGATCTTGTGATCAGTTTTTTTTGGTGCCAAGTAGCCTAAGGTAAGTGCTAAGAAAGTGGCAAATTTTAAGGTGGGAGGGGTGCTAGATATTTCATATTTCATGTTCCATCATGACAGAAAAAGTTTGAGAACAGGAGTTGACCAAGGGAGGTCGAAAGAAAAGTAGAAAGAGCGGAGCCCGCCAAAAGTAAGTGGAAACAATACCGGACTCAGCGGGGATCCCATGGTCACTACTAGTTGTGAACAGAGCAAGGGGAGTAGTATATATATAGCAGAGTGTTATTTTGGCGAATGCTTAAACCAGGATTATCGCCGTCCAACGCTCGTTAAATGGCTCAGTGTTTATTCAGCTCCACAATACTTACATACACACTTCATCTCTCAGGGATAATTACAAACCTGTTGTTCTGAAACCTCTCGCCTCCCCGAGCCCGCGCACAGTAGGCAAATATAGCCGGAACGTAATTCAGACTTACAACTCATCTCTCCTACATACTCGTACAATTACATATACATTTTATTGTTTTAGTTTATACTTTTAATTATAATTTGAAAGGGCTTATCATTCCTGTCGTAGTATCTATTCATCTAAGTGCCTCTCCAAGAACCTCAAACTCAGACACTATAACTCCGTCGTCAAGCCATCTGTTCTGTATGCTTCTGAGTGCCTTGTAATAACCAGAAAGGGTCCACTCAGAAAACTGGAGTTAAAAGAGAGGAAGATCCTGAGGAGGATATTAGGTCCAATTAGAGAGGAAGGAGGCATTTACAGAATCCGTCATAATGTTGAATTGTATGACCACCAGGAGGACATCATCACGTCTATAAGGAAAAGACGCCTGGCCTTTTATGGACACTTGGCACGTCTGGATTCTGAAAGACTCAGCAAAAGGATATTCACAGTAACAGGAAGAGGCAAGGTTTCTACGAACAGATGGATTGCGTCAGTTAAGTCAGATATGGAACAACTAGATATCCCACTGGAACAATCTCGTGACCGTCTCATGTTCCGTCAGGTCATCCGACAGGGCGTTTTCCCAACGTCCCTTAAAAGTAAGAAGACTACAGGAGCTAAGTGGACAGAAGAAAGAAGACTGATTCACAGTCAGAAAATGAGGGACTATTGGAAGAAGAAGAAGAAGAAAGCAACAACTTTACCGAAGAGTAGATACGAGCCCCGTGGTCCTAAGTAGGCCAAAACGATAAAGAAGAAGAAGAATAATTTGTCATATTTTTTTTCATATCGAACATTCATCATTCGACTCTTAAAAGTACGCGGCTTGGGTGGCGTAGTATGTAGCATGCTGAGATCGCCGGTTCAAACATGGCTGAAGTCGTCAGATTTTTAAGAACGTTAAAAATTCATCAGTATGCCTTCGGGCGGACCCATGTCATAGATGTATTGCATGTAAAAGAACCTTCCACTAACTACAATTGTGTGAAGTTAAATTTGTAGGTTAGATTTGATAAACGCTCTATTAAGTTCCAACGTTCGCCGACAGGTGCAGGTTGCGGTGCTATCTAGTAGACAAGTTCGCGGCTAAGTGTCGTTGACTGTAGAATTTGGTAGCAAAACTAGGTACTACTTGAAATTGATCGTCTGCAGTCCTTACCTGAATTATAGAAAACATACTAATACAGCCATCACAATTAACACTGGTTATCAGACAGATTGTACACACCCAAAATGACCACGTTGTCGTAGCCCCTAAACTAAGGAACCAATACATCGTCAGTATTTTTATTCTGAACTTGCTGAACCCGGCATTCGTTGCAATGCCAATCAAAGAAAGTGTTGGCGTTGTAACATTGCTTGTTGAAGTGCTTTTGGATTCCCAATATGTTTTTCTTTTTCCGTT
Organism: Meconema thalassinum; assembly: GCA_946902985.2. Classification (NCBI taxonomy): domain Eukaryota; kingdom Metazoa; phylum Arthropoda; class Insecta; order Orthoptera; family Tettigoniidae; genus Meconema; species Meconema thalassinum. Next base: position 158,593,262 of record OX336398.1, on the reverse strand, counting down.
AACCACTTCTAGACTATTGCAAAATTGATTTACTATCTCAAAAAAAATCATGGGAGCATGCTCAACAACTCAAACAAAGTTTCATAGCAATCGGATGGATGGTATATGAACGCATACGTGACTTTGTTTAAACGATTTGCGTGCCGTCGCTCATTTGTTGAATCAGCTTGTGCGATACCTATTGTAAAGTGGACTTACTAAGCCAGAAACCTTCCCTGAAGTGTACACAACATCTCATCCAAGTTTCATCGCTATCGGACGAATGGTATGTGAACGCATACATGACGTCATCGCTCATTTGATGAATCTACTCGTGCGCTACCTATTAACATGGATTTACTAAGCCAGAAACCTTGCCTGTAGTGTACACAACCTCTCACCCAAGTTTCATCGCTATCGGACGAATAGTATGTGAACGCATACAGGACTTTGTTGGAATGCTTCGCCCGTCGTCGCTCATTTGTTGAATCTACTCGTACGCTACCTATTGTTGAGTGGATTCACTAAGCCAGAAACTTTACCTGAAGGGTACAGAACTTCTCACCCAAGTTTCATCGCAATGGGATGAATGGTATATGAACTAATGTGGAACTCTCATCCAACAAACGCACGCCATTTTTTTGAAGCTACTCGCGCGCCATCCATTGGAAATTGGATTTACCACGCCTATAACTTTTCCGGGACTGTGCACAACAACTCACCAAAAATTTGATCGCAATCGGACGAATTGTATATGAATGCATCGCCATTATGCATTTGTTTAAACTACTCGCGCGCTATCTATTGTGAAAAGGATTAACTATGCCTATGGCCATACCGGAAGTGTTTACAACAACTACCAAAATTTGATCGCAATCGGATGAATGGTTTATGAACGCATAAAAGACGAACAGACGGACATTCTTTCATATATATAAGATTGGGCTGAGGAAGACTTCGATGTCAGCACGAAAGATGTACAATGATATACAAGGTGTAACAAAATATGTGGGAAAGCTCCGGAGATTCTATAGAGGATCTGACAACAAGCAAAACATGTCCTGTAAACATATGGTGTATTTGTTTTAGTTTCCATGTTACAAGCATTGTTTGTGGTGTGCATAACACAGACGGCGGCACAATGCTAGTTGGTCATTTGTGGAGGGCACACAGGCCACTTATACGTTTCGTCGCTATTCAAGTCTGTGTGCATTCCCAAACAAATGGATAGGGCGTCAGGGACCGACACCGTGGCCTGCTCGTTCTCCCGATCTCAACCCATTAGCCTTCTACTTGTGGGGTCATTTAAAGGTCATGGTGAATGGCACACCTATTCATACCGTGGACACGCTGCGTTAGTGAATAGAGCATGGATGTCAGCAGATACGACAGATGCCGGGAATATGTGAGACAGTCAATGATGAGACGCATCGAGGCCTGCATTACAGCTCGTGGTAGCCATTTTGAGCACTTTCTGTAAGTAGTAACGTACCCTTCAAGCGGCTTCGGTGGCGTAGTCTGTAGCATGCTGAGCTTCTATGCCCAAGATAGCCGTCGGATTTTTTAAAAGCGTTAAAGATCCCTCAGTATGCCTTCCTTCGGAGGGGAAGTAAAGCCGGCGGTCCCATGTCATAGATTTATGGCATGTTAAAGAACCTTCCACTAATTACACCTGTGTGAAGCTAAATTGGATAGGTTAAGAATATAAACAACGCCCTTAGGTTTCTACATTCGTTGCCAAGAGTCGACCGTGGTGACGTCTAGTAGCTAAGTTCTGAACTTGGCCTAGTAGTCGTTGACGGTGGCGCTTGGTGGCAAAAGTAGGAACTATTTGAAAAATTCTAAGTTGCAGTCTGCAGATAACACACACTAATACAGTTATCACAATTAACACCGGTTATCAGACAGATTCTACACACACCCAAAGTACACGGGGCTACATGACCGCGTTGTCGCAGCCCCTAAACTTAAGAACCAACCCACGTACCCTTCAATACAAATGACCAACCTGCATGGTGAAGCGGTCTGTGTTATATCCACCACAGACAATGCTTGTAGCACGGAAACTAAAACAAATACCCCAAATGTTTACAGGACATGTTTTGCTTGTTATCAGGTCCTCTATCGAATCCCCGGAACTTTCCTATATATTTAGTTACACCCTATAATAGACAAGCTGTACCCGGCATGCTTTGCAATGCCAATCAAGAAAGTGCTGGGTTTGTCATTTTGTTTGTTGAAGTGCTTTTGGATACACAATACTTCGTTTTCTTTTTCCGTTGACTGCCTTCAAACTATTGTAAAATTTATTTACTAATTCAGAAACATTCGTGGGAGCGTGCACAACAACTCACCTAAGTTACATCGCAATCGGATGAATGGTATATGAACGCATAAAGGACAAACACACCCAGACAGACAATCACGTAACATTTATTTTAGCCTACGTTTCACAGTTTGTAAAAAAATGAGGAAAAAGTAGACTTATGAGATCGATCATGGGAGCTATTCCGAAATTGGCACAGATGTAGATAATAGTATTACAGTTTAATTTCCAGGAGGCCATACATGACAGTGTTGCCAAAATGATTCTAAGCTTGCTGATAGGTCCAATTTTTAAATACATGTGACTTCTATACTAACAATGGATTTTCCCAAAATTGCCACAACAATAGATAATATCAACTTAATATGTCATTATTTCTGAGCAACACATGCATGACATTGTTGCCAACATGATTTTACGCACGCTGATAGATCCAATGTTTAACTGCATGGCACGTCCATGCAATTCATTGGACAACAACCAAATTTTGTATGTGCATTCTATACCTTAAGAGATGGAACTAGGAATAGATTCAGTCACCAGGGCTGCCAACTGTAGTACTCTATTAGGCTAGACTATGACAGGTATATTTCAATCTAATTAAAAATTTCGGTCATATCAACTTAATTTCGTCATTATTCTAGATAGGTCCATATAGATTAATCATTGGCATGCATCTTAAATATTAAGAAAAGTAGGCTCTTTAGTTCGTCACGAAACTTCTTGTTATAGTGATATATTTTAATTCAAGTATTGATTGACGTATATGTTAACTTTAGAGTAGAGGAGGGTAGGAGAGTTGGCGCAAGCCTGGGTACTAGTCCGGATCTCAAGGGAAGAACTACAATAAATTCAACTGAAAACCACTCATAATCGAATTTGCATAATCATGGCCTACTGCACGCGGTCAATACTACTAGTAGTCTTTTGATTGCCGGCAATGTCCAACATCTTTTCCTACTCCAAAGCGCAGGTTTTTCTCTTTCCTGTTTTAAACTCTTTGGCGGAGACTGCTTATCATGCTCGTTACATGTGGCCATGCTTCAATGAAAACAAAACAGCTGCCAAGTGGAGGAGATGACTTGATGGCAGAAGAATACCAAACACGAAGCAACGAATCTAGGGAATGCATAGTGTTCGCTTTGCGAATGTTTTTTGTTGGCTATGTTTCCCTTACGGTGTGAAACACACGTTCAATTTTCTGCCCCATTATTTTTTTATTTCGTGAATTGCAGTCTGAACGCGGTGTTCTGATTTGTTTAATATTGGTGTTTCAATTTAATTGCTTTTCTGTAATATTCATGTCAACTCACCTTTTTTCTGTAGTGTCTTTCTAGACGTACCATACCGTCACATTTTCTCACGAGCACTGAGCTCTCTCCAGCGGTAACGCTCGCAATGTGCATGGGGCTGTGCTGTGATTGGCTGCTCTCTCGCCACACCTTCATGCTAGAAGGTTCGGCGCGCTGACGTCACTACCGCTATATAGCCTGAGGTCTCCCGGCCTACAGTGCCTACTCTCGTCCACTCTTCTCAACTGATCACATCTGCTCACGTCATCCCTGCTGGGGTTACTGCCCTCTCGGGGTACCTCTGGCTGCCGGAGTCTCTTCTCCGCCGGCATAATCTCTCTGCTGGACCTGGCGGCCTGGCCGGGCAGTCTAAATTCATCAGCCTGCACTTCAACCAAAATCGTCAACACGGATCTACTCTGCAAATCGTAATTCTGAGGACATCATTTCACCAGCCGCAGGAGGTATTACCAAGAGCCTCTCTATGCTGGTCGCTATTTTAAGGAGAACCTATCATCATCTACTCTAGTTCCGAACCCGGAACCCTGGAACATGCCAGACTGACCTCGCACCGCCCGAGCGGGCGCACTAAATTACCGCCAGCTACTGAGGACCTCCGACTGCCGGCCTACCTTCGGAAGATGGTTAAGGAGTTCTGATACTTCTTGTATCGTACCTTTGAAGAGGTGGTACCCTTTCACTTCTTTAATTCTGCCCGGATTCTTTCCGTCAGAAGAGTATTTTATTTTAATCCACTCTGGGATGAATTTAAATTATTATGCTTCTTTTTTAGTAATTTTATATTTAATCCTTTAAAGTTAGTCACTGCTCTATTTACGTTTCCTGGAGAAACAAGTACTTTTTAATTGTTACTATTTTTTATTGTCAATTTTTAAAGTAATTTCTTTGAAGCTATCATTCCTGGCGACATATTCGCTTTATATTAAATAAATATCATTTAAATCTAAATCTTAACTTTTTGGTCTTTTCCCGCACTGTCCTTCATTATCACCTCTTGTGCCCGAAACTTCATTCTGTCTAAATCCCTTAGGATGTACCACATCCATTTGGCACACCCCTTTCCATGGTACCTCAACCCCGGATCAAACCCAGAACCTTCATTCTGAGACCGCAAATTCAATTTAAAAAAAACTGGTGCAATCTAATATTTGTTCTATACATTTCAGTACATCGTGGCTAGCGCGGGAGATCTGCGGGAAGGCGGAAACAATCCCAGCATATTATACAACTGGTTTCTTTCCGGAGAGCAGGTCTGTCTGGTGCCACAAGCAGCTTTGGTGAGTGAGTTGTTCCAACTTTTCCAGCCATGCCACCAATAATTGATGATAAACTGTTAAACTCTCGGGCGGCCTACAAAGGTCAACTCACCCGTTTTCAAAAATATTTAGCTACTCTACCGAAAGAGGAACAAAACCTTGACATTATATCCCAGCGTTTAAAAGCTTTTGAACAGGCGTACGAGAAATATGATCTCGTGCAACTTGAAATTGAAATCAAAAGTCCAGAACATCAATCAGATAGGGAAGAAGTAGAGAGTAATTACTTTGATACACATGCTCAGGCTGTGGCATTAGTTAGAACTTTGACCCTGGCGTTGAAGGTAGAAGAAACTCAAGGAAGAATTAGCGACCATGGGAACGGTATCAAACCATTGCTACCTAAAATTGAAATTCCGCACTTTTCAGGAAAGGAAGAGATGTGGCAATCATTCTTTGAATTGTTCAGTTCATTAGTACATAATAATGCCACACTTCCAGAAATTCAGAAATTTCATTACTTAAAATCCATTTTGCAGGGGCCACCCCTTCAACTTATAAGAGAACTTCCCTTAACAGGAGAAAACTATAACATTGCTATCGAGCTTCTTAAAGGCCGTTATGGCAATGAAAAATTATGTTTACAAAGGCATATTCAAGCCTTATTTAACCTGCCCACCTTGCGAGCTGAAAGCTTGTCAACACTGCGAGCCTTAAATGACACGGTCCAACTACATGTCAGAGCATTGGCACGGTTGAATCAACCGGTCGAGCATTGGGATCTATTCTTAATTCACTTGGTTACTTCTAAATTTGATTCATCAACCTTAAAGGCATGGGAGAGGGAACTAACAAATGACACGTCATATACCTATGATTCGTTGCTTACGTTTATGAATAATAGATGTCAGGTTTTGTCAGCTGTAGCCTGTCATATGTCAGGAAGTGCAGATAACAAATCTAATGTTGTGAAACCAGTCGGTGCAAAAATAAACAAATCTGCTGTCTTTACTGTTCAGCATAATTTAACGGATTGTATTCTCTGTAAAGCACCTCACAGGTTATATTCCTGCGTTGCCTTTAAAGCCCTTTCTACCGATGAAAGACGCAAATTAATAGCTCAAAAAAGATATTGCTACAACTGTTTGTCAACTAGGCATATGGTGCCTGATTGCTTATCTAAAAATACTTGCTCCCATTGCAAGGCTCAACATCATACCTTGCTTCATAGGTTTGAAAAGCCACGTCAGGCTCCTTCCCCTGGATGTTCTAAAGATGCATCCCCAGGAGCTAATGCGCAATCTTATACTCAGAGCTCTAGCTCAATTCGTAGTTCCCAGGTGCTACTATCAACCGTGTTAATAAAAGTTCAAGACTCTTCTGGTAGATGGCTTGAAGCACGTGCCCTATTGGATAATGCCGCCACCCATGACTTCATAAGTGAGCGTCTCATTAAGAAACTTGGTCTTCCCAAGCAACCTACATTAATTCAGGTTACCGGTATTAACAATAGCAATGTTAAATCTTTGCATTTTGTTCATCTTCACATCAAAGATGCTGTGAATTGTAACACAACATTGCAGTTGAATTGCCTTGCCATTGATACTATTGGCAGTAACACCCCTAGTAATTCTTTTGAAATTAGAAAGTGGCAATTTCCTCATAACATTCAGTTGGCGGATCCAACATTTAATACGAGCGCTCCGGTAGACATACTTCTCAGTGCCCAAGTATTTTGGCAATGTCTCCTTAGCTCTAAGGTTAAAATATCACCAGGAGTGTTTGTTCATCAGACCAAGCTAGGTTGGTTAGTAACGGGTCAAGTCCCTCGTAAGTCATTTCAAAATTTCTCTCAATGTCATTTTGTCAATACAAGTCTCGATTATAACTTAGAAAGATTTTGGAAAATCGAAACTATAGATTCAGTTCCACCTTCCTCGGTTGAAAATGAAATGTGTGAAAAACAGTTTCGCGAAACGACCAAACGCAATTCAGAGGGTAGATTTGTCGTAACAATGCCCCGAGTGGATAATCCACCTCTTTTATTTGAAACACACCCTAGGGCTCTTAGAGCACTCTATGCTGTGGAAAACAAATTTAAACGTGACCCTGTTGTTAAAACTCAATACTCCACGTTTATGGAGGAATATGAGGCACTTGATCACATGGAGGTTGTTACCAAGAAAGATGATGCTTCTTATACCCCATCTGAAGTCATTTACCTCAATCATCATCCAGTTTGGAAGAATGAGATTTTAAAGGAAAACATAAGAGTGGTCTTTAATGGCTCTGCATTGGATGCCAATGGTACTTCTCTGAATGACACATTATTATCAGGCCCTCCTATTCAATCTGACATTTCTTCTGTCTTGATGAATTTTCGCTTGTTCCCTATCGCAGTGATATCTGATATCAAGCAAATGTATAGGCAGATTTTGGTCGATCAACAACAGTGCGACCTTCAGAGAATTCTTTGGCGCGACGAGCCTACTAAACCTGTCAAGATTTTTCGGCTAAAAACCTTAACCTATGGACTAAAGCCCTCTGCTTTTTTAGCCATACGTACGTTGAAATTACTTGCTGAACAGGATGGCCCGTTGTATTCTCCTAAGGCTTCTGAAGTGTTAAAATCATCATTTTACGTTGACGATTTTCTTCATTCATTTGAGTCAGTATCTGAAGCACTACAGGTCTCTAAAGATTTGACAGCTTTGCCTTTGGGAGGCGGATTTTCCTTGTGCAAGTGGAACTCTAATTCGGAAGAATTTCTTTCTAAATTTCCATTAACTTCAGTCTATAACGACTCAGTAGAGCTTCTTCAAGAAAGTAATTCTATCAAAACTCTAGTCATCTATTGGAGTCCTCAAAAGGATTTTTTCTTTTTCAAAATTAATCTCAGTGACATCAAACCGCAAACTAAGCGGCAAATTTTGTCTGAGATTGCAAAGATATTTGATCCTCTCCAATTTTTGGCGCCAATTATTGTCACAGCAAAGCTTTTCATGCCGGACCTTTGGTCCTTGAAAACTGGTTGGGATGAACCAGTTCCTTCAGAGTTGCAAAAAAATTGGATTTCTTATAGAAATAGCTTGGAAGATCTCTCCAATGTCATTATCCCGCGAATGATTATTCCCTTTCCCTCTTGTGGAGGATATGAACTTCACATCTTTGCCGATAGCTCATTGAAAGCTTATGGGTGTTGTGCGTATATTGTTTGCCGCAATTTTGACCAGTCATATTTCTTTTCCAATTTAATTTGCGCTAAGTCAAAGGTGGCCCCTCTTAAATCCTTATCCTTGCCACGACTGGAACTTTGTGCTGCTCTTCTGGCGGTTGAATTATCGGTCAAAATCCGCCAATCTTTGAAAATCCGATTTAGCAAAACTTACTTTTGGAGTGACTCAGCCATCACGTTGGCATGGATTGCCAAACCTTCCTCGCATTGGCAGGTGTTTGTAGCTAATAGAGTGTCCAAAATTCAACAATTGTCTAACTTTGAACAATGGCATCATGTATCTGGCAAGGAGAATCCTGCAGATGTCATTTCTCGGGGATGTTCCCCTCTTATGTTGGCTAACCTGACATTATACTGGCACGGTCCCCCTTGGCTTCTGCAAGAACCTTCAGCTTGGCCAAATTTTCCTCTTCCGGAGTTATCAGACTTGCCGGATGTTGGTAAGATTACTGGATCTTCTCTTCTCGTTTCTGACTCTCCCCTTCTCTTGCAGCGATATTCCTCTTTCCATAAATTGGTGAGGGTTATGGCTTATCTCCTTCGATGGAAATATTTTGTGGTAGAACAACCCCTTTTTCCTAAGCCATATTTAACCCTTTCTGAATTAGGTTTAGCCACTACAAAAATCTTATGGCTTACTCAACAAGAAATATTCTCTGAAGAATGTCAGGTGTTGTCCCAAGGTCAATCCCTTAAGAAATCGAGTAGGCTTTCATCACTCGCCCCTTTTTTGGACACTGATGGTTTACTAAGAGTTGGAGGACGTTTATCTTTGGCTGATCTTTCCGAGGATAAAAAACACCCAATTATTCTTCCTTCAAAGCATCATGTCACTTCTCTAATCATTCGTCAGTATCATTACCAGCATCTTCATGCTGGAACTCGTACATTACTTTCTGTCATTCGTGAAAGGTATTGGCCCATAAACGGAGTCCATGAAGTTACCTCTGTTATCCGGAAGTGTATTCCATGTTGTAAATCCAACCCTAAAATTACCACTCAGCTCATGGGTGATCATCCCAACTTTAGATCTGCGCCTGCTAGACCTTTTGCCTTTACGGGGGTGGATTATTCCGGGCCTTTTGTTTACAGAAAAAATTCTCCTGAGGCCAAAAAATGTATTTTTGGAAAACTCTATATTTCGCCGTTTGTATGTATGGTCACCGGAGCAGTTCACTTAGAACTAGTTACCAACGCCTCTACTGCTTATTTTTTGGCAGCTTTTGCCAGATTTTCTGCTCGCCGAGGGCTTCCTTCAGAAGTATTCTCCGACAATGCTAAAAATTTTATCGGAGCTTCTGAGCAAATTAAGAGAGCTCTTACTCAAAATGCAGCGCTGGAAAGGATTACTGATTATGCTCACCAGAGAAATTTCAAGTGGCACTTCATCCCCCCTTATGCACCCCATCAAGGTGGACGGTGGGAGTCTTGTGTGAAACTCACCAAGAAGCACCTTAGACGTGTTTGCGGCCACACCCCCCTTTCTCATGAAGAGTTTAATTCCTTAATTATTTTTATTGAGGGCATAATTAATTCTCGTCCTTTATCACCCTTATCTAATGACCCTTCAGATCTTCTACCATTAACGCCGGGCCATTTTCTCATCGGTGGTCCATTGACTGCCTCCCCACCTTTGTTATATTCTAATTCTCAATCTTCTTTAGCCATTTCTTGGCGCAAAATTGAAAGTTTGCGCAACAATTTTTGGCGTCGCTGGAGGTTGGAATACCTCGGTTTGCTTCAGCAGCGTGGCAAATGGCTTGTTTCCTGCTCTAACCTTCAGGTGGGGGACTTGGTGCTTTTGAAAGACCCTAGTCCTCCTCTTGTTTGGAATTTGGGTAGGGTTGTTGAGTGCTTTCCTGGCAGAGATGGTAGGGTTCGCGCGGTAAAACTGCAGACTTCTGCTGGTCATTTTCTTAGGCCAATCACCATGATTGCTCCTTTGCCACGCGAGGCCTAACTTCTGCGCTTTCTTACTGAAATTTTTTCTCGCCCCTCCCAGCATGTTCGCTTTGCGAATGTTTTTTGTTGGCTATGTTTCCCTTACGGTGTGAAACACACGTTCAATTTTCTGCCCCATTATTTTTTTATTTCGTGAATTGCAGTCTGAACGCGGTGTTCTGATTTGTTTAATATTGGTGTTTCAATTTAATTGCTTTTCTGTAATATTCATGTCAACTCACCTTTTTTCTGTAGTGTCTTTCTAGACGTACCATACCGTCACATTTTCTCACGAGCACTGAGCTCTCTCCAGCGGTAACGCTCGCAATGTGCATGGGGCTGTGCTGTGATTGGCTGCTCTCTCGCCACACCTTCATGCTAGTAGGTTCGGCGCGCTGACGTCACTACCGCTATATAGCCTGAGGTCTCCCGGCCTACAGTGCCTACTCTCGTCCACTCTTCTCAACTGATCACATCTGCTCACGTCATCTCTGCTGGGGTTACTGCCCTCTCGGGGTACCTCTGGCTGCCGGAGTCTCTTCTCCGCCGGCATAATCTCTCTGCTGGACCTGGCGGCCTGGCCGGGCAGTCTAAATTCATCAGCCTGCACTTCAACCAAAATCTTCAACACGGATCTACTCTGCAAATCGTAATTCTGAGGACATCATTTCACCAGCCGCAGGAGGTATTACCAAGAGCCTCTCTATGCTGGTCACTATTTTAAGGAGAACCTATCATCATCTACTCTAGTTCCGAACCCGGAACCCTGGAACATGCCAGACTGACCTCGCACCGCCCGAGCGGGCGCACTAAATTACCGCCAGCTACTGAGGACCTCCGACTGCCGGCCTACCTTCGGAAGATGGTTAAGGAGTTCTGATACTTCTTGTATCGTACCTTTGAAGAGGTGGTACCCTTTCACTTCTTTAATTCTGCCCGGATTCTTTCCGTCAGAAGAGTATTTTATTTTAATCCACTCTGGGATGAATTTAAATTATTATGCTTCTTTTTTAGTAATTTTATATTTAATCCTTTAAAGTTAGTCACTGCTCTATTTACGTTTCCTGGAGAAACAAGTACTTTTTAATTGTTACTATTTTTTATTGTCAATTTTTAAAGTAATTTCTTTGAAGCTATCATTCCTGGCGACATATTCGCTTTATATTAAATAAATATCATTTAAATCTAAATCTTAACTTTTTGGTCTTTTCCCGCACTGTCCTTCATTATCACCTCTTGTGCCCGAAACTTCATTCTGTCTAAATCCCTTAGGATGTACCACATCCATTTGGTACACCCCTTTCCACATAGTATCTCTAACTTACATTCCTTCCAATGAGCAGAATATACCCAGCGGGAATAGTGGACTTAAAAGGAGTAGGTGAGCACTGGAAATTAGCGATATTCAGCATTTTCTTCCTATTTATTTTAAGGAAAGGGCTGGTACTTTTAAATCGATTAATTTCAATTTTCGATTAATCGAAGCAGAAAAATTGATCAATAGCTTCAAATAGCGATTTATCTACGAGTATTATAATATGAATCTACAGTATCTACTTCGTTCATTTAACTACCCTCTCACAGAAGCAAAACGGACATTTAATTAATTATAAGGCGGCTTCGGTGGATTAGTTGGTAGCATGCTGAGCTTCTATGCCCAAGATCGCGGGTTCAAACCCGGCCGAAGTCGTCGGATTTTTAAGAGCGTTAAAAATCCCTCAGTATGCCTTCCTTCGGAGGGGAAGTAAAGCCGGTGGCGGTTCCATGTCATAGATTTATGGCATGTAAAAGAACCTTCCACTAATTACACCAGTGTGAAGCTAAATTGTATAGGTTAAGAATGTAAACAACGCTCTTAGGTTCCTACGTTCGTTGCCAAGAGCCGACAGCGGTGGCGTCTGGTAGCTAAGATCTGAACTAGAAGTCGTTGACGGTGGCGTTTGGCGGCAAAAGTAGGAACTACTTGGAAATTAACGTCTGCAGTCCTTACCTGAATTAAAAACAGATGACCGCGTTGTCGCAGCCCCTAAACTTAGGAACCAACCAATCAATCATATATATTATTTCAGTAGTATAGATCCCTCCTGCGGCGCTCACAAGCGACCGTGACAAATGAGCATTCAAATGAAAGAATAGACATTAGCAGTGACTTATTGCACTATAATTTCATAAATAGCTATAATTTTTTTTAAAAATGACTTTAAAAAATGCACGAAGTGTGCGATTTGCAAACACCGTTGATGTTGGGAAATACCCTCCATAATTGCTGTCCACGGGCCGCTGTGACGCCTGATTCATGTCATATTAACATTCTGAGGTCTTTCCTTTATCCTGAAATGTAAATAGGGTTCTATTATCATTTGGTGGAAATAAAAACATAACCTTTCTTCTTAAGTGACTCATTAAAAAACCTATTGGGGGAAGTGTGGTTTATGAACGTGCGATATTTCTCGCATGGATCCGCTAGTATATATTAAATTGTATGATATATTTTCAATAATGTTACTTCTTTGTGAAAACTAGGCTAAAACAAAGTAAAACAACAATGTTCCTGTCCTAAAATGTAAACATTAAACAAGAATTCAAAATCTTTGCTGAAAACTCTTCAATTTTTTTTCTAATCCCTTCCCAATTTGGTGTTTGTCCTTATTTGGTTATTCTTAACATAAACAAAGAAGGATACTTTGTATATTTAGGCAAAACGTAACTTTTATAGATTTCTATACATCATTCCGAAATTAAGTGTAACTCAACCTAAGCGATTACCTCTCATTTATACAGGCGGCTTCGGTGGATTAGTTGGTAGCATGCTGAGCTTCTATGCCCAAGATCGCGGGTTCAAACCCGGCCGAAATCGTCAGATTTTTAAGAGCGTTAAAAATCCCACAGTATGCCTTCCATCGGAGGGGAAGTAAAGCCGGCGGCTGTCCCATGTCAGATTTATGGCATGTAAATGAACCTTCCAATAACTCAACTTTTGTGAAGCTAAAATTTATAAGTATTTATAAGTAGATTTGATAACGCTCCATTAGTTCCAAAGTTCGCTACCAGGTGCTCGTTAGCATGGCATCTAGTAGCCAAGTTCACAGCTAGGTGTCGTGTACGGTAGCATTAGGTAGCTTAACGTTTGTAATTCAGAAAATTCAGGAGTACGGCTTCTTCTTGTGGTGCCTCAAACCATTAAAGTAAAAAAACAAACCAATGAGAGACCAAAGAAAGGAGTGTAGCTGAATAACCAAAAATAAAAGTTCATTAATGTTCAGTTGAGCAGGCCAAATTTACGGAGCTTTTCTTTGGGGGGAGGGGTATAAATTTTGCAAAACTAATACCGTAAATCCAAAACTATATCGCAGGTTGATTAAAAATGGAGGGGCCCGTAATCGCTCTCTACAGCCCTGAGTATGAAAGTTGTTCCCAGCAGGTGAGAGAATTACAAACTAGGCAACACAATCAGGCGTTATTTGTTCTTTCATACCTCTGACAGTTTACAGAAGTCGGGAAACTGTAGAGATCAAACGAAATAACGAGAGATAAGAGAGAGAGCTATGTCAGCCGGACAGTAGGTCACAATTGAAATAATTACTCAACTTGGAATGGGAATAGAAACCAGGCTATGTCAACAACCATATGGAGTCACTCACGTACCACGTATTAATGGAAGATTTCTCCCTTCAGTTTTATGGCGTAATTCCGATGTATCTGGGCTTGTTTACTGCCTCTTCAAGGCTAGTATGTCCTTTTCTAGGACTTTTACTCTGTAACAAGAATGGAATTCAGCTAAATGGCGGCAGAATTTAAAGTACTATTTAAGTACGGTAAGGTTGGTTGGTTCCTTAGTTTAGAGGCTGCCTGCCACAACGCGGTCATGTAGCCCCGTGTACTTTGGGTGTGTGTAGAATCTGTCTGATAACCGGTGTTAATTGTTAATGCTGTATTAGTGTGTGTTATCCGTTTTAAATCAAGTAAGGACTGCAGACAATTTCAAGTAGTTCCTACTCTTGCTCTACCAAATGCTACCATCCATCACACCTAGCCTGCGAACTTTGCTACTAGATGCCACCACAGTCAGCATAAGGCGGCGAACGTTAGAACAAATATAGCGTTATCAAACTAACCTGAAAATTTTAGCTTCCACAAGTAGTGAAGTTTGTAGTTGTTGGAAGTTTTTTTTTTCATGTCAAATCTTATGACATGGGACCACCGGCTTTACTTCCCCTCCGTAGGAAGGCATACTGAGGGATTTTTAACGCTCTTAAAAAATCCGACGACTTCGGCTGGATTTGAACCCGTGACTTTGGACATAGAAGCTCAGCATGCTACCAACTACCCCACATTTAAGTACAGTAGTTAGCAAAACACCGGTCGTGAAATTCTCACTGACCCATCAATGAAGCAGAGGGGCCCGAAGTATGCTCCACGATTGGACTGGGTAGCTGAGCGTTCGCAGATCACAAGTTCGAATTAAGCCTCGGGCGCTCAGAGACAGATCTGTGACGGCGGTAAGCGATAATGACTATGGCCCACACAGGATACAGCAACTCTCTTAATACGGGTGGTACAGCGATTATGATAATTGTTGTTTTATGGGGCCTAACATCTAGGTTATCGGCCCCTAAAGAAATAATATCGTATGGCCTTGGGTGCCAGGTGCAAGCTTGCATGTCGAATTTCGTCGTTCCTCCTTGACATTATAGTGCTTTCTAGTAGAGAATGGAGGAACTTTGTGTTGGTGGAAAATCCTGAGATTAATGTTGCCATATGAACACGACCTACTGAATTCAAATGGGTTCTGTAACATACCGAAAACGTATGATATGCGTGCCGTGATTTTTGTCGCCTTTCAAAAAAATCACTTACCACGGCCAGGAGCGAACCTGCAAGCTTGGGGTTGGTTGTCCGACACGTTAACCCCTCACCCATCGTGGCAAGCCGCTAATGAAATGATATGAAATGATCAAGGGGGATGAAAACAAAACTGGTGTAACCAGTATAAAACAGACAGTGAGCCCTAACATTAATGCCTTATTAGGATGAAAGAAGAGAAAACGTGTATGATAAAAAACAATAAGGCATTTTGAATAAATAAAAAGCATAGAAAGACTAAGCCTTAACCAAAATTCTCAAATTATTTTAAAACTTAAAAAGAAGCCACTCTCTTTCATGAACCGGATGGCTATGTCTGCTGTTTGCCCGTCATCACGTGGAACGAGGGGTAATACTTCGGGAGTGGTGAACCGAGTAGTAACTACTTAATTTAGCCAAAATACCTTTTGTAATGATGAATAGATACTGTCGCAATAGACGTGTTCCCCTCCGCTGTCTATAACCCACCCGCCATCCACTTTTCATAACACTACTTACGTAGTGAAATTTCAGTTTTGTCTGCCATTATGGGTGTGATTTATAGTATAAATAAAATGTTGCCAACCCTAGGCATAAGGTACCGTGTGGTGTTTGTTTTATGTTGCACTCGATTCGTTCGCTTCATTGTGTTTCAAAGGTTTAAACGATGCATAAGTTATATGTTAAATTCTGTGTGTTAACAAGGCTTTACATGCAAAAATGAACCTAACCTAGGGCTAACGCCCCACACCCCCTTGCTTGCAGCACGAGCACTAATTTTCGGCCAGAGAGAAGCCAATAGTATCTCGGTCCACTTCGTAAGCCAATAGTTAGAGCCAGCCCTGCACGGATAAACAAAACAAAACAAAACAATATCCGCATCCGCACGTTTGTTATCCGAATCTACTGGCATTACAATAATATTTTTACATAGATAAAGTATAAAGTACAGGGTCTTTCATTTAAAGTGGAGCCGGTCTTGCAGTGGCGGTTAGTGCAGTTTAACAGTTATGTGCTGTACCAATCCCCCTTCCAAAGAATACAAATATTTAGAAACACAATTTATGGAAATAAGAGGCTATCCACTGAGTTGTTCATACTGAATAACCTATTGTTCATTGATTTAAAAAATGTGGCTATAGAATAGGGAAGTTGGGAGTATTAAAAAACCTTCTGGAGGGAACAGCAGATGCCTTCCTCTATTTTTCCACCGTTTGCTTTGAGCGATTCCCTCTAAAATGACACCGCAGGGTTTAGAAGGAGCTACCTGCCACGTACTCATTTCTTGTGACTAGTGCTGCCACTGTGTGCTCGAACGAAGAATTGCTGTGAAGTCTTCCGGTGTGCTGTTGAGACAACAGCTAATACCAGAGCGAAGAGGTTTGGCACGCATGCGCATAAGGCAGAGTTTATGTTTGCTGGCAATGAAGGTAGACATTCTCGCTGAGCTGCCAGTTGTACAGCCAGTGCCGGACGGGGAGTGGAGCGCACGACTAGATACGTCGTTGTGAGGGGAGTTGATCTCATATTTCCAATTCTTTGACCGACGTCTTTTCTAATGCACTGTATTTGATTGTAGATGATATTAAAGTTTTTAAAAATTAAACAATGTGCTGCAGCACTTCAGCACATACCATGCAGCCGCCCCTGGGCTGGCGCAGCGTTGCCGGTAGATTGTCGAGCCAAAGGTCAGACGAGCACATGGCAACACGGAGCTGAGACAGTTGCGACGAGTAAAGTTGACTTCGTTATTCCGTTTATAGTCTGTTTTATGTTATAAGTGTTGCAAGTTTATAACGTGTGTAAGTGGATACTGTTTAATAATATTGTTATTGTGTTTCATAATTTTATAACGTGTTATTAATAAGTGTTAAAAGAGGCTTCAGTGGCGTAGTTGGTAGAATGCTGAACTTCTGTGCCCAAGATAGCGGGTTCAAACCTGGCCTAAGTCGTCGGATTTTTTAGAGCGTTAAAATCCTTCAGCGGCCTTCCTTCGGAGGGGAAGTAAAGCTGGCGGTGGCGGTCACATGTCATAGATTTATGGCATGTAAAAGATCCTTCCACAGACTAAACTTGTGAGGAGCTAAATTTCTAGGTTAGATTTCGGTGTTAACGCTCTATCAAAGTTTCAACGTTCACCACTAGGTATCATTGATATCTGGTGGCGAAAGTTGGAACTACTTGAAATTGAACGGAACTTGTAGCTCACCCTGTACTCTGATTTACAAAAGATGCTCGGTGAAAGCTGTCATCCACTTGAAGGGTGAGGTGAGGAGTGGAGACGAGAGGGTTAACGGTCTCCATAGCAACAGCAAGCAATGTTGCAATGTATGCCGACACAGCAGTAAGCACATGGGTTGACTCAGTGTGTCTTCACTAGTCAGTCATTAGAGCGCCAGGCAGGGGGGGGGGGGGGGGGCAACTTCCCCAGTATTTGTGTCTTCCTACAAGCCTCTTGGAATGTTATGCGTCATGATCTGCCTCAGTGGCAACGTAGCATTTCCCCACGTGCTAGCTTTGACCGCTGTCAGCGATCATTATTGGTAAATCAGAGTATAGTGGTGTCCGCTTGAAGCAGCTGCTGCCTCTGGCGAGTCGAACATGTCCTCGGACACTCCCGGCACTAAAAGCCATACGCTAAAAAAAATAAGTGTAAAAGCCTATTGCTTGAATTTTTATTTATGGGAAAAATTGAAAAATAAGGTTAATGCAACAAACCCTCACACTAAAGATGAACTCAAACTAAATATCACACGAGAAATTCAGGCTATCTCGGGAGATGAACTAATGCGTGTGAATGAAAATTTGCTTAGGATATGCCAGAAATGTGTAGATGCAGGTGGAGGACATTTTCAACATCTTCTGTGACAATTTTTAGCCTACTTTTCACATTTTGCAAAAATGAGGAAAAAGTAGACTTATGAGATCCTGAATATCTCACGGCCATATTTGAAAATTATGTCAGTGCTACCAACTGCTTGGAAGGTATGAATGGGAGCTATTTCAAAATTGGCACACGTATAGATAATAATATTTCAGTTTAATTTCCTGGAGGCCATACATGGCAGTGTTGCCAAAATAATTATAAGCCTGCTGATAGGTCCAAATTTGAAATGCATATAACTTCTACACTATCAATTGGATTTCAAGCAAATTTCGTATGTGCTATGTGTACATAAACAGATATGACAGCGTATTCTTAAGAGCCACCAGGGCTGCCAACTGTTAATAAATGCTCTCAATATTTTTTATCCTAATACCCATATATCAGAAAGTATGCAAGCCGACAGCTTTAAACTATGCACACGTATAGTACCTGACATTCTATAGTAATTTGGAGTAACATATTCGTCAGTGCTACCAACATGATTCTAAGCCTGCTGATAGGTCCAATTTTAAAATGCATGTAACTTCTATACTAACTAATGGATTTCATTCAAAATTGACACAACAATATATCATTATTTCAGATTATTTCTGACCAATACAGGTATGTCATTGTTGCCAACATGATTTTACGCGCGCTGTTAAATCCAATGTTTAACTGCATGTAACGTGCATGCTATCCATTGGACTTCAACCAAATTTTGTAGTCTGTACCTTAAGAGACGGAACTAAGAATATATTTAGTCACCAGGGCTGCCAACTGTAGTTCTCTATTAGGCTACATTATGCCAGGTATACAGTATTTCGAACTAATTAGAAATTCCGATATTACCAACTTAATTTCATCATTATTCTAGATAGATCCATATAGATTAATCATTGGCATGAATCTTAAATTTTAAGAAAAGTTGGCTCTTTAGTTCGTCACGGAACTTCTTGTTTACGTTGATTATGTGTTATTATGTGTGCTTGTTATTTACACACAATTCGTACGGGCGCTCTCTGGACCCCAAGCTCAGTGAGTTGCCACGTGCTCGTCCGACTCTCCACTCTCCGCGCGGCCGGCCCCACTTTAAGTGAAACACCCTGTATTATGCAACACATGTAGACATTTGACGAATAAGTCGTTCCCTTAGACTTTGTATATCATGTGCCATGTTTAAAATTAATGTTATACACTCAGAATTGAAACTCTTTTCAGTTCGGAGTGTTAATTATGTTTAATAATAATAATAATAATAATAATGTTATTGGTTTTACGTCCCTTTTAACTACACTGGCTTTTAGAGACGCCGAGGTGCCGGAATTTTGCCCCGAAGGGGATCTTTAACGTGCCAGTAAATCTACGGAAACTGCTCCCTCACATTTGCGCACCCTCAAATGCCAGCTGACTGCGCCAGGATACGAACCTGCAACCTTGGGCCCAGCAAGCGAGAACGTTACCCCTGAGCCACGCAGCCAGCCTTAATTATGTTTAATGACATAATTTGAATGAGATTAGCTTAAATTTTCATCTTGCATTTGTCATGAAAGAAACATAACGGAAAAATATGATATGTCAAAACATCCGGGTCCTAATAATGATATTAAACAAATTCGGATTGAAACTTATTTTAAGAACTATCCGCAAATTTACTCCAAACATTATCCGCAGCTTATCCGCTATCCGCACAGACATTCAAACTATATCCTCATGGCGAAAAATGTTGCAGATATCCGCATCCACACAGAGCTTTACCAATATTTTCTCTCTACGCATGACATTTGTCGTGTAAAGAAGGGTCCCATATGAAGGTATGTTGTTACCAAATTTGGTAGAGATCGGACGATTAGTTTAGTCGTAATTTGATTTTACGTTTTGAACGTTTGAGTGGCCGCCATTCACTTTTGGTAAATATGGCGGCGATATAAAACATGACACTCAGCTGTCCTTTGCTAGTGCTACCTCAGTGCCAAATTTCATTCAATTCGATTTCGTCTTGTTTGAATTGATAGGGGGGACGACAGATACATACACAGACTTACAACTTTTGACCCGGATAGATCTCTTAAGTCTACTTTCATATCTTGCAAAAATCGAAAGTAAGCTAAAAAAAATATTGTAATGTCAGCGGATTCGGGTAACAAACGTGCGGATGCGGGTGAAGGTCGTGCGGATGCAGGCCGGATGCGGTAACGTGCACAGCTAAGGCGTGGGGGTAATAAAACGAGCTTTAATCTGAAGGAATGCATCAGAATGAGTGCGTGCCAAAATATTCGACCTTCAATCAATCTAAAAAGAAAAACAACCAGGAGACAATTGTTAAGTTATCCGAGACACGTGCTTGTGAGATACGAAAGGCTTTTAGCGAGAATTCCAAGCGCGTCTCTTACTAACACATACCTGCCCGAGTTACATCATCCACCACCACTCTCAAAGCACTGGCCTTATTAATCTTTCCGCTGTAAAACTCGGCGGCCCCTACTGCTGGAATGTCAACCTACTACACGGTACACTGGGCAGAAAGTAAGTGAATCACCACGCCAAAACACAAGTAGGTCAATCTCATGAATATGTAGCCTAATATTCAAGAGCTACCGTTTATTTTATAGAATTGCAAATTAGCTTTTCTTTGGTAACTAAGAGTAGCAGTACTCGCATTCAGTCATGCGCTCTGTTGGAGCGTTATAATAAATTCGAGTCTGGTGCCCTTAGGGGCTCCTTTCACTCTGATGTTTGGGTTTTGATTTAATTTTTATTGGTTTAATTTTATCATAATTATTTTCTTTTTCTCTCCCAATACATTATTTATAACTAGCGGACCCGTGCGAGAACTCGCGTATAATGGGCTGTGTGCGCCCCATGTGTACAGACTACCCGTCCGGCTCTAGAGTATTGCGGGCTGTACGCGAAACAGTTCTGCCAGGGGCTGTCTTGTTTATTTGTTTAAAAGCACTTTATAAACAAACATATATTTATTTCCGTTGACTTTTCAAGAAATGCAAGATTTTTCCAGTAGGCCTACTATTGAGACGATTTGGAAGATTTTGGTACAAACTACACCTTCTAACTCCCTCTGGTTTAGGAGCTTGAGTTTAGTGAAACATACACCTTGGCATATTACATAATAAGATGTTTATTGGGAGAGGATTTTTTTTGTCATTTGGATTATTAGATTATTCGTGATGGATTTTTAGCCTATTTTCAATTTTGAAAAAAAAAATAGGCTTATGAGATCACCCTTTGTCCGTGTGTGTGTGTGTGTGTGTGTGTGTGTGTGTGTGTGTGTGTCCCTAATAACTTCTAAACGGCTGGAGCGAATTCAATGAAGCTCGGTAAGTTGATAGCACTATTCCGGGCGACCCCGACCGTGCCTTGACATTTTGTTACGTCTCACCAATCCAACATGGCAGCTGTGCGAAATATTTCACCAGCATTAAATACCTCCGAAACTATTCCCGATATCATCCTGGATTTTTTTACGATGATAAAGGGAACTACTAGAAGTTCTCCTATGTGACCTTTGAAAGACTGGTAACTACAAAACCAACATGGCGGCCACGCGAATTTTCGACTTTTAAATAGATGTTTCTAGCGATTTACCCAACCAAACGCAATAAAACTTGGTAGAGTAAATATTCATACACATTGTAATGCACCGACATCTAACTTCATTCAATTGTTTACATAACCTCAAGATGGCGGCTGTGCGAATTTTAAAATCAAGTTCTTATTTCTTGTGTCGCAATCATGCGATCGAAGTGAAAGTTTGAATAATGAACCTACGCAATAATTTTCCTTTAATGGTACACGACTCTATGGCCTATACATTTAACAATCCAACATGGCGACCATCCGAAATGTTTAGTCGGTTCTCAATATCTACGAATCTATTACAGCAATCAAACTGAAATTTTGTATGTTGATAGAGGCAATTAACATAAGTAGGATATATGAAAAAAGGCTGTATAGTTCTTCACGGAACTACTTGTTATTTATCCTATAATGACTGTCTTATGTGGGTTGAGATCACTATTTCCATGCTATGCCAGTGTGAGCTGAGAGGTTGACTTTAATTCTGCTGCTAAGGCTTAAGCGGCATTAGTTGATATTAACCAGGGGTGGTGGGTCATTAAGGGAGCCAAGCAGTAACGATTTCAGTGAAAAAGTCGAAAAATGAAACATGGCGTCGTGCGCTTTTTAAGCTTACGCTGGGCAAACCGTTCAACACATCTATATACTACGAGTGTAAGAATTGTTCAGCATGAAAAGGTCTACAAAAAAGTCCTCGAGGGCATATCTCTATCTTCAAGACATCCCCACTGTAAGTGTTTTTAGAATGGACGAAAGAGTTATTTGTGTTTGATGCACCTCGCCATTCTTAAATTACGTCTGACAAGAATTCTTTGCACATGCATCTCCATGATAATGTAATTAATAGTCCAGACAGTGATTTTAACCCATCATGCCGAGACGTAAAACGGATATAGATCGTAGTTCATTGCCATAGGAAAAAAGTGCTTATCACGTAATGCATATATAACTGTTCCCGGGCGAAGTCGGGGCGGGTTGCTAGTCTTCTTATATAATACGCTAAGGTGTATGTTTTACAAAACTCAAGGTCCTAAACCAGAGGGAGTTAGAACGTGTGGTTTGTACCAAAATCTTCCAAATAGTCTGAGTAGTACAGGAAAAATCTTGCATTTCTTGAAAGGTACACGGAAATATATTTGTTTATAAAGTGATTTTAAACAAATAAACAAGATGATAGCCCCTGGCGGAACTGTTTCGCGTACAGCCTGCATAGCAATAGTGTCGGGCGGGTAGTCTATACACATGGGGCGCACACAGCCCATTATTCGAGAGTTCTCGCACGGACCCGCTAGTATTTGTTATTATTTACATAGTTATCCCCGTCTAAGGAGCGCTTTCTTGTCATCCCACAATCACTTCATATTCTCGATATGGCTCTTTCTGCGCTAGGGGCAGATGACCTCGCTGTTCCGCCCCTTTAAAATAATATAATATATATTAGTTATCTTTTTGCGCTCCTCCGTTTTGGTTCTGTTGGATGCAATGTTTGGGTGGTTTGAAATTTATGATTGCTAACCAGTTCTCTGAATTTAGATCTGTCCACTACCATATCACTTGAGATTTCCTGAAGGTCTTTCAGTTGTTCTTGGCTTTCATTGAAAGAGTAAGGAGTAAGATTTAGAATTCCTTTAGTCAGCCTGTGATCACTCATTCTGAGAATATGCCCATAACATTTCTAACATTCCTCCGAATGCTCATAAAGCTCCTGGGATTTCCATTTCATCCACATTGCCTCAGTACAAACTGGGTCAACAATCTTCCTTGATACTTTTCTTTCTCGTTTTTGTACAACTTAAAGTGATCTGCCTCCAATGATCAAGAGTTTCAGAGGCGTATAATGCCTTGGGTTTGATTGCCGTGTTGTAATGTCGTAATTTTGCTTCACGGGGGGAGATGCATTTCTTATTTTACCTGTTCCATGTGATTATGTAAACTCTTTGCAATTTAGAGATTCTCTCTGTTTGCATCACGATTCAGACAGTTTTCTCCCAGGTATTCGATTTTAGACACTGCTCCTAGGTATTCGATTTTAGACACTTCTCGATATTAGACACTTCTCGAAGCTATTCGATATTAGACACTTGAGTTACTTCGCACAATTGGGTTGTCAAAGATTTTGTCCATGAGCTGAATTATTAATATCATTATTGATTTATATATTTATTTATTTATGTTGTTTAGACCCAAAGGATCACAAATTATGATGAGCTGCTGTTAGTTTTCTTGTTCTTACAAAATCCCTTCAACGTTTCGCCATGTCTTAACTCGACGTTCCTCCGTCCCTTGGTCGACCTTCAGGTGTAACTGTGGATCTTATGTCAGAGTAGCTTGCCACGGTGGGTGAGTGGATAGCGTGTCTGTCTGCTAACCCCAAGATTGCAGGTTCGCCCCTGGCCGTGGTAAGTGATTTTTGAAAGGCGGCAAAAATACGATACGCATGTCATACGATGTTGGCATGTCAAAGAACCCATTTGAATTCAGTAGGCCGAGTTCATAATGGCAAAATTTATCTCGGGAGTTTCCGCCAACACAAAGTTCCTAATTTCTCTACTAGAAAGCGCTATAGTGTTCAGGAGAGGTGTACCAATTCCAACTGAAGGGCCCAATGGTACACTGGGGCGAAACGCTGGCAACTGTTTTGAGTTAACCGGACCATTTTATCAAATTTCATTGTGAATTTGTTAATATACATAACTCAATCGGACAATTGACATCCTGTTTCTTTCGGGAACAGATATTTCCAATTTGGATTAGCAAGGTAAGCTAACATTATTTTTGAAAGGAAGTTTTGACTTCCGTAGTACATTGGCGCTGCTCGTGGTGACATTTGTGCCTTGCAGCGGCCTTCTCAGTATGTACTAGCCACGCGTCTTGGAGAGGTGTACCAATTCCAACTGAAGAGCGCAATGGTACACTGGGGCGAAACGCTGGCAACTGTTTTGAGTTAACCGGACCATTTTATGAAATTTCATTGTGAATTTGTTAATATACATAACTCAATCGGACAATTGACATCCTGTTTCTTTCGGGAACAGATATTTCCAATAGTGTTCAAGGAAATTAGATATCTACTATCTAACCTCCTTGACTTTCATAGTGATTCAAGGAACAACGAAATTCGACATGCAAGCTACCCTCTGGGTGTCAAATTACAAAGCTTGCACCCGGCACCGAGGCCATACGATATTATATTATATTATGTCCGAGTGTCATTCGATACTTTATATCTATTGGTGTGACATTGGCACTTCCGGGATCAATTTGGACCTGTGTAAACCAGACTGTTGTCACTTTAAGTTCGTTAATCGGTCGTCGTTCAGTCTCGTGATGTGGCCGTAAAATATTCTTCTTCTTTAATCGTATCGGCTTACTAAGGACCACGTCATTTCAACTGTCTTGTCTGGGTTTTGATCTTTGCACAATGCTCCTTCATACGTCACCGGTGTTTCTCTTTTCTTTCTTCCGTCCACATCTTTCCCGTCTTCAACTTTGGTTTTTCTAGAAAATCCTGGTGGTCGTTTAGTTTCTTCCTGAAGGGGTTGCGATCTTGAATATCTCCATCTCTTGCAGGTCACTTTCCACCTCTTCGAACCAGACTGGCTTGGTCTTATTTTTAGCCTGCTTTTCACATTTTGTAAAAATGAGGAAAAATTAGACTTATGAGATCGATCCGGGCAATGTGTGTGTGTCTGTCCTTCTGTCTGTCTGTGTCACCCTATCAACTTCTAAACGGCTACAGATATCGAAACCAAATTTGGTATGAGTAAAGACCTATACCTGCATATCTCACGGCCATATTTGAAAATGACGTCAGTGCTACCAACTGCTGAAAAATCACAATTGAAAATTGAGGTTTATGTTGGATATCTCTGAATTTACGCATGGGAATTGTTCCAAAATTGACACACATATATATAATATTACATCAGACTAATTTACACGAGCCCATACATTAGAGTGTTGCCAACATGATTCTATGCCTGCTGATAGGTCCAATCTTTAAATGCATGTAACTTCCATACTATCTATTGGATTTCAACCAAATTTGGTATGTGATTAGCGCACTAAAGCAGATATGAATTTGCATTTTTTTAAACTTTCCACAGGGTTGCCAACTCTGAAAAATGCACACACTACATTTTTATCCTAATGTCCATATATCAGAAAGTATGCAGGCCAACATTTCTAAACTTTGCATACATATAGTACCTGCAAATGCAAGTTAATTTTCAGTAACCGATATACGACAGCACTGCCAACATGATTCTACGCGTGCTGATAGGTTTAATGTTGGATCACACGTAACTTCCATACTAAAAATTAAGTTCTTTCACCATTGGCACATGTATAGATCATAATATTTCAATTTAAGGTTGAGCATCGCATTTACGGCAGTGTTGCCAACTTGATTTTACGCATGCTGATAAATAAAATATTTAAATACACGTAACGTGCATACTATCTATTGGACCTCGACCAAATGTTGCATATGCATTGTGGACCATAAGAGATGGAACTAAGAATATATTTAGAGTCGCCAGGTCTGCCAACTGTTGATATATGGTCACTATAATTGTAAGAAAAGTAGGCTCTTTAGTTCGTCACGGAACTACTTGTTAAAATAGGTACAGAACCGGTTCATCAATCGTGTGTCATTCATTCCAAACAAGTGGTCATAAAATCCAATTCTCCTTTTCCTCATAACATCAGAGATCTTTTGGAGATTAATATTCAGCTCATGGTTATGCCGTCGTCTTTATTCACCTTTGTCTTTAATCGAGTAAAGAATTTTCCTCAAGATCTCTCTTTCTCTGATCTCCAATTTTTCTACCAGGCCTTTCATGTTCAGGACTATTAATATTATTGTTATTGCACTGAAGACAGTGACAAGGAGAAAATCTCAGACCTTGACCTCACGAGTGCGATACTGCCCCAGGCGAGTAGTTATATAATGCAGTGAACCCTGCCGAGATGTCCCTAATATGTTTATAATAATCCCCGCTGAAGCGAGAGGAGAAAGCGCTTGTTCTGGTCCAAGCAGTGATCACGGTCACAGAATGAGGGGCAAGGTTTACGAGCGACATTGAGGAAATGTCACTCCACTGGACATTACTGTGTCAGCTGGACATTTATCCCCGTGTTCTTGAAACCTGCCTGCGTTTCTCTGTGTGACTAGTTGTGTGTACGTGCACTGGGACTCATAAACAGAGCACTATCCCAGCATTTACCTGGAGGCATGTGTGGAGAACCCACAATCTGGACATATGGTCTTGTCATCGCCGGGATTCGAACCTACGGACTTGCTGCAGCTGTCCTCACGGCCATAGTGCACAATTTAGCGAGCACGGCCACGCCATGGGTCACGAAAAGCGAATAAAGAGGAGGAAGGAAAGGAAGAAGACAAGGAAAACGAGAGATTAGGACAGAGGTAAGGAAGAAGACAAGGAAGGAAAGAAAGAAAGAAAGAAAGAAAGAAAGGGGAGTACGAAGGAAAGGAAGAAGACAAGGATCAAGAGAAAGAGGAGGGCCAAGGGATGGAAGAAGACAACGAAAAATTGGAGAAAGAAGAGGAAAACTAGAAAAAAAAAGGGGCGGAGGAAGGGAAGGATGAAGACTAGAAAAAAAATCGAAAAAGGTGAACGGAAAAGAAGAAAACAAGAAAATAAGAAAAAGGGGAAGATGAAGTGAAGGAAGAAGACTAGGAAAAAGAGAAAGAGGAGGACGAAAGGTAGGAAGAAGACGAGGAGGAGAAAGAGGAGGAAGAAGGGAAGGAAGATGACAAGGAAAAAGAGAAAGATGGCAAAAGGAAGGAAGAAAAGGAGAAAGAGGAGGACGAAGGGAAGGAAGAAAAGGTAAACGAGAGAGAGGAGGGCGAAGAGATGGAAATAGACAAGGAAAAAAAGAAAGAGGAGGACGAAGGAAAGGAAGAAGACGAGGGAAAAGCGAAAGAGAAGAGGAAGGGAATTAAGAAGACAAGAAAAAAGCGTAAGGGACGATTAAGGGAATTAAGAAGGCAAGGAAGAGACTAGGAAGGGAATTAAGAAGGTAAGGAAGAGACGAGGAAGGGAATTAAAAAAGCAAATAAAAAGAAAAAGCGGACGAAGGGAAGGAAGAAGACAAAGAAAAAGCTGAAGAGATTAGGAAGGGAATTAAGAAGGCTATGAAGAGACGATGAGGGGAATTGAGAAGGCAAAGAGACACAGAAAGAGGAGGACGGAGGGAAGGAGTAAGACAACGAAAAAGTGGAAGAGATTAGGAAGGGAAGTAAGAAGGCAAGGAAGAGATGAAGAAGGGAAGGAAGAAGGCAAGGAAAAAGAGAAATTAAAAAGCGAAAGGGATGAGGAAGGGAATTAAGAAGCCAAGGAAGAGACGAGGAAGAGAATTGAGAAGGCAAAGAACAAGAGAAAGAGGAGGACGAAGGGAAGGAAGAAGACAAGGAAAAGGATAAACAAGAGCAAGAGGAGAAGGAAGAAAGTGAATGAAGAGGAGGAGGAAGGCTAAGAAAAACAATGACGAGAGGTGGGATGGTCGATATTTGTTTCTTGCGCCGGTTGTTACATGCCGTATCATGGCATCTGTTATGCATGAGACAACATCTGTCGAACAGGAATGGTGTCACGGATCACATTCATATGTAACAGGAAGGAAACACTTGGGAATAAGATAGTGCAACACATATCGCTAATAGATACTTGTGTAAGCTGATCGACAGGTTACAAAACATAGCATCACTTAGCATTTGATCTACATCAATAGCATCAGCTATGTAACCCATTCGTGTCAA
Source organism: Meconema thalassinum (assembly GCA_946902985.2). NCBI lineage: Eukaryota > Metazoa > Arthropoda > Insecta > Orthoptera > Tettigoniidae > Meconema > Meconema thalassinum. Next base: position 158,565,126 of record OX336398.1, on the reverse strand, counting down.
GGAACAGTTTGGGTGTTCAAAACTGAATGGAAGCAACGTTACACATTGTCCGACATTGAACAAGCAATGAAAGAAATTAAAACAGGAGTAAATATTCAAGAAGAAATAACCTCACCTCTGAGATTTGCTGATTACATCGTCATCTTAGCCGACACACCAGAGGATTTGAATGAGTTTTTGGAATGGTATGGACTCGCGTCTTGAGGAAAGAAATTCATTATGAAAATCAATAACTTAAATGTTAAACAAAAATACTGGAATGCAGCTGAAATAAATCAGAGACCCTTATGGACGTCAAATTGGCAGGCGAAAAGCTAAATGAAGTAGGAGACTTCTGTTTACGAAGCAAAATAACGGGTGATGGACGAAGCACAGGGGATATAAAAAGTAAATTGGCTCAGGCAAGGAAAGCATTTCTACAGAGAGGGAATCTGTTGACATCGAATATACATTTATATATTAGGAAGTCTGAACCGTGACGCTCTATGGAAGTGAAACTTTGACTGTTGGTGCAGCAGAACAGAGGAGAATAGAAGCATTTGAAATGTGGTGTTACAGGAGATTGTTGAAGATCACATGGGTAGATAGAGTAACAAATGAAGAGGTAGTCTATTAAGACGTGTGGGAAATGAGAAAATACTTCTGGCGACTGATAATGAAGAGAATAGTTAGGTTGGTAGGACACATACCGTACTAAGACACACAGGAATAGAAACGGGGACTATAGATCGGCCCTTGACAATTTTAGCAGACACTCCTTTGACGGATATAACGGGCCTTGGCACTAAAGGGTTAATGTTTACCATATCAAGTAAAATGAATGAATGAATGACTACCCAGTTCCCCTTAGACACGCACTACGAGCAACACCAAATTACGAACAACTACATATCCATGGAGACATTGCTGATCTACATGTGAAACGATTACGTTCAAGACATGCACCTATCTGCACAGCGGAGAATCTTGCAACCAACAAATTCAACCTGACTGTGAGATGGTCTTCTGATTGGAATTCGTTTGCCCCTCCAGAGAGTTCGGTAATGCCATGCATAACTGAGAATTTGCCAGGGTTCGCCGAGCCTAGAAAGACCTGGTCAAAATTAAATAGAATCTGGACCAATCGCGGTGTATGCGGGAATCTCTTGTGCAAGTAGAGGGAAAAGATCTTCATGTTGCGAGTGCGGTGCTGAAATACAGACTGTTCGGCACCTAGTTCCGGAATGACCACACACATCTTACAGTGGTGAATTCAGCGACTTCTTCCTAGGGACACCACAGGCACTTCATTGTGTTTCTGACGTTGATGTGAACTAATACATAATATTCATGTACAGTATGCCATACGATAAATAAATAAGAAAACAAGTAGTTCCGTGAAGAACTATACAGCCTATTTTCATATATCCTACTCATGTTAATTGCCTCTATCAACATACAAAATTTCAGTTTGATTGTTGTGATCAGAGTCGTAGATATTGAGAATAGTCTAAATATTTCAGATGGTCCCTAGGTTGGATTGTTATGTATGTACTATTACCGGTACATACAGATTATTGTGTACGTGAGGTATTCAAACTTCAATCGCATGATTAGGACACAAGAAGTAAAAACGAGATTTTAAAATTTAACACAGCTGCCATCTTGTGGTTATGAAAACAATTTAAATAAATTAGATGCCATTGCATTACAATATGTATAATCATTTACTGTACCACATTTCACTGTGCTCAGACGGTTAAATCAAGAGAAAAGTCTATTAAAAGGTTTCAAATTCCCTTGGCCGCCATGTTGGTTTTGTAGTTACCAGGTTTTTGAACGTTTCATAGGTAACTTTCTAGTAGTGCCCTTTATCACCGTACAAAATTTCAGGGTGATATCGGTAATAGTTTCGGAGATACTGAATGCTGGTGAAATATTTCGCACAGCCGCCATGTTGGATTGGTGCGACAGAATAAAATTTGAAGGACACGGTCGGGGTCGGCCGGAATGGTGCTATGATCTTACCGAGTTTCATTGAAATCGCTCCAGCCGTTTAGAAGGAGAGAGAGAGACACACACACACGCACACAAAACGTCATCCTATAAGCCTATTTTTTCATAAAATGAAAATAGGCTAATGAACATAGTGAAACTACGTTGTATTTCGTAACTGTTTTGCCTTCAGTACAGAGTAACGACCTGAGACGTGTTATGAATCCAACAGTTTGTATATACAGTTACTATTATCTTATTGCGACATCAGAAAGCCCAACAAGGTCTCCCCAACACAAACATAACCATGTGTGACAGCGGAAGGGTGTCCACGCGCGCATGCGCAATAGCAGACAGGAAACTTATGTGAAAGCGTGGAGAGTACACACACACAATGATAGCCACTTCCGCTCCGCTCCTTCCAATTCCTTATCAGAAAATAGGAGACTTACTGCTATCTTTTCTTTACAGTGTTGCCAACTTCAGCAACAAATCTCTAATAAAAGACCACTCCTCTAAAAGACCAAGTTTTCTTGGAATCGATTTAAAACCTCTTAAGGTCAATGCATTTGTTACCTCTATTTAAGGACCACCCCTCTCCCCGACCAAAGACCAGGCATTTTCTCAGTCTGACCTCTTTAAAGGACCACTTCTCGTCTGTCTTCCCATTGGAGATGGTGATGAGGGTGATGATGTAAACAATGATGATGGTGATGATGTAAACAATGGTGCTGTTGGCACAGAACAGCATCAGCATACAATGTCATTAGAAAAAGTGTTATGTGATGTATAAAAAATACAACAAACGGCTCTCCTAGAAGATTGTTCAAACCCAGAACAAATAAATGGACTTTCGAACTCACTCAGATATATTCTAGAAAATGAAATTGTAAAAAAAAAGTGCCACTGAAACTGAGATCGGTTGGTTGGTTGGTTCTTAAGTTTAGGGGCTGCGACAACGCGGCCATGTAGCCCCGTGTACTTTGGGTGTGTGTAGAATCTGTCTGACAACCGGTGTTAATTGTGATGACTGTATTAGTGTGTGTTATCTGTTTGTTAATTTAAGTACTGCAACTAAGAATTTTTCAAATAGTTCCTACTTTTGCTGCCAAGCGCCACCGTCAACGACTACTAGGCCAAGTTCAGAACTGAGCTACTAGACGCCGCCGCAGTCGGCTCTTGGCAACGAACATAGAAACCTAAGAGCGTTGTTTACATTCTTAACCTATCCAATTTAGCTTCACACAGGTGCAATTAGTGGAAGGATCTTTAACATGCCATAAATCTATGACATGCGACCGCCGGCTTTACTTCCCCTCCGAAGGAAGGCATACTGAGGGATTTTTAACGCTCTTAAAAAATCCGACGGCTTTGGCCGGGTTTGAACCCGCTATCTTGGGCATAGAAACTCAGCATGCTACCGACTACGCCACCGAAGCCGCTTAAAAAACTGAGATCAATTCATGACTTGTTTTAAATGACAGAGCTCAGAAAATAATTATAATTTGTGCTAAATGTGAACCAATGCAGATAAATTGTAATCAAGTATGTGTTCCAACTGTACTTTATTAACTTAATAGAGCAGTATAAAATTATTTTTAATGCCTACCCCTATTACGAGACCACCCCTCTAAAAGACCCCATGGAACCGTTACTGGTCTCTTTAATCGAGGTTTCACTGTACTGACTATCAATGATATTACAAGTTTTCAGTCGATGAATACAAAATCAAATTACTGAAAAATAGCCTGAAAAAAATAGGCGATAAAATAAATATAGGCCTATAGACTATATAAATTAGCCACCCACCCCGGCTTCGCCCGGTATCTTTAACGGTTTACCCAGTGTAAGCTTAAAAGGCACACCGACGGCAGGTCCCAGATACAATTCAGAAAATCCGAGGTGAAGAGTAACTCCAAACACATTATACTCTTCTCTGAAGTCTTAAGTCGACACAAATCAACAGTTTGATGCTGGCTGAAGGTGGGGTGATGCGCGCGCTCGCTCGCTAGCTCGTCAACTCACTCCGAAGCTAGTAATTTAAATTTCCACTGAATATAGATTGTTGGAAGAAATGAAAACTTAAAAACTCTTATAGTGGGCGTTGTATTAAAGATAGAGATATGCTGTCACGGAGTTTTTTTTAGAACTTCCTCATGCTAAACTACTCTTACACTCATACTATATAGATATGTTTAACGGTTTACCCAGCGTAAGCTTAAAAGGCGCACGGACGGCAGGTTCTCTTCAACTCAATTCACGGAAATAAGTTACTGCTCGGCTTCCTTTGGTTATAAATGAACGTTTATGTACAGAAACCTTCCTCGAGATATCCTTTACAGAATGGTTAAAACCACATCGAAATCCAACCAGTGGTTCTCGATATTACCCGGAACATCCAAGAATACCAAATATCAATGAGGATGAATTACTGTGAGTTTACCAACATTTCTTATGTCGGTGCAATGTGTGTTTAGAAACTGAAAGACAGCGTTTCCAGCAACTATTCTGAAATTCATGTAAGTAATTATGAATATTAAATACGTTAAAAAATGTGTGTGTTGAACTACAGTAGTTGGGCGTTATGCTGCTGCTAGTGCCAGTCACGACACACGGCCTCCGTGAGTCTCTGCTCTGTATAGGTAGAGCCCTGCACGATAAACGGAACGTTATCCACATCCGCCCCACATCCGAACAACTGTTATCCGAATCTACTGGCATTACAATAACATTTTCAGTTAGATAAAGCATACATTACTAAAGGAACATATTTGGATATTTCAGGAAGAAATCGTTCCCCTAGGCCAAGGGTTCTCAACCTTTGGTACGCGTACATTTCAGGGGGTACGCGGCAGGCCATCCTTCTACTCGATCCACATGCGCAGTAAGCTTCGTGCCGTGTCTACTGTGTGAGTTATTTACGGCGCGTGTATTTGAACTACACAAAGAATTGCATCTTTTCTTTACCGAGCACAATCCTAATTTATCATCAGTACTCCATCACTTTGGTTGGCTTTTAAAATTGGCCTATTTAAGTGATATTTTTGAAAAACTGAACATTTGGAATAAGTGTATGCAAGGTAGTGTTTCTGATATGTTCTACGTAGAAAAGAAAACTAACGCAATGATTGTAAAAATCACCCTTTGGGGAAAGGAACTGAAAAACAACAACTATATTTTGTTTTATTAAAATATCTTTCCTTATAAAATTACAAAGGTTAAACCATACTAACTAAATACCTTTTACATTTTTAATAACTATTATTACTACCTAAGAAAGGTTAGTTGGGGGTACGGAGGATGTTTAATTTTTTAAAGGGGTACGATGGTTGAAAAAGGTTGAGAACCCCTGCCCTAGGCTATGTATGTAAAGTATTATGTTTAAAATGAATGTTATACAGCCAGAATTGCAACCTTTTCCTGTTCAGAGTGTTAATTGTGCTTAATGACATACAGTAGTTTGAATGAGATTAGCTTTTCATCATATTACATTTGTCATGAGAATAAATGAAAACTTAACTGACAAATATGCTGTGTCATTAACATCTAAGTCCTAGTAATGATATTCAACAAGTTCGGATTGTATTCTAGAAATATCCGCAAATTTGCTCTAAACATTATCCACAGCTTATCAGCTATCCGCACAGCGATGCGAACTATCCGCATGGCCAAAAACGTTGCGGATATCCGCATCCGCGCAGGGCTTTAGCCTTACAGTACCAACATTGATTTGTTGCACTTGTCGATCCATGCCCAGTTGGCTGTCGGCGGTAAGAGTATGAACTCCTTAACATCCCGAGTGTCAATTGGTAATCATCATCTTCGAGTGAACACCTGTGTCCAGTTATATCACATCTTCCACTTCACATGAAGTGACCCAACTACTCTTTCACCAGTGCAAGTGCAGTGTTGAATCACTCGCCAGCTATCAGGACTTGCATGGTATGACGTGTACTGTTCTAGACCAGTGTTTGTCAAACTTCGAGCTAATTTTGTCCCCTTCCATTTTTTTAATCATTTCAAATGATCTTGACTTCGTCGTTATGCTTTGGGTCTAACGTTACGCGGGACGGAGACGGTTGCGTTACGGAGACGGAGACTGTGACGTCATGCAGCCGCGAGGGAAGCCTAAGTTAATGGGTAAAGGACGGCGAGTGCGTGACGTCATGCAGCCACGCGGGAAGCCTAAGTTAATGGAGTCTGTTGAAAGAGTCCTGGGGCGTCGAGCGACCTGGGGCTTCGAGCTAGGCGAAAATAATACAGGGCGACTCCTAAAGAGGTGTTCAAGATGCCAGATAAGAATACAGGGCGACTCCTAAAGAGGTGTACAAGATGCCAGATAAGAATACAGGGCGACTCCTAAAGAGGTGTACAAGATGTCACACAAGAATACAGGGCGACTCCTAAAGAGGTGTACAAGATTTCACACAAGAATACAGGGTGACTTCTAAAGAGATATACAAGATGCCAGATAAGAATACAAAGTGCCTCTTAAAGAGGTGCGCAGGATGTCAGAACAAAATACAGGGTGACACTTAACGAGGTGTACAGTATGTTAGATTCAATCAAATATAGGGTGACCCTTAAAGAGGTGCCCGCGCGGGAAGCCTAAATGATATAACGTCTAGTCTAGTAATATTTTTTGCAAGGGAAATTTTGTGGCAACATTCCCTGGTGTTGCCTGTATAAACTACCAATTTATATTTTTCAGTCTGTCAACACGCCTTTGCCCAATTAGATTAGGCAGGGTAACTAGAATGTAAATGCACTATTCCTCAACAAAAATACATGCATTAACCCTCTAATTTGGTCTGTATCAACAGTCTTGTAAATATGCAATTTCAAATAAGGGATGGATGAGCGTGGGATTTGAACCCACACGTCTTCGCACTTTCCTAACAAGGTTGAGTCAGTTCGCCGAGTCGAGACAGTCGAAGTAAACACAGTTGTACACGTGATTACAGGGGTGCCCACAAGGGGTGCATGGAGCTGTGGCTGTTGAACGTACGCCAACTTCAGTGCTGTGTATAGCCTACATGTGAAGCGGGCTGACTTATCGGTTACCAGCTACAGCGCGTTATACGAGGGCAGATCAAAAAATAAGTTGCACTGCCCAGTTATGGCCATTTATTACACCACCTATACAACAGCAACACGCCTATGACGAGATACAATGTAACGTCACTTTTCCACATAGTTTCCAAGACACTCCGAACATTTCTGCGAACGCACAACCAACTTGTCGATGCCGGATGCATAGAAAGTTCCTCCAGCGTTCTGCAACCACACGGAGACAGCGGCCTTCACCTCCTCATCGGTCTGGAAACGTCGACCACCGAGCTCCGTTTTGAGCTTACCGAACAGATGAAAGTCACATGGCGCTAGGTCGTCACTGTAGGGTGGATGTTGACAGACCTCCCACGATCCCTTGCCGGGAAATGGTCCGCTCCCCATACACAGCACTAATTTCACGATGAATGACCGTGCAATACCTCCTTTTGACCCATAGGAATCTGATTGTCGCACGCACCTAATATTTGGAATGAACGTCCAGTCGACGCGCCATTGCATTTGGTCGCTATTCACACGATACAACACGAGACACCACAGCGACCTGCCTAACAAGACGTGTGGACAGTGTCTGTCCCTTTCTCCGCCGTGCCCACGTTTGCGACACACAGCGCGCTGCTGCAGCGCGTTAGTGCAACTAACTTTTTGATCCACCTTCGTATTTATTGTTTGTTTATTTATTTAATTAATTAATTAATAAGTTCTTAACTGCTTATGCCAGGCAACAGTATACAGTGCAGCAAGTGTTGTCTGATCTCGTAACTTCTTGGCTACCCCTGTACGGCAGAGCCGATGACGTGAACTGGGCGTGTTTCCCTGTCCAGGTAGTCAAGTGACCACGTGCAAGTATTTAAGCGCACTATCTCGACTCGGCGAACAGACTTCAGGTACATCCTGAGTGCGGATTGAGGCTTTCACGGCCCAAAATACTATTAATATAATCCATATTTTAGTTTTTTTAAATATCGTATGGCCTCGGATGCCGGGTGCAAGCTTTGTGATTTGACACCCAGAGGGTAGCTTACATGTCGGATTTCGTTCTTCCTTGAATCACTATGAAAGTCAAGGAGGTTAGATATCTAAGCTCCTTGAACACTATAGTGCTTTCTAGTAGAGAAATGAGGAACTTTGTGTTGGCGGAAAATGAAAATCCACAGCCTGCTTCCAGTCTCCGACCGGGTCAGGAATGGAATGAATGAAGCCCCCATCTAGCGGCGAGGATATGAACTGTGCCGGCTGCCGAGGCCTGACGCACTCCTCTGGGGCAATGATGAAATGAATGACAGATGAAATGAAATGATAGTGGAGAGTGTTGCTGGAATGAAATTTTGACAGGGAAAACCGGAGTACCCGGAGAAAAACCTGTCTGCCTCCGTTTTGTCCAGCACAGATCTCATATGGAGTGACCGGGATTTGAACTACGGACCCAGCGGTGAGAAGCGGGCGTGCTGCCGCCTAAGCCACGGAGGCTTTGTTGGCGGAAACTCCCGAGATTAATTTTGCCATTATGAACAAGGCCTACAGAATTCAAATGGGTTCTTTAACATGCCAACATCATATGACCTGCGTGTCATTTTTGCCGCCTTTCAAAAAATCACTTACAAGGGCCAGGAGCGAACCTGCAATCTTGGGGTTAGTAGACCGACACGCTATCCACTCACCCACCGTGGCAAGCTATTTTAGCGTTAATAGGTACATCCTACTACAACAATCGTACTGCACCAGAATGTACATACTCCACATAAGAGTCAAAAATCGAACCAACGTACAGCTACTAAAGCTGTTCAACACTAGACCACTTCGTGGTAAGTGGGTAACATTCTTGGCTGTCACCTTGAGGCCTGGGATCGATCCCGGGCTCTGCCAATACACTTCGTTCCTACCTGTGGGCTATAAGCCGTACAAAACTACTTAACAACTCACTAGGCTCAGGCAAGGAAAGCATATCCACAGAAAATAATTCTGTTGACATCAAATATAGATTTAACTCAGATAGCGGCTACGGTGGCGTAGTTGGTAGCATGCTGAGCTTCCATGCCCAAGATCGCGGGTTCAAACCCGGCCGAAGTCGACAGAGGTGAAGGCACTATTAAATTCCTACGTTTGCCATCAAATGCCGGGTGCGGTGGCAACTAGTAGCTGAGTTCGCGGCTACGAGTCGTTGACTGTAGCATTTGGTAGCAAAAGTAGGAACTACTTGAAATTTTTCGTCTGCAGTCTGTATCTGGATTATAGATAACACACACTAATACAGCCATCACAACACCAGTTATCAGACAGATTCTACACACACCCAAAGTACACGGGGCTACATGACCACGTTGTTGCAGCCCGTAAACTGAGGAACCAACCAACCAACCATAGATTCAGGTATTAGAAAGTCATTTTGGAAATCCTTTGTCAGGAGCGTGACACTTTATGGAAGTGAAACTTGGACGGTTGGCGCAACAGAAAAGAGGAACAAAGAAGTATTTGAAATGTGGTGTTACAGGAGAATGATGAACATCAGATGGGTCGATAGAGTAGTAGCAAACTTACAGCAGGTATGGAAGAAAGGGTCGAGGATAAGAATTGTAGGTCTGAAAGGTTACAATATGTTTAAACAGTTGCCTCGGACGTAAGGTGTGTAAGAGATGACACGATTAGATCAGGACAGGGAGGCATGTATTGCTGCATGAAACTAGTCCAACAACAACAACAACAACAACAATTTTGAAATTAATATTCTTTGTTTTCTCCACTTTTCCAAACGTAAAGGACACACTAAACGTTTCTTACTGGGTACTGGCATGATGACACGCCCTAGACTGATTGTTCACCGGAATCTCAACCACATCCTGTCGATTAAATTTGCTGTTTGCTTCTCTACCTCTACGAGCGCTAGTGAGTCAATGCAGTGTTTCACTTAAGCCCTTATAACTACTACCAGTGTAAAATTTTAAAAAACGCCGGAGGGTATTGAACCAAAGAACATATTAAAGAAAGAATAACGTAAAGTTAATATAAGGCGGCTTCGGTGGCGTAGTTGGTTGCATGCTGAGCGAGATTGCCGGGTTCAAACCCAGACGAAGTCGTCGGATTTTTAAGAGCTTTAAAATCCCTCAGTACACCTTCCTTCGGAAGGGAAGTAAAGCCCGCGGGCCAATATCATAGATTTATGGCATGTAAAAGAACCTTCCAATAACAAGAATTGCGTGAAGCTAAATTATATGTTAGATTTGACTATCGTCTTTTTTTGCTAACTTTATCTGCTAAGAAAAATGCTTAAGCAATAAAAATCTGTTCTGTATGAAGGCAAGGGGAATGTCTTACATTATATAAGAGAAGTTAACTTTCCGATCTGAGAGTAAGATAAGGTATCAGACACGGCCTTGTAGATATATTGCCTGAAAAACAGGCGTGGACACAGTGATTCAGGGGGCTTTGAATGTGCAGTCCTAAACAGTGAGGCCGGCAGTGAAAGTTGAACGAAATGTGCGTAGGCAATCCATTAGCTGCATGAGAAAATGAAATAACATTTAACTTCACCGTTAGCCAGCTGTTACAAGCGTGCAAGAGAGAGGTGGTCAATTTACGTTTGGTATTTAACTTGATTGCCTAGCTAATACACATCGAGCCTCCGCGATTTAAAGCAAGCGTAATCATCTTGGTTGGTTGGATCCTCAGTTTAGGGGCTGCCTCGTGTACTTTGGGTGAGTGTAGAACCAGTCTGATAACCAGTGTTAATTGTGATTGCTGTATTAGTGTGTGTTATCTGTTTTTTTAAATTCAAATAAGGACAGCAGAGCCGGCTCCGTTGTGTTTGAGTAAGGTGCCTGCCACTCACCCGGAGGATCTGGGTTCGATTCCCGGCTTCGTCAGGGATTTTAGAAACTGACGTGAGGGCTGGAACGGGGTACACTCAGCCTCTTGAGGACAATTGAGTAGCTCTCTGACAGTGAGGTCACGAAAACCAAGATTAACCGCCGAGGGGACCCGATGCGCTGACACGCGTCACCCCAATATCTGCAGGCCGAATGGCTGGGCAGCGGTCGCTTGGTAGGCCTAGGCCCTTCATGGGCTGTAGTGCCAGCGTTTAAGGACTGCAGACATTCGATTTTCCAGTAGTTTCAACTTTTGCCACCGTCAACGATCAACTAGTTCTGAACTTAGTTACTAGATGCCACCACAGTCGGCTCCCGGAACCAACGAGCGTTAGTCAAATCTAACCTATAAATCTCAAGTTAGTGCTCTTTAAATGAAATCTGATGCTCTCACCATACGAGCCAAAAAGCGCTCATGAGCAAAAACTTCCCTGAGATCCATTCTTCAATTGAAATTTTGTTCTCCCCCAGGGGCTCACAACTTGCGGAGCGTGGGTTGGCGACCACGGGACCCCAGCTGAGTCCGGCATTGCTTCCACATACTTGCATGCCGGACTCTTCTGTGTTATATTTCCTTTCGACCTCCCTAGGTCAACTCTTTTATTTTCTTCCGACGGTATTAGGGTATCCGAGGCCTAGAGAGTCTCTTCCTTTCCCGCATTAATTAGCCCTTCTCTGATCTTTCCTGATCCCTCATTCTTCGAGGGGTCACCCTTCTTTTTCTTTTAATTATAACTCCTGCCTTCTGCTCAAGGCCCTCAAGGAGGCAGGGTGTGTGTACCCCACCATTTATCATGCACCCTGGATTGTGCTACACCCTCAAGGGCTCACGTCTGGTGAGTTCAGGATTCGGTGACTTTGAGGGCTTCCTGAGCTGGGTCCGGATTTTTGGATACTGAAAATTTTAGCCATCTTATTTATTTTAAGCAATGATGAAATTGAATTTCTTTTTTGAATATTGAAAAAAAAAAACACCTACACTGCACGATTCTAGTTCAGAACATTCTATGCATTAAATAAAGAACTCTAATTTTAGGTCAGTTTTTATTCAGTTTTTCAAAAATTCAGAGATCTGAAAACAGAAAACAAAGTTTCTGATACAAAAAGATAGTCAGTCTGAGAGACTAGACTTTATATCATTTCAAATGACGCATGCTACAAATGCTACACATGTTAGAAAGCTCAGGAGGGCTCTTTGCACTCTGCTGCATGACGTCACGCACTCGCCGTCTCCGTTCGCATAACGCCAGACCCCAGGAGTAAACAGACTCTGTGCATATGCACTGAACAACATGATGACGTCATACCCGCCGTAACCGTGACGCATAACCCTAGACCTACGCACAACGTTGAAGTCTACAAGATCGTTTGAAATGATAAAATTGATGGTTGGGTTTTGTGTGTGACGTGGTAGTTTAAGAGGAATCTGTTGAAAAAATGTGTATTTTCTTCCTAAACTTACTTTAACTAGCCAATTACTGGCAGCCATTCAAATCGACATATCAAGACATATTATTATTATTATTATTATTATTTTCGTTTTGGTCATCTAGGGACCACGAGTCATTTCAATGCTTTGTCCTTTGCTGTTCCTTCTTCGTCCTCCAATATTCCTTCCTCATCTCACTATGTTTCCTCTTCCTTTCCTCGGACCATTTCGAGCCGGTTTTCTTTCCCTTCCTCCCTTGGAATCCTTCCATTTTTAGCACTTATAGCTTAAAAATATCTCTCTGTGGTGTGTCTTCTTTTCTGATATTGTTTCTTTCCAAATCCTTTTTGACTTCTTGTTCCACAGGAACTGTCATCCATCCTGTAGGAATGTCCGAAAAAATGAAAGAAAATAGCAGTCTCCTCTTCCGTATTGTTTCTGATATGATTTCCATTTTTCGATATATTTCATCATTAGGCTACTTCTTAATTTCCAGAATTCTGCAGTTTTTAAAGGACCGAGTATTTTGCGTATAATTCTTCTACTACTTGTAATTTATCCAATTTGTAGTTCAGTACGAGACTTTCACTCGCATTCCGGTTTGACTACGGTGTTGTAATGCTGTATTTTATGATCTTTAGACAAACACTTTTTATTGTAGGTATTCCTCTTTCCATCATTCGTATTATTATTATGCTTGCCACGGTGGGTGAGTGGATAGCGTCTCTGTCTAGTAACCCCAAGATTGCAGGTTCACTCCTGGCTGTGGTAAGTGATTTTTTTGAAAGGCGCCAAAAATACGACATGCATGTCATACGATGTTGGCATGTCAAAGAACCCATTTGAATTCAGTAGGCCGTGTTCATAATGGCAAAATTAATCTCAGGAGTTCCCGCCAACCCAAAGTTCCTCATTTCTCTACTAGAAAGGCTATAGTATTCAAGGAGCAACGAAATTCGACAAGCAAGCTACCCTTTGCATGGTGTCCACACAATTTTCAATGTCAATTTTCCTGACCATTCTTCAACAAAATTTCTGACTAGCGAAGTCATCTTAACATCGAAAAAAAGATTTATTGAGCAAATATGTATATATCTTTTTTCATTTGCAGAATTTGTCCAACGCTCGCCCCTTTATTCATTTAAAATAGACAAAGTAAATTATAATGCAATAATACATAAATCAAAGTACTTAATAGGGGCAGATGACCTCTTAGTTCCTCCCCTTAAAACAACAATAACTAACTTATAACTAAAGTAGGCTTAATAACCTAAACTATAGTGATGTGCCACAGCGCTACGCCAACGCCAAGAAAGCGTACAAAAATAGGTAAAAGAGGTTTTTACTATGATGTACTGTAACAATGGAAACTTACCATAATGCTTTTTATCTTCAGAGATTAATTGAACTAGTAACATCAAAGTATGACTAAAACACAAAATACTGTATGGTTAATATAAAATTCCTGACTTTCTAATACTTTACGCCATTTTTTCCTGACTCACACCCATTTTTTCACACTTTTTCCTGACCAAAAACAAATTTCATGACTTTTCCTGACTATTCCTGACTTTTCCTGCCTGTGGACACCATGCTTTGGTTGTCAAATTACAAATCTTGCACCCGGCACCCGAGACCATACGGATATATATATTATTGTACTTCCATTACTCAATGACACTGTAACTGAGGAGCTTATACTTAAGGGTGGGGGTAGGGGGTTAAATTATAACCACCTTCACCAGAAGCAAAGCAACAGGAAAACCTGCTCTGGGGCATGTTTATTATACACGGAGTTCCAACAAAACGCTAGCGATTATGATGACACGATAAGGTTGTTATTCCATGAATCATGCGAGGAAAGACGACCTTCAGGTGGTATCGTCTTACGTGATCGCAAGAAACTGTACTGTATATCACCGTTAATGTAGAACACAAAAGCTTTTCCTGTATACAAATAATACTTTCCATGAACTAAAATGCGACGTGAGCTTGCACACGGAAACATATTCTCTTTTAGTAGAGGAGGATTTATGATTCAATTACTTTATCAACATTCCAGAAACACAAGACAAGACAGAGCTTATCACGGCGTCGCGTACTAACGGTGTAATGCGCAGTGCCACAACCACAATGGAATACTCGGTATTACTGAGAGCTGTGTTTGAGTCTTCAGTCTTGACTGTCTCCCTGTCCTGAGCTAATCGTTTCATCTCTACATAGCTACCACACCTTGCATCCGAGGCAATCAATTTAACATATTCTAACCTTGGTCTACCCCTCCAGTTCTTATCCTCTACCCTCCTTCCATAACGAAGCTAACTATTCCTGGGTGTCATAGGAAAAAATGAAAATCCACAGCCTGCTTCCAGTCTCCGATCGGGTCAGGAATGGAATGAATGAAGCCCCCATCTAGCGGCGAGGATATGAACTGTGCCGGCTGTCGAAGCCTGTCGCACTCCTCTGGGGCAATGATTAAATGAATGACAGATGAAATGAAATTATAGTGGCAAGTGTTGCTGGAATGAAATTTTGTCAGGGAAAACCGGAGTACCCGGAGAAAAACCTGTCTGCCTCCGTTCTGTCCAGCACAGATCTCACATGGAGTGACCAGGAGTTGAACCACGGACCCAGCGGTGAGAGGCCGGCGTGCTGCCGCCTAAGCCACGGAGGCTTCCCTGGGTGTCATAGAATGTGTCCTAACAACCTCTCTTTTCTTAATTAGTAGTCGCCAGAAACATCTCTGCTCTCCCACTCTTCTTTAATATCTCTTTCATTTGTCACTCTTATCTGCCCATCTGATCGTCACTTGACACGGTTGTGATGGTCCCAATTTGTAACCAGAAAGAAGTAATCTTATATATTTTATTATTATTAATATTAATAATATTTTTATATTTTACCTTTCATTAGTTATCTATGTTAATTAATATGTTTATATCTATTATTGAGACTATGTAGAATGTTATGGGAGTTGAAAGGACTTGGAGTAATACACATTGCATTTGAAATAATTTATGCGTTTGAATGAGTAATAATTCTAAAGAAGATATGGACAAGAGAAGAAGGAGTGTTGTTCACGGAAGGTCGGCTCATCAACTGATTCTTGGTAAACGACATGAGTAGACAACTGTCTTTCACTTCAAGTATACTACAGTTAGAAACCAATCCTACGGAGAAATGTTTCTATGGAGACTTGTCAATCACACATTTGAAAGGCGAGCTAAATGGCTTAGTGACTGATGAATGGGGGTGTACACGTGCAGTACCTGGGAACAATATATGTAAACGGATGGTCAGTGGGCAATTTACTGAACGAGCAGCAAATGTATTTACCATGCATCTCGAACGCAGTGCCACATATACAGTCGACTATTTTAGTATGTGAATTTGATAAGACAATCATAGTGTGTCATCGAACTATGGCATGGTAGTGTTAAGGGCCATCGTCATAGAGATGATTAATGGAATTCTCCTCCGTCATCCACATATAAATTGTAAATTCATTACGTTGAGGAAGATCAGGGTCATCAACCAATCAACGATGATCTTAAAGTCGGTGAGCGATATAAACAGTTTTACTCTAGTCAAATCAGGAAGCTTCCATGCTTATTAAAGTCAAGATATTTTATTCAAATTTACTCTGTATACTCCAATTTCCAATCAAGCCCCTTAATTAATGTAAATTCAGTAATTTCTCTAATTTATTATTATTATTATCTTTGGTATTCTATTCTTTTTCATTTGTTTTATATATTAAATTCATATTTTTAAATTTGAATGCTAGTTAGAAATTACTAATAAGGCAACCTCACACTCCTGAAATAAATATCGTAAGGTTAGATGACTGAAGTTTCACCACGACTTGAGAATGGAATTTCCAGGCTCTACCTCTGTTTTCGCCGAGGTTTATTATATTATTTTTATCATTATATTGAAATGATCTGGCGCCCTTACAACACATATATTACACATTATATACTTGTTAGTGATTCTGTACAACAATACAAATACACTATTAGATTAATACACAGTTAAATGTTTCATTTGATCACCCAAAAGTGGGCGACTATTAATAAACCATTACAAATTAACGCCCAACTTGTGGAGCGAGATTCAAGTTCAGAATAACCATTTCAAATAACGCCCAACAGTGGAGCGCTTTTCTTATTAACATAATCAGTTTTTATAAAACATTACACGGTGTGAGTGGTTATCGTGTTTGACTACCAACCCCAACCTTGTAGGTTCGCTCCTGGCCGTGGTAAGCGATTTTTGAAATGCGACAAAAATCACGGCACGCATGTCATACGTTGTTGGCACGTTAAAGAACCCTTTGAATTCAGTAGGCCGTGTTCATAATGGCAAAATTAATTTCGGGATCTTCCGCTAACACAAAAGTTCCTCCTTTCTCTACTAGAAAGCGCTAGTGTCAAGGAGCTTAGATATCTCATCTCCTCGACTTTCATAGCGCTCCAAGGAACAATAAAATTCGACATGCAAGCTGCCCACTGGCCATCAAATAACAAAAGTTTGCACCCAGCACCCGAGGCCATACGATATTATTAGGCTAAGACTTCGTACAGCTTCCCTCTTCATCGAGAGCTAAGAAACCTTTTTTCAGTTTTGCCTTAGTGAAGGTAAAAATATTGCTGAGAAGAGTCGGTTCGATTCCTACTTCAGTCAGTTTGGAAGTGGTTTTCCGTGGTTTCCCACTTCCACTCCAGGGAAATACCAGGATGGCACCTAACTGAAGGCCACGGCCGCGTCCCACCAAAAGCCTACCTTAATGACCAATACACACACTAATACAGACATCACAGTAACACAGGTTATCAGACAAATTCTACACATAAGGAACTACACGGGGCTACATGACCACAATGTCTCAAAGCCCCTAAAGAAATAACTACAACTTTATTACTAAACGTCAATTGAAAACAAACAAACCATCGAAGGACTGTAATAATCACAACAATCCCAGCATCGACATTTACCCGACATGAGTCACGGTGACCTCAGATCGAACAGTTTTACTTTGGTATATTGGCTATCACGGCCAGTGAATAGAAACTCAGCAATTTTTCTAGGTTTAGGAGCGTCTTGGGTGGGGTTTCGCCTAGGAGTTCTAATTCGCTGGCCATGAAAGCCAATATACCATCTATTTGGAAGCCTTCAGAGGGAGGTTATGGCTGATTGAGCTTTTAGTTCTCGCAGTAAAGAGGTCCAGGTGCGCTTCATAAAAAGGGAGGTAGCGCGCAGCTCGCTACTCCTGTGGGCATCTGGCGGGGACACCCGAGATTCCGCTGATGAGCTGATGGTGTCCTAGACAAAACCCCACACAAGACAAGAACAATTGCTGAGTATTAATTTCACTTTGACGCCCTACACGCACGCAAGGTCGTGTAGGAATTCAGTCTCTTTATTTGGGCAACTTGCGCAATTGACGTCTTCCTTTATTCGACCACGGAGTGGTATCTGGGTCACCTCTCTCTGTCTTGTTCCTGAGATTCCCACGATCCAACAGAGACATGGAACTAATTTACATCCTCTTATTGAACTCTTGACTTTAGCCAGAAGTCAATGTTACAGTAGTCTCGGTCCAGTGATTGTCAAGCTCTTATAAGTTCACGGCTCCCTTCACCTGACCATAAATGAGATAATTTCTACAACTCGGCAATTCTTCTAGGTTTTATGGAGCCTAACATCTAGGTTATCGGGCCGTAATGGTTTAAGTGTTCATGAGAAAAGAAAATTAACTTAGAAGTAAACTGGCACCCCCACCCCGGCTTCGCCCGGGAACAGTTACGAATGCATTACGTGATAAGCACTTTTTTTTTTCAATGTCAATGAACTACGACCTTTACGTCTCGGCATGATGGGTTAAAATCACTGACTGGACTATTAATTATATTATCATGGAAATGTATGTGCAGCGGGGCGATGTATTGAAGAGAGAGATATGCTCTCGCGGACTTTTTTGTAGAACTTTTCATGCTGAACGATTTTTACACTCCTAGTATACTGATATTTTTAACGGTTTGCCCAGCGTTAACTTAAGAAGCGCACGGACGCCAGGTTTTTTTCTTTCGACCTTTTCACTGAAAAGCACTTCTAGAACAGTTGAAGTGAAAATATATTCTCAGTTCTGTCACACGAGGCTGAGTGTACCCCGTTCCAGTCCTCAGACCAGAATTATTTAATTTCTTGGCAGAGCATGGAATCGAACCTGAAACTCCAAGAATGCTAGCCGCTACACATCGAGGTAGTCCCGCGAAATAATGTATTGGGTTTGCGAGACTATTTGAAGACCATTTTTCGTGACATTTACCTTATTGATGGCCCTTTTACTGCCACCAACTGACTTTTGGCAAATATACATTGGCAGCCATGGCCAGAAAACAACTACAGTTTCAGTGCAACAAATTATCTTCAAAGCAAACCACGACTGGTACCATAATGAACTAATATGCGACGTTCGCGATATTCAATAGTTTATATTTACATGGTTTAGTTCTAAATGATCCATGCAACACGTGTTGGATAAAGATAGACACTCATTTCACCGATGAAGCATCAAATAGATTTCAAATCAATGAAAGGTATAAAGGAACTTCAATTATCTGAACTCCAACAATCCGAATCGCTTTAAGGAAAATATGTTATGACCAAAATTACTCTTTTAAAGCAACGGGTTGGTTTGTTGGACAGTTACTCGAGCTCGGCATTTGCCTATCTGCCTTTTTTTTTGTTCCTTTGTTTAGAATCGTAGTATATATCTCTACTTAGTATATTACGAAGTCCCCGATTCTTGGATGTCACGGGTAAACTCGAAAACCACTGGATGGATTTTGATGCGGTTTTCACTATTCTGTAAACGATATCTGGAGGAAGGTTTCTGTAGAAAAACATTCATTTATGATCAAAGGAAGCCAAACAGTAAAGATTTCATTGAAGAAGTCGAAAAAAAAAAAAACATGGCGTCTGCGCACTTTTTAAGCTTACGCTGGGCAAACCGTTAAAATATCTAAATATTATGAGTGTAAGAATTGTTCAGCATGAAAAGTTCTACAAAAAAAATCCCGGAGAGCATATCTCTATCTTCAATACTTCGCCCACTATAAGTGTTTTTACGATTTTCATGTCTTCCAACAATCTCCATTCAATTACTGAGGCGACCATTTACGAGCTAGCTAGGGGCGAGTCTTATCACCCCAGTTACAGCCTATCTAGCTGGCGAGCCTATTACCCCAGATACAGCCAACAGCAAACTGTCTAGTCGTGTTGAGTTAAGACTTCAGAGAAGAGTGGTTGTGTTTGGAGTTTCCCTGGAAGGGCAAATCTGATTTTCTTTATTTCGCCTGTGAATTTTTCGTTCCGCAAAATACACAGTCAAGATTGTACAGAAGGGGGATTTGTATTTCATGCACCTCGCCATTTTTAAATTAGGCCTACGTCTGACAATTCGTTGCACGTGCATCTCCATGATAATATAATTAATAGTCCAGTCAGTGATTTCAAGACATCATGCCGAGACGTAAAACGGATATAGGTCATTGTTCATTGGCATCGAAAAAAAAATAAAGGCGCTTATCACGTAATGCATTTATGACTGTTCCCGGGCGAAGCCGGGGCGGGTTGCTAGTAATATATCTCTACTTCGTATAAAACGAAGTCCACGATTCTTGGATGTCACGGGTAATCTCGAGAACCACTGGATGGATTTTGATGCGGTTTTCACCATTCTGTAAAGGATATCTCGAGGAAGGTTTCTGTAGAAAATAATTTATTTATGATCAAAGGAAGCCAAGAAGCACATATTTCAGTGAAAAAGTCAAAGAAAAGCCTGGCGTATGTGCGCTTCTTAAGCTTACGCTGGGCAAACCGTTAAAATATCTCTATATCATGAGTGTAAGAATTTTCAGCATGAAAAGTTCTACAAAGAAGTCCTCGAAAGCATATCTCTGTCTTCAATACATTGCCCACTATAAGTGTTCTTACGTTTTCAGTTCTTCCAACAATCTCCATTCAATTACTAGGTTCGAGACAGTTTACGAGTTAGTTGGCTGGCGATCGGGCCTTTCACCCCAGACACTGTCGAGTCGTGTCAAGTTAAGACTTCAAAGAAGAGTGGATGTGTATGAAGTTTACCTGGAAATGCAACTCAGCTTTTCTTTACTTCGCCTGTGAACTTTTCATTCCACAGAATACACAATCAAGTTTAGATTGGACGGAAGGGGATTTGTGATTCATGCACCTCGCCATTCTTAAATTAAGACTGACAAGAATTCGTTGCACAGGCATCTCCATGATAATATAATTAAGTCAGTGAGTTTAACCAGTCATGCCAAGACGGAGAATAGTCTAGGTCGCAAATCATTGAAATCGAGTGTCACAAGAGAGAGAAAGAAATAATTCACAAAGACAAAGGGAGTCATCCCCAAAATGCATATGACACAGGGAAGAAATTTTCATGGTTTGTGGTCAGATACAGAAAATTCTGCTATGAATTATGATTCCTCCATAAATTATATAAATGATACTTCAGTTTCCGGGCAACCTGAGCGGGTCCGGTTTTACCCCTTTTTTCCATTGCCTTTGGGACGGACCCTGTCCACTTTCCGGGAATGGAGTGGTCTGTCCGCAATTTCAAGCAGACAGTGTTACTCGCAGGGTACCAAAGGGTAAGTATACAAATTTTGGTTCTGATCGGTGAAACGGTGTGGATTAGGACCAAAGGGCCTAAATGCAGAGATTGGGTTGGACTGTCCGAAATTTCAAGTGGACAGGGTTACCCGCAGGGTTGCAAAGGGTAAGTATACACATTTTGGTTCTGATCGGTAAAACGGTGTCGATTTGGACCAAAGGGCCTAAATGCAGAGATTGGGTTGGTCTGTCCGAAATTTCAAGTGGACAGGGTTACCCGCAGGGTTGCAAAGGCTAAGAATACACATTTTGGTTCGGATCGGTGAAACGGTGTAGAAGTTTGCCAAAGGGCCTAAATGCAGGAAATGGGGTGGTCTGTCCGAAATTTTAAGTGGACAGTGTTATTCACAGGGTTACATAGGGTAAGTATACAAATTTTGGTTGAGATCGGTGAAACGGTGTAGATTTGGGACAAAGGGCCTAAATGCAGGGAATGGGGTGGTCTGTCGGAAATTTCAAGTGGACAGGGTTACCCGCAGGGATCCGAAGGGTAAGTATACAAATTTTGGTTCAGATCGGTGAAACGGTGTGGATTTGTATACATAACAGACAGACAGACAGACAGACAGACAAACATTGAGCTTTATATATATAGATATATATGCATTGCAACCAATTGCCATAGCAGAGTATTTTAATTGAACGCCCGTGGACTCTCTGCAAATTCAATTTCAAGTAGTTCCAAGTTTGGCTACCTGATGCCACTGTCACGTTGGAACTTGATCGAGCGTTTCTAACCAAATGACCTACAAATTTAGATAAACACTACCAATTGTAGTGGTAGGTTATTTTACATGCCATATAATATCTATGACATGGGCCCGCCGGCTTTACTTCAACTGAGTCCGGAGAAGCCTGAACTTAGGCCTTATCACGGGAAGCTACGGCGGTCGATAATACTTATCTCCAGTATACTGTACTACATAGGGGGATGACCGTTGCTCACGTCCGCAGGAGTTACCTATAAATTGCCCTGCACGTGTCCCCTGGGTGGTGCTAAGCGAGCAACAACGACATACGGTGAAACTTGCCCTCTACACGCCTACTCCGGGAGCCCTAGTGATCTGTTTCATCTTCGAGAATGTACTGTGGAATGGCTCCAAAACTTGAACTTGGATTTGTGATTTGTTTTTATGTAATTCACCATACGATTAAATAAATGTACTACATAATTCCCCTCACAACTGGGTCTCATACCACCGTCAGCTATCCTACAACCGACTAATATCCTCGACGCAAGCGGATATTTCCTGGCTACTCCCGTATCACTGACTCTCCCAGTGTCTTGTGCGCAGTTTCGTAGAAAAGCATCACAAACTACGAAGACTGATAACCAGGGATAGGATTTATATGTACTGTACTAAGAAGTGCCTACTATGTACATATATGGACTTTATATACAGGGTCTCAATAAAATATACTAACATTTTGAATGACTATAAAACGATTATTTATGAACACAGAGACAAGTTTAAGGACTTCAATTATAGAAGTCCTGTAATTAAAGACATGTTCACAAATGTTCAAATTGATCCCCGTCAGAGTTCAGGAGTTCGACAAACCGCCACCAACGCACCGCACCATTGCTCGCATCAGAGATAAATTTGAAGCAGATGGAACCGTTCACAACGTCAACAAGAAACGTTCTGGGCGACCACGGACATCCACCAGTCCTAGAAAATGAGAACAGGTGCAGGAAGCCCTCACTCGATCCCCGCCGAAATCACTACGACAAACAGCTCGAGAGACACACATCTCAAAAGATAGCGTCCATGACATCATGAAGCGTCTGCGCAGGAAATCCTACATTCCAACTCGAAATTGGAAATTGACAGACAATGTCACGAAATTCCAAATGAACTTTGTCGTAACGTTTGCGAATCAATTGCTTCGCGTTATCAGCTTCGCCTGGACACTGATGGCCTCAATTTGAACATTTGCGAACATGAGTTAATTACATGTCTCCTCTATAATTGAAGCCCTTAATCTTGTCTCTATGTTCATAAATAATCATTTTATAGTCATTCAACGTGTTAGTACATTTTTGAGACACCCTGTACAGTACTGTATTAATGTCTACCCCTTATTATTCCCGTTTACCAATGGGGTCGGGGATGAGACGCGATGGAAGTCTTTGTGGCGGATGTTTTTTAACGGTCGGATGCCCTTCCTGACGCAAACCTCATGAGAGGAGTTAATGAGAGATGAAATGAATGATGGTGAATGAAACTGGGCAAGGATGTGGAAGGAAGCGGCCGTGGCCTGTCAGAAGGTACCGTCCCAGCATTTGCCTGGAGTTCCAAATAGGAAACCATGGAAAACCATTTCAAGGACGGCCAACGGTGGGGCTCGAACCCACGCGTCTACCGAGTCAGCAGAGAACTTTGCTCCATGACCTAACGCTGCGCTTTAGCGAGCATAGCTACCACTGTCGTACGGACTATATATACACAGTACCGGTATATATTTGTGAATATATTTTGCAAAATATGGCCAATAAAGTTATTATAACCACTAAAAACTATATTTTGTTACTTTTAGAGCCTACAGAAATACATTTAAAATACTGGATTTATAAATTAAATTATTCATTTTTTTTCAATTCACTTTACTTTGATTATTGACTGGCAGGGAATTCCACAGTCTTGAACTGGTAACTACAAATAATTTGTTCAAGCAGGAAGTTTGGTGCAGGGGAATAGCAAGGGAGGATCAAAAGTGAAGTTTGTAGTTTTATGTGACCGTTAATCCTGCGATCATGAGCCACGGGACCTCCTTTATACGTGGAATCCAAACCACAGGATATGGAATTTTACTTCGAAATTCTCACATACATTGACCGTGAATCGAGCCCGGTCCACCGTTGGGAGGATCAAGATCGCGTATTATGCAGTTGGGAGGTTAACGTAAATATTAATTGTTTCAAGTTATCCAGTTAATGGATGTAAGTTAAATAATAAACCTTTAAATAATTACCTAACTGATTAAAATTGAAGTTAAACAAAAAATAGCGTGATTTAAATCACAAAACTTTTAAAAGTTACAAGTTCCCTTGCTATACTATGGTCATATTATTATTGACATATTATTGTTAAGTATTTCAAAAGAGAACATCAAGGATAACGTCGGGAGAGATGGCGCACAGTTTTAACAACTTTCTTGGAGATTGCACCTTACCTTAAAAAAATAAGATGACATTCACGGAAACTTTGTGGACACACTGAATAAAAACACACAGTTTTACAGTCTCAATTTTTGTACCTGACCTAAGAAAAAATTAAATGTTTTAAGAGAGATTGCGTTTTCTTCGTCTCTCCCATTGGGCTAGTTTAAATAACGCAATTGTGATGGCGGGTTGGTTGGTTCCTTAGTTTAGGGGCTGCGACAACGCGGCCATGTAGCCCCGTGTACTTTGGGTGTGTGTTGAATCTGTCTGATAACGTAGTGTTAAATTGTGATGACTGTAATAGTGCGTGTTATCCGTTTTTAATTCATGTATGGACTCTTCATCTTCATCATCTTCTTCTTCTTCTACCTTATCCGATACGGACGTTGGCTACCACCATGGCTAACCTTCTTATCCTGTGCAATCCTGAAGAGTTCCGTGGAAGACAGCCCAAACCACGTTCTTAAATTATCCATCCAAGTTATTCGTCTCCTTCCCGGTCCACGCTGACCTTCAATTTTACCCTGAAGTATAACTTGAAGCAGACGGTATTTTGGACTCCTCATCATGTGTCCCAAGTATTCCAATTTCCTCTTCTTAATTGTGTTTAACAGCTCAGGTTGGCTGCTCACACGCTGAAGAACCTCGGCATTACTCACATGTTCTGTCCACGAAATTTTAAGAATCCGCCGGTATATCCACATTTCAAAAGCTCGAATCTTCTTTTCTGTAGCTACGGACAAGGTCCAAGCTTCAACACCATAAAGAAGGGTGGAGACAACATAACACTTCACAATTCGTTTCTTAAGCGTCATACTGAGATCTCGACAGCATAGTAGTTGTTTCATTGTCATAAAGATGGATCTAGCCTTCTCTATACGGCATCTTATTTCAACCGAAGGATCCCAATTCTCATTAATATTCTGTCCTAAATAAACCAAACTCTTGACTCGCTCAATCTGATGTCCATCGACTAAAAGGACTTTTGACAATGCTGGTTTTCGCGATATTATCATATATTTTGTTTTCTTAATGTTGAGGTCAAGGCCATATTGTTTACTCTTTTGATACACCATAGTAACAATCTCTTTAAGTCCTTCGAAACTATTTGCAATCAATACAGTATCATCTGCGTACCGTATATTATTAATATAATTACCATTGACCTTAATACCTTGTTGAATGCCATCAAGTGCCTCAGAGAAAATCTGTTCTGCATATATATTATAAAGAAGCGGTGAATGAATGCATCCTTGTCTCACACCACGCATTATTTCCACTGATCTCGATATATGTCCATCAATTCTGATACTAGCCTTTTGACCCCAGTATAAGTTAATGATGATCCGAAAGTCTTTCTCATCTATTCCTGAGTTCTTGAGTGCATTATACAACTTATCATGCTGACAACGGTCAAAGGCTTTTGCATAGTCCAGAAAACATGCATATACATCCTGATTTACCTCACGGCATCTCTGGAAAAGAACTTGAAGCGCTAATAATGCCTCACGAGTTCCTAGGCCGTTGCGGAACCCAAACTGCGTGTCACTGATATTCATCTCGCATTTCCTGTATATGCGGTTATGGATAACTTTGAGAAATATCTTGAGCACATGGCTCATAAGACTGATTGTCCTGAAGTCACTACATGACTTAGCCATCGGTTTCTTCGGAAGAACAATAAATGTAGACAAGAGCCAGTCTTCTGGTAATATGCCCGTATCGTATATCTTGTTATATAAATTAGTGAGCGTCACAATGCTATCATCATCCAAGATCTTCAATAATTCCACTGGAATGTCATCTTGACCAGGAGCCTTACCATTTTTCGCTATCCTAATCGCATAATGTAAGGACTGCAGACGATAATTTCAAGTAGTTCCTACTTTCGCTGCCAAATGCTACCGTCCACGACACCTAGGTGTGAACTTGGCTACTACTAGATGCCGTCGCAACCAGCGCCTGGTGACAAACGTTGGAACTTAGAGCATTAATGAAACCTAACCTACAAATTTAGCTTCACACAGGTGTAATTAGTGGATGGTTCTTTTACATGCCATAAATCTATGACATGTAACCGCCAGCTTTACTTCCCCTCCGAAGGAAGGGAGAGATGATTAATGTGAAAACACTCACTGACACTACTCTCTCAATTTAGGCGTGTTTTTTCAGTCTTCTTCTGAATTCACGTACATGTTTAACACATTTCAACCACCTCGTGGTGTAGCGGCTAGCCTTCTTGGCTCTCGCCCCCGGAGGTCCATGTTCGATTCCCGGCTCCGTCAGGGGTCTTAGAAACTGACACAAGGGGTGGAACGCGGTACACTCAGCCTCGTGAGGACAATTGAGTAGCTGTCCGACAGTGAGGCACCGCCTTGGTCCTTTAAACAAAGTTAAGTGGGAAGAAGGGCGCAACTACCTAATCCCTCGCAATATGGCTAACGGCGTTCGAAACAGTCCTGGTGAAGGGAGAACTTACCCAATGTAATGTTAAAGACGGCCACAAGAATGTAACGAAACACTACTCTCCCTCGGTGACGCTTCCGCTCAACAACCTTCAAACGACCTACCCCCACTGGAGTAGTCTTGTCAGGAGGTGCGCCATCTCTCCCGACTTTACCTTATGCTAATATTTGGAGTAGTGTATTCGATATTTGATCAATGTTCCTATTTTCCTACATATTTTTTCCAAATCAGTAGGAAACCGACCACTTTCTGTAACAGCTAGCATTCTTGGCTGTAAGCCAGGTGGTCTGGGTTCGATTCCCGGCCCTGTCAAGAAATGTAATTCTGATCTGAGGGCTGGAACTGGTTACACTCAGCCACGTGAGGCAAATCTGAGAACTACCTCAGCCCTCATGGACGTGGTTTTCCACTTCTACCCCAGGCACCTAACTTAAGGCCACGGCCGCTTCCTACTAGAGTCCTATCTCAATTACAAATACACACACTAGAACAGACACGGGTTATCAGACAAATTCTACAGACACCCAAGTACACGCGGCTACATATAACAACGATGTCGGTAAGTCCCTAAAGAATCAACAAGTGGAAACCACTTCTAGAACAGCCGAGGTAGAAATCGAAGTAAGTTCTTCTCAGTTTTGCCACAAGAGGCTTGAATGTGCCCCGCTCCAACTCTCAGATCAGAAATACGTTTGATCAAGTCTTACATTGACCAGAACCTGGCTTCAGGGGAAGATGGCCTCGTAGTTCCGCCCCTTAAAACAATAACTAGAACATGACTGACAATTCTACCTGGCAGATTATCTCTACTTAGTATAAAACAAAGTCCCCGATTCTTGGATGTCACGGGTAATCTCGAGAACCACTGGATAGATTTTGATGTGGTTTTCACCATTCTGTAAAGGATATCTCGAGGAAGGTTTCGAAAAAAATAATGTATTTATGATTAAAGGAAGCCAAGCAGTAACGATTTCAGTGAAAAGGTCGAAAAAAAAACTGGCATCCGTGCCTTTTTTTAAGCTTACGCTGGGCAAACCGTTAAAAATATCTATTTTACTATGAGTGTAAGAATTGTTCAGCATGAAAAGTAAAAAATTCCGGAAGAGCATACCTCTATGCCCCTCTTCCAATTGTCGTGGTACGAGGACAAAGCTCAAAGTGTCGGGAAACGGGGGTAGATTGTGGCGGGAAGGGAGGGGGGGGGCGGGCAAAAACAGACTGTTTGTTCGGTAGAATAAAGGAATTACGACTAAGCAAGGCAAGATGGCTTTTCCGCCTACTCTTAGTATTAACTTAAATCATTTATAGAATAGTTTCGGGTTATCATACAGTACTTTTATTTTTGTTGACTTGACTTAAACATTTTGTCTTTCACCTAATACTTGAGGGGAGCAATGCCCGTCCCTCCCCGTGTTTTACTCTCCTGTAATAGAGAATCTAACAAGGCTACAATTTCATTTCCTTCGAGTGAATGGTTTAACAAAAATAACGCGTGAAAATACTGCTCATTCCAACCTTGGCTGTTATTTAAGTTATATTGTATTTTAAAACACCTCCTTCACGTTGTTGCTATCTTAAATGTCTGCAATTTCACACGCTTCACGGTCCGAAATCATTAAACGTTCTGAGAGTAAATGTTGTCCATGCTTCCTTGGTTATTCGTCACAGTCAAAAAAATCACAATATTTACATCATTTATTTAAGGGCATCACGATCAAGTACACGCCCACTAAACGAACACGTAGCTCGATGTTGACGTCAAATATGTCTCAATTAAGAGCCGGTAATAATCGAATAATTTGAAATTAATCGTAATCGATAATATTAATACAAATGAAACGTGAATACTTCACAACGTTCATTTAACTTAGGTTCTAAAATGAAAATTTAACATCGAAATGAGGAAATAATTTAATCAAATCTGAAAATACAAGTTATACACGAAAGAGACGTCTCATGAAGGCTAAATGTGTGGTAAATTACAATAAAACTACATTGTTACACAACTATAAGTACGGTGACCATATTTTTGACAGTCAAAATCGGCTTGTTGAGGGGAATGTTGGAGGATAGAGATTCTAGAGATTTTTTTAATTTATGACCTCTTACAAAATTTAATTTTAAGAAGTTGCACAAAGATCGATCCACCAAAAATCCAATATAGAGGCATAACTTAAATGAATACGAAGTTTATTTATTTTAGTGTTATTTCTATTCATGCAAGTACCTTACAAGTTTTGTGAGAAAAAAATAAGGAAAAAAAAAAGTGAGTTTATTTTTATGTTTCTTACTTTACATCTTATGATTTCAATAACAAAATAAACACAAACAAGAAGTTCCGTGAAGAACTATACAGCCTACTTTTCATGCCAATGATTGTTCTACAGAATATGAACCTATCTAGAATAATGACGAAATTAAGTTGATAATATGGAAATATCTAATTAGTTCAAAATATACCTGGTATAATGTAGCCTAATAGAGCACTACAGTTGGCAGCCCTGGTGACTGAATATATTCTTAGTTCCACCTCTTTAAGGTACAGAATACAAAATTTGGTTGAAGTCCAATGGACGTTACATGCAGTTAGACACTGGATCTATCAGCACGCGTAAAAGCATGTTGCCAACAATACCATGCGTGTGCTGGTCAGAAATAATCTGAAATATTATGATATCTTGTTGTGCCAATTTTGGATGAAATCCATTTGTTAGTATAGAAGTTACATGTATTTTAAAATTGGATATATCAGCAGGCATAGAATCATGTTGGCAGCACTGCCTTGTATTAATTACTCCAAATTAATCTACAATGTCAGGTGCTATACGTGTGCAAAGTATAGAGCTGTTGGCTTGCATACTTTCTGATATATTGATATTAGGGTAAAAAAAATATAGACAGCATTTATTCACAGTTGACAGCCCTGATTGCTCTTAACAATACTTACATATATTCTGTTATGGTACACATAGCACATACGAAATTTGGTTGTAATCCAACTGATAGTATAGAAGTTCCATGTATTTAAAAATTGGTACTATCAGCAGGCTTATAATCATGTTGGTAGAACTGACGTATATAAGTTACTCAAAATTAATCTAAAATGTCAGAATATACGTGTGCATAGTTTAAAGCTGTTGGCTTGCATACTTTCTGATATATTGGTATTTGGATAAAAAAAATAGAGAGAGCAATTATTAACAGTTGGCAGCCCTGGTGGCTCTTAAGAATACGCTCAATCATATCTGTATGTACAGATATTACATACAAAATTTGGTTGAAACACAATTGATAGTGTAGAAGTTATATGCATTTAAACATTGGACCTATCAGAAGGGTTACAATTATTTTGGCAACACTGTCATTGTTGGTCTCCTGAAAATTGAACTGAAATAGTATTATCTGCATGTGTACCAATTTTGGAATAGCTCCCATGCATACCTTGCAAGATATCCAACATGGAGCTCAAATTTCTAGTGCGTTTTTTCAGCAGTTGGTAGCACTGACATTTTCAAATATGGGCGTGAGATATTCCGGTGCACATCTTTACTCATACTAAATTTGGTTTTGATTGCTGCAGCCGTTTAGGAGTTGATAGGGGGGGGGGGGACACACACACACAGCCAGCCAGACAGACACACACACATTTTCCCGGATCGATCTCATAAGTCTACTTTTTCCTCGTTTTTGCAAAATGTGCAAAGTAGGCTAAAAATCTTACCGAGTCTCTACAAGGGGGTAGCAGGGGGCGTAGTTACACCATGGCAGGGGGTTTCCCGCTACACACTCACACAGAGCGTTGTCCGCAACCTGTAAAGCAAGTGCTGTGCTGCCAACATAGGCTAGGAAGTAGTCTGCTGTGCGAGTTGCGTGCTTAGGAAAAGTCAATTGCTCTAGCCAAATAAAAGGCTACAGTTTGTTACAATGTTATTTCAAAACAGAACGTATTTCCTGTATAAAGTAATTTTTCAGAGAATTATTTTTCAAACTTAAAATTCGGGATGCCGGAACATGCGCCTTAAAATCGGGACGTATGGTCACCGTAACTAAGCAATAATGGTTGATTGGTTCTATTAATGCTTTTCTCCTTAACTGTGAGGGGAATATCGGTAATCTCACACTAGAGGTCCGAACACTTTTACTCACTCAAGGGTTAAGGAAACAAAACAAAACACATTAAAGGCTAAGGAAACAAATTTAAGCGAAACTGGTATAAAAATTGATTTATCTTTAAATTCATAAAACTGTTTTCAGAAAACTTTTAATTAGGAAACTATTTGTTAAAAAACATCTTGTTTATTTAAAAAAGTTCCTCAAGAAAACTATTAAATGTTTAATCGTGAGCTCTAGTTTTAACCGATATGTTTCAGGGCTGGGGGCGTTACTGTAGTTATCCTCATCATTAGTGTTCCGCCCTAAGGCAGACCTGCACATGGCCACTCTACATTCAATCCTGTCTTCTGCTACCCTCTTCGTTTCCTTATAATTCGCTTCTACCCGTATGCTGTCAACCATCTGTTTTCTTTTCCGTCACCTTCGTCTTCTTCCATTCACCGTTCCTTCCCTAACATCCAACAGTAACCTATACAATCTCTTCTCATCAAGTGTCTAAGCATGGCGTTCTTAAGTTACAGGCGGGAGCGGTACCCCCACTCTGCCACCGGCGAGTGACGTCAGGGGTCTTAGCTGGTCGGCGGACAGCACGCTAGTCATATGGCAGAGAGATGCATTCATGTAATTAAATCGGTTTTGTTTACAGAAGAAATTGGGATGGACTTCCGAATTTCACCACAGTCCTTCCTTAGTGATCGATGAATTGTGTGAGACGTTTTCCGCTGTCACTACGGGTGATTAAAGCAAATGACTGCGATACAAGTCAGCCCAGAGCGGTATACAAAATGAGCATGCTGGAAACTAATGTTTGATTGCACTACAAGTAGGCGGTTTTTGTATCTTCTACAGAACACAATAATTAGTTGAATATATTTAAGTGAGAATATCATACCTGTTTATGTACTTTAGCAAACGGGAAATTTCTTCTTTAACATATATTTCATCAAGTTGCAAAATTACCCACTTATCATCACACTTTTCAGCGGCTTTTTTTTTTTTTCAAGAAATGAACGTTTTCGTTAAATTTACTCGGAGCTACACTAAGGGAAGAAGTCAATCTTTGTAAATGTTTGGAATGAGGAAGGGATAGAAATTTGTTCTGCCTGATAGTATCATAACACTTCGCGGATTGCATGTACAATATGTAAGAGCAAAGTATCATGTTCGGGGACCTTTTTTTGTTCTTAAATATAAGAGAGAATTGCTCGGATAAAAATTAACTTGCTGAGAAATTCCCTCTTCTCCACTATCCAATAAAGTTTCTTGAATTACATCCAGCAATTTTAAGACATTGGCCACGTAATTTTCCAAGTTGGTTTGGAATCTCTTCTCAGTAAGATACTGTAACAAACTGAACAGTGTTCTCCAACTCTTCACAGCTGTTTCAATTCCCAAACACTGAAGAAAGTTCTGTAGAAGACAATTGACAATTGTTATAGAAAGCAGAAACAAGTAAATGATTATCTACATTAATATATAGAAACAAAAGTCATAGACTCAAAATTGATTCTATATATAACCACTCTATCGTCAAAAATATTGAAATTAATAGATGAGTCCCCTTTCACTTTAGTGCTATTATCTGCTAATCGTTTCTCAAGAGAATTGCATAAACTCTCGAAACTGATTATAACATCGTCCCATTCTGCAGCAGCAACAGCAATTTCTTGAGCATGTTTCTTCCTTCCTCACTTCGATTTCTCTTCTCCTCTCTTCTGGTTGTTTCCGCTTAATTTCACTTTCCTTTGTTAAGTATTTCGGCAAACATTCAACAATAGTAAGACAAGAACCTTTAACTAGCTCAGGATGATCGTATTTATACACTTGTTTCTGTCCATTAGAATCACAGTATTCATTCTGTAAAATAATGCAGTCCGGTTGAAAATGTTTAATACACACAACACTGTTCTCCGAAGGTGTCCAGTCCTTCCTCGGGATGCTTCTCAGCCATCTATTTCTCAAGTTTACTTCCTTGGGAAAAGAGAAACATTTCACGTAGGCGGTTTCAACTCCACGAACCAGAAAATTACTACTACATCCTGGTACATAACACCTTCGTGACATTGTATTTGCTTTTAAAATATACCACGTGGGGCACGGATATATTTAACACTTGTCACTGGACAACAGGAAAAGCAATATATTGTGAAATGTCACCCTCGAAACATAGAAACAATGACCACATCACAGCGCTCCAACAAGACTGAGCATCTCTTTGCTGTCTGTAGTAAGACCCATGACGTCACTGCCCCGCTGGCAGTGTTCCCGCCTGTTAACTTAAGAACGCCGTGGTCTAAGCTAATTGTGCTTCCTCATCCAGATTAGCCTACCTTTAATACCTTTCTCTTTTCCCAAACTCTCTCAGCACCTCCTCATTTCTCACTCTTTGTATCCATTTAATACTTTCTATCCTCCTCCATCTCAAATGTGCTTCCAGACTTCTTTCTTCCTCTTCCCTTAGTGTATTCGTACAATGCCTCATCTCCATAGGCCTATAGTGTCACACTCCAGCCAGTCTCTTCCTCAAGCCTCTGTCCATGCACCCATAAAGAAGCCTTCTTTTCTTATCAAATGCCCTTAGCAATTGCGATACGAGTTTTCACCACCTGTCTACATCCCATACCTTCTGTTGTTACTTTTGTCTACATCTCATGCCTTCTGTTATTACTTCCCAAATAGGCTATATAAAAGCACTTACTGAGATTTGTACCGAGAAAATGTTGACCAGCTCGATTATTAACAACAATAACTAACTAAAATGTCGACCGTTCGTCGTCTAGGCCTCCTATATGGTTACCATGGCAACAAGTGTTCGTCGTCTAGGCCTCCTATATGGTAACCATGGCAACAAGTGTTGGTCGTCTAGGCCTCCTATATGGTTACCATGGCAAGAAGTGTTCATCTAAGCCTAAGAAACATACTCATGTTTCGATGGTTATCAATTTAGCGAAGGAACTAGAATGCAATTTGAATCATCTGATTATTACTGAATACAACTTCATATTCAAATGAATATAATAACAATAATTTAATAAGTGTTACCAACTTCAGCATAAGCCGCTATCTAATGATATTACGTAATATTTTGTGGCCATAATATATAGTATTCATGTATTTAAATGGGTTATTATATTAGGAAGACCATTTTGGGCCAAAACATCTTTCTCGATTAATAAGAATAGTTGTTTTTGATTATTTAGGGGCTTTGCGACATCGTGGTCATTTACGGAAATCCCGTGTACTTCGGTGGATGTAGAATGTGTCTGATAACATGCGTCACTGTACTAGTTTGTGCACTTGTAATTGAGGTATGGTTAGGAAGGAAGCAGCCGTGGCATTAAGTTAAGAACAGTACCATCCCGGCATTTACATGAAGTAGAAGGGGGTAAACCACGGAAAACCACTTCCAGGTAGGATTTGAACTCGCCCCTGATCAGTTTTGCCTCACACGGCTGAGTGCCCCGTTCCAACCCTCAGACTAGAATTACTTTTCTTGGTAGAGCCGGGAATCGAATCCGGGCCTCCAAGAATGCTAGTCATTACGCAACCAGGCGGACGATTAATAATAATAACAGTTTTTAGCTACTAATAAAGGCTGTCAACACTGACTAAAATCGACAACATGTGCTATAGTTATACTGTAGTTACGGTGACCATGCGTCCTGAAAGAATCGGGACAGTTTTTTTTACCGATTTAAAAGGAGAATGTCCCGGTATTCCGAATATAAATAAAAGCGTCCCGATTTTTAAGTTTGAAAAATTAATAATAATTCTATTCTCCGAAAAATATGCGTAATTAAACGAAAAATATGGTTTGTTTTGAAATATCTACGACCCTGTCCTAGTTCGTCAAGACTTCAGGCACTTGTAAATACTCTGTAAGAATTTTCTTTCTGTTATTGTAATCATAAGATGTAAAGTAAGAAACTCAAAAATAAACTTACTGATGTTTTCTTTTTCTTACAAAACTTGTAAGGTAGACTACTTGCATAAATAAATAGAACACTAAAATCTATCCCTCTATATTGGATTTTTTGTGGATCGATTTTTGTGGAACTTCTTAAAGTTAAATTTTGTAAAAGACCATAACTTTAAAAAATACTCTATATGTTAGCGTGGCGCTCTATGGAAGTGAATCAAGGACTATTGGTTTAGCAGAAAAGAGGAGAATTGAAGCGTTTGAAATGTGGTCTTGCAGGAGAATGATGAAGATCAGATGGGTAGGGTTACAAACTAAGAGGTATTAAGACAGGTGGGAGAGGAGAGAGGTTTCTGGCGACTGCTAATGAAGAGAAGAGATAGGTTGGTAGGTCACAACTAAGACACCCAGGAATAGAAAGCTTAGTTATGGAAGGAAGAGTCTAGGACAAGAACTGTAGGGGTAGACCAAGGTTAGAATATTTTAAACAGATTGCATCAGATGTAGGGTGTGGTAGCTATGTAGAGATGAAACTATTAGCTCAGGACAGGAAGGCATGGAGTACTGCATCAAACCAGTCAAAAGACTGAAGACTCAAAACAACAGCATATGTTAAGAGTCAAACTATAATCTTCTATCCCCCCCCCCCCCCCCAACAATACTGTCCCAATTTTGACTGTTAAAAATATGATCATTGATCACCGTAGTTATAGGGGACCGCTAGAAATTCGCCTACCCACCTTCTGGAAACAATATTCATGTCTTGCGCCCTTCCTAAGAAATACTGATAAAAGTGATTACCGGTAACAATTAAAATGAAGATGGGGAGGGGGTGTTATTGTGCTGCGGTCAAGTGTTATGCTGCTCACCAAGGCAGGCCTGGTTCGATTACCGGCACTGGTTAATACATGTGCAAAGTCACATAACGAGGTTCAAATTCCACGTAAAAAGGAAGTCCCGTCGCGAGGTTTAACGATCACGTAAAACTTCAGGCTTGTCTACTTCCTCATTCACTTGGATGATTAGGATAGAGTAACTGCAATGTTCCGGCCCTTTAACCCTTTAAAGGACAGAATATTATTGAAGATCTTTTATTTTAATTTAATTTTATTTGTTTCACCATAATATTTATTAATTTTAATTTTTGTTTTCTTTAACATGTTAATGTTCTTAAAATTAAGATTGTAAAATAGAATTTAATTTTTGTAAGCTTATTTATTTATTTTTAATTCTAATTTTATTATATTTATTTAACTTTTATTTTTATTTTCTTTGACATTCTAATGTTCTAAAAATTAAGGATATAAAAGTATATTTTTTATTTTTATGAGCTTATTTATTTTCAATTATAATTTTATTAGGCCAACCATTTTTTAAACTTTTTATTTTTTTTATTTAAAAAATTGATTCATTGTCAAGGAGATAAAGAGATATTTGTTTTTCAGTAATATTAACACTTCCAAAATAAAATTTGTTGGTATATGGCAGAAAGATTCAACCATCAGCTTCATTGACAATATCAATTGCCCTTATTGTACTGTAAGTGGTTAAAATGTAGACCATTTATCTAATAAAGGGTAAAAAAAAAAGAGCTGTCAACGTGAAAAATTACCAGCATTCTTCCCTTTCTTTCTTTCAACCTGTAAACTTCCATATAATGACAAAATAAAATGCGACGAACAATGACCCCATTTTCCATCCAAAATTGTAAACAAACTAATTTCCATGGTAGTTCAAAACAATGCTTCGCACATGCGTACGAGACCAAACATTGTAGCAGACAGCATGCTCGTTCCAAAGAAAGTCAAATAGCGCATATAAAATTTATCGAAATTCTTAAACGACCCCACAATAAAAATGTTTTAATATAGGGATTGAATTGGTAAAATAGAACGATGCATACCGACTATGAAAATGGGGCAGATGATATGAACATCGTTTAGACTTAATGTACCTCAGAATACACGCTTTAGAAGGCAAAGAAACACAGACCTATTTAGGACTTTCACACGTAAACAACTGTTATAAATGAGGTCGGAAGAAGTATAACAAAAACCAGGAAGCAAGAGTTTACCGTTACTGCACTCAAGAGGGCTTTGTCCCATGGAAACAATGTCATAAAGTCACAATAATTCATAAAGAATTTGCATATTATAAATACCTTGGAAAAATAACCGACGATGCCTGCTTCTCAAGGGTGTTGTTGAATGCACCAGAAGTATATTGTAATAGTAACTAAGCTTTCACTGCACGAAAAACACAATAAAATATACACAACACAATATCAATAATTCACGACACACGCCACGAAAAATAAAATATCGCACTATCACACCGAAACGAGAACGCACCAAGTTCGATCGCGGTTTGAAGAACACTGAGCAAGTAATGAAAGGGTATGTGAACCCAGTAAGACTCAGTCAGTGAACCTCACCACACTACACAGCAAAGCATAGCCAGGCCAAAGCGGCAAACCCCGCTGTTCTTTGCTTCTCCCACTCTATTCTATTCAACGGCAAGGAGCGTCACTCGCACAGATATGACACTCCGCGCTCAGCTGGCATTACATCAAAGAGATCCGGGAAGATAACGCATCTGGCTGGCTGGCATTTCAAATGGGTATTATCAAAAGATACGCTTGACATTTATAGTGCCCTCTGATATAATATCTCCGATACAGAAGCGCGAACATCAGTACCATGTAAACACTAGTTGCTACGAGCAATCGGGGCCGATAGCCTAGATGTTAGGCCCCTTAAAACAACAATTATCATCATCATCTACGAGCAATCAGTATAGACATTATATCCAGTAATAAGAAGGGTTATTGTTTATAAGTGATGATGATGATAATGTGTTGCTTTAAGGGGCCTAACATCTAGGTTGTCGGCCCCTAATGGTTTGGGTGATAATGGTGATGTAGGTTGGTTGGTTGGTTCCTAAGTTTAGGGGCTGCGACAACGCGGCCATGTAGCCCCGTGTACTTTGGGTGTGTGTAGAATCTGTCTGATAACCAGTGTTAATTGTGATGACTGTATTAGTGTGTGTTATATGTTTTTTTAATTTAAGTACTGCTACTTAGAATTTTTCAAATAGTTCCTACTTTTTCCGCCAAGCGCCGCCGTCAACGACTACTAGGCCAAGTTCAGAACTTAGCTACTAGACGCCACCGCAGTCGGCTCTTGGCAACGAACGTAGAAACCTAAGAGCGTTGTTTACATTCTTAACCTATCCAATTTAGCTTCACACAGGTGCAATTAGTGGAAGGTTCTTTATCGTGCCATAAATCTATGACATGGGACCGCCGGCTTTACTTCCCTTCCGAAGGATGTAATGTAAACTATAACCATGACGCTATAACTAAAACTGACTATATACACACTTACAAACTAGAACAAGAAATGGACAACAAAAGAAAAATAAGGTAAACAAACGACAGGATAAAAATAAATGCCCTCTAAGAATGAGGATTGAGGGACTATGAAGGAAGGAGAGCCATGAAAGGCAGATAGGAAAGGGAAAGAGGACAGGGCCCACCCCAAAGTCAGTGGAAAAAGAGGGACAACCGGACCAAGCTCAGGAATCCCTCGCGGTCGCCAACTCCCAAACTTACCATCCGTGAGCCTTTGAGGGAGTAGCACTATCCAGGATGCACCAGAAGTGGTGTGGGGGGGGGGGCTACATACTGTACACCCTGCCTCCTTGAGGGTCTTGAGCTGAAGGCAGGAGATGACATGAAAAGAAAAAGAAGGCTGATCCCTCGAAGAATGAGGGTATCAGGAAAGATGAGACAAGTGCCAATTAAGGCGGGAAATGAAAGACTCCCTAGGCCTCGTATACACTATTACCGTCGGGGTTGGAAGAGGACAAGTGTTGACCAAGGGAGGTCGACAGAAAAGATAACTGAAAGGAGCCCGGCACAAATAAGTGGAAGCAATGCCGAACTCAGCTGGAGTCCCGTGGTCGCCAACCCACGTCCAACTAGATGTGAGCCCCTGGGGGGGTGTTTTAAGTGTATATATTTTTAGCCTACTTTTAACATTTTGTAAAAAGTAGTTCCGTGAAGAACTAAATTACCTATTTTCATATATACTACTTTTGTTAATTGCCACTATCAACATACAAAATTTCAGTTTGGTTGCTGTAATACAGAGATTCGTAGATATTGAGAACCATCTAAATATTACGGATGGTCGCCACGTTGGATTTTTAAATATGTAGGCCATAAAGTTAGGTAGTCTACTATTAGATGAAGATCATTGCGTAGGGCATTATTCAAAATGCAATCGCATTTTAAAATTCCGCACTGCAGCCAAACTTGGTTTTCTTGAAAACTTGCACTCTCTCAAGGTCCAGGTCTATTTTTATAAACACTGGTTGGTTGTAGTTTTAAGGGGCGGAACTACGAGGTCATCTGCCCCTTCTAAAACATTATGTACATAACTGAAAACTTGTCCTGTGTTGGCATATTTACTGTCATTGAAACGACAATTCTATATATTTTTACTCCTAAGAATAAAATACAGTGGAACGTGACTAATTCGAACTTCGATAATTCGAAATCTTCTTTAATTCGAATTTTTCTCTTGGTCCCTAGCATTTTATATACAATCAATGCTAAAAAATCGTGGTTAATTCGAATTATATTTTGGATAATTCGAAGTTTTTACGTGTAAAAAGCCGATCGGAAGCCAACCAGTTGGGGCAATTCCCGAAAAAACTGTCCCGAGTGCAGCCCCAAGGAACAAACCACATCACAGAATTTAAGCGGTTTGTTTAAAGTAGAAATGACGTAAGTAGTTCTGTTTTCCGTTCCTTAAATTTGTTAGATTCTTTTGTGATGGCTGAGAGACTTAATTGTATGAAACTGGTAAAAATCTCAAACTATTTTGAAAAACAGTGGATTTATCTAAGACTCAACTAGATTGCTGGATTACTACTGTCGTTAAATAGGTGAATAGTACATTTTGGTTTTTTATTTTCATTTGAAACTTTCGAGGTTATTCACGATACAGTCTTTATAAAGTACCGTTGTCTGTTAATCTGCTTTGTTGAACGTAAATCATTATGTAAACGTAATTCAATATATTTTCTCTACCCTTTTCAAAGAACTTTCTTAATTCGAATTTTTGGATAATTCGAATTTTTTTACTGGTCCCTTGAGATTAGAATTATCCAAGTTCCACTGTATATACAAATATTGCATTCAAATCCCTGTTGTTGTTGTTGTTGTTGTTGTTGTTGTTGTTGTTGTTGTTGTTGTTGTTGTTGTTGTTGTTGTTGTTGTTGCTGTTGTTGTTGTTGTTGTTGTTGTTTGAGTCTTCAGTCTTATGACTGATTTGGTGCAGCCTCCATGTCTCCCTATCCAGAGCTGATCGTCTCATCTCTACATAGCTATCACACCATACATCTGAGGCAATCTGTTTAACATATTCTAACCTTGGTCCACCCCTACTGTTCTCACCCTCGACCCTTCCTTCCATAACTAAGTTTGCTATTCCTGGGTGTTTTAGTATGTGTCCTACCAACCTATCTCTTCTCTTCATTAGCAGTCACCAGAAACATCTCTCCTCTCCCACTCGTCTTATTACCCCTTCACTTGTTACTCTATCTACCCTTCTGATCTTCATCATTCTCCTGTAACACCAAATTTCAAACGCTTCAATTTTCCTCTTTTCTGCTGCGCCAACAGTCCCAAGTTTCACTTCCATAGAGCGCCACGCTCCAGACAAAGGCTTTCAAAAGTTACTTCCTAATATTTAAATCTACATTCGATGTGAACAGATTACTTTTCTGTAGGAATGCTTTCCTTGATTGAGCCAACCTACTTTTTATATCTTCTTTGCTTCGTCCATCACTGGTTATTTTGCTTCCTAAGTAGCAGAAGTCTCCTACTTTATTTAGCTTTTCATCTGCCAATTTGACGCCAATAGGAGTTTCTGATATCTCTCGGCTGCATTCCAATATTTTTGTTTTACATTTATTAAATTTTCACCATGAATTCTCTACTCAAGACAAGAGTCTATACCGTAACATTAAAAAAAACCTCATTCAAATCCTCTGGTGTGTCTCCTAAGATGACGATGTCATCAGAAAATCTCAGTGTTGAAATTATATCTCCTTGAATCTTTAATTTTACTTTGAATTTTGGAAAAATATTTATTTTACGTATAAATATGTACCATTGTCAGAAATATGGAAAAATATGGAAACTAAATTTGTTTAACACTCAGCAATTTTTCTAGGTTCATGCCGTGTGTTGTCTGGGGTTTCATCTAGGAACACCAAGCTGGCTCATCAGCGGGCTCTTGGTGTCCGTGCGTGGACCCCCACAGGAGTAGCGAACTTTATGAAGTGCATCTGCGCCTCTTTACTGCGAGAACTAAAAGCTCAAACAGCCATAACCGAGCACGGCGTTCATCCAACCACTTTGCTGTTCGGAAATGGTCACGTTTGTGCGCGTCATCTGGTCGTAGGCCCATTTCTTGGAGGTCTTTCTCGACGTTAACGTACTAGGAAACTGTTGTTTTTGGTTTTGAGTCGAAATTGTTAAATATATGTTTTGTCAATCTAGAATCGTCCATCCGTCGCTAGGGACCGTAGTAGCGAGTCCTGCGTTTGCGCATTGTGTCTCTGATCTTCTCTATCTTAGATTTC
Source organism: Meconema thalassinum (assembly GCA_946902985.2). NCBI lineage: Eukaryota > Metazoa > Arthropoda > Insecta > Orthoptera > Tettigoniidae > Meconema > Meconema thalassinum. The sequence goes on along the minus strand of OX336398.1, from coordinate 158,523,763 downwards.
TTGCCTGGATTTTCTTACGTAGGTCCCATTTTTGTAGTTTGGACCAAGAATGTTGTAGAGGATCTTTCTCTCTTTTTGCTGTAACTTAGCAAGCACACATTTCTGAGAGAGGATAAGGCATTCTGACGCATAGAGGGATACCGGCTTGACGACAGTGATGTACTGTAGTGATGGATTTTGGTATTTATTATTATTATTTTTATTAGCCTACTTTTCACATTTTGCAAAAATGAGGAAAAAGTAGACTTATGAGATCAATCCGGGAAAATGCGTGTCTGTCTGTCTGTCTGGCTGTGTGTGTGGTCCCCCCCCCCCCCCATATCAACTCCTAAACGGCTGCAGAAATCGACACCAAATTTAGTATGAGTAAAGATGTATACCGGAATAAGTCACGCCCATATTTGAAAATGATGTCAGTGCTACCAACTGCTGAAAGAATGCACTAGAAATTTGAGCTCCATGTTGCATATCATGGAAGGAATGCATGGGAACTATTCCAAAATCGGCACACATGTAGATAACACTATTTCAGTTTAATTTCCAGGAGGCCATACAAGACAGTGTTGCCAATTTAATTTTAAGCCTTCTGATAAGTCCAATTTTTAAATGCCTATAACGTCTACACTATCAATTGGATTTCAACCAAATTTTGTATGTAATACGCGTACATAAACAGATATGACTGAGCGTATTCTTAAGAGCCACCAGGGCTGTCAACTGTTAATAATTGCTCTCTCTATTCTTTTATCCAAATCCCAATATATCAGAAAGTATGCAAGCCGACAGCTTTAAACTGTGCACACGTATAGAACCTGACATTTTACATTAATTTTGGAGTAACATAAATACTTCAGTTCTACCAACATGTTTCTAAGCCTGCTGATAGGGCCAATTTTTAAATACATGTAACTTCTATACTATCAGTTGGATTTCACCAAATTTCGTATGTGCTATGTATAACATAACAGATATGACTATAAGTATTCTTAATAGCAATCAGGGCTGCCAACTGTTAATAAATGCTGTCTATATTTTTTAACCTAATATCAATTTATCAGGAAGTATGCAAGCCAACAGCCAACTTTGCACACGTATAACACCTGGCATTCTAGATTAATTTGGAATAATTAATATAAGTCAGTGCTGCCAACATGATTCTATGCTTGCTGATAGGTCCAATTTTAAAATACATGTAACTTCTATACTAACAAATGGATTTCGTCCAAAATTGGCAAAACAAGATATCATAATATTTCAGATTAGGCTATTTCTGACCAGCACATGCATGACATTGTTGCCAACATGCTTTTACGCGTGCTGATAGATCCAATATCTAACTGCATGTAACGTCCATTGGACTTCAACCATTTTTTTTATTCTGTACCTTAAGAGATGGAACTAAGAATATATTCGGTCACCAGGGCTGCCAACTGTAATGTTCTATTAGGCTACATTATACCAGGTATATTTCGAACTAATTAGATATTTCGATATTATCAACTTAATTTCGTCATTATTCTAGATAGGTCCATATACTGTAGAATAATCATTGGCATGAAAAGTAGGCTCTTTAGTTCGTCACGGAATTTCTTGTTATTATTACCTTTCATAATTGACAGATCAACTGGGAACAAGGAGACCGAAAACACTGGACTAGGAGAATGAGACCCCAGGTGCAAGTTTGGACAGAAACGAAACATGGTGAGGTTGTTTATTATCTCACTCAGTTCTTGACTGGGCATGGGTACTTCTGTTCTTATCATAAGAAGATGGGGACGGTGGATTCATCAGATTGCATCTACTGTATTAATGAGCTAGATAATTCTAATCACACCTTCTTCTCTTGTGGACGGTGGATCCAAAATTGACAGTGTCTTCAAGAACACATTGAGGTAGGTAGAGGTATCTCCGGACAATATTGTTGCGGTGATGCCACAATACGAAGAACATTGGAAGCTGGTAGCAAGTTTTGTTGAAAATATCCTCCAAACAAAGAAGACGGATCTGGATCGCCATTGAAGATAATTCACTAAAGGCAAATATACAATGACTCTAGCCTGAAGTAATGTGATAGATAAGCTGTTCCAGGCTAGTGTTCAGAAGTAACGGGGGGAGTTTTAATCGGTAGTCTACCGCTCAGGAGCCCGACACTATGTGCGTAAGCGCATTTCTCCCCCCCCCCCCCCCCCTCTCAAAAAATGTTTTACTGCATATATATATTACTCGATCTTAGTTAGATGTAACCGCATAAATAAATTGAAAATTTACCACCTTGCCTTTTTTCTATCGATTATTCCATCATCGTTTCATTAAGTTCTTTCTTTCTTTCTTTTTCCACTTAATTCTATATTAGTATGCACTAAGATTTTCTCTTAGAACATTACTTCTTTTCCAGCTATTATTATTAATATTATTATTACTATTATTTATATTACTATGCTTTCTTGATCTCCCAAAATCTCTTCATCTTCCCCCTATGCTCTTTCTGCGCTCCTCCGTCCAGATTCTGTTGGATTTAATGTTTGGGTGGTCTGAAAATTGATGGTTGTCAACTAGTTCCCTGAATTTAGATCTGTCCAGTGCCATATCACTTGAAATGTTTATATCCTGAAGGTATTTCTCAACTTCAAACACGTTACGGCGTGACTGCAGGCAGTCGCTCACATCCGGGAGGTGAGGAGGTTCAAATCCCCCCACCGGCAACCTTGAATATGGTTTTCTGTGGTTTCCCATCTTCCTTCCAGGCAAATGCCGGGGTTGGTCCCTCACTATAGGCCACAGCCGCTACCTTCCAACTCCTCGTCCTTACATTCAAACTTTTCTCCCCAGACAACACTCCACATGCGACGGTACTTGTAGCATAGAAGCAGCTACTAACTCTGGCGAGTCGAACATGTCCTCGGACACTCCCGGCACTAAAAGCCATACGAAAAAGAAAAAAAAAGCCAACTTCAAGCAACCAGTTGTTCTTAGCTTTCATTGAGTTACTAAGATGTAGAATTCCTTTAGCCATCCTGTGATCACTCATTCTGAGAATATGTCCATAACACTTCCAACATCATTTCTCCGAACGCTGATAAAGCAAGCTGAGCTTCTATGCCCAAGGCTGTGGGTTCAAACCCGGCCCATGTCATAGATTTATGGCATGAAAAAGATCCTTGCACTAACTACATTTGTGTGAAACCAAAATTTGTAGGTTAGGTTTGATTAATGCTCTTAGGTTCCAACGTTCGTCACCGGGCGTTTGGTTGCGATGGCAACTAGTAGTAGCCAAGTTCACAGCTAGGTGTCGTGGATGGTGGCATTTGGTAGCGAAAGTAGGAACTACTTGAAAAATTAATCGCCTGCAGTCCTTACTTGAATCACAGATAACACACACTAATACAGTCATCACAATTAACACCGGTTATCAGACAGATCCTACACACACCCAAAGTAACGGGGCTACTTGACCGCGTTGTCGGAGCCCCTAAACTGAGGAACCAACCAACCAGTCTGCCACTCAGGAGCCCGACACAATATGCGTAAATGCATTTCTTCCCCCAAAATAAATAAATAAATAAATAAATAAATAAATATATATGCCTATATTATTTTCTGATAGCGACAACATGTTTATAATCCATATGGTATCGGATTGGAGATAAATCCAGGCGTAGCATCACAAAGAAATCTGGAACAAGAGGGAAGCAGAAAACAAAACATTGGCTGGTGTGATTATTGATCAGCAGGAGAAGTGACGTCATACGAGTGAATCCGGTGCCAAACTTGGCGCCGACAAAATGCGCATCCAACACGTGGCATCGTACTCAACTGGTTCAACATCCCAATAAATAGGTCAAATAATATCCAGTGGCAGGCATTCAGGTTGGATGGTTCGTACCCATTAGTTCGACCAAAATATGGTACTGTAACTGATTTTAGGTAAATTTCGTTAGAAAGCTTCTTATTGGAATGGGCACCATATTTTGACTTCCGGAAAATTTCGGCAAATCTTCGCCTTTCACATCACCCAGACCCCAAAACCACCGTCAATTCAAAAGTTTAATTTATAACAGACATTACATTACATTACATTATGCGAACCGGCCAAAACTAAGGACCACGCAAATATCACTTCATTTCCTTCTCATAGTTCTTTCTTCCTTTCTCTTCCTCCACACTTTCTTCATTCATTCAGTGTGTTGCGACTTTCTCTCTGCTGTCCACCTTCCTCCCCTGCGTTCTCTCTTTTCTACCACAAGAATCTTTATGTTGGAAAGTATTTCCCTGAACTGTGTTCTGTCTCGACAGTCGTCATCTGTAATTCCTAGCCTCCGGAGTTCTTCCTTCATCTGCTTGGTGTAACCCACTTGGCTCTTCAGATTTTATATTTTATTAAAAATGTGTTTATTTATTCTTGTTGGATCCATTCTAACCAAATGTCCATAGAATCGTAAACGTATTTTCCTAATTGTTGTTTCCAGGCCTTCCACCCTTTCATATATCTCCTTGTTTGATCTTAGTCTGTAGGTTCCCTGTACCACTTTTAGGCCGTAAATCCTCCTCAATATCCTCCATTCAATCTTCAGAAGCTTTTCCAGGTTCATCAAATTTGCCGTCTCCACACCATATAAGATCACCGGTTTTACCACAGCATTGTAGTGTTGTAGTTTGGCATTAAGGGAGAGGTTCTTTTTGTTCTATATATTTTTAGGGAAGAAGTTGAGTTTTTCTAGTTTAAGTCTTCTATTTTCCATTGACTCTTTGTCCAGTCCATTGTTGCTAATAATAATAATAATAATAATAATAATAATAATGATAATAATAATATCGTATGGCCTCGGGTGCCCGGTGCAAGCTTTGTTATTGCCGCCCAGAGGGCAGCTTGCACGTCAAATTTCGTTGTTTCTTGGAGCGCTATGAAAGTCAAGGAAGTCACATATCTAAGCTCCTTGACACGATAGCGCTTTCTGGTAGAGAAAGGAGAAACTTTTTTGATGGAGGAAAATCCCGAGATTAATTTTGCTACTATGAACACGGCCTACGGAATTCAAATGGGCTCATTAACATGCCAACAACGTATGACATGGTGCAGTGATTTTTGTTGCCTTTAAAAAACTCACTTACCATCGCCAGAGCGAACCTGTAAGCTTGGGGTTGGTAGCCCGAAACGATAACCACTCACCCACCGTGGCAAGCATAACAAACATTGAAACAAGAAGTTCCGTGACGAACTAAAGAGCCTACTTTTCATACAATTTAAGATTCATGCCAATGATTAATCTATATGGACCTATCTAGAATAATGACGAAATAAAGTTGGTAATATCGAAATTTCTAATATACGTGGCATAATGTAGCCTGATAGAGCACTACAGTTGGCAGCCCTGGTGACTGAATATATTCTTAGTTCCATCTCTTAAGGTACAGAATACAAAATTTGGTTGAAGTCCATTGGATAGCAGGGACGTTACATGTAGTTAGACATTGTATCTATCAGCGCGCGTAAAATCATGTTGGCAACAATGTCATGCATGTATTGGTCAGAAATGATCTGAAATTATATGATCTATTGTTGTGCCAATTTTGGATGAAATCCATTTGTTAGTATAGAAGTTACATGCATTTTAAAATTGGACCTATCAGCAGGCTTAGAATCATGTTGGCATCACTGACGTATATTAGTTACTCCAAATTAATCTAGAATGTCAGGTAAAATACGTGCGCAAAGTTTAGAGCTGTTGGCTTGCATACTTTTTGATATATTGATATTAGGGTAAAAAATACAAACAGTATTTATTAACAGTTGGCAGCCATGATTGCTCTTAAGAATACGCATAGTCATATCTGTTATGGTACACATAGCACATACGAAATTTGGTTGAAATCCAATTGATAGCATAGAAGTTACATATATTTAAATATTGGTCCTATCAGCAGGCTTAGAATCATGTTGGTAGCACTGACATACATTAGTTGCTCCAAATTAATGTAGAATGTGAGATACTATACGTGTGCAAAGTTTAGAGCTGTTGGCTTGCATACTTTCTGATATATTGATATTAGGGTAAAAAATATAAACAGCATTTATTATCAGTTGGCAGCCCTGATTGCTCTTAAGGATACGCTCAGTCATATCTGTTTATGTACACATAGTACATACGATATTTGGTTGAAATCCAATTGATAGTTTAGGAGTTATATGCATTTAAAAATGGGACCTATAAGTAGGCTTAGAATCATTTTGGCAACACTGTCATGTATGGCCTCCTGAAAATTAAAATGATGTATTATTATCTATAAGTGTGCCAATTTTGGAATAGTTCCCATGTATACATTCCAGGATATCCAACATGGAGCTCAAATTTCAATTGCGATTTTTCAGCAGTTGGTAGCACTGACGTCATTTTCAAGTGTGACATTGAGATGTTCCGGTATAGATTTTTACTCATAACAAATTTGGTTTCGATTTCCGCAGCTGTTTAGGAGTTGATAGGGACACACATACACCCACACACAGACAGATAGACAGACAGACAGACAGACACACATTTGCCCGGATCGATCTCATAAGTCTACTTTTTCCTCGTTGTTGTTTGAGTCTTCAGTCTTTTGACTGGTTTGATGCAGCTCTCCATGCCACCCTGTCCTGAGCTAATCGTTTCATCTCTACATAGCTACCACACCCTACATCCGAGGCAATCTGTTTAACATATTCTAACCTTGGTCTACCCCTACAGTTCTTGTCCTCGACCCTTCCTTCCATAACTAAGCTTGCTATTCCTGGGTGTCTTAGTATGTGTCCTACCAACCTATCTCTTCTCTTCATTAGCAGTCGCCAGAAACATCTCTCCTCTCCCACTCGTCTTAATACCTCTTTGTTTGTAACCCTATCTACCCATCTGATCTTCATCATTCTCCTGTAACACCACATTTCAAATGCTTCAATTCTCCTCTTTTCTGCTGCACCAATAGTCCAAGTTTCACTTCCATAGAGCGCCACGCTCCAGACAAAGGCTTTCAAAAATGACTTCCTAATACCTAAATCTATATTCGATGTCAGCAGATTCCTTTTTTGTAGAAATGCTTTTCTTGCCTGAGCCAACCTACTTTTTATATCCTCTTTGCTTCGTCCATCACTGGTTATTCTGCTTCCTAAGTAACAGAAGTCTCCTACTTCCTTCAGCTTTTCACCTGCCAATTTGATCTCCATAGGGGTTTCTGATTTATTTCGGCTGCATTCCAGTATTTTTGTTTTACATTTATTAATTTTCATCATGAATTCTTTCCGTAAGACGGAGTCCATACCATTCAAAAACTCATTCAGATCCTCAGGCTTGTTGGCCAAGATGACGATGTCATCAGCAAATCTCAGAGTTGAAATTATTTCTCCTTGAATCTTCACTCCCACTTTAAATTTTTCTCTAATTTCTTTCATTGCTTGTTCAATGTAAAGATTGAAAAGTATGGGTGATAAGTTGCAGCCTTGCCTTACACCTTTCTGAATACCAGCTTCTCTCTCATGTCCTTCAACTCGAATGACTGCTGTCTGGTTTCTGTATAGATTGTATATCACCCTCCTATCCCTGTACTTTATTCCAATCGATTTCAAAATGTCAAACAATTTAGTCCAATCAACGTTATCAAAAGCCTTTTCTAAGTCTACAAAAGCCATGAACGTTCTCTTATCTTTCCTTATTCTACCTTCCAAAATCAGCCTAAGACTTAGTACAGCTTCCCTTGTTCCTACATTTCTCCTGAAACCAAACTGGTCTTCACCCAACTCCGTTTCTATCTGGCTCTCAATCCTCTTGTAAATTAATCTAGACAGGATCTTTGAAGCATGAGTAATCAAGCTGATTGTACGGTAATCTTCACATCTGTCAGCTCCCACTTTCTTTGGTATAGGGATGATTACATTATTCTTGAAATCAGGGGGTACCTCACCTGTCTCATAAATCCTACACACCAAGTGAAATAACCTGATCAGACCTTCATCTCCCATGCAGCGTAGCAACTCAATCGGTATATCATCTATGCCTGGTGCTTTGTTCCTGCTTAAGTCTTCCAAAGCTCTATCAAATTCTGATCTCAATATTAAATCTCCTTTCGCATCCTCATCAATTTCCTCCTCCCTTTCCATTACATGATTCTCAATCTCCTTTCCCTTATACAAACTCTCTATGCAAGCTTTCCATCTCTCAACCTTTTCTTCCCTATCTGTTAGAGGCTTTCCATTTGTGTCCTTAATATTACAGCACTTAGTCTTCTTTTCCCCAAAAGTATTCTTAATCCTTCGATAAGCTGTGTCTACTTTTCCTAATTTCAGACAATTTTCTATACCAGCACATTTCTCTTTCAACCATTCTTCTTTCGCTTCATTGCACTTCTTGTTAACCTCATTTCTCAGACGTCTGTATTCTGCTTTCCCCTTTTCATCTCTTACATTCTTGTGCTTCCGCCTTTCATCCATCAATTCGAGTATATCCTGAGTGATCCACGGTTTTCTACCTATTCTCTCTTTCCTACCAATGTTTTCTTCTGCGGATTTTGTTATTTCATTCCTCAAAAGTGCCCATTCGTCTCCAATTGAAGTTTATTTAGGGTTTTTCATTAGTCCTTCCTTTATACTCTTCTTGAATCTTTCGTTTACATCCTTCTCTTTCAGTCTGTCTATTGCCCACCTTTTTGGCTTTTGACTTTTCTTCAGTTTCTTCAACTTTAATCTGCATTTCATTAAAACCAGATTGTGGTCAGAGTTTATGTCAGCACCAGGATATGTTTTACAATCCAAAATCTGGTTTCGAAACCTCTGCTTGACCATAATGAAGTCGATTTGGTAACGCCCTGTATCTCCTGGTCTCATCCATGTGTATATTCTTCTATTGTGGTTATCGAATAAGGTGTTAGCTATGACCAACTCATGCTCAGTGCAGAATTCTACAAGCCTGCTTCCTCGATCATTCCTTTCACCTAATCCGAAATCTCCTACTATCTTCCCTTCTCTCCCTTTTCCTACCACAGCATTCCAATCTCCCATTACTATAACATTTTCATCACCCTTGATATACCTCAGAATTTCGTCTATTTCTTCGTAGACCTTTTCAACATCCTCATCATCAGCTTGACTGGTAGGCATGTAGACTTGTACCACTGTGGTGCAGGTAGGTTTAGTATTGATTTTTGCTACAATAATCCGTTCACTATATTGCTCATAATATTCCACCCGCTGTCCAAGTTTCCTACTCAATATGAGGCCAACCCCTGCTTGGCCATTGTTTGATTTAGTGCTAATGACCCTATAGTTTCCTGACCAAAAGTCCTGTTCTTCCTGCCAGCGCATTTCACTAATCCCAACCAAATCCAACCTCAACCTATCCATTTCCCTTTCTAAGTTTTCTAACCTTCCATTTCCTAGCAGACTTCTAACATTCCACGCTCCGATCCGTAGAATGTCAGATTTCCTCTTTGTCACTTCTGTGATGTTAACCCCCTCTCGAGTAGTCCCCACCCGGAGATCCGAACGGGGGACTAGTTTACCTCCGGATTGAAATTTTACAAGGGAGGAGGCCATCATCACATGTATTTATGCATAGAGAGGTGCATATCCTCGGGAATAGCATACGGCTGTAGTTTCCCGTTGCTTTCAGCCGTGCAGCAGGACGCAGTGTAGCCATTATTGGCTTATATTATCAATATCTTAACCGTCTATACGACTAGTAAAGAATTGATTTATTCTGAAAGGCTGCTACTCCCTTTCAGAATAAGTAAAGAGCAATTCCACTAACAAAAATACTAACCTTCTACTGTACTAACAATTAAATACCAAAATTCTACTACGAAAAAATACTTAAGTTCCACCAACAACAAATACTACCACTAAAACAATCTGTCACCAGGCACACTCACATGCACCCTCACACATCACAGTCTACTGAAACAATGAACTATAACTAATAAACAATGCAACTGTTACCAGACACACTCACACACCACAGTCTAACAGAACAATGACATATATCTTATAAATGCAGAAAATGTTCACGATACACTTTGAAATTTGCCAGTTTTATAGCGACGAAAATATCAACCACAAATCTTGATTGTCGTCAAAACAATCGATTAATTGAAATCAATTTGAAAATGGTTGTTGTTCCTATTAATTATTAACTTGTTCAATTTTTATCATACCTGGTGACTAATTTTTAAATGATACAAAATGCTATTTTTCAAAAAATAAAATTACTACAAAATCAATTTCAAAATGCTATTTTCTTGTATCTTTATGCATGCCCTATCCTTAACCTTTTTGCTTTCAAGCTCTCAGCTGATGGATGTGTGAAAACTGTCAGCCTTATTTACCACACTATGCATACACTTCTTTTAAAATTACATGGAAGGCACACCAATGAAGTTATCAACATGAAAGTTGGTAAACTTATAGAGTATACATCACTTACTATCACTGCAAGTAAGTCATGCCTCTAAACCCAAAGGGACTAATGTTAAAAAGATATGAAATGTGGAAACAAAGTTACAAGTTTCAGACTTTGAAAGTTTGGAAGTAATAAAATTCTAGGAAATGGCATTCACAGCCCAAGTTTGTTATTCATGTCAGTAGGAAGGCTACATTATTGTTTACTAGCATGGTAAATATGAAGATTCTATCCAAGGATAGATTAAAATTTTTCAAGTGATGTAACACTGAAAAATGTCAGCCATTTTTGTATAAAACCCTCATCGGTATCCACACTAACATCACAGTCTGGAGGTACTGGATTATCATCACCTACACTTTCCGATTTGCACAGAGAAACATCATCACTTGAATAATTGTCAAGATATTCAGTGATATCATCGTCACCTAATTGAACTCACTTCGCCATGTCGCACACGATAAATAACTAGGCCTAACCCACTATCACTAAGCAACTATTTACCTAAGAACATGATGATGATGATGATTGTTATTTTAAGGGGCCTAACATCGAGGTTATTGGCCCCATTACCTAAGAACTATTTAAATAATGAACTAACAAGTAAACTAAATGTATTGTCTACGATACAGCTTAATTTCACCATATAATCACGAACGAAAACGGAGAAAAATGAATGCAAGTTTGCCGCCAATCACGATATAAACAAGACACGGAACTCCAGTGAACACATCGCACCACCGGTGAAAGACTGCCACAAGTCAAAATCCATGAATTTTGAAGTATGTGGTACTTATAAATGCCTATGATCAAGTCCGTGTCCTGTAAAACAGCCACAACTCAGATCCTATAAATAGCAATTCTACGGCAGTGAATAGAAAACTGTCATAACTCAAAATTATTATTATTCTTGATTAAAACACATAATTATAATACTTGAAAGAACTTTGTATGTTATTGTATAGCCCAACCCCTCGTCCACGTGGTGGGAGACGGGCAACGGCACAAAGTAGGGGCGAAGTACAGTGAGGACTTCGTGTGCCCCGGGACCGTTACGGTAGCTGTGAAGGGCTTCAGGAACCCTGAAAAGTGACGGCTAACGGGCCTCTGGTGAAGCTACGATAGGCCCAGCAAGCCAGTAGTGGATGAAACCAAATGCTTTCAAGAATGGAACAAGCCTCGGACATGATGGATATAATAGACGACGACACGGCTGTACACACGGACTAAGATTTGGAACTTTAAACATAAGAACGCTGTTGGGGAAGGTGGAGGAGATAGTGGATATGATGGAAAGAAGGAAGTTGGATTTATTGGGATTGGCAGAAACAAAGTGGAATGGGGAAGGAAAGAGAGAACTGAGAAAAGGCTATAGACTGTACTGGAGTGGGAATAAAGAGGGAATGAGGAATGGAGTGGGAGTAGTAGTACGAGATGGTTTAAAAGAAGAAGTGAAGAGAATAAGTGATAGGATGATGAAAGTGAAAGGAGCACTGAGGGGAGAGACCGTAGAAATAGTGCAAGTGTATGCTCCACAAGTAGACTGCGCCTCTGAAGAGAAGGAGGAGTTTGAAGAGGAATTGCAGAAGCAGCTGGTAGGAAGAAATATGATTGTTATGGGGGCTCTGAATGCCCATGTAGGAAGAGAAAGACAAGGTTATGAGAGTGTTCTAGGACCAGAGGGTTGGGGCGGAAGAAATGAGGAAGGAAAGAGACTGTTGGACTTCTGCCAGAGGAACAGCCTGCTAGTTGGGAACTCCTGGTTCAAGAAAAGAGAGAGCCACACAATCACATGGTACAGTGATGACTTGACCAGGAAGTCGGTGGTCGACTATATACTGTATGAGAAAGAACTAAATAAGAACATCACAGACATCAAGGTTATACCATCGGAGAACCTGGATAGCGACCATCTTGCTGGTAATGAACCTGAGAGGGAGTAAGGAGAAGAAAGGGACTGAGAACGAGGAAAGACGTACAAGGATATGGAAACTGAAAGAAGGGGATAGAAGGGTCGAGTACCTCAAAATGGTAAAGGAAGGAATTCCAACAGATGAAGAAAGAGGGGTGGAAGAGGAATGGGCTAGATTTAAGAAGACACTATAGAAGGTGCAGCAGAAGCAGTATGTGGGAGGACAAGTAGTAAGGAGAGGTGGAAAGAAACACCATGGTGGAATGAGAAGACAAAAGATATAGTAAGGGAAAAGAATAGAGCCTTTAGGAGGTGGTATCAAAATAGGACGGTAGAGACAAGGGAAGAGTACCAGGAAAGAAAGGAGGCGAAGAGAGTAGTGGCTGTGGAGAGAAGGAAGTGGATGGAAGAGTGGACAAAGATGATGGAGGATAGCAAAATTTGAAAAGTAGGCTAAAAATGAAGTAGCAGGTTTGTGTGATAATGTGATTAAGTAAAACAATAATTGAAGCGTATTCGGGAATAAACGTCTGTGTTACATTTTGTGTAATTTGAGATATTCACGAATGATTATTGTGACAGCCTCATCTCTGTAGATTTACGATTCATAAATGAATTCCTTCGGGACAGATTCAAAATTGTTATACCCTGATTTTCCCGGTGATCCATGATTGATTCTTTCTCAAATCCTTGTCTAACCTTATTCTAAATCCTGATGGAACAGTCCCCTCTCCCCTCCACCGCTAGATATAGCACATATTACCTTGCGCATAACCCTTTATAGGGCAAAAGACTGGGGGTATAAAATATTTTTTTGCACATTTGTAATTGGGGGTGATAGTTGAGTAGAAATATTTTATAGGTGTGGATTCTATTTTATGAAATATGGGATTGGATATTATAATGAGCAATGGGGTAATCATTTCACACCTCCAAATTATGATGATACTGTGTTTAACACTCAATAATGAGGTTTATTTAACACTAGCTGTACCCGGCATGCGTTGCAATGCTAATCAAAGAAAATGTTGGCGTTGTAACTTGTTTGTTGAAGTCCTTTTGGATTCCCAATATTTATTTATTTTCCCTTAACCACCTCTAAACTATTGTAAAATTGATTTACTATCTCAAAAAAAAAATCATGGGAGCGTGCTCAACAACTCACAAAGTTTCACCGCAATGAAATAAATGTTATATGAACGCATACGGGACTTTGTTGAAACGATTTGAGCGCCGTCACCCATTTGTTGAATATACTCGTACGCTACCTATCGTAAAATGGATTTACTAAATCAGAAATCTTTGCGGGAGTGGAAACAACATTTCTCTAAATTTCATTGCAATCGCATGAATGGTATATGAACGCACACGATTTTTTTAAAAAACGATACGTGCGCCGTTAATCATTTGTTGAATCTACTCGTGCGCTACCTATTGTAAAAAGGATTTACTAAGTCAGAAACTTTTCCTGGAGTGTGCACAACAATCCAACCAAAGATTCTTAGCAATCGGATGAATGGTATTTGAACGCTACGTGACTTTGTTTAAGCGATTCGCGTGCCGTCGATCATTTGCTGAATCTACTTGTGCGATACCTATTGTAAAGTGGATGTACTAAGCCAGAAACCTTCCCTGAAGTGTACACAACATCTCACCCAAGTTTTATCGCTATCGGACGAATGGTATATAAACGCATACGGGACTTTGTTGAAACGCATTTTGCATGTTAGTTGATCCGAGTATGTAGAGGCTCACTAAGAAACGGTTTTTGACAATTCATTTTGTAAGTGACTTTTTTCGGCCCTTTGGCATTGACAATCCAAAATTGACTCATCGACGCGTTGCTCAAACCACTAGACCTAGAAAGCTGAAATTTTGCATGTTGGTTGATCCGAGTATGTAGAGGCCCACTAAGAGACGGTTTTTGAAAATTCAATTTGCAAGCGACTTTTTTCGGCCCTTTGGCACTGAGCAAGGACAGTCGTTACAAAGTTCGGATTTAGCTCATTTTAAGCCGCCAGATACGAGAAACAATACTCGGAAGTCCTGTAGGGACCCCGAAACACAATTTTTAAGTTCCTAAAATGAACAGTTTCGGAGATATTCCCAAATATCTGTGTTCCCTCTGAGAAACAGATCAACGTTACTATGGCAACCGCTGAAATTTCGCAGACCGGGGATAGTTTTCTGGCAATATCTCGAAAACCGTTAGTTTTAGGGCCTTAAAACGCGGGGTTCGGTTCCCACATCGTAGAAGTGGAAACTACGAACATTGCTCCTCGCATTGATACGCGCAGAATGAGCTATATTCCATATTTCTACGAGCAAATCGACCTGGAAAGTCTCATCTATCGCTTATATAAAAACAAGTGTCCTGACTGACTGACTGACTGATTCAATGACTCACTGACTCATCATCGCCCAGCCAAAACTATTAACGTTAGAAACATGAAATATTGGGGATATGTTCGTGGCAAGTCGAAAACGCACACTAAGGAAGGATTTTTGGATATTCTGGTTCTAAAGGGGTGTTAAGGGGGTAGACCTGCATTTCATTGAATACCAATATCTCCCGATTGGTTTCATTGGGAGATGTGATACTCGCCATATACAGTCATCATTAAAAATAAGAAGACACGTGTCTGAGGGTTTTTCGATGTGGTATATATTATGAGGTGAAAGGGGTGAAAAGGGATTTTGAAATTCGGCGGAAAAAATCAGCTTAAAAATAAGTGAATAGGTGTTTGACCGTTTTTTCATAAATCCAATTTAAGGTGCCCATAGGGAGAGGTGAAATTCTGGGGGGAAAAACAGCAAAATAAAGTGTCCTAACTGATTGACTGACAGACTCACTCATCAAACTCAGGGGAAAAAATCTGCTTAAAAATAAGTAAATAGGTGTTCGACAGTTTTTTTCATAAACCCAATTTAAGGGATTCATGGGGAGAGGTGAAATTCTGAAAAAAGGAAATTGAGAGAAAAAGTCCTGACTCACTCACCATCGTCCAGCCAAAATTATTGAAGTTAGACACATGATATTTTGGGGAATATGATCATTGTATGTCACAACCGTCCACAAAGGGAGGATTTTCGGATATTCAGGTTCTAAAGGGGTCTTAAGGGGCTTAAACCTGTATTTCTTTGAATAACAATAACTCCCGATTGGTTTCATAGGGGGATGTGATACTCGGCATATAAACACATCATTAAAAATAAGAAGACATGTGTCTGAGGGTTTTTCGATATGGTGTATATTATGAGGCAAAGGGGTGAAAAGTGGGGGTGAAGGATTCCTAACGGAGCGTGTATCTCTTATGTTTGAAACTCAGCGGAAAAAAATCAGCTTAAGGCTGTGCGGCCGTTTCTGCTGACAGTCTCTGGACAAGAGATGGCAGCACTGCTGTCCCTTGCAAGCCACCGCATGTGAATAGCGACTTCCCCTCCACCCTTCCATTACTCCTCATTCGCACACTATCTTCCCCTCTCTCAGTTGAAGCCTTCCTTGCGAGTCGCACAGCGAGTTGTTTCCGAGTCGTAAGCTTATTGCAACCTTGAGATCTGTCGTCCAGCTGGATAAAATGGGTCCGGGCGTTTGATTGATAGGACTATGCATTTCAAATTTCTTCTGCTACAAGGGAAAATATTAACTTACTTAGTAAAGTAGCCTCCGTGGCTTAGGCGGCAGCACGCCGGCCTCTCACCGCTGGGTCCGTGGTTCAAATCCCGGTCACTCCCTGTGAGATCTGTGCTGGACAAAACGGAGGCAGTCAGGTTTTTCTCCGGGTACTCCGGTTTTCCCTGTCACAATTTCATTCCAGCAACACTCTCCACTATCATTTCATTTCATCTGTCATTCATTTAATCATTGTCCCAGAGGAGTGCGTCAGGCCTCGGCAGCCGGCACAGTTCATATCCTTGCCGCTAGATGGGGGCTTCATTCATTCCATTCCTGACCCGGTCGGATATTTTTCATTTCTTCATTGTTAAGTAAAGTGCAATGTGTTCAGATTATCTGTAGCACGCCAGGTTTCCTTTCTTGTAATTTTGAAAAGAAAATCGAAAAAACATCAAAATTGGCAAAGTTTTATCATTAAAAAAATATAATATTAATAAGACAATATACCTAAATGACTGCTTAGGTATTGAGGGATGTAGAATCCAATTCTGTATTCAGAGTTTCTCTATCGTGTCCCGTTTATTTGTTGTTGTAATTTTTAGCCTACTTTTCACATTTTGCAAAAATGAGGAAAAAGTAGACTTATGAGATCGGGCAAATGTCTGTCTGTCTGTCTGTCTGTCCTGTCTGTCTGTCTGTCTGTCTGGCTGTGTGTGTGTCCCCCCCTATCAACTCCTAAACCGCTGGAGCAATCGAAACAAAATTTGGTAGGAGTAAATGTCTACACCCGAATATCTCACGGCCATATTTGAAAATGAGGTCAGTGCTACCAACTGCTAGAAAATCGCAATTGAAATTTGAGCTCCATGTTGGATATCTTGGAAGGTATGAATGGGAGCTATTTCAAAATTGGCACACGTATAGATAATAATATTGCAGTTTAATTTCCAGGAGGCCAAACATGGCAGTGTTGCCAAAATGATTATAAGCCTGCTGATTGGTCCAATTTTTAAATGCATATAACTTCTACACTATCAATTGGAATTCAACCAAATTTCGTATGTTGTATGTGTACATAACCAGATACGACTGAGCGTATTCTTGAGACCAACCAGGGCTGCCAACTGTTAATAAATGCTCCTAATTTATTTTATCCAAATACCAATATATCAGAAAGTATGCAAGCCGACAGCTTTAAACTATGCACACGTATAAAATACCTGACATTCTATATTAATTTGTAGTAACTTATATACGTCAGTGCTACCAACATGATTCTAAGCCTGCTGACAGGTCCAACTTTAAATACATGTAACTTCCATACTATCATTTGGATTTCAACCAAATTTCGTATGTGCTATGTGTACCATAACAGATATGACTATGCGTATTCTTAAGAGCAACCAGGGCTGCCAACTGTTAATATGTGCTGTCCCTACTTTTGTTACCCTAATATCAATATACAGTATCAGAAAGTATGCAAGCCAATAGCTCTAAACTTTGCACACGTACAGTACCTGGCATTCTAGATGAATTTGGAGTAACTAATATACGTCAGTGCTGCCAACATGATTCTAAGCCTGCTGATAAGTCCAATTTTAAAATGCATGTAACTTCTATACTATCTAATGGATTTCATTCAAAATTGGCACAACAATAGATCATATTATTTCAGATTATTTCTGACCAATACATGCATGACATTGTTGCCAACATGATTTTACGTGCGCTGTTAGATCCAATGTTTAACTGCATGTAACGTCCATGCTATTCATTGGACTTCAACCAAATTTTGTATTCTGTACCTTAAGAGATGGAACTAAGAATATATTCAGTCATCAGGTCTGCCAACTGTAGTGCTCTATTAGGCAACATTATGCAAGTTATACAGTATTTCGAACTAATTAGAAATTTTGATATTAGCAACTTAATTTCGTAATTATTCTAGATAGGTTCATATACTGTAGAATAATCATTGGCATGAAAAGAAGGCTCTTTAGTTCGTCACGGAACTTCTTGTTAGAAATAAGAACGAAAAACTTAAAAATTCGATCAAGAATTTCAAGAACGTCAAATTAGGTACCATATTATTTTTTAAAGTCGCCTCCGTTGCGTAGTGGTCAGAGTGATTAGCTGGCACCCCGGAGGTCCGCGGTTCGATTCCCGACTCTGCCACGAACATTGAAAAGTGGTATGAGGACTGGAACGGGGTCTACTCAGCCTCGGGTGGTCCAAATGGGTAGAGGGGGTTTGATTCCCACCTCAGCCATCCTCGAAGTGGTTTTCCGTGGTTTCCCCACTTCGTCCTAGGGCAAATGCTGGGATGGTACTGTCCCCGTTTACCCGGATAGTAGGCTGTCAGATATCCGCCCCCTCAATCGGATTGCCAACAATCAATCGCACCGGCTCAGCTACATCAATGAAAATGGCACTGACAGATACTATCGAGATAAGAGCACAGAAGTTAACAGGAAATCATTGTGGAACACACCAAAATAGACGGGGGTTCATACTTACCGTTACTTACCTCTTAAAAATTATCTCGGGGATTGAGTTGACAACAGGATCACTAAAGTCTGTTCACACAATAACCTCCACCATGACATTTAAAAATGAACCAGAACGAAGACGAGAACTCTGAACTGTACAAAAGCTTTATTTCAAATAAAGGGTATGATTTTAATAACACAACAAAATAAACGTGGCTATCAGTAGCCCAAGTCAATCTGACTACGTCCTCCTGTAGGACTTGCAAAGTTATCATACAACATGATATAAAACATATTAGCTCCCACGAGCTCCAAATAACGTAATATTCATAACACTATTGGATTGGAAAGGAAGTGAGGACGAGACATAGATAGAGCATTTGGTTTCCTTTTAATAAACATGACAATTGTATTTATAGTCGCAAGGCCAGAGTGTGGACGACCTCACCCGCTGATAACCAGTTGTTGGGACAGCTGCGAGCTACCCTCCAACCTGTTGCATACTGGTCAAATGGACTCCCTTCACATGCTACATTACGTAAGAATACAGCTCTCTCTCAAGCTTTTAAATGTCTACAAGACCACTCATATTTATATTTACGCAAATCTTTCAAATACTTTACTCACATCCTACTGGATTATTATGA
The DNA here is from genome assembly GCA_946902985.2 of Meconema thalassinum. Taxonomy (NCBI): domain Eukaryota; kingdom Metazoa; phylum Arthropoda; class Insecta; order Orthoptera; family Tettigoniidae; genus Meconema; species Meconema thalassinum. Next base: position 158,504,681 of record OX336398.1, on the reverse strand, counting down.
TAATTCCTTAAACTTGTTAAGTTCTCATCCAAATGTTTAATAAGCTCTTAAATGTTTATAACAAAATCACATAAATTATTTATAACAATTAGAGATTGTTTATAATATTTGTCCAAGACAATAAAAATATTTTTAAACACGCCTTTAACATCACTTTCGTTCCACATTATTTTCAAAAATATTTACAGCATTTATTTACAATATTAACATTTAAATTGTTTAAATTATTAATTTAAGAAATACATTAACCACATGTTCATCCGGTTGGTAATTTTATAATCGTGTTTAATATAATCGACCAATGAAGGTTAGTTATACATGTTAATGTCACAATCTGTTTTAATAAAGGTTTTAATAATGATTTGTGACGGTAATCTTCATTCAAAATCTTATCTCAAATTCTTTCAAAACTCGTGTTAGTTATAACAGTTAATTCACTTGATTAATTTTCAACGAACTATGACAATTCACTCCAGCGGAAAATACTTCGCTAACAAGTTAATGCACAAACTGCATTAAAAATTAGGCCCAAAATTCATCATATATTAATCTATATCGCATCAAAAACTTCCACAGAACTTACAAAAACTTCCACAAATAATTCTTTATCATTAATTCCTGTGGGAACCTCCTTCATATTCAAGGGCATTATACATCAGCGACTTTCAACACATGCGCTGCACTAGCGATTATACATTCATAGTTCCACTTAAAAATTCTTATAATCATTAATTGTTTCAAAACTGTTTTCATTTAACCTTCGTGGATTTCATTCATGAATCGAAATGAAGCGAAAATCTGCCAATCACAAACAAATTTAATAGTGAATACGCTTATATACGCCTGTCTGGTCTATCAAAATTTAAGATTAACATCTTCAAAGAATCGCAGTATAAAAATACTATCATCAAACAAAGTGCGACCAAAACTGCAAAGTAGTCGAATAGAATCCAATTAGACTGGGGAATGCAAACATCATTATATAAATCTCTAATTGAGAAAAACTCCTAACAAAAGTTCTTGACTTTAATGCATTCAATAATTCATTATTAAAGTTAATCTTTCACAAAAGTGTCTATGATGCAATGTTCATTCATAACTGACGATAAATGTCTGTGTTGCAATCAATTCAAATAACGACTAGTATTTCCAAGATCGTCGACAACGCAAGAGATTTTAACGCTCTAAAATCATTTAAATGTTCTTCCTTCTTGATGATGACAGAAAATTGGTCAAAGTAATTAAACTGGGGTAGAATTACTTTAATAAAGTGACACGCTGTCTGAATTTAAATCTGCCATAAAAATCATTAACTTACAGTCAAATCGTGACTACAAAAATATTAATTACTGAAAAATCTAAATATCAGTCTCAACTGATCCAAAATCGTTAACTATGCCCATGACATAACAATGTCTTAATAAATCGTCGAAAAAGGCATAACTCATCAAGGTGTACTGAGAATAGGAATCTCAAACAAGAAAATAGCGCAAAATACATGAGGACAAAAATATGGGAAAAATGGTTGCTCAAATATCATTAAGAAACTCAAATACAATAAACGTTCACGACTACCTTATCTGCCGATTGACGTTCCAGAGGAAAATTCCCCAAAGAAGACTGCTGATGGATCCATTTCACCAAGTTAAAGCTGAGCTCCATCCTCGAAACAGGAAATAGCACCCTCGGAGAATCGAACTGCTTCCTTCTCCGGAAATCGCACTGCTCCTCGAAGACGAATAGACATCCTTCCGGCAATAATCTTCTTTGTGAGTCGGGACAACCCTGACCTCTCTTGAAAAAATCCCTGAAGTTCCAGTAGACAATCGCCATGAAGTTTTTGTAGAAAAATTTCCGAAGAAATATTCATATACAGAGAGTATGAAATCATTTCCATGGCTGTTCGATAGTATTCAGCCTTTAATCACGAAACATGGGTGTAGATGGTATTCACCGCATGTTCGCTTGTGTGGAATAGCAATTAGCGAAGTTCCATGTTGCTATCTTACTCCGTTGAAATATGTCCCAATCGCATTAAGTCCTTTAGCCTTCCATCTGCTCTTCGGTTGTAGTAATAGAAGAACAAACTGCCGTATTAAATTGCTCCATTATACTGTAGCGTTGTGTAACAAAAGCAATCTGGAGTCTCCCTATTTCACTAGCAGCGTCAGCCGTGGCGTTGATTCTGGCGATACAATAGTGCTTCTCAGGTGGCGAGATAATCACTTTTGTCAGTCGTGTAAAACTGCTAATATCTTTCAAACTAATTACTCGAAATTGTTCAGCTTTTCTATATTACTTCATGTAGCACTGCACAATAGAATTAGCTTATCGGCGACCGCTAACTGTTCGAAGCTAAACTTGTAGATGCATTCTAAGGTGCGTTTTAACTTCACCTAGTTTGACTTGAATCTCGTATAATGCAGTGGCTTCACCACGCGTTATAAAGACGACTCTTTTCACACTTTTCACTACATATGACTATATAAGAAAGAACTTTCACAATTAGACTTCGATGATCTGAGAATGAGATCTGAGAATGATCGGAGAATGAGACTCCTCTCTTCTGCGCAAGCCCTTTTATTAACTTCACGAGGGGCGTTTCCATCCCTTCCAGAGCGTGATACTGCGTCATCGCTAAAAGTTCCAACTTCGTTAATACATGACGGATTATCAAAATTCAAAAACTGAAAATAAATTTCACCAAAATTCCAAATCAATGCCTCTACTGCAAATGGATTTCCACAATTCTGCATTCCAAAAGTAATACAAATACCATAGTTTCAGCAATCTCCGTCTTCCTTTAAACTATCGTTCATTGGTCCAAGCCTCCCCTCCAATGGCATAGTTTCTTCCTCAGCAGAATTCCTCGTTTCCTGCGACTGCGTCGTAAATCTTGGAACATTCTCGACTAAATGCTGACGTCACTGAGAATCTCAGCTCAAGTAGCTTGCTGGCATAACGTTTGCGTCATCCGTGCTTACGTCATGACTACCCACGTCATAACCATGACAGCCATAACTTTCATTATAATTTCAATATAGCCACCGTGGTCTCTATATAATTCAATTACGGGGGCAGTACCTACCGTAAGGCCACGGCCGCCTCCTTCCCACTTCCTTGCCTAACCTCCTAGTCTTCCCATCCCTTCATCAGGCCCCTGTTCGCTTTGCAGGTGAGGCCGCCTGGGCGTAGTGCTGGTCACACACCCCAGTTTTATCCAAGACCCAATTTTCAAGCTCCAAGACAATGCCCTCAGTGGCGGTAGAGGTGGGATCCCTCTTTTAGTCCGTGGGAAAAGCCAACCCTGGAGGGTAAAACGATGGCAAAAAAACAAAATATATTTTTAAGTGTGTTTTAACACCGCAATAAAAAGCTACTATATAATCTTGAATTATATTAATATAAAGTACTTCCAGCCATTCAGAAGTTCAATTTGACGTTTGAATTGTGCAGTTCAACAGAAAGTAATTTTATGACACCACTTAACCTTCTCAGATCCACTACATATTTTCTGAACACAGATTTACTGCGCTGGATATCTGACACATAAAATGAGTGCACAATTAAAGCTTACAGTATACCTACCAGTTTCAAGGAATGGAATTAATTCAAATGTAGAAATACATTGAGTTTTTTTAGTTTCTTTGCAATATTAACAAAGAGAAAAAATATAGGGATACTTTGCTCATATTTTTTAATGCCAGTTATTTTATAAGATTTCAGGGATTCAATTTGTATAAATTACCAGCTTTAACGCAATAATAATAATATAATTGATGTAAATATATATATCAGTTTCACTATTTTGACATTTTCATAATTTCCAAAAAAGTTCTTTTTTAAAAAGAATTGTGCGCGTGAAACGAAACTACATATGGGCTTTGTTACTACCCATAGGGGGGAAGAGTTTTTCTGTAGCGAAGTGGTTGCATATCAGTGATATAACTATAAAATTAAAACACAAAAGAAGTGTTTGGATGGATCATAAACCTTTTTATTGCGCACTGACAAAACTGCAATGGAATGCAAAACATTATTAAACAAGAAGTTCCGTTAAGAACTATACAGCCTACTTTTCATGCCAATGATTATTCTACAGAATATAAACCTATCTAGAATAATGACGAAATTAAGTTGGTAATATCGAAATATCTAATTAGTTCAAAATATACCTGGTATAATGTAGCCTAATAGAGCACTACAGTTGGCAGCCCTGGTGACTGAATATATTCTTAGTTCCATCTCTTAAGGTACAGAATACAAAATTTGGTTGAAGTCCAATGGACGTTACATGCAGTTAGACACTGGATCTATCAGCAGGCGTAAAAGCATGTTGCCAACAATACCATGCGTGTGCTGGTCAGAAATAATCTGAAATATTATGATATCTTGTTGTGCCAATTTTGGATGAAATCCATTTATTAGTATAGAAGTTACATGTATTTTAAAATTGGACATATCAGCAGGCATAGAATCATGTTGTCAGCACTGCCTTGTATTAATTACTCCAAATTAATCTAGAATGTCAGGTGCTATACGTGTGCAAAGTATAGAGCTGTTGGCTTGCATACTTTCTGATATATTGATATTAGGGTAAAAAATATATACAGCATTTATTAACAGTTGGCAGCCCTGATTGCACTGAAGAATACTTATAGTCGTATCTGATATGTTGCATATAGCACATGCGAAATTTGGATGAAATCCTACAGATAGTATAGAAGTTACATGTATTTAAAAATTGGCCCTATCAGCAGGCTTAGAATCATGTTGGTAGAACTGACGTATATAAGTTACTCCAAAATTAATCAAACATGTCAGGTACTATACGTGTGCATAGTTTAAAGCTGTCGGCTTGCACACATTCTGATATATTGGTATTTGGATAAAAAAATAGAGAGGGCAATTATTAACAGTTGGCAGCCCTGGTGGCTCCTAAGAATACGCTCAGTCATATCTGTTTATGTACAGATATTACATACAAAATTTGGTTGAAATCCAGTTGATAGTGTAGAAGTTATATGCATTTAAACATTGGACCTATCAGAAGGCTTAAAATTATTTTGGCAACACTGTCATGGTTGGCCTCCTGGAAATTAATCTGAAATAGTATTATCTACATGTGTGCCAATTTTGGAATAGCTCCTATGCATACCTTGCAGGATATCCAACATGGAGCTCAAATTTCTAGTGTGTTTTTTCAGCAGTTGGTAGCACTGACATCATTTTCAAATATGGACGTGAGCTATTCCGGTGCACATCTTTACTCATACTAAATTTGGTTTTGATTGCTGCAGCCGTTTAGGAGTTGATAGGGGGGGACACACACACAGACAGACAGACAGAAGGACAGACAGACAGACAGACAGACAGACAGACAGACAGACACACATTTGCCCGATCTCATAAGACTACTTTTTCCTCATTTTTGCAAAATGTGAAAAGTAGGGTAAAAAATGCAGTAAACCACAAAAGGTGATTTATGTAAACAAAATGACTGCTCATTCAGTAATGAAATTCAAAGTTCACGTATGCAGAATTTTATGAAGTACAATGCATATTTAACATTCTGTGAACAAAACACACACTTTCACAATTAAGAGCCAAAACACTGAAAACACATAATATTTGCGACATATGTATGTAAATGAAAGTTAATCTACTATAAATTATAACATTATTTTCAAATAAGAAACCATCTCCGGAATTTTTTCAGAAAATACCCAAATTATGCACTATTAACCAACAAAAATTATTTTTAAAATGTAAGCAGCAAGTTCAATGACAATCGGCTGCATATACATACACACTAGCAAGAACATGAAAAAAACAATAACACGCAGCTATTGATATATTTGTATGTTAAAGTTGTTATGTTATTAATTATTTCACATTAAATAATAAAGAATAATTTATTATTCACTTCCTAAACCAAAGAAACTTACAAGGCAACTGATAAAAAAAAGATATTTAGGCTACGTATTCTGAACAATTTACAGTACGTTCGAGTATCATTCAACAATATTAGCTTCTTGTTGTTGCTTATTTTAAGGCTGCGACATCGTGGTCATATAGCCTCGTGCATCTAGGTGTGTGTAACCTGTGTTATTGTGATGGCTGTACCACTGTGTGCAGTTGTAAATTAGTGATAGAACGTAAAGAGGCGGCCGTGGCCTTAAGTTAGGAACCACCCTGACCACGGAAAACCACTTCCAGGATGACTGAGGTAGGAATTGAACCCTCCTCTTCTGAGTTTTATCTGACGAGGCTGAGTGTAGCCCGTTCCAGCCCTCACAACAGTATTAAAATCTCCTGGCAGAGCCGGGAATTGAACCCGGACCTTTAGGGCGTCATCCAAGAACGCTAGCCACTACACCCCCAGGTGGTTAATGTTTTTCTTGTCTGTGAATGTGTCAGTGGTTTCCTCTTCTTTAGTTTGTTGGTATTATTTGTCGCCTGCTTTTGTCGTTGTGCCTCTAGCACAAATGAGGGATCTCGGATGTTCATGCCTCGAACAACTCGACTGTCTAGAATTTCTGGCAAAATACACTCCTTATAAATTTGTACCAGGTTTGGAAGCATTTTTCTTTGCCATAATATCTCATCCTTTTCTATCCTTTCCACGAATACTTCTCCTTTCTTCGTATAAACTATATTGTCGCACCATTTTCTCCTGGTGATATTCAATTGACCTTGGACCTAGAAGAAGTAGCTATAGCTTCGTTTCAATTGCAATTTTCCTTCTGACATTTCCAAGCACAAACTTTTTTTTTGTCACTTCGTCTCTCAAATCTGATTCAGTGACGGACGCAAGGCATTTTACTTCTACGAGGCCATCACAAGCAACCAAACCATCAGGACTGGTTCCTAAAAATGAATGATCTTGATCTACGAAGAACCCACACTTGGTGACCATGTTGCCAGTTTTGTCTTCGTACATTTTCAACACAGCGTCCTCATTATCTCTTCCAAATTTGACGGAAACTGAGGTGAGATTTTTGGGATACAAAGTTGATTTTACAAGATTGTGGCAAGGGGTGTGAGATAAACGCTATGACTAGCCCAAACTTGGAAGCTGTCAAGCGATTCACTCTTGGGTCGTGCCACATGGGGTTAGTGTGTTGTCCAAGAGTTGATACCTCAATAGGACTACCGTTTTTTACCTCATCGGCCATTTTCTTTGAGAAGTTGATCATTCTTGTCTCAAGAACTTCATCTTCAACGTCAGGCAACTGTGCTAGTGGCCCATAGTTTTCATCACACTTTTGTCTCTTCTTTACTGGCGGTTTTTGAGAAAATGCCAGTGCCCTTCGAGATCGTCTTTTCTCTCTGGCGACAATTTTCGCCTTGAAAATAATACCTGGGCTTCCATGTAGTTTTCTCCAGGGACTAAGATGCCATGTAGACACAGTAGTGTGACTTAGCTAAGCAAAAGTAAACATCGCCATTTTGCAATGAAAGGAATACGTGAAATCCCTTTAATATTTCCCAAATGCTTACAACACCACTCAGCGAGCTCATCCCATGTCCATACGACCTCTTCGCCCAGCCTCCGTCGCCAATAACAGATATGTACAGAACGCCATTCAAATAGTTGTTCTTTCAATGGCAATACGTCTTTCTTCTTCTGGATTTTCCTTCATTTTACGTATGAGAGCTACTTCCCAAACCTTTAGAAAGAAAATAATAATATTAATAACAACAATAGCAATGATTGCTTGGACGGGATTATAATTTACAGAAGGTATTTATTTTAAAATCTTAAATATGTTTTGAATAAAAGGTTAAAATTGTCTTAATATAGAAATGTTTGAAGAGAGGCTTTTCTTTGCATAATTTTCATCTAATAATGAACAACAACAAAATAGTATTCATAATTCATTGAAACCACTTATTCAGAATTGTTTATAATATATAGGTCATAAGGAAATATGGATCAATATACAGTACTTAAATCACCAACTAGTATTTCATGGTTTGCGTATTTGTTGTGGCCCACGATCGGTATGTCCAAAACACTGAACATTTCCTCGACTTGAGAAAACCCGATACCTACTGCCATAGCTCCCCACACCAGAGCATCGTTCACATCCATTTTTTGGTAAACAGGCTCTGAAGTTACAGCATATTCGTTTTCGCAGTTATCACAATAATTAATCCATGTACAATATAATCCATTTTTTATTTCTTTTTTGTATTTGTATTTTCCCATGGTACAATGTTTGGAATGGATCGTTACTAATTATATTTCTTTCATAGCGTCATAACGTGACCAATATCACCGATGCGTCGCCCTATTGGAGGCAGTTCGTTGGCCTCAGTGTTCCTTTCAATTACCATAGGTGGTACTTCACAATCAGACTCATTGTCATCGTCTGTATCACTTCCTGAATCGTTTGGAAAATTTATGGAATAATCTTGATCTTCATACCTGAAATCACACAATGTTAAAAAGTATTACCTTGATTATTATTACAAAACAATAGACAAATCACTTTCTAAATGTAACGTTGTCCTAACCACATACACGATATGCTTTAAACTAACCTATAATCACTTTCCATCGCGTCGGGTTTCTTAAAGCCACTTTGTTTTAAAAGGCTATATTTGGATATAAGCATACAGGCTCTTCATTGGTTATAGAGCTACACGGATTGGTGAAGTATTGGTGTTACATATCTACCATTTCAAGGAACTACTATTTGTCATGAGCAGCTGATCACCGTCACCATCTGTTTCTCTTCATTTTATTCTATTCTTATACCCTAAATTTTATGGTGGACCATATTAGGTTTTAAACACGTATATTATTACTGTGCTACGCTTTGTTTTTTGTTTTTTCAACAGCTGATGAAGGGGATAAAATATAATTAATCCCCGAAACATGTGCAGTGCCGGAAAAAAAGTTTAAGACCACCCCTAAAAATCCATGAATGTGCTTTCGGTCTTAAACTTGTTACTATTTCACGTTTCCTTTAATATGGCATAAACTACGTCATGCAGAAAAATTCACAATTCAAAATTGGGGTAAGACAGGGGTACGATTTTTGTTGTCCAAAGAGAACATAGGTAGGGTACTTCAATGAAAGCCTTGGAAAAAATTACAAAACATAAGTTATACAAAAATTGGGGGTTTTGCCCCGCTGAATTTAGGACTAAAAAGTGTCAATTTTTGCACTTTCCATTTATTGCAGTTTAAAATTCCCTCCTTCCCTTTCAGTTTGCAGTATGTGTTCATTCTGATATTACAGACTCTATGCAAGTCAGTTGGCACTCCTACTTCGTAGTTCCCGCCATTTAGCTGTTGTTTTGTTTCAACATTTGGAGGTTAACTCTTGTGCTGGAGACAATACGGGGAAAACGTAGGTGTCAGAAGCCACCAAGAGGCAAATTATTGGTTTAAATAAGGGTTTAAAGTGACAGAGAGAGATTGCTGAGATTTTGGAAGTGTCTGAGACGTGTGTGCAACAACAATTCATCGATACAGTGAGTTTGGAACAGTTGTTGACAAGCCAAGGCCAGGCTGCCCAAGGATGACCGTAAGTCACTGCAACTTTGTAAGAGAAACAGAAATGCTAGTTGTAGTGATCTTCTGAGAGATCTAATGAACTCGTGTAGCGATATTGCCATAGGCAAATACATTAAGCTGCTTCCCTGGCCTCCTCGTAGTCCAGATCTCAACCGCATAGAAAACGTAAGGAACACAATGGGATACCCGTTGGCAAAACACAATCCCAAGAATGCAGAAGAATTGAGACTGGCAGTCCTCACACTAAGGCAACAAGTATCACTCGAGGAGTGTAAGAAGCTGATCCACTCTATGCCGGACAGGATCAAGGCATGCTACAAGTCCAGACGGGGTCCAATAGTACTAAACTTGTATTTTTATGTATCTTTGTTTTAAGTAAATAGATGACTAATAGGTTGAATTATGAAAAATAACATGTTTTTGGGTGGTTTTAAACTTTTTTCCGGCACGGTACTGTAAACAAGTTCAATAATTAATTTTACCTGTATAGTAATGATTCAGGCAGATGTTCATTTCTTGTTAATAACTATAGATTTTTATTAACATACAGAAAGCAAATACGCATTAAAACTAACTCCAGGCAAATGCTGGGATGGTTCCTCTCTAAAAGCAATCCTATCCCCAATTTAGAAATTCACACAATAGTACAGCCATCACATTAACACATGTAATCACACAAATTCCATACACACCCAAAAATACATGGGGCTATATGACCGCGATGTCTCAGTCCCTAAAATAAGCAACAACAACACGTTTTACAAGAAGGTAATCTACTAAAAAATGACAAGTCCTGTCAAATTAATTAATAATTAATTTATATATTGTAGCAATAGTTTACTTACCGACATGCATCGTGGCCTATTGGGGGAGTGCTTTCAACTAACAAGCTGTTGAATATTTCTTCGGAGTCTTCAAATTGAGCAGAATCGTTTGAAACATTCACGGTGATTTCTTGTCGTTTTCTTTTCTCCCACGTAGTCTTTGCTGCGCGGCCTCTTCTGGAACGTTTCCTTGACGGAGAATGCTTTCGTGGCATTGTAGAATAAAGTGTGAATGTTATAGGAGCACTCAATCGCTCAATCACGAAACACAAACGCAGAATTAGGAAATGAAACGAGAAAGGGGCGAGATATATTCTTCTATTGCTTCCTCAAGATTAGGTCTAGTCAGACTGAAGTGTCAGTGACTAAGCGCGCAGGAAAAAAGTTATGGAAGAAGGCGAGTTATTTTTTTTTTCTTTGCACTCCACGGTAAGTAGAATGGAATGCTGCGTAAGGAAAGGATTGACACGAAACGGGAGGTGCGGTGCGGTGCTAGGTAGTAGGGTGGGGGAATGAAGCTCCTTGCAAGTGGTAGTGCGGGTAGCCTATCGTGTAGCCTGTGTAGTTACCGTTCTGCCGAGTTGAAGACTAGTCAAAGGTACATACGTCACGGGTTTATCACTAAACAGTTTCTTTCATCAAATATTCGAACTGCTCAGAATTAGACCCTCTACAAATTGAATAAATTTGAAGCTATTATAGCAATTTTTTCACAATAAAAAAGGTTATTGAAATATTATGCTTTTATAAAATATGTGGAATTTTGAAATAAAAATTGTTCATAATGAAGCTACTATTACAAGGGTTTTTGCACAGAAATTTCGAAATTCTCCTGTTATTAGTTTTGTCGTGACGTATGTACCTTTAACCCTCAAAGTAGACACTTTGAATACATGCCCTGAACAAACGAGCAGTCTATATTTTACAAAAGTGGCATATAACAAGTCCCGAAGACCTATATAACAGATTAAGAAGACAAAATAAAAATAAAAAAATATTTTATTTTTCGGTAGCACAGCCTTATAGATGTTCGATAGTTTTTTTTAATAAATTCAATTTAAGGGGCCCATGGGGGGGGGGGGGGAATTCTGGGGGGGGGGGGGAGGAACCGGAAAGAAAGTGTCCTAACTGATTGACTGACTCACTCACTCTTCAAAGTCAGGGAGAGAAACTGCTTAAAAATAAGTGTTCGACAGTTTATTTTTCATAAATCAAATTTAAGGAGTTCATGATGAGGGGTCAAATTATGAAGAAGAAAAAATTGAAAGAAAATGTCCTGACTCACTCACTCACTCATCATCGTCCAGCCAAAATTATCGAAGTTAGAAACATGACATTTTTGGGATATGTTCGTTGTATGTCAAAACCGTACACTAAGGGAGGATTTTCGGATATTCAGGTTCTAAAGCTGTCTTAATTGGGTTAAACATGCATTTTATTGAATAACAATAACTTATCTCACGAGTGGTTTCATTTGTGGATGTGATACTCGGCATATAAACTAATCATTAAAAATAAGCAGACATGTGTCTAAGGGTTATTCGATGTGATGTATATTATAAGGTGAAAGGGGTGAAAATTGGGGGTTGACGGACTCCTAACGGAGCGTGTATCTCTTAAACGACATACGCGAGAAGTTTGAAACTCGGCGAAAAAAAAAGCTTAAAAATAAGTAAATCGGTGTTCGACCGTTTTTTCATAAATTCAATTTAAGGGGCCAATGGGGTGGGGTGAAATTCTAGAAGAAAAAAGGGGAGAAAGTGTCCTGACTGACTGACTGACTGACTAACTCACTCACTCATCAAACTCAGGGGGAAAAAGACAGATTAAAATATACATTAATAGGTGTTCGAGCGTTCCTTCATAAATCCAATTTAAGGAGCGCATGGGGAGGGCGTAAAATTCTGGTAAAAATAATTCAAAGAAAATGACCTGACTGACTCACTCACTCATCATCGCCCAGCGATAACTATTGAAGTAGGAAACATTAAATTTTGGGAATATTTTCGCTCTATGTCGCAAACGTCAACTAATGAAAGATTTTTGTTTATTCGGGTTCTTAAGAGGTGTTAAGAGGGTAAACGTGCATTTCATTGATTAGCAATATCTCATGAGTTGTTTCTTTGGGGATGTGATATTCGGCATATAAACTAAACATTAAAAATAAGCAGACATATGTCTAAGGGTTTATCGGTGTGGTGTATATTATGAGGTGAAAGGGGTGAAAATTGGGGGTTGAAGGATTCTTAACGGAGCGTGTATCTCTTAAACGAGATAGGCGAGAAGTTTGAAATTCAGCGAAAAAAAAACAGCTTAAAATATAAGTAAATAGGTGTTCGACCGTTTTTTCATAAATCCAATTTTAGGGGCCCTTGGGGAGGGGTGAAATTCTGGGGAAAGAAGTCCACTAAGGAAGGATTTTTGGATATTCACTCATCATCCCCCAGCCAAACATATTGCAGTTCGAAACTTGAAAGTTTGGGGCTATGTTCGTTGTATGTCGAAAAGTCCACAAAGGATGGATTTTTGGATATTCATGTTCTGATGGGGTTAAACTTGCTTTTCATTGATTAACAATATCTCACGAGTTGTTTCATTTGGGGATGTGATATTCGGCATATAAATTAATCAGAAAAGATAAGCAGACATATGTCTAAGGGTTAATCGATATGATGTATATTATGAGGTGAAAGGGGTGAAAATTGGGGGTTGAAGAATTCTTAACGGAGCGTGTATCTCATAAACGACATAAGCGAGATGTTTGAAATTCAGCGGAAAAAATCCGCTTAAAATGATTAAATAGGTGTTCGACGTTTTTTTTTTCATAAATCCCTTTAAAGGGGTTCATGGGGAGGGGCGAAATTCTCAAAAATAAAAGAAAGAATATGTCCTGACTGACTCACTCACTCACCATCGCCCAGCCAAAATTATTGAAGTTAGAAACATGAAATTTTGGGGTTATGTTTGTTGTATGTCGAAAACGTCCACTAAGGAAAGATTTTTGGATATCCAGGTTCCAAAGGGGTGTTAAGGGGATAAACGTGCATTTTATTGAATAACAATATCTCACGAGTGGTTTCATTTGGGGATGTGATACTTGGCATATAAACTAATCATTAAAAATAAGCTAGCCCATGTCTAATGGTTTTTCTATGTGGTGTATATTATGAGTGAAAGGGGTGAAAAGTGGGGGTTGAAGGATTCCTAACGGAGTGTGCTTCTCTTAAACGACATAGGCGAGGAGTTTGAAACTCAGAGGAAAACAATCAGCTTAATAAAAATATAAAATAATTATTAAATAAATAGGTGTTCGACCGTTTTTTTTTCATAAATCCAATTTAAAGGGCCCATCGGGAGGGGTGAAATTCTGGAAGAAAAGCGTCCACTAAGGATGGATTTTGGATATTCACTCTCATCGACCAATCAAAACTATTAATGTTAGAAATATGATATTTTGGGGATATGTTTGTTGTGTGTCGAAAACGTCTACTAAGGAGGGATTTTTTAATATTCAGGTTCTAAAGGGGTGTTAACGGGTTTAAACCTGCATTTCATTGAATAACAATATGACACGACTATGACGCCAGTGACGCCGCGGGTACCTGCTAGTATTCGAATATAATTCAATAATTTCAAAATAGAATTTACTAAAAACACAGAAAATTATTTTTAAAAATCTTGCATTCTATGGCAAGCACCCTACTGTCGACCAAAGTATTATGTGTACTCGAGTTTGAAGGTTGTTTGTGAAGTAACCAATAGACCTACATAAAATCCAATAACATCATCATTTTCGTCGTTCTATTGCACGTTAGCTCATGTAAGTTTGGAATTTTTAATTTATATTTTAATATTTTTTGTCGCAGTTGGAACACAAAAAGTGCACGTTTTTAAGCGTGTTTCAACCATGCGTCACATTTAAGAATTATTATCTCAAAAACCCGTCATCAGATCAAATTGAAATTTTAACACAATATACATTGGAATGTTGCATAACTGGTGTATTAATTTCAAAATGTTGCGTGTCCAAGAAAACAAGTTGTTATCATTTTTGTAAGGTAACTTTTTCACGGCTCGGGGTGGTTGGAAAATGTAGTTCTTAGTTGCGATGTGATCCTTATACATCAAAAGGTTATGCTGTATGACTGTGAAATACCTAAATTAACTCACTTATTTTATATCGGTTTGTATTTGTAGGCGGAAATAACACATCGTTCACCACCTACCCGCTCCGGGAAAACTGTACAGCGTTGCTGTGATGGAGCCCATCACTTCCGAGCGAGGCACGCCATGATGCTTGATGGGCTCTATTTCGGAAACGCTGTACAGCTTTTCCGGGAGCGGATAGGTGGTGAACGATGTGTTATTTCCGCCTACAAATACAAACCGATATAAAATAAGTGAGTTAATTTACGTATTTCACAGTCATACAGCATAACTTTTTGATGTATAAGGATTACATCGCAACTAAGAACTACATTTTCCAACCACCCCGAGCCGAGAAAAAGTTACCTTACAAAAATGATAACAACTTTTTTTCTTGGACACGCAACATTTTGAAATTAATACACCAGTTATGCAACATTCCAATGTATATTGTGTTAAAATTTCAATTTGATCTGATGACGGGTTTTTGAGATAATAATTCTTAAATGTGACGCATGGTTGAAACACGCTTAAAAACGTGCACTTTTTGTGTTCCAACTGCGACAAAAAATATTAAAATATAAATTAAAAATTCCAAACCTACATGAGCTAACGTGCAATAGAACGACGAAAATGATGATGTTATTGGATTTTAGGTAGGTCTATTGGTTACTTCACAAACAACTTTAAAACTCAAGTGCACATAATACTTTGGTCGGCAGTAAGTAGGATAATTACTTCCTTTCCAGCTGAAATATATTTACTCAAGTGACCAAAACCGTTATTAACATTATTTTTAATTATATCCCAACTCGTACAAATTTCCTATCTTCAATAAAGACACCTTCTTCTGTAAAACAATGCATTGCATTCACTCAACACAACCGGACTGGCGAGCACGTGCACTGTGGAGACCACTGGGATATATGCTTCCCACCTTTGGTTTCTGATGACTAGAGACGGGAATTTGGCTATTTGCCTATTTTATTCCTCTGGTTAGAAACATAGGCTTTCGAGATGTAAATCCGTTTTAGGTTCTTTTAGGCTAGATTTCGCTGCTTTAATTGCGCCTATTTCAAGGGTTTGTGCCTATATGGAGTATAATTGCCTATTTGATGCCTTTTAAAGTGCAATATATTGCAGCTGGTGTGCTCGACAGAATTATATTCTTATTTCTCAATATGTGTTTACCCCATGAACAAGAGTGGGAATTCTGGGAAGTCATGAGAAATAGTGCTTGGGAAATTTCCATCAGAAGAAACAAGGAACAATTTGACCTCGAAGCCTTCAACCCCTCCAACCTCGCAAGAGACATGCGAGAACCAATCAACGTCGAATTATGTTGCACAATCAATATAAAAACGTTCTTCGTGATAGGAAAACAAACTTATTACCAGAAAAGATTGAAAAGTTGCTTGTTGTTAATTCTTTTTATAGTAAATAAGTTTGTTGTTAAATTATAAGTTGATTATTGTTAATTCATTTTATAGTAATTAAACATGTTATTATATTATAAGAATATTTTTCATGCCTTTTTTGGCTATTTTAAGAGCCAATAAGCCTGCTCATTTTAACTGCTTTTAGTGCCTATAATTCTCGTCATCAGTGATACATCAAATTAATGGGTTTGCAATATTTCTTTACAGATAGCTTGTGGATGCATGTGGAACTGCTTGAACTGAAAGGGGTGGGAAGATTCTCTCCCTAGCACCGTTCTATAAATACATGGTGGAAGATATTATCCCAACGACCTGTAAAGGGTAACGAACCGTGCTCAAACTGCAGTATTGTACATGGAGGAAAGAATAAGAGGAGATGCCCTGAGCTCGTTTGAGTGAAGCCAAGCGCTGCAACCAAAGTGGGCGTAAGCTTAAATCGTATTCGGTGTTCTGTGAGTTGCATGAGGCATTGTGCATGGCTAAACCTTATTTTGGCCCTGGTTTTTATCGCGCTCCGGTTATGCAACTTTGGAAACGTAATAACAGTAGTGATAAGTTATTTAAAAGAAACTCCTCAATTCTAATCTCAGCATGTGTAGGCCTACCCTACATACAAAAAAAAAAAAAAAAACATTCCTCTGCAAATCCCAAATTATCAAACGGCTGTCGGTCAATAATTACGGTAGGCCTACGTAATTAATCAATTCGAGGCTAATCGTCAAGTTTCTACCCCCACAAAGAAAGTACCGTACGGTACCGAAAAGTATAGGCTATACCGTATTTTTGTGCAAATATGCGTCCTTTTGTAATTGTTCTGTTTATTAATTTTGAGGTTCGTATTCTTGAATATCAAAATGAGTGAATGTGACTGTGCTCGAAATTAGGCCTAAAAACTGATGAATGCCTCAACACCAATAAGAACATAAAACTCAATTTGGTGTAAATACCGTGATTAGTTCGGCATCATTAATTCCCAAGATGTTCCTTCTTTGGTATAACTCGCATCTTCAGACACCTGTATTCAATTTAATCAGTGTTTCAGCGTATTATTACGTTTTGCTGCATCTTCCTCACAAAGGTAGCCTCGCAAAGGTGCTCTCATATTTATATTTAAATTGGCTTTTAAAACGATAACGCAGCTTATTTGTGCCAAGTACCGTGATGTACAGACTGTATTCTGCCTATCCAAGAAAAAATCTTGACTGTCATTGCAGTTTTATGTCACTAAAATCCATTACTAGTTGGAGTGGTTTACGGCTTTAAGCATAGGGACAGCCATTTGCTTGCAACCAAAGTGGGCGAGCCGTTTGACTTCAACAGCTTGCACTAGGCAGCGCAGCGAAGGCATCTCCTTCCTTTCTTTCCTCCATGTGTGTGTGTTATGATTAGGGTCTACGATTGTGGTGGCTGGTTGGTACAGAGAAGAGAGATCCGGAAATAACAGGACAATGAGTGAGGAGCAAGCAAGCAGCAGGTTATGTTGTGAAAGTGTTGAAGCAGCTTACGTGTGTACCGTCACACACTGCTGCAATGCTGCGGCCAGAGCAATAACACCACACAGTGCGTAGCAGCGCAACAGCTGACTGGAAGCACAACTCCACTGAATCTCTCCATCATCAATTACAACGTATATTTCATAAATGCCCATTACCATACGAAAATTATTCGTGCAGCCCTGTTTTAGAGTAATCAGTAGTACATGACTTAATGACCAGGGCCTGAATTTTTGATGACCAAAAACTGTCTAGTCTCTACTTAGTATAAAACAAAGTCCCTGATTCTTGGATGTCATGTGTAATCTCGAGAACCACTGGATGGATTTTGATGCGATTTTCACCATTCTGTAAAAGATATATCGAGAATGTCTGTGTATAAAATCTTATTTATGATCAAAGGAAGCCACGCAGTAACGATTTCAGTGAAAAAGTCGAAACAAATCATGGCGTCCGTGAGTTTTTTAAGCTTACGCTGGGCAAACCGTTAAAAATATCTAAATACTACGAGTGTAAGAATTGTTCAGCATAAAAAGTTTTACAAAAAAGTCCGGGAGAGCATATCTCTATCTTAAATACATCACCCACTATAAGTGGTTTTACGTTTTCATTTCTTCCAACAATCTCCATTCGATTACTGAGGCGACTGTTTACGAGTTAGCTAGGAGCAAGCCTATCAGCCCTGTTACAGCCTAGCTAGCGGGCGAGCCTATTAACCCAGATACAGCCAGCAGCAAACTGTCGAGTCATGTTGTGTTAAGACTTCAGAGAAGAGTGGTTGTGTTTGGAGTTTCCCTGGAAGTGCAACTCGGCTTTTCTTCATTTTGCCTGTGAACTTTTCCTTCCGAAAAATACACATTCAAGTTAAGATTGGACGGAAGTGGGATTTGTGTTTCATATACATCGCCACTTTTAAATTACGTCCGACAAGGATTAGTTGCACATGCATCTCCATGATAATATAATTAATAGTCCAGTCAGTGATTTTAACCCATCATGCCGAGACGGATATAGGTCGTAGTTCATTGACATAGGAAAAGCACCCGCTTATCACACGTAATGCATTCATAACTGCCTATAAAATAGGCAAAAAAATATCATAAAACAATATCTTGTGATGGTCAACGGGGTGTGATTTCTATGAGTTGAATATATACTCTTTGCGGAGTGAAGCAAAGGTTGGACTATGTAGGCTATTGTAAGTAACTTCCTGCACCAATGGAAATATTGAAGTGAATTGTCTTTGACAAATAGCTTCTTCTTCTTCTTCTCCTTCTGCTTCCTCACCTTTTTCCGTTACGCGGGGTCGACTTTCTTAATCCTGAGACGCCAGTCATTACGTTGTAAAGCATCATCAGCAGATAGACCCAATACTCGCATGTCCTTCTGGACATTCGTCATCTGCCGCTCCCTCTCTTTTGTGTAGCCATGGAAAGGCACTTCTTCACTACATGATATTCTGGGCTTCGCATAACATGTCCATACCACCTTGGCCTGGACTCGAAACGTTTCTCAGTTATAGTCACTACTTTGAAACTGCCTCGCACATGTTCATTCCGGATTTTATCTTTGAGGGTAACTCCACCTGCCCAACGTAACATACACATATCAGTGGTATGTAGGCTTTGTAGTAGCCCATGATTCACTACCATAGAGTAGGATTGGTCTTACGGCAGTTTTATTAACTTTACCCTTGGTTCTTATGGGTATTTTCGGATCACATAAAACTCGTGTTAGTTCGGGCCATTTGTTCCACCCCGACATGGTCCTATGGATTTTATAGGCGGTTATTGTGCCATCTTCAGCAATGACAGAACCTAGATATTTAATAGTACATTATGCAACGAGCCTATAATGGCTATAATTAAGACACAAGTATATTTATAAAACGAGCGTATGCGAGTTTTATAATTTCCATACGAGTGTCTTAATTACCATTATAGGCGAGTTGCATACGACTATTTATGTTCGACGATAATTATTATAACTATTTTATGTTCGAAGATAAATATTCATAAATATCTGTCGAGATTTCGCCAGTTTTATGTACTGAACAGAGCGCATGAGATGCAGAGAATGCCTTGTACTTGACCATGGCCTTCTCGATTACCCCAGTATGACACTAGGCAACGCAGTTCAGAAGGCCTTGGAACTCCACGCAGGTGCGATGCTAACCTTATCTAATTGGTCAAACAGCTGTTTCTTGAGCTGTGATTGGTGGGAGAAACTGTTTCATAATGAAAAATAGTGTTATAATGACCATCATTATGATACAGTTTTCTAACACATAATTGTCAGGGTCGAACATAAATTTTGTTACTGTTGTTTCATAATTTATGGTTGGATTTTGACACGTGTTATTGTGTGTTTTGTTTTTCTTTTGTAGTTTTCATGGATATGCGAGACGTTTACAGTATAAGTACTACGTTAGGATGTTGCTTAAAAATGCGATAAAATGGTTTTGACATTGTGATATTGCAGTAATTTAAATGGCAATTCAGAGTGTATATTAATCTTTCGAAGACAAGACATAAAATGCATCGCCATTAACTATGATGAAGATCGTATTAAATATTACCCGTGTTGACTGATATTAATCTCAAATTATAACAGCCGCCTTGTCAAACACTAGAAATTAGTTTATTAATTCTTTTTATGTTCGACGGTGTCGAAATGTAAATATTATATGTCAGAAAACTGTATCATAATGAGGGTCATTATAGTACTATTTTTCATTATGAAACAGTTTCTCCCACCAATCAGAGCGCAAGAAACAGTTGTGTGACCAATTAGGTAAGGATAGCATCGCACCTGACTTCCACGGCCTCCTATTTTAAATTTCACTGCGTGGCTTCTAGTGTCATAATGGGGTCTAATACAAGGCATTTTCTGCGTCCCATGCGCTCTGTTCAGTACATCAAACTGGCGAAATATCGACAGATATGTATGAATATTTATGTTCGACCATAAAATAGTAATACTGTAATTATCGTCGAACATAAACAGTCGTATACAACTCGCCTATAATGGTAATTAAGACACTCGTATGGAATTTATAAAACGAGCTATTCGTGCCTTAATTACTGCCATAATAGGCTTGTTGCATAATGTACTATTGTGACCTTTCATTTATTTAATTTAATGACTTTTTGTACGGATATCCATTTTCTCTTTGTTTTTAGTAAAACAGTTTTTAAGATTTTTCCACGCTGACGAAGTTATCATTGATGTAACGAAACATGCACGTGTTAATTTAATTATTAAGCTACTTTCTAGTGTTTCACAAGGCGGCTTTTATAATTTGAGATTAAGACAAGACAGTCAAACAACAGGCGACATTCGGTTTGAGGAATAGTAATATTGTTATTTATTTATATTAATTTTGAAACGTTCGAAGTAAGACTTTAATGTTTCCTGACCTGAAAGGAATTGCGAGAGATTAAAGCTTGGCGTCAGCAATTAGCATTTGAGCCGGTCGAATACCTCGAGGAAGATAACAGTATAGACTTATGAAATCCATAGGTAGTACCATTGGTTCATTGTGTATTGTTGTATTTGACTATCATACGACACAAGACACTATACCCAGGCCCGTATTTACCGGGGGACAAACTGGGCGGTAGGTCTCTGGAAAACTGCACATATCCACTTGGGCATTAAACTGTAGTTTAAAGTTTAACCCTCCCACATTGTCGCACATTGGAAATGGTGATTAATTATTTAAGGACAAAACAAAACGATTGTCTTAGCCATCTTGGTGTTCTTGCTGTTGAATTTGATTTGAAAGTGAAATTGTACTAATGAAGAAATCCTAAGCTAGTTTGAAAATTATAAGGCAAGGAGGAAGTCCCTTGTAATATAAATAATTGGTGTTTTGGTCAATAGTTGTGTATGCCATCTGTTAAAATTTATTGTAAATTCTTTGTATGTTAATCTATTTGTAATTTTAGTAAACGCATAATGTTTGTCACTCATAGTTAAATACACAAATGAAGAAATAGCCTCACACAGTATGCTAAGGAAACTTTATTAAATCCACATATTCCAAGTCGCGGGCAGCAAAGTTGGTTTTTAATTGCCAGAGGCGTCAAGATCCCTAAAAACGGGCCTGACTATATCAGCTGACATCCATCGCAATTTGTGTGAGATGTAGGATAATGATAGTGCAATCTCAGATAGAATGGTGAGGAAATGTGCTCGAACGTTCAATAAAATTCATTACATGTACATGGGGAATCACGGAAAGATCAACCGCCTGTCGTCACAAGTGATTTCCATTTTTTTCCTCCATTTGAAGGAGTTCCCTGATGGCAAGCCTTTTGATGACGACGATGATTTTAAAGAGGAAATACAGTCATGACTTTCTTTCACCACAAGTCACGTCATTCTATGAGGAAAGCATACAAACATTTTAGAGCCCTGCTTTAATCAGGACTGGGGAGTTATGCGTTATTACTAGTATACTACGCCATTACTAGTATCGGTTACTTATGATAACGATGGAGCAATTTGTGGATTATCCTAGATACATGAAACGGACAGAGAGTGAACAGTGGTGAATAACCTCTAACCCTTTATGGGATAGTGGTCTCTATATTAACCACCTGCCATAAGGACAGTTTATGCTTTCAAAGATGCTGATAGTTGAATCTTTCAGCCAAATTTTGGAGAATTTTCATGCCGAAGTGCTAGTGTTTCTAAAATCAAATATATTATATAAGCATCTACTTGACATAATGTGTTGGATAAAATTTAAAAAAAAAAAATAAAACTAAAAACATTAAAAAATAAAATGTAAAATTAAAATATAAATATAGAAATAAAAATCATAAAAAATTACAATAATAAAATAAATATACACATTAAAATAATAAACATAGCTATAAGAATTATGAAAATAATTGTAAAAATCAATTCGAAATTAGTTAATTAATTAATTCACTAAAAATATCAAAATTAAATCTATAAGAACATACATTAAAATTAAAAATAAATATATAAACATTAAAACAAAAAGAACATTATTTATACCGTAATTATAATAATTAAAATACATTAGAATGTAGAAACACTTAAAGTAAAAAGTAGTTTTGCCCTATAAAGGGGTTTTAAACAATGCCGGGCCGAGTGATTTATTGTTGTTTCATTTAGGGCTTCATGGTCATCAACCCGGGTATTTGAGTGCATATGGAGAGTCTATCTGATAACTAGGGACCGAATTCTTAGTTTTTTTTCACCTATTTTTTTCCTTACTTCTAAATACAAAAATTCTCTAATACTTTTCCGAATCACACTCAAAAGAGCCATATTCATGAATTCTGTAGTACCTAAACGGACTGATTTTCGTAATTTGAGTTATATTTTTTGTCATAGATATTTTATCATATGGTTTAATTTTATTAAGATTTTGAATTTGTTCATTAATTACTAAATGATATGCGAGTACCTAAAATTACCTAATTGCAATTTTGTTAGATTTATTGCAGTATATTTGAATTTTAGTCCATAATATTTAAAAGTAGGGGCCGATAACCTAGATGTTAGGCCCCTTAAAACAACAATTATCATCATCATCATATTTAAAATAAACCACAAGACAGCGTTTATTCCTACGAGGACAGATCAAAAAATAAGTTGCACTTCCCAGTTATGGCCATTTATTACACCACCTATACAACACCAATACGCCTATAACGACATACAATGTAACGTCACTTGTCCACATAGTTTCCAAGAGAATCCAACTTGTCGATGCTGGATGCACAGAAAGTTCCTCCAGCGTTCTGCAACCACACGGAGACAGCGGCCTTCTCCTCCTCATCGGTCTGGAAACGTCGACCACCGAGCTCCGTTTTGAGCTAACCGAACAGATGAAAGTCACATGGTGCTAGGTCGGGACTGTAGGGTGGCTCTTGCCAGACGTCCCACTTGAAACGCTGCAGCAGTTCGCTCGTTTGGCGGGCCTTGTGAGGTGTTGCGTTATCGTGCAACAAAATCACACCGGCGCTCAATTTCCCCAGGCGCTTCTCTTCAATCGCTTTACGCAACCGGAGGTCAAGGCCGCTGTCTCCGTGTGGTTGCAGAACGCTGGAGGAACTTTCTATGCATCCAGCATCGACAAGTTGGTTGTGCGTTCGCAGAAATGTTGGGAGTCTCTTGGAAACTATGTGGAAAAGTGACGTTACATTGTATGTATTTATAGGCGTGTTGCAGTTGTATTGGTGGTGTAATAAATGGCCATAACTGGGAAGTACAACTTATTTTTTGATCTGCCCTCGTAGCTCTAGTTGATTGAGAGAAATCCTACCCGCTAGGAAATTCAAATACTTTCAGTACTTTTCAGCTTATATCTTATTGTTTGGTTATTTACTATCAGGAAAGTGGGGACAAATCTCTTATTGTTTCCAAGTTCCTTGTATTCTAAATAAAGAAAGTTAATTAAACGGCTCACAGTGTGAAAATCACCTCCTACATCCTTGGTTTTATTGGATTTGGATAATTAACATATTTAAGGTGGCTCATGCAAGCCTCCGTGGCTTAGGCGGCAGCACGCCGGCCTCTCACCGCTGGGTCCGTGGTTCAAATCCCGGTCACAGAACGGAGGCAGACAGGTTTTTCTCCGGGGACTCCGGTTTTCCCTGTCAAAAATTCCATTCCAGCAACACTCTCCACTATCATTTCATTTCATCTGTCATTCAATTAATCATTGCCCCAGAGGAGTGCGTCAGGCCTCGGCAGCCGGCACAGTCCATATCCTCGCCGCTAGATGGGGGCTTCATTCATTCCATTCCTGACCCGGTCGGAGACTGGAAGCAGGCTGTGGATTTTCATTTTCAAGGTGGCTCACACACCGCCAGTGGGAATTTTCGTATACAGTTACGAATCATATCATAGCTTCACTAATATGTAACGTAGAGTTATGTATAGTAAATACATAGAGCTTTCATCTAATTTAAAGAGAGGAGCAGTATATAAAGTATTTCGTGATATATTGAAAGGGTAATATTCGTGATATTTTTAACTCCGTGAATCACAAAAAAACACGATTTAACAAGAAATACCAGTCTGAATGGAATGCATTTTTTTTTCATGTAAAGTAAACGCATAAATAGCGAGTATGAACCACCATGAATGTTATATTGTAAATAGTATATTTAAAAAAAATATTAAATTTGTCTTTCAAAAAATGAACAGTTTTTTGTTTAATTTTCCAAGTATATCTCAATTATTTTTTAGGATAATTTCATAAATGAAGTTCATCCTCTAGGGATCATATGTTGGAATGTATCTACCAAGTTTCATCCAGTTTCATCACATAGTTCACGAGATATTGTGTTTTTCCTACCAAAAAAGCAACCTTTCGGGTGAACAGCTTTGAATATTATACACTCCATTGACAGATAGGCGCATGGTCTCACGTAATACGCTATATCTCTGCCAAAACGCTGAATTTACTTATAAAACTTAACAGATATATTGAGAAAGGTATTATTTTTCATTTAAACGTAAAAAGAACAAACTTAAATTTTGACAACCGGCGGTGTATGAGCCCCCTTAAGGAGAGCAAATATTGCTTGAGTGTGAAGTTCTCGGTGATAATTTGATAAAATATTTACACTTTCGTCTCAATTAGATTTTCTACTAACAATTAGGTAATAATGATAACCTTTGCGCAGTTTAGGTCTACTTTTCCAACACTTTAAATATAAACACCTATTCTACCAATTAAAACCTAAAAAACAACTATTTTATGTATTCGTAAACCTAATATGAAAAATTTAAAAACCTTAAAGTCCGGTCCCTACTGATAACCTGCGTTATTGTAGTGACCGAACAAGTGCATGTACTTGTGACTATAGAGCCTATGATTGCAAATAAGGCAGCCGTGTCCTGAGACCACTTTTACGATGACCAGCAGTAGGATACGAACCCACTGTACTCTAGCGGCTGACCAACCTCATACTAGGATTAAAATTCATGACAGAGTAGGGAATCAAACCCTGGCTGTCTTCTTGGAAATCTGTTAAAACCATTGCTAATTTAGTTTGCTTTTCAATATTACTGGAATCCACTGGCCTATCCCGTTGAGATCAAGCCAATTATAATATTCCTATAAAAACTATTATTTAAATTAGCCCAGGAGATTACGCGGTACACACGTGTTTTCAAACTTATGGAATCAAAACATTGTATATACAGAGAGTTTGTTTTATATGCGACGGGGACCCTCGCTTGCCCGCTCGCCCGCGTTGCGCGTCTGTCTCCCGCCAGGCACTTTGCCGTTATGCGGTGCTCGCGCGGCACTGAGCCATTGAGTATAGAAATTTGTACTTTAATTTGTACTTCAATGTGATCCCTGACCAATTTTTTTTGACGAACTGACTTACGGAGAGCGATTGTCAACTTACTTACAACAAGATTCTGCCACTGCTCCATGACAGAATTACGTCGCATTTTCAGTACTAGGATTATAAGTCGGAACGTGTGGCCTCCGCGAAGCCCAGACTTATCACCATGCGACTTTTATCTGTGGGAGACGCTTAAAAATAGAGTGTATGCGAGAAACCCTTACACTATAAATGAGCTTAAAGGCTATATTACAGCTGAAATACAGTCAATCGGTGCTGGGGATCTTCAGAAAGTAAATGGCAATTTCATAAAGAGGTGCCAGCGATGTGTAGCAGTGAATGGCAAACATTTTCAGCACCAGCTGTGAACTAGGTAAGTACAAATTCCTATACTCAATGACTCAGTGCCACGTGAGCGCCGCATAACGGCAAAGTGCCTGGCGGGAGACAGACGCGCAACGCGGGCGAGAGGACAAGCACGGGTCCCCGTCGCATATAAAACAAACTCTCTGTACATTTGTGATTAAGTAATCTCAAATTATAAAAGCCGCCTTGTCAAATACTAGAAAGTAGTTTAATAATTATACGTGTTAACACGTACATGTTTCGTTATATTAATTAATAAATAATTATAGGATGTGGTACGTTGTTCAACCTTCTGATTAATACATATATAGTCTACATAACGCCAAATGATTTTCAGCAGGTCTATGGCCTGAAGCAAACTTTCCCTTGAGCAAAATGTATTGAAGTGACTGATATCTCAGGTGGATGTGGTGAAATGTTATCGTTTCATTTACGGTTGGAATATCAATATCCATGTATTTCACACATCCTATAATTATTTATTAATTCCTTTTGTGACCTTTGATTTATTTAAATGAATGACTTTTTGATCTTTCCACTCGGCATCTGTATATTTTTTGTGGGGGTGATTTGAAAAATGAAACGGAAATGGATGGAACGGAAACAATGAATCGGAAATGGATGGGACGGAAACAATGAGCGCGCACGGTGGCGGAGATTGATACCACGACGAACTGTCGGCCATGTGACTATGTGGAATGTATATCACATACGGTTTTCATCAAGGTTTGGAGGCCCCATTAAAGATATTCCTACAATAAATCATCTTCAAGTCGTCGTTGTTTGGTATGAAAATATTCATTATATCATATTTGCTGAAAACCGGTCAAGATTTGACACTGCAGTTTTACAAGTTGTTATTTCAATGACCAACAGAGTTCACTGTTCTCCCGGCAGACACATAGTTATCAAGGGATAACATGTCACATGTTACACTTTTTTTTTGTCGTGTAGCCTCCTGAGAGGCCGAGTGCAGGTCTTTCTAATCGACGCCCGTGGGCGACCTGCGCGTCGGGATGAGAGATGGAATGGATGAAGATGAATGAAACTGGGCAAGGAGGTGGAAGGAAGCGGCCGTGGCCTGTTAGAAGGTACTGTCCCAGCATTTGCCTGGTGTTGAAAATGGGAAACCACGGAAAACCACTTCAAGGACAGCCGACGGTGGGGCTCGAACCCACGCGTCTACCGAGTCAGCAGAGAGCTTGGCCCCTTGACCTAACGCTGCGCTTTAGCCCGCGTAGCCACTACTGTCGGTATGTTACACATAATATGCTACTACTGTACGGCTTGTAATGTTTTTTGTAAGGATATATGCATTTTCCTTTTGTTTTTTGTTAAGATTTTTCAGGCAGACGAAGGTATTGTTACGGCTGTGAGTTTGTGTCATCGCTCGCCGCATGAGTCACAACTGCCCCAGGGCTAGGCTGTGCCTTGCCTCGAGTATTGCGTGCGCCTTATGCAACAGGGCTACTAGGACAAAGAGATGGTCCAGAATGTTCGTGACCCCGCCAGCGAAGGAAATGTCGAGAAGCCGTGTGTCCTGGACGATTCTAGAATTCATTGAGTCACCAGCCTGCTATATAAGCGGCTTCAACAGCGAGGGGACCGAGTTTTCTGTGGGTGGGTGTTTTTGAGCGAGTGCGACAGAAGTGTGGTGACGAAGTGCCGTGCGAGTTACGAAATCCAGTGACATTGTTTCCCCAACTTGTGGACAGCGAAACAGTGGGTAGCGGATTACCGTGAGTAACTTTAGTTGGTGTACATGAGGAAGAGGGGCAGGTAGTTTCTGTCAAGGCCACCGGACTCATTAAGACGGTTTAACTTCTGTGGTTTGTTGACAAGTGAAAGGGGCAAGAGCGCTCAAGGAAGAGACTTGAGGAAACTGGAGTAAGGTTCTATTGTCTGTAATTGCTGATGAGTAGTGTAATTTTCTGGCCGCAATAAAGTTAATTATTTCTTTAAAGAAACATTCTGTGTTGTGCTTCATCCCACCGTAATCCAGTTAACAAAAGTGCCACTAGGGGGGGGTGGCACGTAACAGTATCATTGATGTAACGAAACATGTACGTGTTAAATTAATTATTAAACTACTTGTTAGTGTTTGACAAGGCGGCTTTTATAATTGGAGATTAATATCAGTCAACACGAATACTATTTAATACGATCTTCATAATGGTTAATGGCGATGCATTCTTTGTGCTCAAGTGTAATTCATAAATATCGTACTGTATACTAATTCACCTAGATTACTAATAATGACATGCCACCTTTACTTCATTGATCTGATAAATACTTAATGTATGCATTACATACTACGGGAGAATTTTCAATACGACGGTTGCATTAAAGCGGAAAATACATAACCTAACACTGTTTGGCAAATTTAAAGAGGAACATCTGATACCTTAATTCCATTTCAAGAATCCCGTTTTTTCTTCTAAACTATTTGGATAATTATTAGAATTGCCACATATCCATATTGGGTATTTCAACTCAAATTCTAGTACGAATTTCCGAATTCTCCATCCCATACCACGAGGTTAATTCATGGCATCGTAATACTGGTTGGCACCTATTCAAAATTGTTAATAAACTCCGCATTGAAGAGGATTCAACTTATTTAACTCAAGCGCCGAACTGAACTATTTACTTGATTTTCTAAATTATTTTGTGCATATTTTGATAATTTTTTTAAAGCTTAACATTTTTACACTCACCGTTAATTTTATTTATTACAATTATTATCATTAATTTTTCATTTTAATTTAGATTTAAGGCACATATGCTATTTTAGTTTTCAATTCTTAATTGATTTTCTTTTTAGGCTGAGGATGACCCCATTGTGGGTCGAAATATGTACAAATATATATTTGTTTATGTATTGATTTGGCGTATAATTTTAAACGTTTAATTAAGCCAAAGTGAACAGGACCTGAGGATGAACGCTTGACGTCATCCAATTACAGTGGTGTGCAAATTATTAGACTCTATGTCAGTTTTCCAAAATTGCATTTTTACTTTTCACGGCTTAATTCACTAAATATGTTTACAAGGCGCTTAAATTACTTCCATGGGTTGGCGACCACGGGACCCCAGCTGAGACCGGCATTGCTTCCACTTTCTTGTGTCGGGCTCCTCCCCAACTTCTTTCCTGTCGACCTCCCTTGGTCAACTCTTGTTCTTTTCTGACCCCGACGGTATTAGGTTATCCGAGGCCTAGGGAGTCTTTCACTTTCCCGCCTTAATTGGTCCTTGTCTCATCTTTCCCGACCCCTCCTTCTTCTAGGGGTCAGGCCTCTTGTTTTCTTTGCATTATATATCCTTTCCTCTTTAAGATTCACGCACTGTTTTTGTTAATTTGCTCCCCATGTATCTAAATTCCCTTTAGCGTTTTTATTTTCATCCACACTCCGTTTTGTACGTATTTTCAATCTACGTCGCAATTTGTAAGTCTTTTCTATCTAAATTGTATTTAGCGAGTGATTTCAACCTCAATTGCATTTTGTAAGGATTGACAATCTAAATAGCTTTTTAGTAAAGTCTTTCAATATAGGGGGTGGGACTTTTGTGAGTATTTTGAATTTCAATCTAAACCGCTTTTTGCAAGTATTTTCAATCTAAACCGCTTTTTGCAAGTATTTTCAATCTAAATTGCATTTTGTATGGAGCGCATTTTGCAAGTATTTTGATTCTCAATTGCATTTTGTGGGTATTTTGAATCTAACTTACATTTTGTCAAGTATTTTCAATCTAAATTGCATTTTGTAAGTATTGTCCATCAAAATGAGTAGTTTGAATCTACCGTACATTTTGTAAGCATTTTCAAATTTAAAGTGCATTTTGTAATCAATATGAATATCAATTGCACTATGTGAGTATTTTGGATCTGAAGTGGGAGTTTTTCAATATGAATTGCATTGTGTATTTTCAATTTCAATTGCATTTTGTAAGTATTTTGAACCTCGATTGCATTTTGTACGCATTTTCAATCTCATTTGCATTTTGTAAGTATTTTGCATATCAGTTGCTTTTTGTAAGTATTTCGACTCTACATTTCATTTTGTGCGTATTTTTCAATCTATTCCTTTTGTGAGTATTTTCGTTCTAAATTCCCTTTTGTAAGTATTACCGCTCTCCATTTTGTGAGTTGTTTCAATCTGAGTAATTTTTTGTTTTCCGTCTCACTTAATTTTCGTTCTGGTTTCCATTTCATTATCATTTTTGCTACCGCCCAAACCATTAGGGGCCGATAACCTAGATGTTAGGCCCCTTAAAACAACAATTATCATCACCATCAGCAAATTACTTCCAAAGTTTAATCAAGAGTCTTAATTATATTTTCATTTACCAAACTCGGAGTAAAATGATCTTTTAGAATTTCCACTAACTCAGGAGCTTTGCTAATTAAAAATGCCACACGTTCTGTTTTATTACTTCACTCTAATTTTCGTGTGGATTTAGAGCAGAGGGATTTGGGGTCTTTTTTACTGATGATTCACTTTTAAAGTATGTAAAGATTCATGAACCATGGATTGAAATCACCTGACTTACAGGGTACATTCCAAAGTCAATGAAAAAACAAGATGTTCAGTAAAGAACATATAGCCTACTTTCTCCTAAATGCATGGGTATTGTTATAACTCTTTGTCCTTTTCAAGGAGTATAATTGAATGTTGGTTGTAGTAGCTTGTTGAAATACAACGTGATATAGGGATATTAAACATGAATATGAGGTGCCCTTTACTAGTGCTACCTCTGTACCAAATTTCGTTCAATTCGGTATCACCGTGTTTGAATTGATAGGGGGAATCGATTTGCACACATACTTGGCCACAATATGCAAACTATTGGGCTGATGTTCTTGCAGTTTGGTCTGAATATGTTTCCCACATAAAGATATGGTGTTGCAAAATTTGGTAGAGACTAGATTATTAGGTTGGTCGTAATTACATTTTAGCTTTTAACATTTGGATGGCCGCGATTACGTTTCCGTCAACATAGCGGTGATATAAAACATGACACTGAGCTGCCCTTTGCTAGTGCTACCTCTGTACCAAATTTCGTTCATTCGGTTCCACCGTGTTCGAATTAATAGGGGGAATCAATTTTGACATAAAGATGGCCGCCATCCGCAAACTATTAGGCTAATGGCCTATTAGATTGGTCAAAGGATGCTCCCTCCATAAAGGTATGTTGTTGCAAAGTTTGGTAGAGATCGGATGGTTATGTTAGTCGTAATTTGATCTAAGCTTTAAACATTTGTGTGGCCGCCATTACGTTTCTGTCAATATGGCGGCGATATAAATCATGACACTGAGCTGCTCTTTGCTAGTGCTATCTCTGTACCAAATTTCGTTCCATTCGGTTTCACCGTGTTGGAATTAATAGGGGGAATCAATTTTGACACAAAGATGGCCGCCATCCGCAAACTATTAGGCGAATGACCTATTAGATTGGTCAAAGGATGCTCCCTCCATAAAGGTATGTAGTTGCAAAATTCGGTAGAGATCGGATGATTAGGTTAATCGTAATTTAATTTAAGCTTTGAACATTCGTGTGGCCGCCATTACGTTTCAGTCAAGATGGCGGCGATATAAAACATGACACTGAGGTGCCCTTTGCTAGTGCTACCTCTGTACCAAATTTCGTTCCATTCGGTTCCACCGTGTTCGAATTAATAGGGGGAATCAATTTTGACATAAAGATGGCCACCATCCGCAAACTATTAGGCTAATAACCTATTAGATTGGTCAAAGGATGCTCCCTCCATAAAGGAATGTTGTTGCAAAGTTTGGTAGAGATCGGATGGTTATGTTAGTCGTAATTTAACTTAAGCTTTGAACATTTGTGTGGCCGCCATTACGTTTCTGTCAATATGGCGGCGATATTAAACATGACACTGAGATACCCTTTGCTTGTGCTACCTCTGTACCAAATTTCTTCCATTCGGTTTCACCGTGTTTGAATTAATAGGGGGAATTGATTTTCATACAAAGATGGCCGCCATCCGCAAACTATTACGCTGATGACCTATTAGTTTGGTCAAAGGATGCTCCCCCCATAAAGGTATGTTGTTGCAAAATTTGGTAGAGATCGGATGATTAGGTTAGTCGTAATTTGATTTAAGCTTTGAACATTTGTGTGGCCACCATTACGTTTCCGTCAAGACGGCGGCGATATAAAACATGACACTGAGGTGCCTTTTGTTAGTACTACCTCTGTACCAAATTTCGTTCCATTCGGTTGCACCGTGTTCAAATTAATAGGGGGAATCGATTTTCACACAAAGATGGCCACCGTCCGCAAACTATTACGCTGATGGCCTATTGGTTTGGTCAATGGATGCCCCGCCATAAAGGTATGTTGTTGCAAAATTTGGTAGAGATCGGATGATTAGGTTAGTCGTAATTTGATTTAAGCTTTGAACATTTGTGTGGCCGCCATTACGTTTCCGTCAAGATGGCGGCGATATAAAACA
The DNA here is from genome assembly GCA_946902985.2 of Meconema thalassinum. NCBI lineage: Eukaryota > Metazoa > Arthropoda > Insecta > Orthoptera > Tettigoniidae > Meconema > Meconema thalassinum. Next base: position 158,472,055 of record OX336398.1, on the reverse strand, counting down.
TGACACTGAAGTGCCTTTTGTTAGTACTACCTCTGTACCAAATTTCGTTCCATTCGGTTGCACCGTGTTCGAATTAATAGGGGGAATCGATTTTCACACAAAGATGGCCGCCATCCGCAAACTATTACGCTGATGGCCTATTGGTTTGGTCAAAGGATGCTCCCCCCATAAAGGTATGTTGTTGGAAAATTTGGTAGAGATCGGTTGATTAGGTTAGTCGTAATTTGATTTAAGCTTTGAACATTTGTGTGGCCGCCATTACGTTTCCGTCAATATGGCGGTGATATAAAACATGACACTGAGGTGTCCTTTGCTTGTGCTACCTTTGTACCAAATTTCGTTCAATTCGCATTCACCGTGTTCGAATTGATAGGGGGGGACAGACATTCAGAGTACACACACTCACACACACACAGACACACACACACACACACACACAGACTCACACACACACATACACACACACACACACACAGACTCACACACACACATACACACACACAGACAGACACACTTTTTTCGCCCTGTGTTGATCTCATAAGTCTACTTTCATTTTTTGCAAAAATCGAAAGTAGGCTAATAGAAAACGGACCCTGCTCGGGTATCCGTCGAAATACCCTACTCTGAAAGTTTAGTTAGTTATAGTTAGTTATTGTTAATTTAAGGGGCGGAACTACGAGGTCATCTGTCCCTCTTAACAGAGATTAAAACATACAAAATTTGGATTGGAATTTAAAATTTAGAGGTGGATGCCTACATTTGAAAAGACCGAAAAGTAATAAAACAAGAAATTAAATAAATATAATAATTATAAAAAATAAACAAAAATTACGGAAAAACAAAAAAAACATCATTCAAAAACGAACAAGTCGTTGAGTCAATGTTCTCTGGAAACTTTAGATTACTGGCCCTAACACACCCTCACTTATAAAGCGGATGACGAGATCAGCAACCACCGCGTCATCGGCTAATATAAGAGCATTCTGAAAGTTTTCAGACGCAATTACTTTTGGGAAAAGGTGTAAGTCCACGGGGAGAAAATATTACTAAGTAGCGTAACAAAAGTTGCCAGCTGTTGGTTAATAAAATGATTCATAATGTCAGTAATTGAGGTCCGTATTGACTAACTATAAATTAGGAAGAAAATACCGACAACAGTGGCTACGCTCGCTGAAACGCAGCGTTAGGTCATGGGACCAAGCTCTCTGCTGATTCGGTAGACGCGTGGGTTCGAGCCCCACCGTCGGCCGTCCTTGAAATGGTTTTCCGTGGTTTCCCATTTACAACATCAGGCAAATGCTAGGACGGTACCTTCGGATAGGCCACGGCCGCTCCTTTCCACGTCCTTGCCCAGTTTCATTCATCTTCATCTATTCCATCTCTCCTCCCGACGCGCAGGTCGCCCACGGGCGTCGACTAGAAAGACTTGCACTCGGCCTCTCAGGAGGCCACACACAAAAAAAATAAATAAAAAAATAAAGGGATTTTGCCTTTCCAATACTTGTATTGAACCTACTCACAGGTACATGTTTCGAAGGTAAAACTCCTTCTTCCTCAGCCTGTACATAAATATAAGAAAGATAAATTACCTTTATAAGAACATACGTTACAAAGAAGGAGTTTTACCTTCGAAACATGTACCTGTGAGTAGGTTCAATACAAGTACTTATTCGAAAGGCAGAATCCCTTTATTTTCTTTCTAATCAATAAAATGATGTTGAATAAAATATATAACTGATTTCAATTATGTTATTTGATTCTAATCATTTGCACACCTCTGTAAGTCCCCCATTTTGTACATAAAATCGTGTTAGTTTCTAATAATATGTCGTTTCTTTCAGGTTAAGCTATGTAAATACTTGTTTCCCCGCCTAATATAATTGGGCACAATTTGTGTTCAACTGAAAACTACAATATTAATATAACTCAGTTATGTTTAAAAATAAGAAGTTCCGTGACGAACTAAAGAGCCTACTTTTCTCGAAATGTAAGATTCATTCCCATGATTAATCTATATGGACCTAATTAGAATACTGACGAAATTGAGTTGGTAATATCGAAATTTCTAATTAGTTCGAAATATAACTGGCATAATGTAGCCTAATAGAGCACTACAGTTGGCAGCCCTGGTGACTGAATATATTCTTAGTTATATATCTTAAGGTACAGAATACAAAATTTGGTTGAAGTCCAATGGATAGCATGGACGTTGCAAGTAGTTTAACATTGGACATATCAGCGCGCGTAAAATCATGTTGCCAACATTGTCATGCATGTGTTGGTCAGAAATAATCTGAACTATTATGATTTATTGTTGTGCCAATTTTGGATGGAATCCATTTATTTGTATAGAAGTTACATATATTTTAAAATTGGACCAATTAGCAGGCTTAGAATCGAAGCCTGCTTAGGCGGCAGCACGCCGGCCTCTCACCGCTGGGTCCGTGGTTCAAATCCCGGTCACTCCATGTGAGATCTGTGTTGGACAGAACGGAGGCAGACAGGTTTTTCTCCGGGTACTCCGGTTTTCCCTGTCAAAATTTCATTCCAACAACACTCTCCACTATCATTTCATTTCATCTGTCATTCATTTAATCATTGCCCCAGAGGAGTGCGTCACGCCTCGGCAGCCGGCACAGTTCATATCCTCGCCGCTAGATGGGGGCTACATTCATTCCATTCCTGACCCGGTCGGAGACTGGAAGCAGGCTGTGGATTTTCATTTTCAGGAGGCTTAGAATCATGTTGGAAGCACTGACGTATATTACTTACTCGAAGTTAATCTAGAATGTAAGGTACTATACGTGTGCAACGTTTAGAGCTGTTGGCTTGAATACTTTCTGATATATTGATACTAGGGTAAAAAAATAGTGACAGCATTTATTTACAGTTGGCAGCCTTGGTTGCTCTTAAGAATACGCATAGTCATAACTGTTATAGTACACATAGCACATACGAAATTTGGTTGGAATCCAATTGATAGTATAGAAGGTGCATATATTTACAGTTGGTCCTATCAGCAGGCTTAGAATCATGTTGGTAGTACTGAGGTCCATTAGTTACTCAAAATTAATCTAGAATGTCAGTGCATAGTTTAATTTAAAGCTGACGGCTTGCATACTTTCTGATATATTGGTATTTGGGTAAAAAAAATAGAGAGTGCATTTATTAACAGTTGGCAGCCCTAGTGGCTCTTAAGATTACGCTGTCATATTTGCCTATCCACACATAGTATATACGAAATTTGGTTGAAATCCTATTGATAGTGTAGAAGGTATATGCATTTAAAATTGGACCTATCAGCAGGCTTAGAATCATTTTGGCAACACTGTCATATATGGTCTCCTGGAAATTAAATTGAAATATTATTATCTATATGCGTGCCAATTTTGGTATAGCTCCCATACATACATTCCAAGATATACAACATGGAGGTGAAATTTCAATTGCGAGTTTTCAGCAGCTGGTAGCACTGACATCATTTTCAAATACGGCATTGAGATATTCAGATAGAGATCTTTACTCATATCAAATTTGGGCTCAATTGCTACAGCCGTTTAGGAGTTGATAGGGGGGACACACAACAGCCAGACGAACAGACAGAAGGACGGACAGACAGACAGACAGACAGACAGACAGGCAGACAGAAGGACAGACAGACAGACAGACAGACAGACACACATTTTCCCGGATCGATCTCATAAGTCTACTTTTTCCTCATTTTTAAAAAATGCGAAGAGTAGGCTAAAAACAACTGCTTTAATGTTCCAGTAGAGGAGCGATATCGATCGAATTTGAAAGTCTTCATTATTGGCTACAAACATAGTGTTAATGCGATTCTGTTGTCGCGGTGGATGTCTGACCGCTATGTAGAACACTGGGTGCGCCTGTACAGTATATCGAGGAATGCATGTTCCTTCATCATCGAGTCCATAAATCAAGCGTGCACTTTGCGGTGGTAGCACCAGCGCAATTCTTCAGCTGGAGAAGGCTGTCCATGATAATTTGCAACCTTTTTATTTACCACTACAGTACCAACCCGGGAACAGTTATGAATGCATTACGTGATAAGCGCTTTTTTTTTCGATGTCAATGAACTACGACCTATACCTGTTTTACGTCTCGGCATGATGGGTTAATGATGGCCTATTAATCTCGTTTTGATTTCTTGTATCCTAATCATGCGATTGAAGTTTGAATACTACACCAATACAATAATCTGCATGTAATAGTACATAAATCTAAGACTTACATAATTATATAAAAAACCAATATGGCGACCATCCGAAATATTTAGAAAGATTTTTTATTTTTTTAGCGTATGGCTTTTAGTGCCGGGAGTGTCCGAGGACATGTTCGGCTCGCCAGTTTTGTTTGTAGCTGCTTCGAGACGGACACCCAATGGGTGAGCTACAAGTACCGTTGGGGAGGGAAGTTGGAATGGAAGGACGAGGAATTGGAAGGTAGCAGCTGTGGCCTATAGTGAGGGACCAACCCCGGCATTTGCCTGGAAGGAAGACGGGAAACCACAGAAGACCATATTCAAGGTTGCCGGCGGGGGGATTCGAACCTCCTCGCCTCCCGGATGTGAGCGACTGCCAGCAGTCATGCCGTAATGACCACGGCTATCTCACCCGGTATTTAGAAGGTTCTCAATATCTACGAATATATTACAGCAATCAAACTGAAATGTTGTACGTTGATAGAGGCAATTAACATAAGTAGGATATATGAAAATAGGCTGTATAGTTCTTCACGAAACTACTTGCTTATTATTATAATTACTAGCAACCCACCCCGGCTTTGCCTGGGAACGGTTGTGAATGCATTAAGTGATAAGCGCTTTTTATTTCGATGTCAATGAACTACTGTAATGGTTATTCTGAACTTGAATCTCGCTCCACTAGTTGGGCGTTAATTTGTAATGGTTATTAATAGTCGCCCACTTTTGGGTGATCAAATGAAACATATAATTGTGTATTAATTTAATAATGTATTTGTATTGTTGGCTCAGCGGTCTAGCTGTATGCCTCTCACCAAGGCGGTCCGGGTTCGATTCCCGGTCAATGCATGTGAGATTTTCTAAGTGAAATGCCATGTCCTGTGGTTCGGATTCCACGTAAAAAGGAGGTCCCGTGGCTCATGATCTCGAGATTAACGGTCACGTTAAACTACAAGCTTGCTTGCTTGCTTTTACAAAAAAAGTACATACTGTGTAATATATGTGTAGTAAAGGCGCCAGATCATTTCAAAATAATATAATAAACCTTGGCAAAAACAGAGGTAGAACCTCGAAATTCCATTCGCAAGTCGTGGTGAAACCTTACGATATTTATTTCAGGAGTGTGAGGTTGCCTTATTAGTAATTTCTAACTACTAAAAGAAACAAGTCTAGCATTTAAATTTAAAAATATGAATTTAATACAGGGTTATTCAAAATGATTGTCGGGGTTTCGTGAATTTTTTGTAGAAACAGTGGACAACTTACCATTGTTATTGTTGCATTAACGGTTACACTAACTCTCAAAGTTTTGTTCTACATCGATTTAGTACCATTTATAACCACCAGATGGCAGTAACAGCAGTATTTGACAAAATGGCGGTCAGCGGTAAGGAGAAGGCGTTTTGTACTCTCGAATTTCATCAACACCGGTCCGTTACCATAGTCCAGCGCCATTTTTCTACGACGTACGGGAAAGACCCTCCCCCCGACAACTCTATTTGCAGATGGTATGCGCAATTCGTGAATACCAGTTGCTTGTGTAAAGGGGAAAGCCTTGGCCGTCCCCGCGTGTCAGAAGCAGACGTGAATCAGATCAGGCATGTTTATCTCTGTAGTCCTAAGATATCGACCACAAGAGGCAGCAGGGAACTGCATGTTAGAGCATATTTAAATCAAGAACTTCCAAGACGAAAGATTGGACGTGGAACGGAACATGATCAGATGCTCTTACCCTGGCCACCAAGGTTACCAGACTTAACACCGTATGACTTCTTCCTGTGGGGGTATGTCAAAGGTCAGGTATTTGTTCCTCCTCTACCGGTGAATATTCTGCAACTGAAGCAGCGTATCTGAGCCGCCTTCGACACCATCACGACTGACATATTGGGCCGTGTGTGGGAAGAGATGGACTTTCGAGTTGATGTGTGTAGAGTGACCAGAGGCGCACATATCGAGCAATTGTAATGCATGTTTTCTTTTAGTTACAGTACACAATAATACACGATTCATCTTCCTACGTCAATTGCACTGTGTGTTATGAATGTTTGTAACCCCGATAATCATTTTGAATAACCTTGTATATAAAAACAACAAGTGAAAAAAGAATAGAATAGCAAAGATAATAATAATAAAAATAAATTAGAGAATTTACTGAATTTACATTAATTATGGGGCTTGATTGGAAATTGGAGTATACTGAGTTAATTTGAATAAAATATCTTGACTTTAATAAGCATGATAGCTTCCTGATTTGACTGGAGTAAAACTGTTTATATCGCTCACCGACTTGAAGATCATCGTTGATTGGTTGTTGCGTAGAGAGTTCATGATGACCCTGATCTTCCTCAACGTAATGAATTTACAATTTATTTGTGGATGACGGAAGAGAATTCCATTAATCATCCCTATTACGATGGTCCTTAACACTACCATGCCATAGTTTGATGAGACACTATGATTGTCTTATCAAATTCACATACTAAAATAGTCGACTGTGTATGTAGCACTGCGTTCGAGATGCATGGTAAATGCATTTTGCTGCTCATTCAACCCTCCTGTCGTCCATTGAGTCTCCTGCCAGCCATTCAATAACTTGCCCGCTGGCCGCCCGTTTATATACTGTATATTGTTCCCAGTGCTGGCGACGAATTCTACGGATACCTTGGACCCTAATGCCCGTTGCTCACGGTAAAATTTTCCTTCAAATTTATTGTACAATAATTTAATTTTATAAAATGTATGTTGCTCACGGTCTAATTCAAGTTTTATAAAACCTTTGATAAAACTTTCCATAAAATAGGACATGTTCTATTCCGTAAAATTAATTTTACGAAACGAACCAATCAGGGAAGCTGACACGAACATGATACTGGCGCCACGTGGTGAGAAGATTGTGAAGCTCGCTTGTAAACAAACTCTTCGAAAATAAAACATGGAGGACGGTTGTCGTTTGGGGGTAAAATTTACAGTCGATTCGCATTATTAACGCAAAGCGGTCATGAAACTTGCTTTAAGTACATTTGAAAATATGCGTGGTACTGAATGAATTCATTCCAATCAATATTTAAGATATAATTGTAATAATTGGATATTTAACCATACGCGCTGATAAGAAGCGCAACAAATTGCAATATTGTCAGTTGGAAAAGTGTGCTAGTGGTATCGCGCTAGCTTGCTGATTTGAAGATCCCGGGTTCAAGGCAATCCAGGGGCGGAGATTTTTACTTCCATTTAATTATTTTATAATTTCCTCCTTACGTCGTAGAGCAATATTGCAACTTTGTTTTGTGTTTTCTCCCATTTAAAATTCTTATTTTCCCTAAATACTGTAACCATGGACGGATACCATTCGTGATATTGTTTTTTTTTTTATTTAGTCAATTTACCCTCTAGGTTGGTGGTTCCCTCGGACTCGGCGAGGGAACTCACCACTACCGCCTCTATGGGCAGTGTCCTGGAGCTGAGAACATCTGGTCGGGATGGATACAACTGGGGAGGTGTGATCAGCACTTCGCCCAGGCGGCCTCGCCTGCAAAGCGAACAGGGGCCTCATGCGGGAGGAGAAGGGATGGAAGATAGGGATGGATAGGCTAGGAAGAGGGAAGGAGGCGGCCGTGGCCTTACAATAGGTACCATCCCGGCATTTGCCCGAAGACGAAGTGGGAAACCCCATTCGTGATAACTATTAGAATTTAAATAGTTAAATATTTATCCCAGAATCATAATAATAATAATATGACACGTTCTGTATTTACTGGATATAGCTAGCGCTTATCACACAGACGCCGTTTAAAGAAAATATAGTTTAATTCTGATGTATTTATTCGTAGGCCTACCCACATAACAAATCTACTTGTTTATGTTGCCCCTGGGATATCTACCTGAACGAGAAAAGCAATCCGATTGGTTGTTGTACTCAAACTTCCATGAAAACTGCCAGGAAAATGGCACCTGTTCAATTTCGTGAGTTGTATGGAAGCTATTATGGAAGCCAGAACCTAGCATGGAAGATACATATCACACGGTGCTAGACGCGTCTATACCAGCGTGTACACCAGTACTGGTAGAAGCTTTCATACTAACTAGTGTCGTGTGATACGGCTCCCAAGCTGTTAGTGTTTTACTGGACGAGTACCAGAAATATCAGTGTTTGTATGAGGTTAAAACGCCCATATACCACAATATAAATGCAAGAAGGGAGGCAGAAATCTCAATCGCCGAATATGTTTCACAAATTCGACCGAACACAAGCCAGGCTGATGTGAAGGCGAAGATAAACGGGTTTCGAACTCACTTGCAGTCTCATTTCAGGAGAAATGCCTTGCCTCATGTTAAGTGTCCTGTCGAATAATTTTGGGACCAACGAGATCTAGGAGGTTTTTTAAAATCTGCTTTCCTCCATTCTTAGAAAATTCCTATATGAATTCTGATTTCTAACCTCAACTCATTTTCGACCAAGGAGAGTATTCCTCTACTCTTCTCTTCTTTTTATCCATTCCCGAGTCCAGGACTTCCTAACATTTCTTTTCTTCCTTTTTACCACTGTACGACATTTAATTGTAGCTAAAGCAGCAATTTTTGCTTTGTTTGTTGGAGCCATACTCTCAAACCAATGTGTGTTGAGCAGCTGAATCTTGGTTCAGAAGTTTATCGGTAGATGGCGATCCTGATACATCCACGGATTTTATCAAATAATTTTACCGTGAACAACACAGCTTGCTTTCGTCAAATTTTTATAAAATTAGTTGTAAAATAAATTTTAAGAAACATTTTACCGTGAGCAACGGGCATAAGGCTAACTAAGGAAGAGGTTCTAAGAAGAACAAGAGAAATCATCAATCTGACAGAAACAATTAAAAAAAAAAGATGAAATAATTGGATACGCCACCTACTCCGCAATTCACCATGGTTCATCACACTGCTTGAAGGGAAAATGGAAGGCAAGGCAGGAAGAGGACGACCAAGAACAGAGTTCTTTGATGACATCGGAGGAAGATGTCCGTACCACCTGATCAAACAGCGGGCTCAGGATAGAAGACCTTTGGACGAAGACATTCATGCTACCCACCAACCGCCAGGTTGAGGAGAGCGAGAAGAAGAAGGAGATTGTTCCCAGGTACTGCACGTGTACACCCCCATTCTGTAGTCACTAAGCCATTTAGCTCGCCTTTCAAATATGTGATTGACAAGTCTCCCTAGAAACATTTCTCCGTAGGATTGGTTTCTAACTGTAGTATACTTGAAGTGAAAGACATTTGTGTCTATTCATGTCGTTTACCAAGAATCAGTTGATGAGCCGACCTTCCGCGAATAACACTCCTTCTCTTTCCATATATTCTTTAGAATTATTACTCATTCAAACCCCTAAATTATTTCAAATGCAATGTGTATTGCTCCAAGTCCTTTCAACTCCCATAACATTCTACATAGTCTCAATAATAGATATAAACATATTAATCAACATAGATAACTAATAAAAGGTAAAATATAAAAAATAAAAATATTAATAATAATAAAATATATAAGATTACTTCTTTCTGGTCACAAATTGGGACCATCACACTGCGACCTATATCCGTTTTACGTCTCGGCGCGATGGATTAAAATCACTGACTGGACTATCAATTATATTATCATGGAGATGAATGTGCAACAAATTCTTGTCAGACGTAGTTTAAGAATGGTGAGGTGCATGAAACACAAATCCCCCTTCCGAACAGTCTGTGTATTTTATGGAACGAAAAGTTCACAGGCAAAATGAAGAAAAGCCGAGTTGCACTTCCAAGGAAAATTCCAAACACAACCACTCTTCTCTGAAGTCTTAGCTCAAAACGACTCGACAGTTTGCTGCTGGCTGTATCTGGGGTAATAAGCTCACCCGCTGGATAGGCTGTAACTTGGATGATAGGATCGCCCCTAGCTAGCTCGTCAACTGTCGCCTCAGTAATCGAATGGAGAGTGTTGGCAGGAATTAAAACGTAAAAACACTTATAGTGGGCGATGTATTGAAGATAGAGATATGCTCTCGCGGACATTTTTGTAGAGCTTTTCATGCTGAACAATTCTTACACTCATAGTATATTGATATTTTTAACGGTTTGCCCAGGATTTTTCGACATTTTCACTGAAATCGTTACCGCTTGGCTTCCTTTGATCATAATTATTTTCAACAGAAACCTTTCTCGAGATATACTTTACAGAATGGTGAAAACCGCATCAAAATCGATCCAGTAGGTCTCGAGAACACTCGTGATATCCAAGGATTGGGGACTTAGTTTTATACTAAGGTAGGTAGACATTTCCGTACCAGAACATGGTAGGGGCGGCGTCATGCATTACCAACCAACAATAGACTATTTAAATATTTCTACAGTTACACCTCAATTACCAGCATTTCTGTTTATATAAATGTATAAGGTGCGTTCAAAAATAACGAGCCGGAGGCTGTAATGCGCAAACCGGTGACGACATGGGCTAATCGTGGCGTGTGTAACGAGGTGTGGTTCCGACCAGAGCGTGGAAGCTCACAGCCTGTTGCTAGAGGGCACGCGTGCACGTCACGTGACGATACAAAGCGAGCAGCAGCATGCATCAATCGTCCAACGCTGCCGGTCGCATTGCAAACAGTGACATGGAGGCGTCAAACGAAGAGCAAAGAGGTGTTGTTCGGTGTCTGACAGCGGAAGGAGTAGGGGGAACGGATATTGATCACCGAATGTCACAAGTGTACGGCGAACACTGCATGTCCCTTGCAAGGGTCAAGGCGTGGCACAAGCGCTTCAGGGAAGGACGGGTGTCGTTACCCGATGATGCCCGGTCTGGGGCACCCCCCCCCCCCCCCTGCATTACCGATGACAACGTTCAACTGGTTGATGCACTCATTACCCACAACTGCCGAGTGGCAGTGAACGCCATAGCCCCCGTGGTCGGATTGAGCGTCGGAAGTGTGCACACCATCATGAAGGAACGACTGAACTTGCGGAAAGTGTGTGCCCAATGGGTGTCTCACAGCCTTCAACCACACCAGGAAGCATGACGAATGGCCTACTGTCTTGGTCTTGGTTGGACGATTGATGCATGCTGCTGCTCGCTTTGTTTCGTCACGTAACGTGCACGAGTGCCCTCTAGCGAAGGGCTGTGACCTCCCACGCTCTGGACGGAACCACACCTCGTTACACACGCCACGATTAGCTGATGTCGTCACCGGTTTGCGCATTACACCCTCCGGCTCGTTACTTTTTGAACGCACCATATACATAGATTCACCAAACTGAATCAAAGTTTACATCCCGAGTTTTGTTTCTTGCATTGCTAGGCTTAAGATAAGCCTAGATTGGTCCTTCTATGACAAATTCGATATTTCGTCTGTGGGCTGTCCAAATTTCAAGTAGTCAGTGTTATCTGTAGGGTTCCAAAAGGTAAGTATGTAAAATTTGGTTCAATTAGTGAAACGGTGTAGATTTGTGCCAAGGGGCCTAACTCTAAGGAATGGGGAGGGCTGTCCAAATTAGACATTTATATCCTCAGGGTTCCAATGGGAACTTACGTCAAATTTGGTTCAGATCGGTGAAACGGTGTAGATTTGTATAAATAGCAGACAGACATTTAGGTTTATATAATAGATCATCATCATATATATTATTTCAGTAGTATAGATCCCTCCTGCGGCGCTCACAAGCGACCGATCGTGACAAATGAGCATTCAAATGAAAGAGAATAGACTTTAGCAGTGACGAATTGCACTCTAATTTCATAAATATCTATAATTTCTTTAAAAATGACTTTGAAAAAAATGTACGAAGTGTCCTTTTGCACATTCTGGTGCTGTAGGAAAATACGGTCCATAATTGCTGTTCACTTCACATTTTTACCGCTGTGACGCCTGCTTCATGTCATTTTAACATTCTGAGGTCTTCCCTTTATCATTTTGCATGGATTTCTGAAACAGTAAATCAATGGATTGAGTACTCAAATCGTATAATACCGACAGTAGTGGCTACGCTGGCTAAAGCGCAGTGTTTGGTCATGGGGCCCAGCCCTCTGCTGACTCGGTAGACGCGTGGGTTCGAGCCCCACCGTCGGCCGTCCTTGAAATGGTTTTCCGTGGTTTCCCTATTTTCAACACCAGGCAAATGCTGGGACGGTACCTTCTGACAGGCCACGGCCGCTTCCTTCCACATCCTTGCCCAGTTCATTCATTCATCTTCATCCATTCCATCTCTCATCCCGCCGCGCAGGTCGCCCACGGGCGTCGACTAGAAAGACCTGCACTCGGCCTCTCAGGAGGTCACACGACAAACAAACATCGTATAATTTCATAGATATCGAATAACCGGTGAGTGTGATGATGATCCAATTTTCAGTGATTGCCTTCTTAAGTTAGGGAACGTAGAACTTGGAATTCTAACTGAAATGTAAATAGTGTTCTATAATCATTTGGTTGAAATTAAAACATACCAACCTTTCTCATTATAAACCTTTTGGGTAAAAAGTGTTTTATGAACATGCGAGATTTCTCGACGGGTCCGCTAGTATACTCTATTCATGAAATTTGCATTTACTTTGGGGTTATCGTAAAATTTAGATTTATTGCATAATTTCACATCTTGAACCGATTTCTCAATTTATCACTAACTCAGAATCGCTAACAATCGCCTGTACAAGTCATAAAACATGAAGGCACAGGCTCTAATCATGAATCTTGATACCAGCACACCCATTGGAAAGTTAGATGCCAGTAACATTTCAATCTCCAGACGAGACAAACTGTGCAGCGCTTATTGAGTCAGTAGCAGATGGCCGTGCCGAAACAGATGTCATGGCCCTCGTGTTTATGCACAGTAGCGCGACATGAAGCACGCCATTTCAAAGCCCCCACAAGTGTATTTGCTATTGTTTGACAAGTGTACTGACAAGTGTGGCCTATTCTTTAACATGGTGTGACATACGATACATCTCAAGACAATGGCTGACACTAACACGAAACACTTGCATCAATTGTTCAGAAACAAGGATGAATTATTCAAGGTCGGGGATTTCCTTCCGGAAATTAAAAAGGTCCCACTCCCTCTACCCCCTACCCCAAATGTAAAATATGTTTGTAAATATAGCATAATTCAACCCTTTATAGAGCAAAACTGTTTTTTTTATTTATTTTAATTATTATAATTTTTAATAAAGATATTTTTTGATTCCCTAATTTTGATGCTTACATATAGCTTGCCGCGGTGGGTGAGTGGATAGCGTGTCGGTCTACTAACCCCAAGATTGCAGGTTCGCCCCTGACCGTGGTAAGTGATTTTTGAAAGGCGGCAAAAATACGATACACATGCCATACGATGTTGGCATGTCAAAGAATCCATTTGAATTTAGTAGGCGGAGTTCATAATGGCAAAATTAATCTCGGGAGTTTCCGCCAACACAAAGTTCCTCATTTCTCTACTAGAAAGCGCTAGTGTGTTCAAGGAGCTTAGATATCTATTATCTAACCTCCTTGACTTTCATAGTGATTCAAGGAACAACGAAATTCGACATGCAAGCTACCCTCTGGGTGTCAAATAACAAAGCGTGCACCCGGCACCCAAGGCCATACGATATTATTATTATTATTATTATTATTATTATTATTATTATTATTATTATTATGCTTACATATTTATAATCATTTTTCAATTTATGTTCTTATAGATTTAATTTTGATATTTTATTGAATGAATGAATTAATTAATTTCGAATTGATTTTTATAATTATTTTCATAATTTTTATAGTTATGTTATTTATTTTCATTTATATATTAGCTTGCCACGGTGGGTGAGTGGATAGCGTGTCGGTCTACTAACCCCCAAGAATGCAGGATCGCTCCTGGCCGTGGTAAGTGGTTTTTGAAAGGCGGCAAAAATACGACACGCATGTCATACGATGATGGCATGCCAAAGAACCCATTTGAATTCAGTAGGCCGTGTTCATAATGGCAAAATTAATCTCGGGAGTTTCCGCCATCACCAAGTTCCTCATTTCTCTACTAGAAAGTGCTATGGTGTTCAAGGAGCTTAGATATCTAACCTCCTCGACTTTCATAGTGATTCAAGGAACAACGAAATTCGACATGCAAGCAACCTTCTGGGTGTCAAATTACAAAGCTTACACCCGGCATCCGAGGCCATACGATATTATTATTATTATTATTATTATTTATATAGGCTATTTCTTTTATTATTGTAATTTTATTTTTATGATCTTTATTTCTGTATTTTATTTTATTTTTACACTTTTTTTAATAATCGTTTCGGTCGTCTATGGACCACGTTATTTCAACTGCCTTTTCCCTCTTTCTTTCACATTGGCCCAGTATTCGCGCATTCTTCTTCGGTGAGCTTCCTTCCGTTCTTCGGTGCACTTCTTGCCGGTTTTCAATATAGGTTTTGGCTGAAAATTCTGTATCTCCCTAAGTTTCTTCTTCAAAGAGTCACGTTCCATGATGTCCTCATGTGATATCCCCAGTTCTTGTAGGTCTTTTTCCACCTCTGTAAACCAGATCCCTTTGGTTTTCTTTCCCACAAAGTAGGCATAGATTCGATTGGACAATCTTCCGGAGTTCATTTGCGTTAAATGGCCATAAAAGGATAGTCTTCTTTTGCGAAGAATTGTTAACGTTTTTATTTTTATTTTTATTTTATCCAACACTTTACGTCTAGTAGATAACCTACGTAGGTAGATTTGATTTTTAGAAATACTAGCACTTCGGCATGAAACTTCTCCAAAATTTGGCTTAAGGATTCGACTATCAGCATCTTTGAAAGCATAAACTGTCCTTATGATAGGTGGTTAATAGAGAGACCACTATCCCATAAGGGGTTAAAGCCATAATAATGAATGAATTTACGAGTCATCGTCCATTTTGATATCTGTACTGGATAGAACAGTTGTCTATTACTCCAGCGGTCCCGGTTCGATTTCTGGCTCCGCCAAGAAATTTCAATCCGATGTGGAAGAAAGAACAAGGTTTGTGTGGGAAAACTAAGAAGATTTTTATACAAATGGCTCGTTTTCTTAGAAAATGCAAATCATAGACCTGTTGTTGTTTCATTTGAGGGGCTTCGACATCATGGTCATACAGCCTCGATTACTTGGGTGTGTGTGTGTGTCTCTCTCTCTCTCTCTCTCTCTCGAATTTGTCAGCTAACCTGTGTTATTGTGGTGGCTGTGTTAGTACAGGGTCATTATCTATGTGCTCCCCGATAAACACGGCAAGCTAAGCCGGCTGTGACAGGCGCAGATCGCGGGCGCGCCTAAATGGTTCAGCCGGTGTTAAGCGCGCACGTTTTACCAAACATGTTCAATAATGTGTACTTACAGTGTTCATAGGCGATGCTGAAAATGTCCTTCCTCTCTTGTAACACACACTTGGCATCTTCGGATGAAGGAATGTCTGTTAACTCTTTTATTATTTACGGAGCCTGTTTCCTTGAATCGTTTAGAGAGCCTCCTAATTGTACTGGCATTAGGCACAGGTCTTCCTGGAAACTTGATTCGAAATTTTCGTCTCGTTTCAGAACAAGATTTTCTGCTCTACATATACGAATTATGGATATACACACGTTCGCGCAATGTGAATTGGTGTCTAGGCATGACCAACAATCATAGTAATCGCAATACTTACTAAACGTGCAACACTAACGTCTAAGCTTTGCAGATACACGTCCATATGAATGAAAAAACACCTGTGAACTATCGATATGAGTCAGCGGAGCGCACCAACCACCGTCTGAACCGCGTACGCACGCCCGCTATCTGGGCCAGTCACAGCCGGCTTAGCTTGCCGTGTTTCTCGGGGTGCACATAGATAATGGCCCTGTAGTTGAACCCCAAACCCAAAAACATATTCATACTAAAAGGTTGGTTGGTTCCTTACTTTAGGGGCTTTGACAACGCGGTCATGTAGCCCCGTGTACTTTGGGTATGCCAGAATTTTGTCTGATAACCTGTGTTTATTGTGATGACTGTATTAGTGTATGTTATCTGTTTTTAATTCAAGTAAGGACTGTACCGATAATTTCAAGTAGTTTCTACTTTCGCCACCAAATCCTTTCGTCCACGACACCTAGTTGTAAATTTTGCTGCAACTAGATGCCATCACAACCAGCTTCCGGTGACGAACGTTGGAACTTAAGAGCATTATTAAACTAACCTACAAATTTTGCTTCACACAAGTTTAGTTAGTGGAAGTTTCTTTTACATGACATAAATGTATGACATGGGCCTGCCGGCTTTACTTTCCCACCGTAGGAAAGGATACTGAGGGATTTTAACGCTCTTAAAAAATCCGACGACTTCGGCCGGGTTTGAACCCGTGACCTTGGGCATAGAAATTCAGCATGCTACCGACTACGCCACTGAAGCCGCCGATATTAAAAGAAAGATTATTGATAGCTACTTTGATTCGTGGGAGTGGTCCTTACGCCACTGTTTGCACTGGCCACTTGTCTCCTACTGTGAGCCTCTTTTGGTATGAAGTCCGCAGAAGCTCCTCATTTCTCCCTTAGAGAAGATGGAAGCAGTTGTGAAGAAAGTTCTTGATCCATTAAGTTCCGGTGGAGATTGTTTCTTTCCAAGTAATCAACTCTTCTCCGGAGACAAACGTGAGTATTTTGTCAGAATGTCACCAGCACTCTCTGTTGAGAAAATGAGTTAACTCACTTCCTTAGCCAAACACACACAAGTCTTTCTTAAAACTAGATTAAACTTTGTACACATCAAATTGGGTGTGTCAAAGCCACATACAGACCATTTGCTATCGTTCACACACCTCACTAGTTCATTTGTTGCCAAATTACTTAAATTGAAAAATAACAAGGTACATTTCGGTGCATGAAGTTTTATTCTCTGAAAGTAATTTACAGGGTGAATGAATCTAGTTGCAATAACGTGTTCTGTCGTATTAAGTTAGTGAAGCAATAGTCCGATATATAAGGTGCTTTCAAAGAGTAACGAGCCGGAGGCTGTAATGCGCAACCCGGCGACGACATCGGCTAATCGTGGCGTGTGTAACGAGTTGTGGTTCCGACCAGAGCGTGGAAGGTCACAGCCCGTCGCTATAGGGCACGCGTGCACGTCACGTGACGATACAAAGCTAGCAGCAGCATGCATCAATCGTCCAACCAAGACCAGGACAGTAGGTCACTCAACATGGTTCCTGGTGTGGTTGAAGACTGTGGGGCACCCATTGGGCACACACTTTCCGCATGTGCAGTCGTTCCTTCATGATGGTGTGCACACTTCTGACTCTCAATCCGAGCACGACGGCTATGGCGTTCACTGTCACTCGGCGGTCCTGGGTAATGAGTGCGTCAACCAGCTGGACGTTGTCATCGGTAATGCAGGGGGGTGCCCCAGACCGGGCAGCATCGGCTAACGACACCCGTCCTTCCCTGAAGCGCTTGTGCCACGCCTTGACCCTTGCAAGGGACATGCAGTGTTCGCCGTACACTTGTGACATTCGGCGATTAATGTCCGTTCCCCCTACTCCTTTCGCTGTCAGAGACCGAACAACACCCCTTTGCTCTTCGGTTGACGCCTCCATGTCACTGTTTGCAATGCGACTGGCAGCGTTGGACGATTCATGCATGCTGCTGCTCGCTTTGTGTCGTCACGTGACGTGCACGCGTGTCCTCTAGCGACGGGCTATGACCTTCCACGCTCTGGTCGGAACCACACCTCGTTACACACGCCACAATTAACCGATGTCGTCACCGGTTTGCGCATTCCAGCCTCCGGCTCGTTACTTTTTGAACGCACCTTATAATTATAATCCCAGGAGTTTTATGAACATTCGGAGAAAATCACGGACACATTCAGGAATAGACGTTTGAAATTTTATGGGAATGTTCTCAGAATGAGTGATCACAGGCTGACTAAAAGAATTCTAAATCTTACTCTCTCAATGAAAGCTAAGAAACTAACTGTAAAACACTATAATTAATATAATCTGTACACTGTACACAATATAAAAGCGGAGCATTGTCCTCCAGGTGACTTGCCACCATTCCCTGTCATCTTTGTTGTAGCACTCTGTGGATAAAGAAAAACAACATTGTACCAACTACACACACAAAATGATCACATGCGGGGAAATATGCATTATCCATCAGTGTCCAAATAGAGGCTAATAATAAATAAATAAATAAACAAACAAACAAATAATCAAACAAATAAATAAATAAACAAACAAATAAATAAATAAATAAACAAACAATCAAATAAATAAACAAATGAACAAATAAAAAATAAACAAACAAATAAATAAATAAACAAACAAACAAATAAATAAATAAATAAATAAACAAACAAACAAACAAACAAACAAACAAACAAATAAATAAACAAACAAATAAATAAATAAATAAACAAATAAACAATTAACTAAATAAACAAATGAACAAATAAATTAATAAACAAACAAATAAATTAATTAATTAATAAATAAGCAAACAAATAAACAAATAAATAAATTAATAAATACATAAACAAACAAATAAATAAACAAATAAATAAATAAATAAACAAACAAATAAATTAATAAATAAACAAATAAATAAATAAATAAACAAATAAACAAATAAATGAATAAATAAACAAACAAATAAATGAATAAATAAATAAACAAATAAACAAACAAATAAATAAATAAACAAACAAACAAACAAATAAATAAATAAACAAATAAAGAAAGAAAGAAAGAAAGAAAGAAAGAAAGAAAGAAACAAAAATAAATAAATTAATAAATAAATATAATAAACAAATAAATAAATAAATTAATTAATTAATAAACAAATAAACAAACAAATAAACAAATAAATAAATTAATAAATACATAAACAAACAAATAAATAAACAAATAAATTAATAAATAAATGAATAAACAAACTCATAAATAAATAAACAAATAAATAAACAAATAAACAAATAAATAAATAAATAAATAAATAAACATACAAACAAATAAGTAAATAAATAAACAAGTAAACAAACAAATAAATGAATAAATAAATAAACAAATAAACAAATAAACAAATAAATAAACAAACAAACAAATAAATAAAATATTTATAGAAGCCCGCATAACAGTGGTTAATGAACATGCCAGATTTCTCGCACAGGTCCCCTAGTAATAATAATTAAATTAAATTAGTAAAATGAGAGACACCAGTGACACTGATTACTCCATCTTGAAAAAGTAACGAGCATTTTCGTTCATTCATTACTGTTAAAAGTTACTGAATTAGATTAGTAACGTCATTACCTCCTCGTTGCCGCAAAAAATGCTAAACCGAACGTCAGGTCAAGTCCTGAGGTAAATATCCCTTCTCTCTCTCTGTCCCTTCTTGTGTTTCCGGCATGGATTGTCATCCCTAAACCTACTATATACTGTTACGTGCCACCCCCTAGTGGCACTTTTGTTAACTGGATTACGGTGGGGGTACAAAGCACAACACCAGTTACTGCTTAAAGAAATATAATTTATTACAGGCCAGAAAATTACACTAATCAGCAAATACAAGCAATTAGGAGCCTTACTCAGTTTCCTTAAGTCTCTTCCTTATGCGCTCTTGGCCTTCCACTTGTAAACAGACCACAGAAGTTAATCCGTCCTAATGAGTACGGTGGCCTTGACAGAAACTACCTGTCCCTCTCCCTTATGTTCACCGACCACAATTACTTACGTTCACTTGCTGCAGGCTATTTCGCTGTCCACAAGCTGAAGAAACAATGCCACTGGATTTCGTAACTCGCACAGCACTTCGTCACCACACTTCTGTCGCACAAGATAATCGCTCGCACTAGCTCGTAAAACACAACACCAACTGCTTCACGGGTCACTCTTATATAGCAGGCCGGTGACTCAATAAATGGTTCTAGATCCATCCAGAGTCCACGGCTTCTCGAGGTTTCCACCGCTGGTCCAGTCCCGAATCTTCTGGACTATCCCTTTGTCTGTAGTAGCCCTGTTGCATAAGGCGCGCGCAATACAGGAGGCAAGCCACAGCCCAGCCCCTGGGGCAGTTGTGACTCAAGCGGCGAGCGATGACACAAACTCACAGCCGTAACAATACATTTAAAATCATTTGTTTCCACCTTTTACTCAACTTCCCTCCACTCTTTATTACCTTTGAAGTACCGTATGTTATTGGTGATACAAGCTTAAAAACTGCAGCTTGAACACGTTGCGTACTTGAGGAAACCATGTTAAACTTTGTGGAATGGTAGTAGTGTTGTCAACCTTTGAGCCTGTTTCGCCATAAAATCGAATTTGCCGCTCAAACAAGGTTTATACACACACACAACAACATTTAATATCATCATCATTTCAGTAGTATAGATCTCTCATGCGGCGCTCAGAAGGGACCGATCGTGACAAATGAGCATTCAAATGAAAGAGAATATACATTAGCAGTGATGAATTGCACGTTAATTTCATAAATATCTATAATTTCTTTAAAAGATGACTTAAAAATGTACGAAGTGTGCGATTTGCAGATACTGCTGCTGTAGGAAAATACGCATCATAATTATTGTCCACTTCACATTTTGGCCACCGTGACGCCTGTTTAGGGGCAGATGACCTCGTAGTCCCGCCCCTTAAAACAACAATAACAACAACAACAACGCCTGTTTCATGTCATTTTAACATTCTTAGGCCTTTCCTTTATCATTTTGCATTGATTTCAGAAACAATAATTAATTAAATATCTATAATTTCTTTAAAAAATAAGTCTCTCATTATAAACCTATTGGGGAAAGCGTGGTTTATGAACATGCGAGATTTCTCGAACGGGTCCGCTAGTAATATTAAATTCGTCCTGAATTACTCTGTCTATCGTTCCAAAAAACTTAAAACTTTCTTCGGCTTTTCCCAATTAATTGCGGTCGCCGGAGCCAACCAGACTCATTTTGGTTTTGGCTGGGGATTTAAGGCCAGATGCCCTTCCTGACGCCACGTCATTTTTCAGGTGAAAATTACACTCCGCTGTCGCCAGGATTTTAACCCCGGCCGTCCGGTTGAAAGACGAGCAGCTATGCCACTGCGCCATCACGCTGCCTATTGATCTTCTTCATCTTCCTCTTTTCGTTTCACCCTCTTTGGGGTACGTTGAATCAATCATTTCCCTGTACGCTGTTCTTTCCGTAGAGCGCAGTACTTCTTCAGTCTTTCCGATCTTCTTCCGAGATAATGAGTTTGGATTTTAGTGTAGCTCTGTCTTGGAACCTTAAATTTTCGTCTTTAGTAATTAATTTGGCTGTTCGATCGAGTAATGACGTTTCTGTCATTTTCAATTCTACTAGGTCTTTTTCAATTTCTTTAAACCAGTTGGGTTTTGTTTTACGATTTCGGAAAAAGTCAAAGATTTGTTTCGTTAATCTATTAGAATCCATTCTCAGAAGATGACCGTAAAAATTTATCCTCCTTTTTCGCATGGTATCTGAGAGTTTTTCAGTTTTCTGGTAGAGAGTTTCATTCCTAATGTATATAATCTTGTTATCCTGAAATTTTGGTCCTATAATTTTTCCTAAAATTTTCCTTTCCTTCAGCTCGAGATTTTCCATTTGGCCCTTAAAATGTATAGTTAGTGTTTCTGCTGCGTGCAGTGCATCTGGCTTAGTCACTGTCTTGTAATCTTTAATTTTGGGCCCCAATGAAAGGGATTTTTATTGTATGTATCTTTTGTTAATTGGAAGTCCAGTTCAAGCTTATTTTTCCTGGATTCCATTGCTTTACGGTCCCCAGCATTCCAACTAATCCATTCTCCGAGATATTTGAATTCTTGTACTATTTCAATCTTTTGTTCTATAACTTTGAAGTATTTACGAGGGTGTTTGTTGTTCGTCATGATCTTGGTTTTCTTCGGAAGAGATGTGAAGACCTATTTTAGCTGCTTGTTTCTCTAGTTCAAGGATTTGCTCCCTTGCTTCATCCAATGGTTCAGCCAACAAGGCCATATCATCTGATTTTAAGCTTCTTCTTTTTGCAACCCAGTCTTATTCCACTCTTTATATTCGTGTTCCATTCTCTGACTACTTTCTCAAGCGCACAGTTGAACAACAACGGTGAGAGCCCATCACCTTGTCGTACTCCCGTTCTTTTTTCGAAGGGGTCGGATATTTCACCCATGAATTTAACTTTCGAAAACGTATTTGTGATAGTCGCTTTTATGATATTAGTTGTTTTCTTATCCAAACCCAATTCTTCCAGTACTAATGAAAGAGATTCTCTATCAATCGAGTCATACGCTTTTTTTAATTCAATGAAGGAGATTACGTACGTCTTTTCATTTGATTTTTGGTATGCCATAATGTTTTTGAGGTTTAGTATTTGTTCAGAGCATAACCTACCCTTTCTGAAACCTCCCTGGTATTCTCCAAGTTGTGGGTCCAATTGTGGTTCTGCCCTGTTTAAAATGACTTTAGAAAGAATCTTGTATGTTACATCCAGCAACGATATTCCTCTATAGTAGTGTGGGTCCGTTTTCAAGCCTTTCTTGTGAATAGGGTGGATGAGGGCTGTTTTCCTCTACAGGGATCGTTTCTTCTTTCCAGATTTGATCGAAAACACATTGAAGGGATGTAATTGCCTTTTTGTCAGCTTTTTTCCACAGTTCGGCCACTATTTGGTTTTCTCCAGACGCTTTGTTGTTTCTTAATTCTGAAGTGATCTTTTGTAATTCTTCCGTTGTCGGTGGCCTTTGAAAGTTATTTGCGATGAATTCAAATTTTTCGAGGATGGGTTTACAATTCAAAAGTTTCTCGAAGTATTCTGCTAGTATCTTACAATTTTCCATGTTATTATGAGCGATAGCCCCATTTACATCTCGGAAGTGAAGGGTTGGTAGTCTGTACCTTGATAACCTTTGCTTGAAAGTTCTGTAGAAGCTTCTCGTGTTGTTTCTGGTAAATTCTTCATCAATTTGGAGGAGATTTTTGTTTTCATGCGCTTACTTACCCCTTTTTATGTTTTTATTAACCAATTTCCTAACCCTAAGAAAATCTAATGTAATCTGCTTTCTTCTGTTTTCTGTGATTGCCATTTTTGCCATGCCTGTTTTCTCGTTTCAATGTGTGCATCACATTCCAGAGACCACCAGGCATGCTTTCTAATTTTTATTTGAGGTGCTACCTTTTCATCTTCAGTAAGTAAGTGTTCCCTGATATTCTCCCAACTTTGGGTCTGAATTGTTTCCCTTGCTTTTGTGAAGTCATCTGAACTTAGTATTTTTGCCTATAGTTACAAATACCATTAAAAACTAAATTCACACACACAATTCATCACATGAAAGCAAAGTTGCTGAAGCTCCCAATTAACCTGAAAATGAAATATTTATTCATAGATTTTTACGTAGGAAATTCTGGAAAGTAATGTAGCCAGCTTATGGAAACATAGAAACATATTGTGCTGGAAAATCTTGTACGCCAAAGACAGACGGAAAGTAATGTAGCCAGCTTATGGATACATAGACACATATTGTGCTGGAAAATCTTGTACGCCAAAAACAGATGGAAGTGGGAACTATTTCCTGACGTGTAAGCCTCTTCACAGACCAGAACATCACAGGGACCGCTTAGGAGGTGATTAGATGTTATAGTAATACCTCTGAGAAGTGACAGAGTACTCGACTGTAGGCTGCGTTATGAACCAGTCCAAGTGAGAGAGCAATGCCGGGCGGAAGGCAGACGTGTCACGGGACAGGACGACCCACACTAGCATCGTCAAGCGGTCAAGGTGAACCGCGCCTGGTTGCAAGGTCGTCTTGGACCCAACCCGCCCTCCAGGGGTTCTACAACTGCGTCTTTTGGGGAGGTACAGTCTGCGTGGCTTCTAAAGAGAGCGGATTGATCTTCCAGCCATTTACTAGTGTTTGTCACTCGGTGGAAGCTCAAGTGGTAATGCGGAAGTTGTGTCGAAAGTAGCCAGACTCATACAAGATGTCGTAATTAAATTAATTTATTTACGCACTCATCCTTACTCCCTCCTATAGCTGGAGCCCTGCGTGGATAAACAAAACGTTATCCACATCTGCCCCGCATCCGAACGACTGTTATCCGCATCCGCACGGCTGTTATCTGCATCCGCCTCGCATCCACACGACTGTTTTCCGCATCCGCCCCGCATCCGCACGGCTGTTATCCACATCACCCCACATCCGCATGGCTGTTATCTGCATCCGCCTCGCATCCACACGACTGTTATCCGCATCCGCCCCGCATCCGCCCAGCATCCGCACGACTGTTATCCGCATCCGCCCCGCATCCGCACGGCTGTTATCCGCATCCGCACGACTGTTATCTGCATCCGCCCCGCATCCGCACGGCTGTTATCCACATCACCCCACATCCGCACGGCTGTTATCTGCATCCGCCTCGCATCCACACGACTGTTATCCGCATCCGCCCCGCATCCGCACGGCTGTTATCCGCATCCGCCCCGCATCCGCACGACTGTTATCCGCATCCGCCCCGCATCCGCACGGCTGTTATCCGCATCCGCTCCGCATCCGCACGACTGTTATCTGCATCCGCCCCGCATCCGCACGACTGTTATCCACATCCGCCCCGCATCCGCACGGCTGTTATCTGCATCCGCCTCGCATCCACACGACTGTTATCTGCATCCGCCCCGCATCCGCACGACTGTTATCCACATCCGCCCCGCATCCGCACGACTGTTATCCACATCCGCCCCACATCCACACGACTGTTATCCACATCCGCCCCGCATCCGCACGACTGTTATCCACATCCACCCCGCATTCACACGACTGTTATCCACATCCGCCCCGCATCCGCACGACTGTTATCCACATCCGCCCCGCATCCGCACGACTGTTATCTGCATCCGCCTCGCATCCGCACGACTGTTATCCACATCCGCCCCGCATCCGCACGACTGTTATCTGCATCCGCCTCGCATCCACACGACTGTTATCCACATCCGCCCCGCATCCGCACGACTGTTATCCACATCCGCCCCGCATCCGCACGGCTGTTATCCACATCCACCCCGCATCCGCACGACTGTTATCCACATCCACCACGTTTCCGCATGACTTTTTTTCAGCATTCCCACGTTTATCAGATAAATACTTAATGTATGCATTACATACAGTAATAAGGGGGAATTTTCAACACGACGGTTGCATTAACGCGGCAAATACATAACCTAACACTGTTTGGCAAATTTAAAGAGGAACTTCTGATACCTTAAATCCATTTCAAGAATCCCGTTTTTTTTCTAAACGTTTTGGACGTTTATTAGAATTGCCACATATCCATATTGGGCATTTCGACTCGAATTCTTGTACGATTTTCTGAATTTCTCCATCCCCTACAACGAGGTTAATTCATGTCATCGTAATACTGGTTGGCAACTTTTCAAAATCGTTAATAATCTCCGTATTGAAGAAGATTCAACTTATTTAACTCAAGCGCCGAACTGAATTATTTTATTGATTTTCTAAATTATTTTGTGTATATTTTGATTTTAAAAAATTTAAAGCTTAACATTTTTACACTCACCGTTAATAGTTCTTATTTTCTAACTACTTTTTTTAAAATTATTGTTAAATGACCAATCTTATATTTATTTAATTAATACTACGTTTGTAAGGATATCCATTTTTATTACTATATTTTATTTATTACAATTATTATCATAAATTTTTCATTTTAATTTAGATTTAAGGCACATATGCCATTTTAGTTTTCAATTCTTAATTGATTTTCTTTTTAGGCTAAGGATGACCCCACTGTGGGTCGAAACATGTAACAATATATAAAATATATATTTGTTTATGTATTGATTTGGCGTATAATTTAAACGTTTAATAAATTACTAAAGCAACACCTTTAGAAATTTGAGGAAAATGTCGTTCCCTTAGGTTTTGTATGTCAAGTGCTATGTTTAAAATGAATGTTACACAGCCTGAGTGGCAACCCTTTCCTGTTCGGAGTGTACATTATGCTAAATGACATAATTTGAACGAGATTAGCATAAATCAACATCTTA
The DNA here is from genome assembly GCA_946902985.2 of Meconema thalassinum. Classification (NCBI taxonomy): domain Eukaryota; kingdom Metazoa; phylum Arthropoda; class Insecta; order Orthoptera; family Tettigoniidae; genus Meconema; species Meconema thalassinum. The sequence continues at coordinate 158,445,778 of OX336398.1, read as the reverse complement.
CATTTGTCATGAAAAAAAAAAAACATAATGGAAAAATATGATACCGGTGTGTCATAATTTCGCGTTATTGACAGCAACAATCATATCGTTGGGGGAAAACGGGCGAATAAATCGCTGATTCCATTTCATTAATCAACTGTGTGGAAACTAGTCTTAGCAACAATCGTGGCGACATTGCTACGGGTATTGCATCAAAACTGAAGAAAGTGCTGGACAAAAACACTGAGTATAAAAAGTGACAGTCAGTCTGAAATCTAGACTTTGCATCATTTTAAATGCTACAAATGCTGAAAAATGCTAGAAAGGCTCGCTTCGTTCGAAGCCAAAGACTCTTGACATATTAGAAAATTATCTGCATAATACTTATCTTGCTTATGTTGTTTCAAATTACTCGCGAAGGGCAATTGCAAACCAAGGGCATAGCAAGGTCAAGCGCGCGGGATGCCGCACGCACACCGAAGCGCGCGGGGCCTTGCCCCTTCCATCCAGTCTAAAAACATTTATAGTGGGCGATGTATTGAAGATAGAGATATGCTCTCGCGGACTTTTTTTGTAGAACATTTCATGCTGACTAATACTTACGCTCTTAGTATATTGATATTTTTAACGGTTTGCCCAGCGTAAGCTTAAGAAGCGCACGGACGCCAAGTTTGTTTTCGACATTTTCACTGAAATCGTTACTGCTTGGCTTCCTTTGATCATACATAAATTATTTTCTACAGAATCTTTCCTCGAGATATCCTTTACAGAATGGTGAAAACCGCATCAAAATCCGTTCAGTGGTTCTCGAGATTACCCGTGACATCGAAGAATCGGGGTTTTTTGTCTTATACTAACGAAGTAGAGATTGTCGGGGTACACATGCACCAAGCAGTATTATGACGTCACACACCTCAGTGCATCTGGGTACATTTCGTCCCGTCACCGTAACGTAACGCCAGATCCCAGTGTAACGACGAAGTCGACAAGATCATTTAATATTATAAAAACATTATGCAAAATCTCAAACATTCTTTCTGGTGAAAACTACTACATGGATGGGACTGAGGAGGATTTAGCAGCAAACGACCTTCCTCACTTCAAGTACGCTCCGATCACATCAGTTGATGTTGAACGCAGCTTTTCGAGATATAAAAGCTTGTTGGCTGATAACCGCAGATCATTTACATTTGACAACATCAGAATGATATTCGTAGTGCAGTGCAACTCACACTAAAGTGAACATAAACCCTTTGTTAAGTGCTAGATTTATATTTTGATTGACTTTTCAGTTTGAGCTTAAGATGTCATTTTTGAAATATTGGTGAGTTTATTATTATAAGAACACTTTCCCCATTTTATAGTGCATTTTTCGATTTTTTAGTTCATTTATTACAGTAATTTTTGAAAATTATAAGTGCATTTTTGAATAGTACATTATGCAACGTATAAGCTCGTTTTATAAACATACTCGTGTCTTAATTACCATTATAGGCGAGTTACATACGACTGTTTATGTTCGACGATAATTATTATGACTATTTTATGTTCGAACATAAATATTCATAAATATCAGTCGAGATTTCGCCAGTTTTAAATACTGAACAGAACGCACGTGACGCAGAGAATACCTTGTATTTGACCATGGCCTCCTCGATACCGCACTATGACACTAGGCCAGGCAGTGCAATTTAAATTAGAAGGCCTTGGAACTCAGTGCAGGCGTGGTGATGTCCTCACCTAATTGGTCAAACAACTGTATCTTGAGCTCTGATTGGTGGGAGAAACTGTTTCATAATGAAAAATAGTGTTATAATGAGCCTAATTATAGTACAGTTTTCTGACATATAATAGTCAGGGTCAAACATAATAGTACATTATGCAACGAGCCTATAATGGCTATAATTAAGACACGAGTATTTTTTATAAAACGAACGTATGCGAGTTTTATAATTTCCATACGAGTGTCTTAATTACCATTATAGGCGAGTTGCATACGACTGTTTATGTTCGACGATAATTATAACTTTATTATATGTTTTAACATAAATATTCATAAATATCTGTTGAGAGTCAGCTACTTGAATTTTCTGATCGCAGAGCGAGCGTTGGGTGTTATATCTCTGTCTTTCATGACCGACGCATGCGCTCTTTGTGCTTGCAATGCCATATGGTGGCCGTATGTTTACATCTGCCGTCCCTCAGTAATATTGTCACTGGAGTTGTTTGAAGACAATGAATGCGCTGTGTAGAAATTATATTAAGGTACAGTGTTATTTGTTGTCTCATATTCGCCAGTTTATTTACGCGAACATATGGACGGTGCGTATTCCATGTCGGTAATTTATTATAGTTCGATGTTGTGTTTATGTCCGACATGTTGGATTTTGAGCGCACGCGTGAAGGTATCGTTACCTAATTGATCAATGAACGAGCTCTGATTGGCTGGAGAAACTGTATCATAATGAAAAAGAGTGTTATAATGACCATCATTATGATACAGTTTTCGTCCCATAATAGTGAGGGTCGAACATAAACTTTTTTACGGCATCAACAACCGGGCCCTAGTCTTAAACATCCGGATCCTAATAATGATATTAAGCAAGTTCGGATTGTATTCTAAAAACTATCCGCACATTTCCTCCAAACATTAACCGCAGCGTATCCTCTATCCGCACTGTCATGCAAACTATATCCGCATGGCGAGAACTTATGCGGATATCCGCGCAGGGCTTTACCTATAGCCTACCCATTAATTGATTAATTACTGTCACATGTTCGACGCGGGACACAGCTTCACTAATCTCGCAGAGACAGACCAACAAGATATTTTCCTACTGTGTTAACAAGAAAACCAAGGGACCCTGGTTCATCGAAGTTGAAAAAGATCTTCGAGAAGTAGGAATCACACTTGAGTCGTCCAGTCGCAAAACTCGTTTAATCCACTTGTGAATAAGGATCATGTCGTAAAATTATTTAATTAATTACTTTATTTTATTTTATTTTATTTTACTTAATTTTATTTTATTGTGTTTTTTGATTTTGTTTTGTTTAATTTTTGTATTGCTTTGTGTTTGTCTAGTTTTTTATTTTTTATTTTGTTTTGCTTTTATTTTGATTTTCCAGAAAACAAACACAAAACAAAACAACAAAAAAAAAACACGAAGCAAAAACCAAAATTCAAAAACAAAAGCAAAAGCAGAAACAAAAAAACAACGAACACAAAGCAAGAATCAAAATTCAAAAAAGCAAAAGCAGGAAACAAACACAAAACCAACAAATAAAAGCAAAAAGTAAAATTCATTTTGTTTTTATTCTATTTTGTTTTGTTTATTTTGTTTTGCTTTTGTTTTATTTATTTTTTATTTTATTTTGTCTTGTTTTATTTTGATTTTCCATAAAACAAACACAAAACAAACAAAAAAACGAAGCAAAAAGCAAAATTCAAAAACAAAAGCAAAAGCTGAAAACCAAAAACAAGGAACACAAAGCAAAAATCAAAAATCAAAAAAGCAAAAGCTGAAAACAAACTCAAAACCAACAAAGAAAAGCAAAAAGTAAAATTCAAAAGCAAAGGCACAAAGCAAACACAAAACCAAAAACACAAAGCAAAAAGTAGAAAACAACAAACACAAAAGATACGCGTGGCAAAGCCCAGAGAAACGTTTCTCATGAAAATGATTCTTTTTCACAAGTGGTTTAAACGAGTTTTGCAACTGGACGACTCACTTGAAGACATCCAGGAACGTGCATCTCCCCAGAGAATACTTTGAAAAGCCAAAATTGAAAACTGTCAAGAAGTGGACTGATGAAAGAACGGGACTACGAGAATATTGGGGGAAGATTTAAAGCTCTAGGGAGCAGTAACGTGGTCCTCAGCCGGCCGAAATGAAGAAGGAAGAAATTAACAAATTAAGCATACAGATAGAGTTTTCTAAAGCACGTTTATGTTCGACCCTCACTATTATGTGTTTGAAAACTGTATCATAATGATGGTCATTATAACACCGTTTTTCATTACGATACAGTTTCTCCAGCCAATCAGAGCTCGTTCATTGACCAATTAGGTAACGATAATTTCGCGCATGCGCTCAAAATCCAACATGTCGGACATAAACACAACATCGAACTATAATAAATTACCGACATGGAATACCCACCGTCCATATGTTCGCGTAAATAAACTGGCGAATATGAGACAAGAAATAGCACAGTACCTTAAAATCACTAACACTAATTTCTACACAGCGCATTGTCTTCAAATGACTGCGGTGACAATATTACTGAGGGACGGCTGATGTAAACATATGGCTGCATATGGCATTGCAAGCCCACAGAGCGCATGCGTCGGCCGTTCAAAGCTCTTGAAAGACGAAGGTATAACACCCAACGCTCGCTCTGCGATCACAAAATTCCAGTAGCTGACTCTCAACAGATATTTATGAATATTTATGTTAAAACATATAATAAAGTTATAATTATCGTCGAACATAAACAGTCGTATGCAACTCGCCTATAATGGTAATTAAGACACTCGTATGGAAATTATAAAACTCGCATACGCTCGTTTTATAAAAAATACTCGTGTCTTAATTATAGCCATTATAGGCTCGTTGCATAATGTACTATAAATTTGTTAATTTATTTATTATACAATTGTGGTATTCTATATTATACATGGGCGCCCGCAGGGAGGGTCAAGGAGGGGCCGTGCCCCCCCCCCCCGCACCTGGAATCCCGAGAATCAAAATAAAATAAAAAAACAAAGCAAAAGGCAAAATTGAGCGCAAACGCAGAAAACAAATGCAGAATCAAAAGCACAAAGCAAAAGCAATTTTTTTAGAAGAAAAAAAAACATAAATCCAAAATTTAAAAAACACAAAGATAAAAGTACGATTTAGAAACAAAAAGAGGAAAACTACCACAAAACCAAACACAAAGCTAAATTCATAAGAAAGCAAAAGCAGAAATCAAAAACACAAAACCAATAACAAAACAAAAATTAAATTTCAAAAACAAAGAGGAAAACAAACATAAAACCAAACACAGAAAACACAAAGCAAAATTCATAACAAAGCAAAAGCAGAAAACTAAAACACAAAACAACAATAAACATAATTCCGAAACAAAAGCAAAAGCAGAAAAGAAATACAAAAACAGAAAACACAAAGCAAAAAGAAAAAAGTAGGATACAACAAACACAAAACCAAAAACGCAATGCGTTCAGATTAGACTCTGCTCCAGAAGTAAGTCCAAGTTACACCACTGCAAAGTACATTATGTATAATGCAATGCTTGTATTACAACGCATTTGTCAACAAGAAGTTCCGTGACGAACTAAAAAGCCTACTTTTCTTAAAATTTAAGATTCATGTAAATGATTAATCTATATGGATCTATCTAGAATAATGACGAAATTAAGTTGGTAATATGGAAATTTCTAATTAGTTCGAAATACTGTATACCTGGCCTAATGTAGCCTAATAGACCACTACAGTTGGCAGCCCTGGTGACTGAATATATTCTTAGTTCCATCTCTTAAGGTACAGAATACAAAATTTGGTTGAAGTCCAATGGATAGCATGGACGTTACATGCAGTTAAACATTGAATATAACAGCGAGCGTAAAATCATGTTGGCAACAATGTCATGCATGTATTGGTCAGAAATAATCTGAAATAATATGACCTATTGTTGTGCCAACTTTGAATGAAATCCATTAGTTAGTATAGAATATATATATATATGTATGTATGTATGTATGTATGTATTCTTTATTGTCAGACAGATAGAATCCACTAGTGACAATATAATAATTAACAATAAAATGTACAAGTATAAACAAAACAATAACAGCAAACAAGAACAAAAAATAGAAATACACTAGTCTATTATAAATCAACAACCACAACCATACAGACACGCACTCAAACATCCGATCTCAAGCATTCATTCATACAATCCCTATGTACAAGAAACATTGAAATAATTACAGAAAAAACAAAACTATCTACAGTAAACGGAAAATCAACCAGTCATTCAACCACATGTTCAATCAATCAATCAATAAACGCAAATAGAAAAAAACACAAAAAGCACACACTATTTTACAGCCCACTCGAGATGTTTCTCATAACAGTTGATAGAGAGTCGAAGTGAATATCAGTAGCACTTTTACTCTCCATCAAGCTGTATGTTGACTGCAACCGGATCAGACATGAATTTTTATGTACATTAATTCTCATGCATTTTAAAATTGAACCTATCAGCAGGCTTAGAATCATGTTGGCAGCACTGGCGTATATACATTACTCCAAATTAATGTAGAATGTCAGGTAATATACGTGTGCATAGTTTAAAGCTATCGGCTTGCATACTTTCTGATATATTGGTATTTGGATAAAATAAATTGAGAGCATTTATTAACAGTTGGAAGCCCTGTTGGCTCTTAAGAATAAGCTCATTCATATCTGGTTATGTACACATAGCACATATGAAATTTGGTTGAATTCTAATTGATAGTGTAGAAGTTATATGCATTTAAAATTGGACCTATCAGCAGGCTTATAATCATTTTGGCAACACTGCTATGTATGGCCTCCTGGAAATTAAACTGAAATATTATTATCTATATGTGCGCCAATTTTGAAATAGCTCCCATACATACCTTCCAAGATATCCAACATGGAGCTCAAATTTCAATTGCGATTTTTCACCAGTTGGTAGCACTGTCATCATTTTCAAATACGGCATTTAGATATGCAGGTATAGATCTTCACTCCTACCAAATTTTGTTTGGATTGCAGCAGCCATTTAGGAGTTGATAGGGAGGGGGGACTCACACACTGCCAGACAGACAGAAGGACAGACAGACAGGCTGACAGAAGGACAGACAGACACACATTTGCCCGGATCGATCTCATAAGTGTACTTTTTCCTCATTTTTGCAAAATGTGAAAAGTAGGCTAAAAATAAAATAGTTTATATGATTTAGTAAGTGACCATCGTATATTAGTATAGATAGATACAAGAATCATCGAGTATATTTCACTTAGAATTTGCTCACACAAATTAGTCACAAGAAACATGATGTCATGGAATTAATTCACAAGCGCCAGTGTTTACACACGACATTACATGCTAATCTAAACGTTCTGTTATTATTTATCAAGGATGACATGTAAGGTATAGAGACAATGATTCACGATGCATCTCTAATGAAGATACAAAACAAAGGGGTCATATTTCATCACACTCACACACAATAGTTTTCTCTATTAGTAAACGACACCTCCTTACATGTTTATAGGCCTTGGAGAAGTAGGGCGCAGTGGTGTAGCTTTCTCACCGTATAATAGTAATAATAATTTCTTCTTCTTTCCGATGAGGCCTGCTAGGGACCACGTGCCAATTTCAATTCTTCACACTTTGTTGTTTTCTCTTCCGTTCCCTCCAGTACTCCTTCATCCGTTCACTATGCTGCTTCTTTCTGTCCTCGGACCACTTCGCACCAGGTTTCTTTGGCAATCTTCCTTGGAATCCTTTCATACTTAATACCCTTTTTCTGAAGATCTCTCTGTTCACCGTTTCTTCTTCACTTATATTATTTCTTTCTAAATCTTTCTTTACTTCTTGAATCCAGCTAGTTGTTGCCCTTTTCTCCCAAAGGTACTTGAATATCCTTTTTGTTAATCTGGAATCATCCATTCTGTAAGTATGTCCAAAAAATTGCAATCTCCTTTTTCTTATCGTTTCTGTTATATTTTCTGTTTCTGTATATTTCATCATTAGATCTTAATTCCCATACTTCTGCTGTTTTCACTGGGCCTAACATTTTCCTCATGATTCTCCTTTCTAGTACTTCAAGTTTATCTAATCTATAGTTTAGTACTAGACATTCACTTGGGTATAGGCATTCCGGTTTCACCACTGTAGTGTAGTGCCTTATTTTAAGATTTTTAGATAAGTACTTTTTGTTATAAAAATTCTTAGTGATACCATATGCTCTTTCCATCTTGTGTACCCTTTCTTCTACCGAAGATTTTTCTAAACCATTTTCTTGAATTATTTCTCCCAGATATTTCAATTTCTTTACTTTTTACACTGGGCCAATATCTGTTGCCAAATATTTTGAAGCGTTCTTGATGTTTGTAATAAATTTAGTTTTTTCTACGGAGATTCTCAAACCTGTTTTGTTGGCTATTTCTTCCGAGAGATTGATTTGTGTTGTTGCACTTGTTAGGTTTTCTGACAATATAGCAAAATCGTCTGCAAATGCTAGGCAACTTATTTCAATGCCTTTGTTTCTTCTCCCCAAAGTTACTGGGGAAATGTTACGTTCTTTTAGCTTTAAATTCCAAATTCTTACAATTTTCTCAAAAACACAGTTGAACAGAAGGGGTGATAAACCATCACCTTGCCGTACACCTGTATTTATCTTAATAGATTTTGATATCTCACCCATAAATTTTACTTTTGAAATCGTGTCAGTAAGGGTTTTACGTATTAGGTTTGCCAATTTAGTTTGGGCAATCAATTATGCATAGCCTTAGTCAGTTTAGTTTTTATATTTGCCAATAGGTTTCCATCCTCTCAGATGTTAACTTCTTGTTTTCAGCAGAGAATATCCTTCCTTTAGCTCTGTTATTTATTTATTTATTTATTTATTTATTTTTGTTGGCAGTCTGTTTGGTTGGTTCCTTAGTTTAGGGGCTGCGACAACGCGGTCATGTAGCCCCGTGTACTTTGGGTGTGTGTGTAGAATCTGTCTGAAAACCGGTGTTAATTGTGATGACTGTATTAGTGTGTGTTATCGGTTTTTAATTCAAGTAAAGACTGCAGACATTCGATTTTCAAGTAGTTCCAACTTTTGCTACCAAACGCCACCGTCAACGACTAATTTGTTCTGAGCTTTATTACTAGATGCCACCGCAGTCGGGTCCTGCCGACGAACGTTGGAACCTAAGAGCGTCAGTCAAATTTAACCTATTTACTGTATTTAATCGAATGGTAATTTATACAGGCGGCTTCGGTGGCGCAGTCGGTAGCATGCTGAGCTTCTATGCCCAAGATAGCGTGTTCAAACCCGGCCGAAGCCGTCGGATTTTTTAAAAGCGTTAAAAATCCCTCAGTATGCCTTCCTTTGGAGGGGAAGTAAAGCCGGTGGTCCCATGTCATAGATTTATGGCATGTTAAAGAACTTTCCACTAATTACACCTGTGTGAAACTAAATTGTATAGGTTAAGAATGTAAACAACGCTCTTAGGTTGCTACGTTCGTTGCCTGGAGCCGACTGCGGTGGCGTCTAGTAGCTAAGTTCTGAACTAGGCCTAGTAGTCGTTGACGGTGGCGTTTGGTGGCAAAAGTAGGAACTATTTGAAAAATTCAAAGTTGCAGTCCATACTTGAATAAAAAACAAAAACAAAAAACAAAAAAAAACCAGATACACACACTAATACAGTCTTCACAATTAACACCGGTTATCAGACAGATTCTACACACACCCAAAGTTCACGGGGCTACATGACCGCGTTGTCGCAGCCCCTAAACTAAGGAACCAACCAACCGTAATTTATACAATATACAATTATACATAACAAAGTATAATCAAACTTTAAAGTCCATCCTTCTCAACCATTCAGTTAAATCAGTTGAGAGAGCGAACAAATCGTCAGGAATGACAGGGTACGAATAAAGAGGGCAGCGTTGGACCAGATATACGATCGTCTGTTCTTCCAGGTTACACTCACACATTTAACCTATAACTTAGCTTCACACGAGTGTAATTAGTGGAAGGTTCTTTATCATGCTATAAATCTATGACATGGGACTGCCGGCTTTACATCCCCTCCGAAGGAAGGCATACTGAGGGATATTTAACGCTCTTAAAATATCCGACGAGCTCGGCCGGGTTTGAACCCGCGACCTTGGGCATAGAAGCTCAGCATGCTACCGACTACGCCTTCGAAGCCGCGGTTGGCTGTGTAATATATGAGTCTTGTAAAATTTTGATTTTGTCAGTTTTATTCTTCAGGTCGTATCATTCCCTAATTTCTGTGTTCCACTTAATACTGGTATTGCTTTTCCATAATTTTTATACTATTAGCCTACTTTTGATTTTTGCAAAAAATGAAAGTAGACTTATGAGATCAACACAGGCCAATAATTGTGTGTCTGTCTGTGTGTGAGTGTGAGTACTCTGAATGTCTGTCCCCGCTATCAATTCGAACACGGTGAAACCGAATAGAACGAAATTTGGTACAGAGGTAGCACTAGCAAAGGGCACCTCAGTGTCATGTTTTATATCGACGCCATCTTGACGGAAACGTAATGGCTGCCACCCAAATGATAAAATCTTAAATCAAATTACGACCAAACTAATCATTTGATCTCTACCAAATTTTGTAACAACATACCTTTTTGTGGGAAGCATCTTTTGACTGAACTACAAGGTAATCAACCCAATAGTTTGCTGATAGCGGCCATGTATGTGTGCAAATCGATTCACCATATCAATTCAAACACGGTGAAACCGTATTGAATGAAATTTTGTACAGAGGTAGCACTAGCAAAGGGCACATCATATTCATGTTTAATATCCGTATAACACGTTGTATTTCAACAAGCTACTACAACCAATATCCAATTATACTCCTTGAAAAGGACAAAGAGTTAAACATTTACCCATGCATTTAGGAGAAAATAGGTTATATGTTATTTACTGAACATCTAGTTTTTCTACCAATTCTAGTTTCCGGTGATCGAAGAAGATGTCCAAAAATGAGATCCGTTTCTTCTAATTGTACTCAATACTGATTCAATTTCATTATAGACTGTATTATTTGATGCTATTCTCCAATGACCATTAACTTGACATTGCTTCTTCTGTCGTTTGGGCCAATTGTGGACCACGTTAATTTGACTTCAGCTTCTGGGTCTTTAGTTTTGCCCAGTACTCCTTGAAACTTTTCAAGAGTATTGACCTACCTATTGCATTGCTTGCCTGTGAAACATGGAAATTCATGGCTAAGGTAATTAAGCGGTTAGATGTTTTCCAACAACGTTGCCTTAGACGAATTCTTGGAGTCTCTTATCGTGATCATGTCACAAATGAAGAAGTATTAAGAAGATCAAACTTAGTACGCCTGTCAACGACTGTAACTGAGCGTCGGATGCAACTTGCTGGCCACGTCCTCCGCATGCCCGAATACCGTCACCCACGAGCTGTACTAAGATGGACACCTCTGGGAGGCAGTGCCGGATAAGGTAAAATGAGGCCCAAGTCACTCAGATTTTTGGGGCCCCTTTATTTTTCCAAATATATTTTATTTTTTTAGCACCTATACTTTTAATGAAGTATATACAAGAGTTCTTTTTCTCAAGATGAATAATACACTGCTTATTAAATCATATATACATACATTTCAATTGAAACGATAATCGTTATTTGAAAACATTTCAGATGATTTGATGAACAATTTCACAAATCATACTATATTTACTTCTGTAAAATGCTATCAATTTTTTTTAAATGTTTTTTTCTGTCAATGAAATCATCTACAATGTCATTAAAATCAATTTCACCCAGAACATCTGACACGATATACTGAACCCTTATCATTGTGTCCAATAATAATGTTTCATATTAATAAAAACGATGGAAATACTAAATACATGATATGCTGGATATTTGAGTAATATTGATGTAGCTAGAAATCTGGACTTGGTAAGACATGCTACGTGCTGGCTGGAAATGACCAATAGTTTCACAACCAATGTTATTCTTGGATTTCTGAGAAAATCAGATATGACGCTGTGGCGTACGTGACCATCGAAGGCCAAAATGCTGCGTACAAGGCAAGGAGTGAGAGAGAGGAGAATAGTCGTGACGTCAAAATAAGGGCGGGATTTGTAAGGTCAGAGCTCCAACGCCAACTTATCTGACCAATAAGAAAACATGACGCCAGAACATAGCGTCAGTGTGTTTTGCGCGGCAATCGGATATAAAAAGATCTAGCGATCGGTTTGCTTGTTAGACGGCAGATTCGCGACCTGTGAGAAAATACAAGAATTTTGAGAGGTCACACATAATTATAGGCCCATTACTTAAAATATTGAGGAGCTGTTTTTCTCCCACCATTGAAACTTTAGGCTTTCTGTATATATACAAATGTCTGAGATGAATCGGGGCACTCCTAATTATTCTTCGACAGTCATTTTTAGACGTCCTTAAGACGATAGGGTTTTAAAATTATAGTTGTGTGTCGGCAACGAAGTTGGAAATTTTCATAAATTGTGAGATGGCAATTAGCCATAGAATAGGGAAAGTCGACGATTCTGCATAGGACGATCTGAGGAAATAAAATACTTAGAACGCAGATAGAACAGTTTAAAAACTTTGATTTAATTGTGTTTTAACAGCAGCAAAATGTCGACCATGGAGAGAAGACAGCAAGCTTCATCCTCCATTACCATCAGTGTTATGGGCTAACGGCCTAATGATGGGAATTGACGAGGCGGGAGGCCTCTGGAAAGCAGTTTAAGTGATGAGTATTAAAAAATTGATTTATTGATTTTGGACGAGGGGAATCGCGAGAGATGTGTGGAACTTTGTATAGATTTTATTTGTGTGGTTTAATTTAAATTTCAGGGTTTGATTTCTTAACTGACATGCGTGTAGTAAATTTTGGCATTGCGTGACAATTATGTTGTACAGTAATTTTTGTAATTTAAATGTTTTCCTTATGTATACGTAATTCTTATTGCGAAACGGCCGCATCGATTAACGTATCTATAAAAAGTGTAGCCATGAATGAGAACCTAGGAACGACAATGATAAATGGACTGATTTAATGATATGTTAAACTAATTACTACGTGGGGGGAATATTTGCATTTTGTTGCCTTGATAACTCGGGCTAGGACTGATCCTGTTATTTATTCTTTATTGTCATTTGGACATGTTGTGTGTCATTATCTGAGAGGTGTGCTGATTAATGCTACGACGAGATCTTCGAGAAATGTGCCACGTGTTTTTGGGTGTAAGTGATGATGATGAGGAGAGGTAAAGCCTGTCCATGACTGCGATATCATTCCGGCAAACTAGTTATCCGTGGGGATAAGTTTGACCTGGGAATGTATTCTTAAAAATCCCTGAGAGGATGTTTTGAGATAATGTGTTATTTATTTGTACGCGTTTAACAGGTGGCGATTAGCAAAGGTGCTGTACGCTGGCTATGGGCCAGAATCTATATTTAGCGTGGCACTAATTACTACTTGGGGGAAGAAATCAGCCACTCTCTCGGTGATGCGATAACAGGCCCGGTTGTCTCCAGCTTGTTATGACACGTTATGTTTGCTTTAAAGCCTAATGAGTTAAGGTTATTTTATTTGGTTTAATTTGGGAAGTTGCCATGTTGTCAATCCAAGTTTCTTTTATCATTACTACGACTTATTTGTTCATTGTTTTAAAACGCCAAACTTTCCGGCGTGAAAATTAAAAGTTGTATTTTGTTGTTGTTGGCTCTTATTTTCAAGGCCATTGTATTCATATAAATATAATTTGGCAACCGGCCAAACTTGTTCATGTCATGTTATGCTATCCTAGTGTTTAAGGTATAAGACGGTAATTCCGCAGCCCTTATTTTAAATAATACACACGTGTATTTGGTTGTGGTAATCTAAGGTTAGAGCATGTCAGTAGTGTATATAATTATGTAATTATTGTTCCCACATTTCCGTAATTCGTCCTTCGCAGTACGGAGTCCGTTCCCGAACCAACTGTTTTGGTCGGAAACGAGCGCCCGTCAAAATGCTCATTACTTGAACTAGTCTTAAAACCCGTGTCGCTCATAAATATTAAATTTTTGTACTATTTTATTTGTTTGTTATATTTGGATCTTGTGATCCGTTTTCTTTTGTTACTCTGATTTAGGTGACATTGCAGTCACAATGCTTGTTGACAGCTGTCATGCCATGTCGTCATGGTACGTCAGGCTGGTCAGTGTTAGATCTGTTCACGCGAGTGAACAATAAAAGGGTGGTTATAGTTTCCTTTTTATGTTTGATTCAGTTAATAAATTTCATTTGTTAGTAGATCCTGTTGTTTTTCTTGGCTTTATAATAATAATAAGTTAACCTTATGAACCTTGGAAGTTATGTTGATAGCAAAACCTCTAAATCACATTCACAAGAATCCATTACGACCCCGAAATTTTGAATCTTGTCTACATGCTATTTTCCAAAGGGTTTATAAGAGTTACTTTGGCTTCCGAACGTGTGGCATTTGTGTTTTAGAGTAAAAAAATAGATCACCGGCATGTGATAAGTTTATTAACGTAAGTTAGGCGAAGATAGTACCGCCAAATGTTTGAAAATATAAAGTCATGGAGTTTGCAATAAAGTAAATGTGGAACAAGTTAAGTGTTTGAACTTTGATTAAAATTAGAACAAACTGTTCCAGGCGCCCAATAAAATTAAATTAGCTTTGTGTAGAAAAGCCAAACTCAAAGAATTATTTGACAGGAAGGTTAGACCTTAAAAACTAATTAATACTCTATTAATTGGTTAAAAATTTGTAAGTAAAGTAAGGTCAGGAAGATTATAACTGAATCAAAGGGTTAAAATTAAATGGAATAATAAGTAAATTATACTCAGTGATGCTATAGTTTGTGGGAGTAATTTAAAGTAAATGAACTGAGTATGTAAAGGGTTAATGTGTGTATATTTAATATGTGTGAGCGCGCGTATCCAGGGCTCCGCCCTTATGTCATTTCCCTATGTCTCAAATATATTATTGTTGTGATGGCAACTCTGGGAGAAATCCGCGAAGTGATTGAACTAGCATCCGCTCGTACGCGAGAACAACTTAGTGAGATGAGAAAGGACATAACCAATGAAATACAGACACAGTTAGCGGCGAATAGTGAAGAAACGCAGACACAGTTGGCGGCAAATAATGTAGAAACGCAGACACAGTTAGCGGCAAATAGTGTAGAAATGCAGACACAGTTAGCTGCTATAAATAAACAATCGGAAGAAATACAGACACAGTTAAACACAAAACTATCTGAAGTTAACGAGAATATAAATCAGAAAATCGCTACACAAAACATTCTGGTTAGTGAACAATTACATAGGCAGTCTGAGAAAAACAATGAAATGTTAAACGCACAAGACGAAAGGAACACTCAAAATCTAGCTGCGCTAACGGTAGAAATCAAAGAGCACACAAAAGAACAGCTAATCCAATTAGCAAAGGACGTTAGCACTAACAATACCAAACAATTAGGAATAATAAAAGGTATCGAAGATTCGTTTAAAAAGGAAATAAAAGGAATGGATGAGACTGTTATGGCAAAACTAGCACAAATCGAGCAAGCGTGTTTGACCAGCTCATCTGAGATTAAAGAAGCACACACAAACTTAGAAAAAAGGTTTGAGAATATCGAACGAGGGACACAGGGTATGCAAGATCAGATAATTACAGTAGATAACAATATCACGGGCTTAGTGACGGAACTCAACAAATTAGAAATACAATCAATTAAGAAATGGAAAAAGTTAGAAATTGACCAGGAAGAAATTAAACAAACATTAGAACAGAACAACATTTCTCTGGGAGAAAGGATAGATAAACTTGAAGATAATCAGGAGGCTAATCAACAGGAAGTCGAAAAACGCTTTGTTAAATTGAAGGATACTATTAGGAAAGATTGGACCAAGATGAGCGCTGATTCGAAAGATGAACGGCTCGCAGTAAGCAAGAAGCTAGGGGAAAATAACGCGAAAATACAGGCGTTAGAAGAAAATATGAAGTTAAGGTTTCAAATTCAAGAGGACCGCATGATAAAATCGGAGTTGCAGTCACTTGGACATAATACGATGTTTGCGACACTAATGGAAAAGGGGAAAGGGGAGAATGCGGAAAGAGAGCACACAATAGACAGCCACGAGCTTGGGCAAAGTCCAAGAACGGTAGACACGCAAGCATTCCAGAATTATGAGGGTCGTAGCTCGACACCTCAAAACACACAACTTCCCACGCAAGTTATACAAGTCATCCGTGGAAACGAATTTAAACCGAATAAGTTTTTACCAGAGAGCGGAGGGACACCTAAAGCTTTCTTAAGGGAACTGACAGAATATTTTTCGGACCAAAATGTTAGCTCAACGCGACAA
Source organism: Meconema thalassinum (assembly GCA_946902985.2). Taxonomy (NCBI): domain Eukaryota; kingdom Metazoa; phylum Arthropoda; class Insecta; order Orthoptera; family Tettigoniidae; genus Meconema; species Meconema thalassinum. The sequence continues at coordinate 158,429,621 of OX336398.1, read as the reverse complement.
TTAAGAATGGTTGAAAATTTTTTGGCGGGCTCAGCACTTACCTGGTATCTTGGATTTAAGAACACATTTAAATCAATGGAAGGTTTCCACAAGGCCTTCCTAAGCAAATACTGGAGTGGGTCGTATCAACAAAGCTTGCGAATGGACTTATACTCGCGTAAATACCATTCCACGCATCAGACGAAATATGCAGATTTTTTCGCCATGCAACTTGTCAAATTGCAAGATCTTGATAATCCCCCCAGCGAAATGGAGCTAATAACTACTATAGGAAAACAGATGCCTATTAGCGTTCAGCAATTCTTGGTGGCGGCAAATATTACGACCGTGGTCCAGGCAGAAGAGGTATTAAGGAAGATAGATGAAACCACTAATTACATCAACCCGAGAGAGAAGAGACAGATAGAGTTAGTTAATGCAGTCGAAGTAGTCAAGACACCGAACAAAAACACGAGGTCGCAAGCTACAAACACTGGGGATAACCAAAGACGGCAGAGCACCGAAGAATATGAGCCGAGATCTCAACCGAGATACGAAAATAGGGACAGAAACCATAACAATCAGGAAGGAACTAACCGCTACCGGAACACAAACAATCAGCAGTGGCGAGATAATAGGAGATACCAAACGTCATACAATAGGAATAATAATAACGCACCTTACAATCGAGGATGGCGTGGAGGACACTATAATCAACAATATAGGCCCAGAGACAATAGGCGTTACAATCAACAATATAACGCACAAAATAACCAGCGGTTTAACGAGCAATCGGATCCAAGGGATGATCAGAGAAATTGGAACGAGAGACACGCTGACCCGCAACAGTACCTGGAGGAGCCACGTAACATGGAAGGAAATAATGATAAATGGGAAAGAGCGATAGATCGGCGGAAGAATCCCGACAACCACGAGGAGGAAAACGGAACACATCAAATGTTGGAGGCCATGCATGTAGAAACCCAGAGATATTTGGAGGAGCTGCATGGAGAAGAAGAAAATAGAGCAGCCGACAATAGGAAGCAGAAGAATAGCAGGAGAGATTCGCAGACCGTGTCAGGCAAGGGTCTCGAAATATGGTAAAAAAAAGTTATTGTACGGGAATCGGAGAAGAAGAAGGGAGAAGGAAGAAGATGGCAACGCGGGGAAGAAGAAGGAGATGACATCACGGTAAAATGGAGAAGAGACAGGAGCGGCTTAAGGAAGTTCAACTAGGGGTTACGAACGTAGGTAACAACGCCTACAGAGTCCGAGAGGTGAGCACAGGAAACATGGCAGTATATAATATCTCAAATTTAAAATTGTATCATCAGAGAGAGCCATACGAACCGAGAAATAATGTTACTGCAGCAAATTAAACATTCGCGTGATAACATACAACAAAAGATACGGGGGTACTCGAGTGGTGAAAGCGCTCAAAAGACAGCTCTGACGTGTTTACAAGTTCAGGCGGAAGTCGTTAATGAATATGTTGATGTTTTGAAAGAGTGAGAGGGGAGACGAGTAGCAAGGAAAGAGGCCGGAGGGCATAAGTATACAGGAGTTTCCTAATGAGTTTGGAACGAGACGGCTACTGAAACAGACAGAGGCGGACAGTCATTATATTTGAGGGTGACCAGCAACTTCAAATTTGAGCCAGAAAAGTAGGGGATGTGAAATTCGACTTCATTTGAGTTCGAATTTCATCAACTAGGGGTCGGATGAACCCTTATCATTGTGTCCAATAATAATGTTTCATATTAATAAAAACGATGGAAATACTAAATACATGATATGCTGGATATTTGAGTAATATTGATGTAGCTAGAAATCTGGACTTGGTAAGACATGCTACGTGCTGGCTGGAAATGACCAATAGTTTCACAACCAATGTTATTCTTGGATTTCTGAGAAAATCAGATATGACGCTGTGGCGTACGTGACCATCGAAGGCCAAAATGCTGCGTACAAGGCAAGGAGTGAGAGAGAGGAGAATAGTCGTGACGTCAAAATAAGGGCGGGATTTGTAAGGTCAGAGCTCCAACGCCAACTTATCTGACCAATAAGAAAACATGACGCCAGAACATAGCGTCAGTGTGTTTTGCGCGGCAATCGGATATAAAAAGATCTAGCGATCGGTTTGCTTGTTAGACGGCAGATTCGCGACCTGTGAGAAAATACAAGAATTTTGAGAGGTCACACATAATTATAGGCCCATTACTTAAAATATTGAGGAGCTGTTTTTCTCCCACCATTGAAACTTTAGGCTTTCTGTATATATACAAATGTCTGAGATGAATCGGGGCACTCCTAATTATTCTTCGACAGTCATTTTTAGACGTCCTTAAGACGATAGGGTTTTAAAATTATAGTTGTGTGTCGGCAACGAAGTTGGAAATTTTCATAAATTGTGAGATGGCAATTAGCCATAGAATAGGGAAAGTCGACGATTCTGCATAGGACGATCTGAGGAAATAAAATACTTAGAACGCAGATAGAACAGTTTAAAAACTTTGATTTAATTGTGTTTTAACAGCAGCAAAATGTCGACCATGGAGAGAAGACAGCAAGCTTCATCCTCCATTACCATCAGTGTTATGGGCTAACGGCCTAATGATGGGAATTGACGAGGCGGGAGGCCTCTGGAAAGCAGTTTAAGTGATGAGTATTAAAAAATTGATTTATTGATTTTGGACGAGGGGAATCGCGAGAGATGTGTGGAACTTTGTATAGATTTTATTTGTGTGGTTTAATTTAAATTTCAGGGTTTGATTTCTTAACTGACATGCGTGTAGTAAATTTTGGCATTGCGTGACAATTATGTTGTACAGTAATTTTTGTAATTTAAATGTTTTCCTTATGTATACGTAATTCTTATTGCGAAACGGCCGCATCGATTAACGTATCTATAAAAAGTGTAGCCATGAATGAGAACCTAGGAACGACAATGATAAATGGACTGATTTAATGATATGTTAAACTAATTACTACGTGGGGGGAATATTTGCATTTTGTTGCCTTGATAACTCGGGCTAGGACTGATCCTGTTATTTATTCTTTATTGTCATTTGGACATGTTGTGTGTCATTATCTGAGAGGTGTGCTGATTAATGCTACGACGAGATCTTCGAGAAATGTGCCACGTGTTTTTGGGTGTAAGTGATGATGATGAGGAGAGGTAAAGCCTGTCCATGACTGCGATATCATTCCGGCAAACTAGTTATCCGTGGGGATAAGTTTGACCTGGGAATGTATTCTTAAAAATCCCTGAGAGGATGTTTTGAGATAATGTGTTATTTATTTGTACGCGTTTAACAGGTGGCGATTAGCAAAGGTGCTGTACGCTGGCTATGGGCCAGAATCTATATTTAGCGTGGCACTAATTACTACTTGGGGGAAGAAATCAGCCACTCTCTCGGTGATGCGATAACAGGCCCGGTTGTCTCCAGCTTGTTATGACACGTTATGTTTGCTTTAAAGCCTAATGAGTTAAGGTTATTTTATTTGGTTTAATTTGGGAAGTTGCCATGTTGTCAATCCAAGTTTCTTTTATCATTACTACGACTTATTTGTTCATTGTTTTAAAACGCCAAACTTTCCGGCGTGAAAATTAAAAGTTGTATTTTGTTGTTGTTGGCTCTTATTTTCAAGGCCATTGTATTCATATAAATATAATTTGGCAACCGGCCAAACTTGTTCATGTCATGTTATGCTATCCTAGTGTTTAAGGTATAAGACGGTAATTCCGCAGCCCTTATTTTAAATAATACACACGTGTATTTGGTTGTGGTAATCTAAGGTTAGAGCATGTCAGTAGTGTATATAATTATGTAATTATTGTTCCCACATTTCCGTAATTCGTCCTTCGCAGTACGGAGTCCGTTCCCGAACCAACTGTTTTGGTCGGAAACGAGCGCCCGTCAAAATGCTCATTACTTGAACTAGTCTTAAAACCCGTGTCGCTCATAAATATTAAATTTTTGTACTATTTTATTTGTTTGTTATATTTGGATCTTGTGATCCGTTTTCTTTTGTTACTCTGATTTAGGTGACATTGCAGTCACAATGCTTGTTGACAGCTGTCATGCCATGTCGTCATGGTACGTCAGGCTGGTCAGTGTTAGATCTGTTCACGCGAGTGAACAATAAAAGGGTGGTTATAGTTTCCTTTTTATGTTTGATTCAGTTAATAAATTTCATTTGTTAGTAGATCCTGTTGTTTTTCTTGGCTTTATAATAATAATAAGTTAACCTTATGAACCTTGGAAGTTATGTTGATAGCAAAACCTCTAAATCACATTCACAAGAATCCATTACGACCCCGAAATTTTGAATCTTGTCTACATGCTATTTTCCAAAGGGTTTAATACTTAGCATGTCTAATCGTTCTTGTGACATGATACTTCTTTGCGCACTTTTGATCCGTTTCAATTTTGAAAATGAGCGCTCCGCAGAACAATTCGTTATCACGAGGGTCACGAAAATGCGAAAAGCAATTTCAACGTTCGGGAAAACAGACTCAAGCTTGTCTCGAATAAGAATTTTGTAAAGTTCAGAATGAGTGAACTCAGTTTTTAAAGGACATCGTAATTTAATATAATGCTGAAACTAAATCTTCGGAATAAAATTGAACTAAATTAGAAATTGCTTGGGGGTCCCAGATAATTGGGGGCTTTAGGCCTGGGCCTAGTCGGGCCTAATGGGTAATCCAGCACTGCTGGGAGGAAAAAGGAAACAAGGCCGGCCTCGAAGAACTTGGCGTCAAATAATGAGAGAAGATCTCAGGACCATTGGCATCTCTTGGGATGATGCCGAAGCTGTTGTGATCGACCGACATCGCTGGAGAAGACTTATTGCCCAAAGTGCCTGGCACAGGACCATTGGCATCTCTTGGGATGATGCCGAAGCTCTTGTGATCAACCGACATCGCTGGAGAAGACTTGCTGCCCAAAGTGCCTGGCACGGGACCATTGGCATCTCTTGGGATGATGCCGAAGCTGTTGTGATCGACTGACATCGCTGGAGAAGACTTGCTGCCCAAAGTGCCTGGAACTGGACCATTGGCATCTCTTGGGATGATGCCGAAGCTGTTGTGATCGACCGACATCGCTGGAGAAGACTTGCTGGCCAATGTGCCTTGCACAGGACCATTGGCATCTCTTGGGATGATGCCGAAGCTGTTGTGATCGACCGACATCGCTGGAGAAGACTTGCTGCCCAAAGTGCCTGGCACAGGACCATTGGCATCTCTTGGGATGATGTCGAAGCTGTTGTGATCGACCGACATCGCTGGAGGAGACTTACTGCCCAAAGTGCCTGGCACAGGACCATTGGCATCTCTTGGAATGATGCCGAAGCTGTTGTGATCGACCAACATCGCTGGAGAAGACTTGCTGCACAAGGTGCCTGGCCCAGGACCATTGGCATCTCTTGGGATGATGCCGAAGCTCTTGCGATCGACCGACATCGCTGGAGAAGACTTGCTGCCCATGTCCCTGGCACGGGACCATTGGCATCTCTTGGGATGATGCCGAAGCTGTTGTGATCGACCGACATCGCTGGAGAAGACTTGCTGCCCAAAGTGCCTGGCTCAGGACCATTGGCATCTCTTGGGATGATGCCGAAGCTGTTGTGATCGACCGACATCGCTGGAGAAGACTTGCTGCCAAAAGTGCCTGGCACAGAACCATTGGCATCTCTTGGAATGATGCCGAAGCTGTTGTGATCGACCGACATAGCTGGAGAAGACTTGCTGCCTAAAGTGCCAGGCACAGGACCTTTGGCATCTCTTGGGATGATGCCGAAGCTGTTGTGATCGACCGACATCGCTGGAGAAGACTTGCTGCCCAAAGTGCCTGGCACAGGACCATTGGCATCTCTTGGGATGATGCCGAAGCTGTTGTGATCGACCGACATCGCTGGAGAAGACGTGCTGCCCAAAGTGCTTGGCACAGGACCATTTGCATCACTTGGGATGATGCCGGAGTTTTTGTGATCGACCGACATCGCTGGAGAAGACTTGCTGCCCAAAGTGCCTAGCACAGGACCATTGGTATCTCTTGGGGTGATGCCGAAGCTGTTGTGATTGACCGACATCGCTGGAGAAGACTTGCTGCCCAAAGTGTCTGGCACAGGACCATTGGCATCTCTTGGGATGATGCCGAAGCTGTTGTGATCGACCGATATCGACGGAGAAGACTTGCTGCCCAAAGTGCCTGGCACAAACCATTGGCATCTCTTGGGATGATGCCGAAGTTGTTGTGATCGACCGACATCGCTGGAAAAGACTTGCTGCCCAAAGTGCCTGGCACAGGACCATTGGCATCTCTTGGGATGATGCCGAAGCTGTTGTGATCGACCAACATCGCTGGAGAAGACTTGCTGCCCAAAGTGCCTGGCACAGGACCATTGGCATCTCTTGGGATGATGCCGAAGCTGTTGTGATCGACCGACATCGCTGGAGAAGACTTGCTGCCCAAAGTGCCTGGCACAGGACCATTGGCATCTCTTGGGATGATGCCGAAGCTGTTGTGATCGACCAAAATCGCTGGAGAACTCTTGCTGCCCAAAGTGCCTGGCACAGGACCATTGGCATCTCTTGGGATAATGTCGAAGCTGTTGTGATCGACCGACATCGCTGGAGAAGACTTGCTGCCCAAGTGCCTGGAACAGGACCATTGGCATCTCTTGGGATGATGTCGAAGCTGTTGTGATCGACCGACATCGCTGGAGAAGACTTGCTGCCCAAAGTGCCTGGCACAGGGCCATTGGCATCTCTTGGGATGATGCCGAAGTTGTTGTGATCGACCGACATCGCTGGAGAAGACTTGCTGCCCGAAGTGCCTGGCACAGGACCATTGGCATCTCTTGGAATGATGCCGAAGCTGTTGTGATCGACTGACATCGCTGGAGAAGACTTGCTGCCCAAAGTGCCTGGCACAGGACCATTGTAATCTCTTGGGATGATGCCGAAGCTGTTGCGATCGACTGACATCGCTGGAGAAGACATGCTGCCCTAAGTGCCAGGCACAGGACCATTGGCATCTCTTGGGATGAAGCCGAAGCTGTTGTGATCGACCGACATCGCTGGAGAAGACTTGCTGCCCTAAGTGCCTGGCACAGGACCATTGGCATCTCTTGGGATGAAGCCGAAGCTGTTGTGTTCGACCGACATAGCTGGAGAAGACTTGCTGCCGAAAGTGCCTGGCACAGGACCATTGGTATCTCTTGGGGTGATGCCGAAGCTGTTGTGATCGACCGACATCGCTGGAGAAGACTTGCTGCCCAAAGTGCCTGGTACAGGACCATTGGCATCTCTTGGGATGATGCCGAATTTGTTGTGATCGACCGACATCGCTGGAGAAGACTTGCTGCCCAAAGTGCCTGGCACAGGACCATTGGCATCTCTTGGGATGATGCTAAAGCTGTTGTGATCGACCGACATCGCTGGAGAAGACTTGCTGCCCAAAGTGCCTGGCACAGGACCATTGGCATCTCTTGGGATGATGCCGAAGCTGTTGTGATCGACCGACATCGCTGGAGAAGACTTGCTGCCCAAAGTGCCTGGCACAGGACCATTGGCATCGCTTGGGATGATGCCGAAGCTGTTGTGTTCGACCGACATCGGTGGAGAAGACTTGCTGCCCAAAGTGCCTGGCACAGGACCTAATGATGATGATGATGACTCCTTCATTCTATCGCTCTGGATTCTCCACCTTTCTTCAGTCCATGGCGCCTGGATCCGGAATGTAGGATGACTTTTAAACCCCGTGAAATTCTTAATTTTGACTTTGTATGCTTCCCAGTTGCTGATTTCCGCTTCAGATGTTGGCATTTTTTCTAGGTCCTTCTTCACCTCCTGATACCAGCGAGCGGTTTTCCTGGTCGCAAGGAATTTAATTATCTGGTTGGGTAATCTACAAGGTCATTATCTATGTGCGCCCCGATAAATACGGCAAGCTAAGCCGGCTGTGACTGGCGCAGATCGCGGGCACTCGTATCCGGTTCAGCCGGTGGTAGGTGCACACTTTTACACTTTTACCAAACATGTTCAATAATGTGTACTTGCAGTGCCCATAGGCGATGCTGAAAATGTCCTCCCTCTCTTGTAACACACACCTGACATCTTCCGATGAAAGAATGTCTGTCAACTCTTTTATTATTATTATTTACGGAGCCTGTTTCATTGAATCGTTCAGCCTCCTAATTGTACTGGTATTAGGCACAGGTCTTCCTGGAAACTTGATTCGAAATTTTCGTCTCGTTTCAGAGCAAGATTTTCTGCTTTTCGTATACGAATGAATGAATGAATGAATGATCGTATGGCCATAGGAGAGGCCGATTGCAGGTCTTTCTAGTTGACGCCCGTGGGCGACCTGCGCGTCGTAATGAGGATGACGGGAGGATGGAGACGTCAAATACACCCTGTCCTCGAGCCACGAAAATTAACCTCAGGAGATTAATATCCCTAATGGCTCTACCGGGAATGGAACCCGGGGCACTTTGGGCCAAAGCCTAACGCGCTAACCATTTAGCCACAGAGCTGGACCATATACGAATTATAGATATACATACGTACGCGCAATGTCAATTGGTATCTATGCATGACCAACAATCACAGTAATCACAATACTCACTAAACGTGCAACGCTAACGTCTAATCTTTGCAGATACACGTCCATATGAACTAATGATATGAGTCAGCGGAGTGCACGAACCACTGGCTGAACCGCGTACGCGCGCCTGCAATCTGCGCCAGTCACAGCCGGCTTAGCTTGCCGTGTTTATCGGGGCGCACATAGATAATGACCCTGTACTTGGGTCCATTCGGTATAAAGGGCGTAGCTAAATATATAGGAGGAAAGCTCCGGGGATTCGATAGAGAACCTGATAACAAGCAAAACATGTCCTGTAAACATATTCTGGTGTATTTGCATTCGTTTCCGTGTTACAAGCATTGTTTGTGGTGTACATAACACAGACCGCTTCACTATGCCGGATGGTCATTTGTGCCGATAAAGTGTACGTTACCACTTACAGTTCTCTACAGAAGGTGCTCAAAATGGCTACCACGAGCTGTAATGCAGGCGTCTATGCGCCGCATCATTGACTGTCTTCCATATTCCTCGCGTCTGTCGCATCTGCTGACATCCTTGCTCTATTCGGTGACGCAGCATGTCCACGTTTTGAATAGGTGTGGCACACACAATGGCCTTTAAATGAACCCATAAGTAGAAGCCTGTCCTACGTAGTTTGCCTGACACCCTGTTTCTTGTCATGAGAATAAGTACACTCCAGGACGAAGAAGGAGGATAGACACACGTTATAAAGAACATAGAAATGCCATAAAACACAGGAAACACTCAGCAGTATGCGAGCACATTTATGACACAGGACATAACTTCACAAACATGGAACCAGGCCTGGAAATCGTACACTACGAAACAAAAGGTAGGGAACTTAACATTAAAGAAGCCATAGAAATTCACTAAGCTAAATTATACAACCCAGATAATCTAAATGAGCACACATTCTTGGAGAGTTCACCCCTATTAACATTATTAGGCAGGAATGCCGTCAACAATAAGGTAACAATATAACGAAAATTAAGCCAGGCAATGAATAAGTATTGGTGGGTAACAGGAAAAAATGCTAAGTGTGAATAAAGCACTTTGTGCCGTAATCTCAATAAACCTAGGCCTTAATTAGTCAGTGTTAACGAGTTCAAGAACCCCCATCAAGTCCTGCAGCGCTCAATGACTAATTAGTTTATGCGAGGCGGGGAGAGATTGGTCGTTAACAGTTGAGATCGTTCTTCACAATTAGCATACAATCATACAGTCAAGCAGCTTAGAACATTGCTGGCCACGTAAAAATCTACAATCTACATAAAAAAACAAGTAATGTTTTTAGTTATTACAACGGATAGCACTGGTAACACGTGGACTGAACATTAAAGACTAGTATTCAGAACAACTAACAGAGCGCAGCATGTTCGCTACACGTGCGTCACGTTTATACATAACGTGTACACGGACCGGTCAGTCCACTGGAGGTACGCAGCGGAACCGGACCATAAGGAAAAAGCTTTCTTTATTAGGTAGATTTCATTAGAAAGCTAACTATTGCAATGGGTACCATGTTTCGACTTCCGGAAAATTTCGACATATCTTCGCGTTTCACATCCCCCAGACCCCAAAACCTCCGTCAGTTCAAAAGTTTATATATAATTTATGTATATATAGGTATATGTATATCAGTTTCTTGTGGACACGATAACTGCCGTAATTTTGCACCAATCATTTTGAATCTTTTACCGAATATTTATACCTATAAAATCTCAGTCGAGTTCGTTACTGGGCTAAATCGGTCGAAGGGGGTGAAAATGGTTTTTTTTCTTCGAAAAAGTGAAATATTGCTATAACTCTCTTAATGTATGAAATATCGAATCCGTTCAAAGTTCATACTATGTGTCGGATAAAGCCCAAAAATTTATGTTTGAAGAGTTTTTTTATAGCACCAACCATTGACCAAAGGGGTGGGAAAAAGAGGGTTTTTCGGGAAATATTAATCATATCTCTCTTAGTAGGCACAATATCAAAACCGTACAAAATGGACAATATTCCCCAAATAATTACCTAAAACTTTTGTCTGAAAGAATTTTTGATATGACCCACCATTACGCCAAGGGATGAGAAAAATGATTTCGGAATTATAAGAAAATGCCAAGAACTATCAGAGGTTGCCATGGCAACACTACTAAATTGATGAGGGATGACCCATCAGACGTTGCCATGACTACGCACTTGCACGAGATCAGATTCAGATTTCCATCTGACTAAGTGTGAAGCAGCTTCGGTGACGTAACTGGTAGCATGCTGAACTTCTATGCCCAAGTTCGCGGGTTCAAAGCCGGGCAAAGTCGTCGGATTTTCTAAGAGCGCTAAACATCCCTCAGTATGCTTTCCTTTTGGAGGGGAAGTTCCAACGTTCGTTGCGAGTTGCTGGTTGCGGTGGCATCTAGTAGCCAAGTTCACAGCTAGGTGTCGTTGACGGTAGTATCTGGGAGCAAAATTAGGAACTACTGCTTGAAATTGACCTCTGCAGTCCTTGCCTGGATTACAGACTAATACAGCCATCACACCGTTTATCAGACAGATTCTACACTCACCCAAAGTACACGGGGTTACATGACCGCGTTGTCGCAGCCCCTAAACTGAGGAATCAACCAAAATCTCTGCGGGAGATATAATTTTGCGTGAAGAAGTAACAGACCGTTACATAGTTACACATCAGTGTCGAAACCTTGCATAAGGACAGTGTGACCACAAGTATAAAAATGGACTGCAAATGACAAGAAGGTTACCGTCATCATAAGACAATAAAATGTTTAAAATATGCATAAAATGACGAAAAACAAAGTTAATTACGCTCCAATTATAAAATACTTTCTCGCAATAAATGAGCTCTGATCATTCTACGAAACCCTGCATATTCTGCCTATTTTCGCCTATCCCCAAGTTTGTCCGGTGAAATCTACCTCCGCCCTCCGGCGTGCCGAGAGGACTTTTAGAATTAGGCAACACTGAAACATGGCTTCTATTATTAAAATTTGGATAAAAGGGAAATACCAGGAGCTTTATCAGCATTCAGAGAAAATCTCGGTCACATTCAGGGAAAGACGTTTTAAATTTTATGGGCATATTCTCAGAATGAGTGATCGCAGGCTGACTAAAAGAATTAAAAATTTTACTCTTTCAATGAAAGCTAAGAACAACTGGCTGCTTGAGGTGAACAGCGAAACTCCAAACACATATACAGTACGTAACAGTACATATAGCCTACTCTTCTCTGAAGTTTCAACTCGACACGACTCGACTGTTTGATTATTACTTAATTAAGCGTCATTATTTCCATTTTTAGCCTATTTTCAATTTAAAAAAATAGGCTTATGAGATCACCTTTTGTCCGTGTGTGTGTGCGTGTGTGTGTGAGGAGTGTGTGTGTCCCCCTAATAATTTCTAAACGGGTAGAGCGATTTCAATGAAACTCGGTAAGTTCATAGCACTAATCCCAACGACCCCGACCGTGCCCTTCAAATTTTGTTACGTCTCACCAATCCAACATGGCGGCTGTGCGAAATATTTCACCAGCATTCAATATCTCCGAAACTATTCCCGATATCACCCTGGAATTTTTTACGGTGATAAAGGAAACTACTAGAAGTTCACCTATGTGACTTTTGAAAAACTGGTAACTACAAAACCAACATGGCGGCCACGCGAATTTGCGACTTTTAAATAGACGTTTCTCGCGATTTTACCAACCAAACGCAATACAACTCGGTACAGTATATTTTTATACACATTGTAATGCACCGACATCTAACTTGATTCAATTGTTTACATAACCACAAGATGGCGGATGTGCGAAATATTTCACCGACATTCTCTATCTCTGAAACTATTAGCGATATCACCCTGAAATTTTGTACGGAGATAAAGGGCACTGGTAGTTCATCTATAAGACTTTCAAAAACCGGTTAACTACAAAACGAACATGGCGGCCAAGCGAATTTGAAATTTTCAAATAGACCTTTCTCGTGATTTAATGTTCCAACCGCAATGAAATCTGGTACTGGAAATGTTTATAAACATTGTAATACACTGGTATCTAATTTAGTTCAATTGTTTATATAACATCAAGATGGCAGCTTTGCGAATTTTAAAATTAAGTTTTTATTTCTTGTGTCGTAATCATGCGATCGATGTGAAAGTTTGAATAATGAGCCTACGCAATAATTTTCCTTTAATGGTACATGACTCTATGGCCTATACATTTAATAATCCAACATGGCGACCATCCGAAATATTTAGACGGCTCTCAATATCTACGAATCTATTATAGCAATCAAACTGAATTTTTTAATGTTCATAGGGGCTATGAACTTAAGTTCACCTATAGGACTTTAAATAACCTGGTGATCACAAATCCAACATGGCGGCGACGCGAAATATAAATATTCACATGGACGTTTCTCGCAATTTTACCATCCGAGTGCAGTGAACCTTGGTACAGTAAATCCTTGTACGAATGTTAATCCACTGGCATCTAATTTATTTCAATTGTTTCCATAACCACAAGATGGCAGCTGTGCGAAATTTTAAAATCTCCTTGTAAATTCTTGTGTCCTAATCATGCGATTGAAGTTTGAATGCTACACGTACAGAATAATCTTCATGTAACAGTACATAACTCTAGGACCTACATATATAAAATTCAACATGGCGACCATCCGAAATATTTAGTCGGTTCTCAATATCTACGAATCTATTACAGCAATCAAACTGAAATTTTGTATGTAGATAGAGGCAATTAACATAAGTATAATTTTATGAAAATAGGCTGTATAGTTCTTCACGGAACTACTTGTTATTCTTAAGAAACTAAACAAATATGTTTAACGTTTCATAGAAAGTCTAATTTAACTCACAACGGTTTTGCGTGTGTTTCATTTTGTAGCTGAAGATTAAACCCCCGCTTTAAATAGAAATCCAAACAAGATGTTCAGTAAAGAACATATAGCCTACTTTCTCCTAAATGTATGAGTATAGTTATAACTCGTTGTTATTATCAAAGAGTATAATAGAACTATTCTTTGTTGAAGACCTTAGAAACGATTTACCTCTACCAAACGCCACGACCTAGATAAAAACTGCTACCATCATTGAAGAAAGAAAGAAAGAAAGATAAGAAGTATATCAAGAATGTTATGGATCTGGAGACATAATCGACCGGACTGGCGGCGTGGCTCAGCGGTAACGTTCTCGCTTGCTGGGCCCTAGGTTGCAGGTTCGTATCCTGGCGCAGTCAGCTGGCATTTGAGGGTGCACAAATGCGAGGGAGCCGTGTCAGTACATTTACTGGCACGTTAAAGATCCCCTTCGGGCCAAAATTCCGGCCCCCCGGTGTCTCTAAAAGCAGCAGTAGTTAAAAGGGATGTAAAACCAATAACATTATTATTATTATTATTACGACCTGCCGTGGGCAACATCCAACTTTGAGTTGAGGCATGTCTTTACACGTCTGGTTGTGCATGGCTTTCACAACCCTAATTGAATTAACAAATCTTTCCATGATCCTACAGAGACGTGTGTATACAAACTATGTGGATATTTTCGATAATATAATCCTAACAGAGCGAGTGCATTCTAGCGGCCAGAATAAGAAACTTTTCAATAAAATCTGGAAGTTACCTTTTTGGCAGCTAGATGTCTCGAGTAAATCTGCTGGCGAATTATGTTTTAATTAAATATATATTTTACACCATAATGTGGACAATATAACGCTTAATAACATTTTCAAGTAACGCAAAATAGGCTGTTACAAACCCTTTAAAATAAAAAGTTAAAATGTATCGTAGTATCAACTTGTCATTCTTCAAATTCGATGCGCATAGAATGATAATGGTATAGTAATCAATGGATCCCCACGTAGACTAGTCGGGACATCTAGTGGTGAAATATCGAACAATATAATCCTAACAGAGCGAGTGCATTCTAGCGGCCAGAAGAAGAAACTTTTCAATAAAATCTGGAAGTTACCTTTTTGGCAGCTAGATGTCTCGAGTAAATCTGCTGGCGAATTATGTTTTAATTAAATATATATTTTACACCATAATTTGCACAATATAACGCTTAATTTTAAAACATCTGAGTCATTACAAAACAATAAACATATAACATTTCAAGCAAAAAAACTAGCTCTGATCGGGTTTGAACCATAAGAATCTGAGCGACAGGCTATCGCTCTACCACTGAGCTAATTGTGTCAACGAATATCGTTCTATTTAAAATGACTTACATAGAACTTGTTAGCAAATAATGATTTATACTAAACGATTTCATCACTGGAGTATATTATTTATATATAAAGCATTTCATACAAAGTTTATTTATTTTTTATCAGTACGCTATATTGCATTCAATACTCAAATTAGTGAAATATAAGTCAGGCACAAGATATCCGCTGCCATCTTGTCTTAATAATGAATCAGCTGAGCTTTTTAAAATCACGTCTGCACTATAGTATTACAAAATAAACTTTTAATTTCGTACGTGCCTCTTCCTTTAGAACAGTTAAAACGATTCTCGGCTCGATAATCGGAACTGGTGGGTCCCATGATATGGATTATAAAGTTTGCATAATTCGCACGGCCGCCATCCTGAAATGGTATGGCGGACGACCTTGTAGTTTGGTCACAAGACGCATCCTATACGAAGGTATGTTGTTACCAAATTTGGTAGAGATTGGATGATTTGGTTAGTCGTTATTTGATTTTACGTTTTGAACGTTTGAGTGGCCGCCATTCAGTTTTAGTAAAGATGGCGGCGATATAAAACATGACACTGAGGTGTCCTTTGCTAGTGCTACCTTTGTACCAAATTTCGTTCAATTCGCATTCACCGTGTTCGAATTGATAGGGGGGGACAGACATTCAGAGTACACACACTCACACACACACACACACACACACACAGACTCACACACACACATACACACACACAGACTCACACACACACATACACACACACAGACAGACACACTTTTTTCGCCCTGTGTTGATCTCATAAGTCTACTTTCATTTTTTGCAAAAATCGAAAGTAGGCTAAAATCCTATAAACATGGAACAGGGGGACGGTCTCTCACCATTACTAACTGCGTACTGGAAAAAAATCATACTAGAGTGGTCTAAGAAATGCCAACCAAACATCCAGATTGGCAAAAATATCACACTAAATTGTCTAGCATTTGCAGATGACCTTGCGCTACTGGAATGTAGAGTAGAAGAGGCGACATTACAAATTGAAGAATTAGAACAAATAGCAGCAAAAGTTGGTCTACAAATCTCATTTGAAAAGACGGAAATGATGCCATCCTTCATGGTAGAAACACTAACTATCAAAGTGACTAATAACAAACAAATTAAGGTTGCCAATAAATTGAAATATCTTGGAGTAGTCTAGCCTATAACTTGGAACTTGAACGAGAGAGTATCAGTTGAAAATAGATTAACTAAATTGAAACAAGCACAAGGTATCACTTGGCCAACCTACAAGAAGAAATCTCTCTCGATAAATGCAAAATTTAAACACTACAACTCCGTTATTGAATCTGTAGCAACCTATGCCAGTGAAACCCTATTCAATCTGAACAGGAAATTAACTGCAGATCAATTACAGAAGATAGATAGACGAATCCTGAGAACAATAAAAAAAAGTCCTCTCGGCACGCCGGAGGGCGGAGGTAGATTTCACCGGACAAACTTGGGGATAGGCGAAAATAGGCAGAATATGCAGCTTTTCGTAGAAGGATCAGACCTCAATTATTGCGAGAAAGTATTTTATAATTGGAGCTTAATTAACTTTGTTTTTCGTCATTTTATGCATATTTTAATTATTTTTTTGCCTTATGGGGACGGTAACCTTCTTGTCATTTGGGGTCCAATTTTATACTTGTGGTCACACTGTCCTTATGCAAGGTTTCGACACTGATCTGTAACTATGTAACGGTCTGTTACTTCTTCACGCAAAATTATATCTGCCGCAGAGATTTTGGTTGGATCCTCAGTTCAGGCGCTGCGACAACGCGGTCATGTAACCCCGTGTACTTTGGGTGAGTGTAGAATCTGTCTGATAAATGGTGTGAATTGTGATGGCTGTATTAGTCTGTAATTCAAGTAAGGACTGCAGACGGTCAATTTCAAGCAGTAGTTCCTAATGTTGCTCCCAGATACTACCGTCAACGACACCTAGCTGTGAACTTGGCTACTAGATGCCACCGCAACCAGCAACTCGCAACGAACGTTGGAACTTCCCCTCCAAAGGAAAGCATACTGAGGGATTTTTAGCGCTCTTAGAAATTCCGATGACTTCGGCCGGCTTTGAACCCGCGACCTTGGGCATAGAAGTTCAGCATGCTACCAGTTACGTCACCGAAGCCGCTTCACACTTAGTCAGATGGAAATATGAAACTGATCTCGTGCAAGTGCGTTGTCATGGCATCGTCTGATGGTTCATCCCTCATCAATTTAGTAGTGTTGCCATGGCAACCTCTGATAGCTTTTGGCATTTTCTTATAATTCCGAAATAATTTTTCTCATCCCTTGGCGTAATGGTGGGTCATATCAAAAATTCTTTCAGACAAAAGTTTTAGGTAATTATTTGGGAAATATTGTCCATTTTGTACGGTTTTGATATTGTGCCTACTAAGAGAGATATGATTAATGTTTCCCGAAAACCCCACTTTTTCCTACCCCTTTGGTCAATGATTGGTGCTATAAAAAACTCTTCAAACATAACTTTTTGGGCTTTATCCGACACATAGTATGAACTTTGAACGGATTCGATATTTTACATATTAAGAGAGTTATAGCAATATTTCACTTTTTCGAAAAAAGCCCCCCATTTTCACCCCCTTCGACCGATTAAGCCCAGTAACGAACTCGACCGAGATGTTATAGGTATACATATTCGGTAAGGAATTCAAAGTGATTGGTGCAAAATTACGGCAGTTATTGTGTCCACAAGAAACTAATATACATATATACATATATGTACGTATATATATACATAAATTATATATAAACTTTTGAACTGACGGTGGTTTTGGGGTCTGGGGGATGTGAAACGCGAAGATATGTCGAAATTTTCCGGAAGTCGAAACATGGTTCCTATTGCAATAGTTAGCTTTCTAATGAAATCTACCTAAAAACGACCAAGCAGAAGGCTAATGGTGATTAACCTAATGCAATTTTATATCAGGAGACTGAGTGAATAATAAATTCAGAGGAAAAAGAGAGTTGCTTTCTTCTGTCACATATCACGATTACCAGAGACCAGGATACTTAAACAGCTATTCCAATACTTTTGGAAAAGTAATACCAAAATTAATTGGTTCAGTAGTTAGTTAGTTAGTTAGTTAGTTATTGTTGTTGTTGTTTTAAGGAGTGGAACTAGTAGGTCATCTGCCCCTAATCATTGGTTCAAAGAGGTCCTAGATGATCTAGATCAGTGTTTACCAAACTTTTTTTTTGTGTGTGTACCACTGTAAGAGATGAGAATCTCTCACGTACCACCTAATGGTTGGGAGATATAGTAACTATAACCCCATCCCCACCACCACTAAGTAGCAGACCAAAAGATGGATTGTAAATGTGTTTGTTAGGTTAGACTGTTAGAATTAAGGTTCAAATAATGAAGTGTTTGAAATGTTTATAATTTTTTACAATAAGTATTCAATTCAAACATTCAGAAATGACACTGTACAAATAATATTAATAAATTAACTCATAATAATTAAACATAAAAACCAAAGTACAACTAACAACTTCAATGTGAGTTTGAAGCTTAGAAGCCAACTTAGGAATGTCTGGTTTAAGATTGCTGAGTCTCAAACGAAGATCATTTTCCACGGTAAGGATTCCGGTATTTATTCTTGAGATAAACAAGTGAAGAAAATGCAGTCTCACACAAATACGAAGTAGTGAAAGGCAGTAAAAATTTTACTGCTTTGTCAGCTATGTTAGCACGGTCTGCACGCCTCACAACCCTAAAGATCACAAGAGCCATTTTTGAAAAAGTTTGCCTTTTTATATTTTTCGTAACGTCATTGCGTACCACTGCAGCAGTACAAGTGAGCGTACCAAAGTTTGGGAAACGCTGATCTAGATGAATTAGGCTTGACAATGCAACGAATTGAACACCGGGAAGAGAAGATAATCCTGAGAAATAACGACATGAGACTTAGTCTAAAAACTTCTACACACAAACAATACGCCATAACGGACGAAGAAAGGGCCGCCAGGTCAAACAGAATAAAATAGTTCTGGGAGAAGAGGAAGAAGAAGAAGAAGCATAAGCCAAATTTGTAACTAATATTCTTAAGACTTGACTGTTCATAGATTGAATACAGTGCTCCAATGTGGGCGTAAAATAAACGAAAAGAAACATGGGAGATGAGAGGGAAACGGTGAATATTATCAAAAAAGCAAGAACCAAATGTTGAAAAATGGATGACGTATAACGATTTGAATTTTGGGATTTTAAACATTTCTTCTAATAGCAAAATGCGTGAGTTTCTTTGGAAATGTGTATTATTGTTGTACAAGATTTATGACAGGCACAGTTATAATATTAACATAGTTATTGATTTAACTCCAGTCCATACGTTGTACAGTGCTTGCAGAAAGTTCAGTGACAGGTCTAAATTTCGTTTGATGCACATTTGACCCTACAGTACCAGCATTTCAGTCCTTGTTTTACATGATGATATTAGACATGTATACGAGGGGTCAGGTACAGCTTATGACCTTCAAAAGATCCATTAAAAAAATATTCTCCTGTCCTTTAGGAACATTTTGGTGCAAGAAATATGTCATTATGCGCCGTAGGTTTTCAGTTATGATTTAATAGGCATAGCCCTGGACCCAATGCCCGTCCTGGTTAATTGTATGTAAGATTTATGCATAAATGTTTAACGCTCATTTTCTCAGAGTTGTGTTTTTGACACCCGTTTTAATGATAACCTAAAAACTAATTGACATACACCAATGAAACGTTTTGTGTGTATTTCTGCTTATTATATCGACAAAATTATATAAATTCATGTCTCTAAGATAGTTTCTTAAAAAAAAAAAAAAGCAAAACAATTGTAGAATTTTGACATTTTCTTTTCAATACAAAGGTAAAAATAATTTTTCTTAAGATATGTTGCTGAAAGTACTTGCATTTGTAGAGGAATATCTTTGCAATAAAATATAATTAACCTAAACCGCAGCAGCCTTGTATGATCAACAACCACCATTTTGAATTTTGAAAAAAAAAAGAAGACATGAATGTACTGTAATGCTGTTGTTCATATTGAATAATGCCAGTGTTTCATGTGCACAAAATTTGATTGCTGTAACTGTTGTGGTTTTGAAGGGGAGGAAAAAGAAAATTGTTAAAATGTTACCATGGTAACCTGTACCTGACCCCTTAAAATTTCGCTGCCCTAGCATAATACTTTTGAAGATGGAATGTCTTACCTTTTTAAACAGAGCTAACAAGCCCCTATTTTCCTACTAAAATGTATTTTTTTCTCAAACACTGCTAGTCTGCTAGCTATTCTGACTGCGCAGTTGTTTTTCTCCATGTCTTGTTTGTGATGGATCCGCTGTGGGCGCATTCTCGAAGTGTTGCCAATCGGAAGTTATCGCGAAACGAAATTGACCAATTTTGCCGCCAAAATTACCGGGGAAAACGTTTCTTTGAGAGACGACCAAATCAGTAGTATCCCCCCCCCCCCAGATTGTATTTTGATTTTTATGATTGATATGTTGTAGTAAAACAGCAGTAAAAAAAGCATAGCTGTAGAACTAGCAGTTTTTGAGAAAAGAAAAAAACATTTTAGTAGGAAATAAGTGATCCTCTTTAAAAACGTAAAACATTCCATCTCCAAAAGTATTAGAGCTCGAGCTGCGAAATTTTGAATGAAAACCCCTGATATAGTTGTGTAATAACAACATGTAAAACAATGCTTGCCACGGTAGGTGAGTGGTTATCGTGTCGGACTTCCAACGCCAAGCTTACAGGTTCGCTCCTGGCCGTGGTAAGTGATTTTTGAAAGGCGGCAAAAATCACGACATGCATGTCATACGGTGTTGGCATGTTAAAAAAAACCATTTGAACTCAGCAGGCCGTGTTCATAATGGTAAAATTAATCTCGGGATTTTCTTCCAACACAAAAAAGTTCCTCATTTCTCTACTAGAAAGCGCTATAGTGTCAAGGAGATTAGATATCTAACCTCTTTGGCTTTCATAGCGTTCCAAGGAACAACAAAAATTCGACATGCAAGCTGCCGTCTGGGTGTCAAATAACAAAGCTTGCACCCGGCACCCGAGGCCATACGATATTTTTATTATTATTATTTATGTAAAACAATAATTGAAATGCTGTTACTTTAGGGACAAATGTGCATCACACGAAATTTATAACTGTCCCTAAAATTTCTATAAGCACTGTATGTTCCCCCTTAAATACTTAAAAAAGTGTAAATGTGTTAAACTAGTTGGGCGCTATGCTGCTGCTAGCGCCAGTGTCTTTCTCGCCACGCGGTGCATCCTAGGCCCCGTTCCATGGGGATGGTCCTCAATGTACGGTAGTTACACTCATTAGCACAGTCACGACAGAAACACAGGTTATCAGACATACTGGATGCCCCAAACCCCTAAAACTAAAAAGCCACAAGAATGCATCTAAACTAGGCGAGAAACTCCTCTTGATGTAAGTCACCACAGGGGGTTTAACAACATGAAATGATTAACAATGATGGATGCTGTTTGTAGCCGCGAGTGTTAGACCCGGCTCAAGGTCTCCTGGTGGCGAACTGGAGCACTCTGACAGCCTTCACCCAGACCAGTGTGGGACAACCAGGTCAATGTCACTCACTCTTGGAGCGATAGCGAAATTTTCAAATCTCCATCACTCCCACCCTCCCTTTCACTGGCATATATCTTATGGTGTAGCGGTTAGCATAGAATAGAGAAATAGTTAAATAAATAAAAAAATAAAGAGGGAGAGAAATAAATAATCAAATACAGAGGGAGAGGAATAAATAATGAGAGAGAGAGAGAGAAAAAAATAAAATAAAGAGAGAGTCAAACAAATATATAGAGATAAATAAATAAAGAGAGAAAGAGAATTAAATAAATAAATAAATAAAACATAAATAAATAAAGAGAGAGAAATAAATACAGAGAGAGAGAGAGAAATAAATATATAAATAAAGAGAGAGAAATAAATAAATAAAGAGAGAGAAGTAAATATATATAGAGAGAGAATTAAATAAATAAAGAGAGAGAAATAAATAAAGAGAGAGAGAGAAATAAATAAATAAATAAATAAATAAAGAGAGAGTCAATTAAATAGAGAGAGAGAGAAATAAATAAAGAGAGAGAGAATTAAATAAATAAAGAGAGAGAAATAAATATATATAGAGAGAGAATTAAATAAATAAAGAGAGAGAAATAAATAAAGAGAGAGAGAGAGAAATAAATAAATAAACAAATAAATAAATAAATAAATAAATAGAGAGTCAATTAAATAGAGAGAGAAATAAATAAAGAGAGAGAGAATTAAATAAATAAAGAGAGAGAAATAAATAAATAGAGAGAGAGAATTAAATAAATAAAGAGAGAGAAATAAATAAAGAGAGAGATAAATAAATAGAGTGAGAGAGAATTAAATAAATAAATAAATAAATAAAGAGAGAGAAATAAATAAAGAGAGAGAAATAAATAAAGAGAGAGAGAATTAAATAAATAAAGAGAGAGAAATAAATAAATAAAGAGACAGAAATAAATAAATAAATAAATAAATAAATAAATAAATAAATAAATAAAGAGACAGAAATAAATAAATAGAGAGAAATGAATAAAGAGAGAGAAATAAATAAAGAGAGAGAGAGAGAAATAAATAAATAAAGAGTCAGAAATAAATAAATAGAGAGAAATAAATAAATAAATAAATAGAGATAAATAAATAAATACATAAATAGATAAATAAATAAATAAATACATAAAGATAGAGAAGGATAGTACAGTAGGACCAAGGATTCTACCAGATGGAAGACGATGGTATAAACCAAATCGTGAGCTCTACCAGCATCAAGAAAATCTCATAGATGCTATCAGATGGAGGCGACTGACTTTCTACGGACACCTGTCCAGAATGGACTCTAAGAGGTTATCCAATAGGATCTTCAAGGTTGCTAACAAGGGCAGAGCCACTGGATTCTTGTGGATGAAGCAAGTGGAGAAGAATCTTGCGAAATTCCATATTAATCAAAATGACATAGATGACCGGAGTAACTACCATATAACTGTCAACATTACACCCTTCGTAACGTCCCTCACAGAAGCTACCCACAGACCAAAGGACGAGACCAGGAAATGGTCTGAGGAGCGCAAGATTGAATTTAGCAGGAAAATGAAGTACTACTGGGACATAAGAAAACCTCAAAGCACCTACAAGAAAGCAGCTTCCAAACCCACCA
The DNA here is from genome assembly GCA_946902985.2 of Meconema thalassinum. Lineage (NCBI taxonomy): Eukaryota > Metazoa > Arthropoda > Insecta > Orthoptera > Tettigoniidae > Meconema > Meconema thalassinum. The sequence continues at coordinate 158,406,547 of OX336398.1, read as the reverse complement.
CTCAGAAATCAATGGTGGCAAACAACGACGATGACAGCAGGAAACATACAGCTAGAACACAAGCATCGTGGTCCATAGATGTCCCTAACGAACTGAAAAAGAGAGAGAGAAATAAATAAATAAATAAATAAAGAAAGAAAGAAAGAAAGGGAGAGAAATAAAAAAATTAAAATAAATAAATAAATCAGGAGATGGAGATTACCTGTGAAGACATTAAAGAACGCAACCCCCAGGGTTTTCAAGGAAAACCCAAGTTGAAGACGGGAAAGATATGGATGGAAGAAATGAAAGAGCAACACCGGCTCACCGGAGCACTGGGCAAAGATCAAAGCCCAGAGAAGACAGTTGAAATGGCGTGGTCCCTAATAGGCCGATACGATTAAAGAAGAAGAAATATATATAAAAAGGCTGTGTAGCCGTGGTGTAAAAGAAGTAGTGTAATCACTGTTCGTGAAGAAGGGTACACGTTGGAGGAGATTACCGGAAAGATTGGTAAAGGTGCTACAGTGTCTGGAGTTCCTAGAATCAATGGGAACCCAAGTACAGTGCAGATTGTCACTGAGGGACCGTAGGAAATCTTCTATCTAGGAAGTTCTGCGACATGCAAGAACTGTTAAAAAAAGATTATATAAAAAAAAATGTTACCAGGATTATGACCACCAGTGAACAACAGATATCAGGGGCGGTGTGACATTAGGGACTGAAAAGGGTCCCGCCCACCCAGGACCGTTAGGCCACATTGCACACAATTTGTTTAATTAATGTATTTAAAAATTACTTTAAATTACACATCTTCTAAGTATGTAGGTTGTGCAATAAGGCCTGACGGCCCTGGGTGGGCGGAGCCCTTTTAGTCCCTAATGACTAGGGCCAGGATTTTAATAAAATGCATATGCGCATGTGCAAATGCATATTTTGAACGTTAGTGCATATATGGATATATTTTTCTCTCGTGTGTGATAGATTAATCCAAGATTTCTGAACGAAATGAAACACCAAGTGAAATATGTATAGTTACAAGTATTGGCGATTGTCATACTGCGTGTATTCGTGAAGCAAAGTGTGCATTTGAATCTGAAACTGTATATCAAGATAGGCTATCAGTTTCATCCATGTGAATTATTCGTCACTTTCGAAGGCAATTAAGGGCCTAGAAATACGCGGTGCACCCCTACACGAATCCCTTCAGTTAATTCAAAACACCACTAGTTCTTTAAATGGTGTCCCTGGTGAAACTGGAGAAAAAACCGAAAAGAAACTCAGTGCGGTGTTGGACTCAAACCCAGAACTGAAGAAGATTCAATCCATAAGCAACTATGTAAGTGGAATCAGGCAGTCTTTACCAGAAGACTGCTCAGAGCAGTCAGTGCCAGTGTACAAGTATTGCCCAGTTAGTCCGTCGACGTAGAACGATCATTTTCAGCATATAAATTAATTCTGTCCGACAACAGAAAGTCACTGACCCCTGAAAACATTGAAAAACTATTGATAACCTACTGTCAAGCAATTTTTTGCAAGGAATGAAACATTTGTATCAATGTAAAGCTGAGTTAAAATTAAATAATACGTTTGATAAGTGTATGTTGTTCTATTTTTAGTGAATATTTTCGTGCATATTTTCAACATTTTTAGTGCATATGTACAAGCATATTTTTGTAGATTTTAGTGCATATGAATCCGGGCCCTACTAATGACACATCACCCCTGATATCTGTTGTACACTGGTGGCCATAATCCTGGGAACATTCCTTTTTTGGGATAATCTTCAGCGGACCAAAAACGTGGAAATCACTAGGGGGCGAGGTCCGGTCTGATAGTGGGTGGTCCAGACTCTCCCAGTGAAATGACCGGAGCTTGTTGGCGGTTCTGGTTGACACATGTGGTCTCACATTGTCATGGTCCACTGACGAAGTTCCTGGCAGAACAGAGATTCACGTGCAACGATGACGCAAAGACAGCCGTCCAACTATGGTTCAACAGTCAGCCGGCTGAATTCTACCACAGCGGTATCTCAAATTTAGTGCTGCAATGGGAAAAAAATGTCTGAATAACTCTGGAGACTGTGTGGAAATATAGTGTAAGACACTTAGAACAGTACGTATATTTGTAATTACCTGTATGTATTTTTTGTGGCTAAAAACAAATAGGGGCAAATACTTTTCGATCCTCTCTCGTATCATCTCACCCACTCTAAAAGTTTAGTCAGTAGCCGCTCCTAACAGATACCATAATAACGCAAGTTATGAGACAAATTGTACACGTACAACGACAAATAGTTCCGTGAAGAACTATACAGCCTATTTTCAAATATCCTACGTATGTTAACTGCCTCTATCCACATACAAAATTTCAGGTTGATTGCTGTAAAGATTGGTAAACATTGAGAACCGTCTAAATATTTCGGATGGTCACCATGTTGGATTTTTATATATGTAGGTCTTAGAGTTATGTAGTATCAGATGACGATTATTTCGTAGGTTCATTATTCAAACTTCAATTGCATGATTAGGACACAAGGAACAATAAAAACGAGATTTTAAAATTTCGCACAGCTGCCATCTTGTGGTTATAAAAGCAATTGAAATAAATTAGATCCCAGTGGATTAAAATTTGTATAAACATTTACCGTACCAAGTTTCACTGCGCTCGGATGGTTAAATCGCGAGAAAAGTCTATTAAAATGTTTCAACTTCGCTTGGCCGCCATGTTCGTTTTGTACATTACAGGTTTTTGAAAGTTGCATGGATGAACTTATAGTAGTGCCCTTTATCTCCATACAAAACGTTAGGGTGATACCGGTAATAGTTTCGGAGATATAGTTTGCCGGTGATATATTTCGCACAGCCGCCATGTTGGATTGGTGAGACGTGATAAAATTTGAAGGGCATGGTCGTGGTCGGCCAAAATAGTGCTATGACCTCACTGAGTTTCATTGAAATCGAGCAAACGTTTAGATTTTATTAGGGACACACACACACGGAAAAACTAATAAGCCTCTCTCTCTCTGTGGTTAACAGCCGTGAGGCTGGTTGGCAGCAGCTCGCCATTCCTCTTCAGTTCACAGTATGAGCCACAACCCATATCTTCCAGTATTTGACTCATGTACTCCAGTCCGGGTCTTCCTCTATAATTCTTGCCATCTACTGTTCCCTCGATTATAAGCTTAATCAGTCCATTGTGACGCAGTATGTGGCCCACGAGGTGATTCCTTCTTCTTTTTAAATATTTAAGGAAGCATCTTCTCTCTCCCACTCTTCTAAAGACTTCCTCATTTGTGACCATTTCTTTCCAACTGATTTTCATAATCTTTTCCTCTCTCTCTCTCTCCTATTGTCCAAGATTCACTGCCATATAGCACGACGCTCTATACATAGGTCTTCAACATTTGTGTCCTCACATCGAGACTTATGTTCCTTGCAGTAAATAGGTTCTTCTTTTTATAGAAAGCGTTCTTGGCTTGGGCAATCCTACTTAATATCTCTCTGCTGCTTCTTCCATCATTCGTTATTTTACTTCCACGATAATTAAACTCATTCACTTCTTGTATCTTTTCATTTCTTAACTCTATTGATGTCTGGTTTTCGCCATTTCTACTGCAGATCAAAATTTTTGTTTTATTTGTATTTATTCTCATATTAAATTCTTCCTCCATTATTTTGCCCATCTTGCTCAGGATCTTTTGTAAGTCATCTTCACTTTCTGCAATTAGCGCTATGTTATCAGCAAACCTTATCATGTCAACTTTATCTCCATGAATATTCACTCCTGTGGCAAATTCTTCTCTTACTTGGTCGATCGCCTTTTGTACATATATATTGAATAGGTATGGGGAAAGGGAACAACCCTGCCGTACACCCTTTCTGATGTGTGCTGTTTCTTCCTTGCTACCACAACAAACTATTCCAATTTCTTGCTTATAGATATTGTAGATGAGTCTATTTTGTCATAAATAAAAATAGGCTAAGAAATGAAAAAGAACAGAAAGGAAGGAAGGAAGCTTGTAGTTTAACGTGACCGTTAATCTTGAGATCATGAGCCACGGGACCTCCTTTTTACGTGGAATCCGAACCACAGGACATGGCATTTCACATCGAAAATCTCACATGCATTGACCGGGAATCGAACCCGGACCGCCTTGGTGAGAGGCATATAGCTAGACCGCTGAGCCACCACGCCCCGAAAAAGAACAGAAAATGTACCTGTAACGACATAAATATTTTTTCTGTATTGACGTAGGCCTATAGCAAGTTAGTGACTTTTGAATGCCGTCTAGTGATTTTCAGCATATATTGATTGGTAACACTGACGATGAGTATTATTTCTGTAGGCGGGGCAGGTGTAAAGGAAATGGGTGATAATGTACCCAAGGGACGGACCTCATAACGTTATACCGAGGTGTGAATTGCCTACGAGAGCAGGGAAGGGATCGAACTCCATCCCTCGGGCCTGAACCGTAAAGTCGATAAGCCGATATTGCTGGCACGTATTACGACTGTTGATTCCGCACCGGGGATTACAAGAGGGAGAGACTGTGTTTGCACTTGTAGAGAAATCGATTCTAAAGAGCTCATATGTAGCCGTCTGGAGCAGTTATATCCCACCCAGAGTACCGGCTGGCTTTAAGGAGTGGCATGACGTCTACAGATGTGAGGAGAAATACGGTTGGTTGGTCGGATTGTTTCTCAGTTTAGGGGCTGCGACAACGCGGTCATGTAGCCCCGTGTACTTTGGGTGAGTGTAGAAACTGTCTGATAACCGGTGTTAATTGTGATGGCTGTATTAGGGTGTGTTATCTGTTTTTAATTCAAGTAAGGACTGCAGAAATTTAATTTTCAAGTAGTTCCTACTCTTGCTACTAAATGCCACCGTCAACGACAACTAGTACTGAACTTGGTTACTAGATGCCACCCTCCTGGCGACGAACGTTGGAACTTAAGAGCGTTAATCAAATATAACCTATAATTTAGCTTCACATAAGTGTAAGAATGTTCTCTTACATGCCATAAATCTATGACATAGGACCGCCGGCTTTACTCCCCCCCCCCCCTCCCCCCCCCGAAGGAAGGCATACTGAGGGATTTTTAACGCTCTTAAAAAGTCCGACGACTTCGGCCGGGTTTGAACCCGCGACCTTGGGCATTGAAGTTCAGCATTCTACCAACTACGCCATCGAAGCCGCCGGAGAAATACAGTATAATTCGTTCTATCAGATGGAGAATATATCGGAAAGTACTGATTGTTAAAGAAACCGGCAAGGCAATTTCTCGTCTCTCAAATTACGAGGGAAGTTCCGAAAGTAAGTTTAGACATTTTATTGCATGAGCAGATTTACACCAGGTGACACAAACACTCACCATAAGAAATCCACACCCGTGGCTGATTCAACGCCAGAAAGAGCGTCAGGGGAGGAGGAATGACGCATGTGCAGAGCGTCGATAAAGAGAGAGGAGCAGCAGACTGGCGTGGACGACGGATAAAGCGTCAGGGGAAGGGGAATGACGCATGCGCAGACCACCGGCAAAGAGACAGGAGCAGCAGACTGGCGTGGACGACGGAAAAGAGCGTCAGGGGGAGGGCAATGACGCATGTGCAGAGCGTCGATAAAGAGAGAGGAGCAGCAGACTGGCGTGGACGACGGAAAAGAGCGTCAGGGGAAGGGGAATGACACATGCGCAGAGCGTCGATAAAGAGAGAGGAGCAGCAGACTGGCGTGAACGACGGAAAAGAGCGTCAGGGGAAGGGGAATGACGCATGCGCAGAGCACCGGCAAAGAGAGAGGAGCAGCAGACCAGCGTGAAGGACAGAAGGAGCGCCAGGGGAAGGGGAATGACACATGCGCAGAGTGCCGACAGAGAGAGAGGAACAGCAGACCGGCGTGAACAACGGAAGGAGCGTCAGGGGTGGGGCAATAACGTATGCGCAGAGCGCCGGCAAAGAGAGAGGAGCAGCAGACCAGCGTGAACGAAGGAAGGAGCGTGAGGGGAGGGGGAATGGCGCATGCGCAGAGCGCCGACAAAGAGAGGGGAGCAGCAGACCAGCGTGAACGACGGAAGGATCGTCAGCGGAGGGGGAATGACGCATACGCAGAGCGCCGACAAAGAGAGAGAAGCAGCAGACCGGCGTGAACGACGGAAGGAGCGTCAGGAGAGGGGGAATGACTCATGCGCAGAGTTCAGACGAAGAGATAGGAGCAGCAGACCGGCGTGCACGATATATTTCGAGTACAACTCACGATGGCAGGCAGACGTGAACTGACAACGTGGTCGCCAATGGAAGCGCGTGCTGTTATCCGGTGTTGAATGGGCACGTGGGACTAGTGTGTTAGTCATACATGGCATCATGGTGTTGCATGTTCAGTGAAGGACGGCAGAGTGTGGAGGATGGAGATCGAAGTGGGCGTCCTTTCACATCCACAAATGTAAACAACATTGCTCGAGTACAGGACATGGTGTTTGCAGACAGGCACATAACGGTGTCAGATGTGGGCTCCACACTGTGTATTGGTTGTGCCCGGGTCCATCATATGCTCCATGCACTCGAGACGTCACTTTCACACCTATACCCTTTAGTAACATGTATTAGAAACGTTTGCGTTTTCCTCACTTTTGCTTGTTGCTAAAAATAAAAATGAATAATAGTTACAATTGACATCACTCTGCGTCTTTACAAAATATTCGCGTCCTAAGATCTGTCACATTGACATTATTCATTTGGTATTGAAAGCTCCTGCAGGAGCCTAGTTAGGCTCACCTCAAGACGAAGTTGTGACGTCACATCATGAGACTCGCCATGAAATATGGATATTTTCCTTAGTCGTCGCAAAGGATCTTTTCGGTACCTTTATACAGTGAGGGTCCCTTCAGTAGACCGGAGCATCGCACAGGCCATGAGGCGGTCAGGTCGCAATGATTCACCACCAGATTTATAGCATGTAAAGCCCGACCCAGGAATGTCAGCCGCGACGCAGTTACGCACTTCAATTCGTTCACACCTCCTCTGGCACACGTGACACGTCCTGACTCCCCGAGTCCCGATGTAGCTGCATCGTTCATTCTCTGCTTGGACTTGGCCGTGATAACATAATGCTACGCGATGTAGACGAGAGCTTCGCTCACCCGCTCGTCATTGTGCATCGACTTGGCAACATTACATTGGCTCCCCAACTCATCAGCGGCTAGTATCGAAGCAGTTTGCTCTTTATTTATAAAATAACATAAAAAGTAAACTACTGGGCGTAGAATTGTGATTCAAGTTTATATATACTCAGTAAAATGCTGCCTTTCATCCTACTTTTATGTAGAAACCGCATCCGGTCACACTTGATCCCTCGGTGCGGGTGATATTTCGTTTCGGTGACGCGAGACGCGAGCCGTCTGCCTCCCACTGTTCTGAAGCCACGCCTGTCCGGTCATGTCGCGGCAGAAATCGCTGGGTCGGGCTATACCGAAATTAACAGCGAGTTGGGAAGCCCCTGATGCTGTCATTTTATCTATTTTATTACATACGCAGCTGTCATGATACCTAAATTGAGATAGTTAAGTCTTGCTGTGAAGTACTGTAGTCTAGTTAGTTAGTTAGTTATTATTGTTTTAAGGGACGGAACTACGAGGTCATCTGCCTCTCTTAAATAAGATTAGAAAATACAAATTTGGAATTGAATTTAAAATTTTGAGGTGGACACCTAAATTTAAAAAGTCAAAAAATGAATAAAGCAAAAAACAAAACAAAACAAAATAAAATTATAAAAATATTCAGTAGAACTTGGATAATTCGAACCTCAAGGGTCCAGTAAAAAAATTCGAATTATCCAAAAATTCGAATTAAGAAAGTTCTTTGAAAAGGGTAGAGAAAATATATTGCATTACGTTTACATAATGATTTAAGTTCTACGGAGCTTATTACCAGACAACGGTACTGTATACTGACTGTATCGAGATTAATCTCTAAAGTTTCAAATTATAAAATAAAACCAAAATGTACTATTCACCTATTTAACGACAGTAGTTATCCAGCAATCTAGTTAAGTCTTAGAGAAATCTACAGTTTTTCAAAAAAGTTAGTGATTTTTACCTATTTCCTACAATAAGTCTCTCGGCCATCAAAAAAGGATCTAACAAATTTAAGGAACGGAAAACAGAATCTCTTACGTCATTTCTTCTTACAAAAAAAAAAACGCCTATGTTCTGTGATGTGGTTTGTCGTTTTTCGGGAATTCCTGACGCAACTGTTTGGCTTCCGATCGGCATTTTACACTAAAAACTTCGAATTATCCAAAATATAACTTGAATTAACCACGATCTTTTAGCATTGATTCTATATAAAATGCTAGGGACCAAGAGAAAAATTCGAATTAAAGAAGATTTCGAATTATGGAAGTTCGAATTAGCCACGTTCTACTGTACAAAAATTACGGGGGGAAAATTATCATTAAAGACGAACAAGTCGTTGAGTCAATTTATACTGGAAATTTTAGATTGCTGGCCCTAACCCACTCTCACTTATAAAGCGGATAACGCGATCAGCAGCCACCGCGTCATCAGCTAATATAAGTTTGAGTGTCATCTGCAAACCAAGCTTTCCTCGTAAGTCAGCAAGATCCACACACTCGGTAAAAATGTGGGCCATGGTGAAAACGGCTCCACTGGTACAAAGTGGGGGTGTTCCCTTCTCATCAGATACGAGTGGGTGGATCTTGTATGACCTATCCTTCCGTGACCGGAATGAGCTCCACCACACGCGAGTAGTTCCCTTGATCGCTCTCAGTTTACTGGGCAATGGGTCAGCTAGCCACTGACTCTCCCAAAATGTCAGAACTTGTAGGCGTAACTGAGAGCGAATATCTCTAGCGGGTACCTCCATTGGTCGAGGTGGTAGTGCAGCTAACTAATTTCCCGCAATTACCATGTGGTTTGGAAGCTACAGAAAGGTGATTCGAGTGTCAGCGTGGCATAGCCCGGCTAGTAGGTCGTGGATTCGCTGCACTAGGGGGTGTTGCGGGAAACATGTAGCAATTGACTGCAACGAACTCAAAGAGTCGGTACACACGAGAGAGTGGATTCGTGCATCCTGTAGTGAAAACTGCAGAGCTTCTCTTATCACGTGAACATGGTTAGGTATAGAACAAAACATCGACACTTCTCTTCTCAAGAAGAAATCTTACAGTAAATTTGTGCGTAAGTTTCAGCACCGTGAGATTTTTACTTGAGGGTGAATCTCAAACAAAAGGTAAGCTATACTGAAACAATCCGCGCACTCTGGAGGCTCTCGAGAACAAAATAACTGCACTGATACCAAATATCAGTGAGGATGAATTATAGCAAGTGTACAAAAACTTTCTACGTTGGTGCAATGTGTGTTCAGAAAAAGAAGAGTAGCCTATTTCCAGCATCTACTCTGAAATTCATGTAGGCTAAGTAATGATGATTATTAAATATGTTCTTCTTCTTATTATCCTTCTTCATTTCCCCTTTTCCAGTTGATACTGGGTGGGGGCAAATATGGTTCCTCTCCACTTTGCTCTGTCGTTCCACTGTTCCTCCTCCGACACAGTGTTCCAATCCAGGTTCCGTTTTCTAATACTATTCTTGGTCTTCCTCGTCCTCTCTTCCCTGCCATCCGTCATTCCAGTGCTCGTCTTGTTAGCCTTACTTCATTCATCCGTTTGACATGTCCAAACCACCTCAATCTGTTTTGCTCCAGTTTGTCATTTAGTTTCTGTGCTCCCAGTTCTTTCCGTATACTGTATCATCATTTCTCACTCTGTCCCTCCTCGTTATCTGGGCCATACTTCTCAAGAATCTCATCTCAGCTGCTTGTACTCAGCTCTCATCCCTCTTAGTCATTGTCCAAGTTTCTGCTGCATATATCATTATAGGAACATAATATGCTTTGAACATAACTTCTTTAGCCTTAATTAGTATATCCTTTTTCCATACTAGTCCCCGTACCTGTTGGTAGAAAACACTCCCGAGTTGTATTCTTCTGCTTATTTCCAAATCTAGTCTTCCACTTCCCAAGTATTTGAAGTTTTTCACCACTTCCAATTCTTTATCTCCTACTTTGATTACTCCTTTTCCTGCTTTCTTATCTCTACTCATCACCACAGTTTTACTCTTCTCCACATTTATCTTCAATCCCCATTGCTCAATCTTTTCATTTATTACGTCTAACTGTTCTTGTACCTAGTTGGGCACTACGCTGCTGCTAGCGCCAGTGCCTTGCTCAACGCACTGCAATACACAGTGCACCTTCCGTCACACGGCCTCTGCAAGGTTCCGTTATATACTATATACTGTACATTCCCGTCCTATGATCTGTAACGTTCACATTATTCAGTTCGTATTAAAAGCTCCTGCAGGAGCCTGGTTAGTCTCACCTCAAGAAGAGTTTGTGATGTCACAGCATGAGACTTGCTATGAAATACGGATATTTTCCTTCAAAACAGATTAGCAACTGTCGTGGCAAAGGTATTTTTGATACCTTTATAGAGGGAGCGGGGATTGATGTCGAGGGAATTTTAGCTCCCTTAGAGAAGAGAGACTGCAACGTGCTCCAAAATAGAACATAGAGAAATGTTGGCTATCCTAGTGGATTCCAGACAAGGTGTACCTAAAAACTGCTGCTAAGCCAATTAGGAACACCCGTGTGAATCCCCACAACATACACGGCAGAACGTTTGTGATATTTGCTGGTATCAATGGACGATTTTGCTTTCATTGCCGAGCCACGATTCTGTCTACAAAGCAAATTCTGGCATCGGATTTTAATAAGATCTCTGCTGAGAGAGAGTGGATAGGATAGTCACTAATTCACTTGTTAACCGCGTCACATCTAATTTTCGATCGCTGTCACACAGACCTGCTGTCCTCATCCATATTCATTACCTCATCAGGGCTGTCCATTCTGGTTAAAACACAGCGCTAGTGTCTACAGCAGTACACAAGGGACAGGGCTGTCCATTCTGGTTAAAACACAGCGCTAGTGTCTACAGCAGTACACAATCACCAAGTAAATGAAAGCTGAACTCAACACTTATTCTTATATTCTTATGTCGTATTACATTCTTTCCAATTCTCACTCTCTTATTTACTCTCTATTTAGACATCTAACTTTCTTCATCCATTCATAATACACTGCCTAACTAATCTTGCTCATAAGACAGTAATGATGCCGTTAAAAAGTTTAAAAAGTGCACTAATTTTTTTCAAAAATGACTAATAAATGACCTGAAAATTCGAAAAATGCACAATAAAATGGAGAAAATGATCTTATAATAATAAACGCAACAATATTTCAAAAATGGCATCTTAAACTCAAACTGAAAAGTCAATCAAAATAGATTTCTAGCACTTAACAAAAGGTTTATGTCCACTTTAGTCTGAGTTGCACTGCACTACGCATGTCATTCTGATGTTGTCAAATGTAAATGATCTGCGATTATCAACCAGCAAGTATTTATCTCTCGAAAAGCTGCGTTCAACAGCAACTGATGTGATCGGAGCGTACTTGAAGTGAGGAAGGTCGTTTGCTGCTAAATCCTCCTCAATCCCATCCATGCAGTAGTTTTCACCAGAAAGAATGTCTGAGATTTTGCATAATGTTCGCATCTGTATATCTACGGTACCGTTCTTCTGCATCCAAGATATATATATTATTCTACTAATAGCAATACCGAAATATTTTATTTCAATATTTTGAATTATCTTGTATCAGCTACCAGCTTCTTCTTAACTCCGAGAGACGTAACTCCCTCATATAAAGCTCTGACACGACGAAATTGAAAAAAAAATGACCTTAAAAGGCCGATTTCTCTATAATATGACCAAAAATTAACCAAAATTAAAAAAGGTCTTAAAATGGAAAATTAGCAACAAAAAAAAGATGCAAAATAAAATTTACATATTTGAAGACGGGGTGGCCCGTCCGGAGTTTCTATGTACTAATCATCATCATCATCATCAACATCATCATCATCATCTTGCACAGTTTCCAGCCACTGGTCGGGTCTGTTTGGAACACAAGCCTCTCCAACGTCTTCTGTCTTCCCACCATCTCTCAGCTTCCACCCATGTCCAGTCTTCTCCTCTCTTCCTCACGCTTTCTTCCACCCCCTTCAGCCACCTGTCTCTCGGTCTCTTTCCTTCCCAGTTCGTCTCGAGTATCCTCCAGGGTATCCTCTTCTCCTCCATTCGTTTTACATGTCCATACCATCTAAGTCTAGATTTCTCTATACCATCCTGTAATGGTTCCTCCTTCATTAATTCTCTGGTCCTCTCATTTCTTATTCTGTCCATCTTTGTAGCTCCAATACTGCTTCTCAAGAACTTCATCTCACTGGCCTGTATTTTGCTCTCCTCCCTTCCTTTCATAACCCAGGTCTCCGAGGCATGTAGCCCCGTGTACTTTGGGTGTGTGTAGAATCTGTCTGATGACCGGTGTTAATTGTGATGACTGTGTTAGTGTGTGTTATCTGTTTTTTTTTTAAATTTAAGTACTGAAACTTAGAATTTTTCAAATAGTTCCTACTTTTGCCGCCAAGCGCCACCGTCAACGACTACTAGGCCAAGTTCAGAACTTAGCTACTAGACGCCACCGCAGTCGGCTCTTGGCAACGAACGTAGAAACCTAAGAGCGTTGTTTACATTCTTAACCTATTCAATTTAGCTTCACACAGGTGCAATTAGTGGAAGGTTCTTTAACATGCCATAAATCTATGACATGGGACCGCCGGCTTTACTTCCCCTCCGAAGGAAGGCATACTGAGGGATTTTTAACGCTCTTAAAAATCCGACGGCTTCACAGGAGAATGAAGATCAGATGGGTAGATAGGGTTACAAACGAAGAGGTATTACGACTAGTGGGAGATGAGAGATGTTTCTGGCGACTGCTAATGAAGAGAAGAGATAGGTTGGTAGGACACTTACTAAGACACCCAGGAATAGCAAGCTTAGTTATGGAAGGAAGGGTCGAGGGCAAGAACTGTAGGGGTAGACCAAGGTTAGAATATGTTAAACAGATTGCCTCAGATGTAGGGTGTGGTAGCTATGTAGAGATGAAACGATTAGCTCAGGACAGGGAGGCATGGAAAGCTGCATCAAACCAGTCAAAAGACTGAAGACTTAAACAACAACATAACTAGCCACCCACTGTTTCACTTGTCCTTACTCAGAGGGACAAAACTCAGTCAACATTGTCTTGCGATTCACACAAAGCCTAAGGGAACGAATCTCTCCTCAAATATCCAATTGTGTTGCTTTAATACTTCGTACTTTATCTAATAAATTAAAAATATTTTTGTGATGTCAGCGGATTCGGATAACAAACTTGCGGATGCGGATGAGAGTCGTGAGGATGCGGGCTGGATGCGGATAATGTTTTGTTTATCCACACAGGTCTCTAACTAGTAGAGTCAGTGCCGGGATTCAAACTTAGTGCAACGCGATTTAACACACACGGCTATCAAGTAGTGATCTTGGGAGTCTCCTATCACCGGATCAGCTGTATCTATATGGGTGGGCAGGTCAGTATGTCAATGTCTGCTTATCAGCTGTTGCCATCTTGCGTCTGGCTCGCCAAGGTAAATGCGTGGACAGAGTTGATCCACCGTAAACATTACTCACACAACTTAATTTAGGTTACAGCACTCTGTAATCTATGGAACAGCCGCACCTCAACTGTCAAATACTCTGCCACACCCACTGACACCAACACTGGCAGGGGAGAAGGCATTTTCTGTAGGCTCTCCAGTTAATTCAACAATAAATACGAAGGACGTACTATAATATTGTTTTACATTTTATTATTTTCTACCCAAATGAAGTACATTACACATCAGTTGTTACGTCCACCTTCTCAACATAATCTCCTTGTAACTTTATACACTTTTGCCATCGATGTGTCAGTCTCTCCAGACCTTCCTGAAACCATTCTTTCGGAGTCCTGCGTACCCATGCCTTGACAGTTGTGTCCAGTTCTGCAAAACGGCGTCCATGCAATGGAAGCATTGGGGCAGTCCACCGCCAAAGAAATGTCGAACAGTGCCATCAGTTGGCTACTGGAACGCAAAGGGCATCATGCTTCTGCAACATGACAATGCCCGCCCCCACAATAGCCGAGAGACCACCGCTGCCATTGATCAAATGGGATTCATGGTGCTGCCACATCCGCCATACTCTCCCGACTTGGCACCAAGTGATCAGCACTTGTTCGGGAACACGAAGAAACCTCTGGATGGATGTTTATTATTACATCATATTTTTGCAGGAAATAGGGTAATGGCTGGATGTTTATTATTACATCATATTTTTGCAGAAAATAGGGTAATGGCTGGATGTTTATTATTACATCATATTTTTGCAGAAAATAGGGTAATGGCTGGATGTTTATTATTACATCATATTTTTGCAGGAAATAGGGTAATGGCTGGATGTTTATTATTACATCATATTTTTGCAGGAAATAGGGTAATGGCTGGATGTTTATTATTACATCATATTTTTGCAGCAAATAGGGTAATGGCTGGATGTTTATTATTACATCATATTTTTGCAGGAAATAGGGTAACGGCTGGATGTTTATTATTACATCATATTTTTGCAGGAAATAGGGTAACGGCTGGATGTTTATTATTACATCATATTTTTGCAGGAAGTAGGGTAATGGCTAGATGTTTATTATTACATCATACTTTTGCAGGAAATAGGGTAATGGCTGGACGTTTATTATTACATCATATTTTTGCAGGAAATAGGGTAATGGCTGGATGTTTATTATTACATCATATTTTTGCAGGAAATAGGGTAATGGCTGGATGTTTATTATTACATCATATTTTTGCAGGGAATAGGGTAATGGCTGGATGTTTATTATTACATCATATTTTTGCAGGAAATAGGGTAATGGCTGGATGTTTATTATTACATCATATTTTTGCAGGAAATAGGGTAATGGATGGATGTTTATTATTACATCATATTTTTGCAGGAAATAGGGTAATGGATGGATGTTTATTATTACATCATATTTTTGCAGGAAATAGGGTAATGGCTGGATGTTTATTATTACATCATATTTTTGCAGGAAATAGGGTAATGGCTGGATGTTTATTATTACATCATATTTTTGCAGGAAATAGGGTAATGGATGGATGTTTATTATTACATCATATTTTTGCAGGAAATAGGGTAATGGCTGGATGTTTATTATTACATCATATTTTTGCAGGAAATAGGGTAATGGCTGGATGTTTATTATTACATCATATTTTTGCAGGAAATAGGGTAATGGATGGATGTTTATTAATACATCATATTTTTGCAGGAAATAGGGTAATGGATGGATGTTTATTATTACATCATATTTTTGCAGGAAATAGGGTAATGGCTGGATGTTTATTATTACATCATATTTTTGCAGGAAATAGGGTAATGGCTGGATGTTTATTATTACATCATATTTTTGCAGGAAATAGGGTAATGGCTGGATGTTTATTATTACATCATATTTTTGCAGGAAATAGAGTAATGGCTGGATGTTTATTAATACATCATATTTTTGCAGGAAATAGGGTAATGGCTGGATGTTTATTATTACATCATATTTTTGCAGGAAATAGAGTAATGGCTGGATGTTTATTATTACATCATATTTTTGCAGGAAATAGGGTAATGGCTGGATGTTTATTATTACATCATATTTTTGCAGGAAATAGGGTAATGGCTGGATGTTTATTATTACATCATATTTTTGCAGGAAATAGAGTAATGGCTGGATGTTTATTAATACATCATATTTTTGCAGGAAATAGGGTAATGGCTGGATGTTTATTATTACATCATATTTTTGCAGGAAATAGGGTGATGGCTGGATGTTTATTATTACATCATATTTTTGCAGGAAATAGAGTAATGGCTGGATGTTTATTATTACATCATATTTTTGCAGGAAGTAGGGTAATGGCTGGATGTTTATTATTACATCATATTTTTGCAGGAAATAGGGTAACGGCTGGATGTTTATTATTACATCATATTTTTCCGTTATATTATTTTCATGACAAATGTAAGATGTTGATTTAAGCTAAACTCATTCAAATTATGTCTTTAAGCATAATCAACACTCCGAAATGAAAAGGGTTGCAATTCTGGCTGTGTAACCTTCATTTTAAACATAGCACATGGCATAGCCTACACAGCCTAAAGGAACGACGCGACGTTATCCTCAAATGTCTAAATGCTTTGTTTAATACTTTATGCTTTATCTAATTAAAGATATTATAGTAATGCCTGTGGATTCGGATAACAAACCCCTGCAGGGCTCTATTCATGAAGGGGTTATTTGACTCAGTTTAGATTGTTAAAGGATGTGCTGATGAATCAATCGGAAATGATCTAGCAATGTTTGTGTGGACTACGTGTACACTTGGTTCACTGATCCTGAATTATGGGTACGAGTATTTGCTGCATTATACGAGGACCATTCAGAAATTAAATTTCTTTATTTTTTAAAAATTAAATTAAAACACTTGATTGTCACCAGATACAGCAGTGTGAGAGCTATTTTTCGACATTATCACTGCCAGAGCTTGCCACGGTGGGTGAGTGGTTATCGTGTCGAACTACCAACCCCAAGCTTGAAGGTTAACTCCTGCCCGTGGTAAGTGATTTTTGAAAGGCGGCAAAAATCATGGCACGCATGTCATACGTTGTTGGCATGTTAAAGAACCCATTTCAATTCAGTAGGCCGTGTTCATAATGGCAAAATTAATCTCAGGATTTTCTGCCAAAACAGAGTTCCTCCTTTCTCTACTAGAAAGCGCTATAGTGTCAAGGAGCTTCGATATCTAACCTCCTTGACTTTCATAGCGCTTCAAGGAACGACAAAATTCGACATGCAAGCTGCCCTCTGGGCGTCAAATAACAAAGCTTGCACCCGACATCTGAGGCCATACGATATTATTATTATTATTATTATTACCGCTAGAATTCAGACACCTGTCATATTGTGGGAACAACTTTTGCCGTTGAAATCCGCCACCTGGGAATGGAACCAGCTCATCATCAGTGTGAAAATGGTGAGCGAAGGACAATAATTTCTGACATATTCTAACCTTGGTCTACCCCTACAGTTCTTGTCCTCAACCCTTGCTTCCATAACTAAGTTTGCTATTCCTGCGTGCCTTAGTATACCTAGGCATGTCCAACCAACCTATCTCTTCTCTTCATTAGCGGTCGTCATAAACATCTCTCCTCTCCCACTCGTCTTAATACCTCTTCTTGTTTATCTACCCATCGGATCTCCTGTAACACCACATTTCGAACTCTTCTGTATATCTACCCCTTATTATTCCCGTTTTCCAATGGGGTCGTGGATGAGATGCGTTGGAAGACTTTGTGGCGATGGTTTTTACGTCCGGATGCCCTTCCTGACGCCAACCTCATGAGAGGAGTTAATGAGAGATGAAATGAATGATGGTGAATGAAACTGGGCAAGGGTGTGGAAGGAAGCGGCCGTGGCCTGTCAGAAGGTACCGACCCAGCATTTGCCTGGTGTTGAAAATAGGAAACCACGGAAAACCATTCCAAGGACGGCCGACGGTGGGGCTCGAACCCACGCGTCTACCGAGTAAGCAGAGAGCTTGGCCCCATGGCCTAGCGCTGCGCTTTAGTGAGCGTAGCCACTGCTGTCGGTCCATTTCAAACGCTTCAATTCTCCTCTTTTCTGCTCTCCTCTTTTCACTTCCATAGAACACCACGCTCCAGGTAAAGGCTTTCAAAAGACTTTCTAATATCTAAATCTATATTCGATATCAACAGCATTCTTTTGTGTAGAGATGCTTTCCTTGCCTGCGCCAATCTACTTTTGATATCCTCACTGCTTCGTCCATCACTGGTTATTTTGCTTTCTAAGCAGCAGAAGTCTCCCACTTCCTTTAGCTGTTCACCTGTCAATTTGAGGTCCAATAGGGGTATCTGATTTATTTCGGCTGCATTCCTTTATTTTTGTTTTACATTTATTGATTTTCAATATGAATTCTTTCCTCAAGACTAGGCGGCTTCGGTGTCGTAGTTGGTAGCATGCTGAGCTTCTATGCTCAAGGTCGTGGGTTCAAACCTGGCCGAAGTCGTCGGATTTATTAAGAGCGTTAAAAATCCCTCAGTATGCCTTCCTTCGGAGGGAAAGTAAAAGTGAAGCAAAATTTGTAGGTTAGGTTTGATTAATGCTCTTTAGTTCCAACGTTCATCACCAGGCGCTGGTTGTGATGGAATCTAGTAGTAGCCAAGTTCACAGCTACGTGTCGTGGACGGTAGCATTTGGTAGCGAAAGTAGGAACTACTTGAAATTATCGTCTGCAGTCCTTCTAGCTGAATCACAGATAATACACACACTAATACAGCCATCACAATTAACAGACAGATTCTACACACACCCAAAGTACACGGAACTACATGACCGCGTTGTCGCAGCCCCTAAACTAAGGAACCAACCAACCTTTCCTCAAGACTGATAATGTCACTATAATAATAATAATAATATCGTATGGCCTCGGATGCCGCGTGCAAGCTTTGTTATTTGACACCCATAGGGTAGCTTGAATGTCAAATTTCGTTGTTCCTTGAAGCACTATGAAACTCAAGGAGGTTAGATATCTAAGCTCCTTGAACACTATAGCGCTTTCTAGTAGAGAAATGAGGAACTTTGTGTTGGCGGAAACTCCCGAGATTAATTTTGCCATTATGAACACGGCCTACTGAATTCAAATGGGTTCTTTAACATGTCAACATCGTATGACATGCGTATCGTAAGTTTTGCCGCCTTTCAAAAATCACTTACCACTGCCAGGAGCGAACCTGCAAGTTTGGGGTTAGTAATCCGACTCGATAACCACTCACCCACCGTGGCAAGCTACTGTCACTAAAATATGTTGAAAAGTGATGTATCGATAAAGTTGGCAATACTGGTGGTGTTACGCATTTAAATCTATTTATGTTGTATGTAAATTTCACGGTCGCACAATGTAGCCATGTGCAGAACAAGAAACTTCCCTGGCCTTGCGAGTTGCGACCAGCGATGATAGAACTGGGTCAAAACATAATAACAGACCTGTCATTGGAGCGTGTCAAATAACACTTTGATTAATTCGCTATAATTTATCGCTCAGCAACCTTCACGATCCAATTACTAATAGCTAACACCGCGCGGTATGAGTCATTGTTGCCCATCTAGGGGAAGAGTCGATAACTCTAGGGGATTTGAGGATGTCTGTGGGGGTTACGGCAGATTTCGATCAGTTCTTACTGAAGAGTAACTACGTTATACAGTTAGCGTTACTTTTGTATATAATAGTTACGTAATCACAATTTCCTCGCTACTACAATGTATTTGATATGAACGGAACAGAGGGTTCCAGTAATATGGAAAAACTAAATGAATTCTCAATGTGCAATTCATATTTAACTATTTATTTATTTATTTACTTATTAATTAAATAATTAACTCATTTATTTATTTGTGTATTTATTTACTCATTAATTAAATAATTAACTCATTTATTTATTTGTGTATTTATTTACTTATTAATTAAATAATTAACTCATTTATTTATTTGTGTATTTATTTACTTATTAATTATATAATTAACTCATTTATTTATTTGTGTATTTATTTACTTATTAATTATATAATTAACTCATTTATTTATTTATTTATTTATTTATTTGTGTATTTATTTACTTATTAATGATATAATTAACTCATTTATTTATTTATTTATTTATTTGCATATTTATTTACTTATTAATTAAATCATTAACACATTTATTTATTTGTGTATTTATTTACTTATTAAATAAATAATTAACTCATTTATTATTTGTGTATTTATTTACTTATTAATTAAATAATTAACTCATTTATTTATTTGTGTACTTATTTACTTACTAATTAAATAATTAACTCATTAATTTATTTGCGTATTTATTTACTTATTAATTAAATAATTAACTATTTTATTTATTTGTGTATTTATATACTTTTTAATTAAATAATTAACTCATGTATTTATTTATTTGTGTATTTATTTACTTATTAATGAAATAATTAACTCATTTATTTATTTGTGTATTTATTTACTTATTAATTAAATAAGTAACTCATTTATTTATTTATTTATTTGCGTATTTATTTACTTATTAATTAAATAATTAACTCATTTATTTATTTGTGTATTTATTTACTTTTTAATTAAATAATTAACTCATTTACTTATTTATTTGCGTATTCATTTACTTATTAATTAAATAATTAACTCATTTATTTATTTGTGTACTTATATACTTTTTAATTAAATAATTAACTCACTTATTTATTTGTGTATTTATTTACTTATTAATTAAATAATTAACTCATTTATTTATTTGTGTATTTATTTACTTATTAATTAAATAATTAACTCATTTATTTATTTATTTGTGTATTTATTTACTTATTAATTAAATAATTAACTCATTTAGTTATTTGTGTATTTATTAACTTATTAATTAAATAATTAACTCATTTATTTATTTGCGTATTTATTTACTTATTAATTAAATAAATAACTCATTTATTTATTTGCGTATTTATTTACTTATTAATTAAATAATTAACTCATTTATTTATTTGTGTATTGATTTACTTTTTAATTAAATAATTAACTCATTATTTATTTATTTATTTATTTATTTATTTGTGTATTTATTTAATTATTAATTAAACAATTAACTCATTTATTTAGTTGTGTATTTATTTACTTATTAATTAAATAATTAACTCATTTATTTATTAGTGTATTTATTTACTTATTAATTATATAATTAACTCATTTATTTGTGTATTTATTTACTTATTAATTATATAATTAACTCATTTATTTATTTGCATATTTATTTACTTATTAATTAAATAATTAACTCATTTATTTATTTACTTATTAATTAAATAATTAACTCATTTATTTATTTGTGTATTTATTTACTTATTAATTAAATAATTAACTCATTTATTTATTTGTGTATTTATTTACTTATTAATTAAATAATTAACTCATTTATTTATTTGCGTATTTATTTTCTTATTAATTAAAAAATTAACTCATTTATTTATTTGTGTATTTATTTACTTTTTAATTAAATAATTAACTCATTTATTTATTTATTTATTTATTTGTGTATGTATTTACTTATTAATTAAATAATTAACTCATTTATTTATTTGTGTATTTATTTACTTATTAAATAAATAATTAACTCATTTATTTATTTATTTATTTATTTATTTATTTATTTATTTGCGTATTATTTACTTATTAATTAAATAATTAACTCATTTATTAATTTGTGTATTTATTTACTTTTTAATTAAATAATTAACTCATTTATTTATTTATTTGTGTATTCATTTACTTATTAATTAAATAATTAACTCATTTATTTATTTGTGTATTTATTTACTTATTAATTAAATAATTAACTCATTTATTTATGTATTTGTGTATTTATTTACTTATTAATTAAATAATTAACTCATTTATTTATTTGTGTATTTATTTACTTATTAATTAAATAATTAACTCATTTATTTATTTGCGTATTTATTTTCTTATAAATTAAAAAATTAACTCATTTATTTATTTGTGTATTTATTTACTTTTTAATTAAATAATTAACTCATTTATTTATTTATTTATTTGTGTATGTATTTACTTATTAATTAAATAATTAACTCATTTATTTATTTGTGTATTTATTTACTTATTAAATAAATAATTAACTCATTTATTTATTTATTTATTTATTTATTTATTTATTTATTTATTTATTTATTAATTAAATAATTAACTCATTTATTTATTTGTGTATTTATTTACTTATTAATTAAATAATTAACTCATTTATTTATTTGTGTATTTATTTACTTATTAATTAAATAATTAACTCATTTATTTATTTGTGTATTTATTTACTTATTAATTAGATAATTAACTCATTTATTTATTTGTGTAATTATTTACTCATTAATTAAATAATTAACTCATTTATTTATTTGTGTATTTATTTACTTATTAATTAGATAATTAACTCATTTATTTATTTGTGTATTTATTTACACACGAATTAAATAATTAACTCATTTATTTATTTACTTATTAATTAATTAATTTATTTACTAATCTTTTTGTTGATTTAATTGTGTATTGATTTATTTATTTATTTTTACTTGCGAATTGACCACTTAGGATCACGCAACAATTTCACTGCTTTAGTTGTAATTTTCTCTGTCTCCAGTACTCCTTCATGCGATCGCTGTGCTGCTGCCGTTGTTCGGCCGTCCAAGCTCTTCCGGTCTTTGTAGCTCGTCTCTCGTCATGAAACCCTTCCAAATTGTGTATACTGTTTCGAAACGTATCCCTTTCCAACATTTGGGCCTCCTGGATGTTAGATCTCTCAAGGTCTTTCCGAGTTTCTTTAATCCATGATGTTGTTGGTTTTTTTTGTTCCAGAAGTAGTCAAACAACTGCTTGGTTAATCTGGATTTGTCCAATCTGTACATGTGTCCAAGAAATATTAGCCGCCGTTTCCTCATGGTCGCCGAGATTTCTGCCGTTATCGAGTCTTCGCCACAAGCCTTGTTGTTTTTCAGACTTCGTAAGGTATTCTGGATTTCTTCCTTCGCTGGTGGGAAGTCCTCTCCTTGGTCCTCCAGTGGCGGCAGAAGTTCTAGTTTGGAGGTCGGTGGTGGGCAGTTCAAGAGATTATCAAAATACCTTGCAAGTATCTCGCTGTTTTCTTGGTTGTTCAAACCGATTTTTCCATGTTCATTTCTGAAGCTCATACTTGGTAATTGGTATCCTCTGAGTTTGTTCTTAAAGGTTTTGTACCGATTTTGTAAATCAGTACATATTCATCTTTATCTTCGAGACGCAGTAAGAACTCCAGGTCTGACCGGATTATCATGGGAGCATACACCAAGCCTCTTCTGGGAATTCTTTTCGCCCCTCCGGCACCTGACTGTTGGTGAAATGGGTTCGCCAAGCCCTTTTCTGCCAGGATTTCTCTCCTTTGTGTGTCCTGCCACTTAAAGTATTATCGCTAATGGAAACTTGGCGAGGGAGATAAATCAAGCTTTGTATCTTTGAACATTGGAAATGTGAACACTTCCTGTCAGCTACATATGGCCAAGCTATTGTTCTAAGAAAAATCTTGCAAGAACATTGTGTAACGCCTCAACTCCTGGGAAGATTCTACGCACTAACTGTGTGGGGTGATATTCGAGGTACCAACTGTAGACCTTGGACTCTGGCTTTGTTTTGGCCAGTTTGCACCACTAGTCACATTGGTATTACTGGAGTAGTGTGGTGGGGGTGCATTGGAATAGAGGACTGCGACCTGTGACTGAAAGGACAGTGTGTGAAGAACCTTGCTGACATCGAGACTCTTAAGCAATTGCCTCCGGGGAAGCTCATAGTGCAGTTTCCTCGGAGGGTCGGAAGACACCAGGTGGTACTATCATAACTTAATACTAAGGGGCAACTGAAAGAAATGAATAAAACTTTGACTGCAAAACATTTTTGGTAATGCGAAGTTTACATGCCATGTGTCGAATGGCGTTTCAGGACTGTTATTTTTAGAATTATGATTGTTAGTTAATAAGTATATTATGCTAAGTTTTTGGATATGCAGATTCGTTTGATTGGTATTAGATTCAGGGAGGGAAAAAGGTTTTAACTTTGGTCAGAAAGGCTGCTGAGGACGGTAAGTCAAAAGCAGGATTTCGGACCGCCTTAGTCGTATTAAACGCCTTTTAAGTTGCTTATGTGACATTGTTTTTTGAGGTGACATAGAGTCTAATTTCATGTCGTTATTCCTTTAGTTTTGTCGTCAGGGGAATCATTCTAGTTAAATTCATTTCTATCACAAATGTAGGTGGGTGTAATCTTGCCAAGCGGGCAAGTGTCTGGTTTGTTTAGGTTAAGTCATTCATTTGTGTTTAATTTGATCATACTTGTCAGTTAGTTAATTAAGTGGTGGAAGGGTCTCTCTTGTAATTGTATTATCTTACTGTTCAATACATGTTAGCTTATTTCGATTTGTCACGTTATTTATTGCATGAAGTCACTAGGAAGATTATTCCCCTTTCCTTCTTCATCTTTTGGCAGGGTCATTTTAATACGGCCTACTGAGGTACGCATCAGGCCTTCCTTTCAACAAGCTGGTCTTGACCTCGGTTACATCCCACCTTTTCCCTAATTCCAAATTAGATCAGAGTATTCCATAATGCTATGAAACTAGGAATATTCTCTGCCTAGGTTTTTAGCTGTGAATTCAGCTGACCTAGCGAGTAATTAAATTAGGCCTTTTCTGCGTGTTATAAATTATTAATTTTTGATATGGTAATATCATGTTGATGTATTATATTTTGATATGCTAATATTATTATTATTATCTTGTGTTATTTAAAGGGTAAAGGGGGGGGGGGGGAATACTACCGGTGCAGGTTTGATAGAAATCTCTGGAATTATTTTTGGTGAAATTAGTTTCAAGGTCTTCCAAATGTGTTTTCTCAAATGATCGTTTTGACCGTCGAAATACCATGGATATTTCCTTCCTTTGACGCCTGAATTGTTCCAAGAGTTCCGTCTTTCCAGAACATTTCCATATTCTCCATTTCTCAGATCTTTCCTCGAGTGCTTCTTCGCATGCTTCGTTCCACAAGATTGCTCGTTTCCTTTTTGCCAGCCCTAGTTTCTTCTTCGCGGCACCATTAATCCTCGTGCTGAGATGTTGCCAGCTCTTCGTGTTAACGGTGTGGATTTCTTCCCTAAAGTTCTTAATGATATTTTCTGTGATGTTTATTCGGTTAATGTTGTACCTGGTCATTCTGGGTGGGCGGTTCCTTTGGTTGGATGGGAGAAAGCGGATTTTAACTTTGGAGAGGTAGTGGTCCGAATCGGATTTACCATTTCTGATCACTTTGGCGTTCATCACCTCTCTGGTGCTTGTTCTGGTTATCGCTATGTGGTCCAGTTGGAATTCTCCTAGGGTGGGATTTGGAGATATCGAGGTCTTTGCTTTTCTAGGAAGTTTCCGGAAGTATGTGGACATTAGTCTCAACTGGAACGATTTGCAGAGTATTAATTAATTTATTTGTGTAGTTATTTATTTACTTATTTATTAATTAATTTATTTATTTATTTACTCATTTATTTATGTATTTATTCACTCATTTATTTATTTATTTATTTATTTATTTGAATATGTATTTACTTATTTATAAATTAATTAATTTATGTACCCATTTATTTTCATTTATCTACTCACTTATTTATTTATTCATTCAAATATTTATGTTTATTTACTTACTTATTTATTTTGATTTATTTATTTATTTATTTATTTATTTATTTTCATTTCATTATTAATTAATTAGTTTTATTTTTCATTTTTTACTAATTTATTTATTTATTTATTTATTTATTTATTTATTTAATTGTGTATTTTTATTAACTTATTAATAAATTGATTAATTTATTTACTCATTTACTTATTTATTTACTTATTTTTTATTACATCGTTATGCGCTACTCAGGAGCACGGTTGAACCTGATTAGCTGAGGTGTTGGCCTTCTTTTCCTCCCAAAATCTCTTCATCCCTTCGCTAAGCTTCTTCCTTCGTTTATTTATTTATTTATTTATTTATTTATTTATTTACTCACTTATTTATTCAGACGTTTATTTTTATTTATTTTTATTTATTCATTTCCTTATTTATTAATTTGTTTATTTAATCGTTTGTTTATTTATATTCATTCATACATTCAATCGTTGCGCAGTCAGCTGGCATCTGAGGGTGCAAATGCGAGGTAGCCTTGCCAGTATATTTACTGGCACGTTAAAGATTCCCTTCGAGGGCAAAATTCCGGCCACAGTAGTTAAAAGGGACGTTAAACATTATTATTCATTCAATCATTATTTACTTACTTATTTATTCATTTACTAAGTTAGTTAGTTAGTTAGTTAGTTATTTCTTTAGCGTATGACAAGGGTCTAATATAAGAAATAAGGGTACTTACACCACGTGTTTTACAAATTTATACTCGTACTTAGGCTCTCTAGAGCCTCCGTGGCTTAGGCGGCAGCACGCCGGCCTCTCACCGCTGGGTCCGTGGTTCAAATCCCGGTCACTCCATGTGAGATCTGTGCTGGACCTCCGCATTGGAGGCAGACAGGTTTTTCTCCGGGTACTCCGGTTTTCCCTGTCACAATTTCATTCCAGCAACACTCTACACTATTATTTCATTTAATCTGTCATTTATTTAATCATTGCCCCAGAGGAGTGCGACAGGCTTCGGCAGCCGGCACACTTCATATCCTCGCCGCTAGATGGGGGCTTCATTCATTCCATTCCTGACCCGGTCGGAGACTGGAAGCAGGCAGTGGATTTTCATTTTCACTTAGGCTCTCTATAATAAACAATGCACCCTGAAAGTCCTTCACGCGTCCCTGAAACGACACTGTTTCTTTCTAGGCTACGTTTAACTGTCTGTTTTGGGGCACCGCTGCTATAAATCAGGGAGGAAAGTTGGCCCCATTTATAAAGGGACTATAGCGCATCCAACGTTTAGAATGAAGCACTGGTTAGATAGGGATATTAATCTCGCTTTCTGTTGCACGCGAGACATGTATGACGCTGTCATTTTCTAGCACTCCACTGTTGCCATATCAGTCGAAAACTTTTCATCGTCGAAAACACAGCATATTCGGGTAGAACTATGTTTTGCCGATCTTTTTTGTCCTATATTAGAACTACGTAAACTTGATAGAAATGCTAGAAAAATTAGATATCCATATTTTTTTAAAAAGCTATAAACTGAGTCCCCTTTTTAGTAAAATCGATCTTATATCATGTTGCATTGACTTTGTGATGCCTATTTTTTACACACGTGTAGCTAAATGTGCCGTCTTGATGATGGATTATTGAAATATTTTATACTGGCAATATTACAATTTTCATGTAGGCAAAACTTCTGAATATTCTCTCATAACCGCATAGCAGCATTGAAAAAGTTCGTATGTTGCCAACTTTTCTGTTTTTAAAGATAACCATGTCATGTCAGTTTGAGAGTTGTAGAGGAATGTTGGAAGAAGTTTTCTACCTTTCTACCCAGAGTGTAGGTTTAATTGTTTACACAGGCCGGGCTGTTCATTGACCGCGGATTATGAAAATCGAAGGACAGCGGGGTGCAGCTTGCTACTCACAGCTTTATTACTGTGCCCTTCGAGCTTGCATTTCAGTAGTTTGGCTGTCTCTATCTTGAGTGTGTGTGCAGCAGTTCTGTTAGATTTAACGTGTTGTATTTTACGTATTTCACGTACAACAATGGATAGTTTTGTGAAAAGAAAGCGTGGTCAAGTGCTCAGAAGGAGGGGAAAACAGGTCGTAATTAATGTGTTCAGTTATTTTAAGAACCTTAAACCCAACGAAAGTATAAATCATGAAAGGTAAGCCAATGAGGAGTATTTTCTTTAATAACGTACTTCAACTTTAACTGCAGTCGAAACTTCACACATTTCCCTGGGCTTGTACTTTATTTATTTTATTTTGATTGTTTGCTTTATGTCACATTCAGCATACGATATAGTTAATTTAATTTTGTTGTATGTGTTATGTTAGCCTACTATTAGTATTAGTATACAGTACTTAATTCAAGTCTTCGTCACTGCACAATCGCTGAATGTGCGGAAAGTGTACGCGAAGCGCGCTTTGTACTGCCTCCTCTCATGGAGTGGCAACCCTGTCGTAACGCGCCATAAGACCAATGCTTCATTCTAAACGTTGGATGCCTTATAGCAATCCACCCCGGCTTCGCCCGGGAACAGTTATGAATGCATTACGTGATAAGCGCTTTTTTTTTCGATGTCAATGAACTACGATTTATATCCGTTTTACGTCTCGGCATGATGGGTTAAGATCACTGTCTGGAATATTAATTATATTATCATGGAGATGCATGTGCAACGAATTCTTGTCAGACGTAATTTAAGAATGGCGAGGTGCATGAAACACAAATCCCCCTTCCGTCCAATTTTAACTTGACTGTGAATTTTGCGGAACGAAAAGTTCACAGGCCAAATGAAGAAAAGCTGAGTTGCACTTCCAGGGAAACTACAAGCACAACCAATCTTCTCTGAAGTCTTAACTCAACACGACTCGACAGTTTGTGCTGGCTGTGTCTGGAGTAATAGCCACGCCCGCTAGCTAGGCTGTAACTGGGGGGATAGACTCACACCTAGCTAGCTCGTAAACTGAATGGTGATTGTTGGAAGAAATGAAAACGTAAAAACACTTACGGCCGGCGATGTATTGAAGATAGAGATATGCTCTCGCGGACTTTTTTTTGTAGAACTTTTAATACTGAACAATTCTTACACTCATGTTGTTTGAGTCTTCAGTCTTTTGACTGGTTTGATGCAGCTCTCCATGCCTCCCTGTCCTGAGCTAATCGTTTCATCTCTACATAGCTCCGACACCCTACATCGGAGGCAATCTGTTTAACATATTCTAACCTTGGTCTACCCCTACAGTTTTTGTCCTCGACCCTTCCTTCCATAACTAAGCTTGCTATTCCTGGGTGTCTTAGTATGTGTCCTACCAACCTATCTCTTCTCTTCATTAGCAGTCGCCAGAAACATCTCTCCTCTCCCACTCGTCTTAATACCTCTTTGTT
The DNA here is from genome assembly GCA_946902985.2 of Meconema thalassinum. NCBI lineage: Eukaryota > Metazoa > Arthropoda > Insecta > Orthoptera > Tettigoniidae > Meconema > Meconema thalassinum. Next base: position 158,377,785 of record OX336398.1, on the reverse strand, counting down.
TGTAACCCTATCTGCCCATCTGATCTTCATCATTCTCCTGTAACACCACATTTCAAATGCTTCAATTCTCCTCTTTTCTGCTGCACCAATAGTCCAAGTTTCACTTCCATAGAGCGCCACGCTCCAGACAAAGGCTTTCAAAAATGACTTCCTAATACCTAAATCTATATTCGATGTCAGCAGATTCCTTTTTTGTAGAAATGCTTTCTTTGCCTGAGCCAACCTACTGTTAATATCCTCTTTGCTTCGTCCATCACTGGTTATTCTGCTTCCTAAGTAACAGAAGTCTCCTACTTCCTTCAGCTTTTCACCTGCCAATTTGATCTCCATAGAGGTTTCTGATTTATTTCGGCTGCATTCCAGTATTTTTGTTTTACATTTATTTATTTTCATCATGAATTCTTTCCGTAAGACGGAGTCCATACCATTCAAAAACTCATTCAAATCCTCAGGCTTGTCGGCCAAGATGACGATGTCATCAGCAAATCTCAGAGTTGAAATTATTTCTCCTTGAATCTTCACTCCCACTTTAAATTTTTCTCTAATTTCCTTCATTGCTTGTTCAATGTAAAGATTGAAAAGTATGGGTGATAAGTTGCAGCCTTGCCTTACACCTTTCTGAATACCAGCTTCTCTCTCATGTCCTTCAACTCGAATGACTGCTGTCTGGTTTCTGTACAGATTGTATATCACCCTCCAATCCCTGTACTTTATTCCAATTGATTTCAAAATGTCAAACAATTTAGTCCAATCAACGTTATCAAAAGCCTTTTCTAAGTCTACAAAAGCCATGAACGTTCTCTTATCTTTCCTTATTCTACCTTCTAAAATCAGCCTAAGACTTAGTACAGCTTCCCTTGTTCCTACATTTCTCCTGAAACCAAACTGGTCTTCACCCAACTCCGTTTCTATCTGGCTTTCAATCCTCTTGTAAATTATTCTAGACAGGATCTTTGAAGCATGAGTAATCAAGCTGATTGTACGGTAATCTTCACATCTGTCAGCTCCCATTTTCTTTGGTATAGGGATGATTACATTCTTCTTGAAATCAGGGGGTACCTCACCTGTCTCATAAATCCTACACACCAAGTGAAATAACCTGATCAGACCTTCATCTCCTATGCAGCGTAGCAACTCAATCGGTATATCATCTATGCCTGGTGCTTTGTTCCTGCTTAAGTCTTCCAAAGCTCTATCAAATTCTGATCTCAATATTAAATCTCCTTTCGCATCCTCATCAATTTCCTCCTCCCTTTCCATTACATGATTCTCAATCTCCTTTCCCTTATACAAACTCTCTATGTAAGCTTTCCATCTCTCAACCTTTTCTTCTCTATCTGTTAGAGGCTTTCCATTTGTGTCCTTAATATTACAGCACTTAGTCTTCTTTTCCCCAAAAGTATTCTTAATCCTTCGATAAGCTGTGTCTACTTTTCCTAATTTCAGACAATTTTCTATACCTGCACATTTCTCTTTCAACCACTCTTCTTTCGCTTCCTTGCACTTCTTGTTAACCTCATTTCTCAGACGTCTGTATTCTGCTTTCCCCTTTTCATCTCTTAGATTCTTGTGTTTCCGCCTTTCATCCATCAATTCTAGTATATCCTGAGTGATCCACGGTTTTCTACCTATTCTTTCTTTCCTACCAATGTTTTCTTCTGCGGATTTTGTTATTTCATTCTTCAAACGTGCCCATTCGTCTGCAATTGAAGTTTGTTTAGGGTTTTTCATTAGTCCTTCCTTTATACTCTTCTTGAATCTTTCGTTTACATCCTTCTCTTTCAGTCTGTCTATTGCCCACCTTTTTGGCTTTTGACTTTTCTTCAGTTTCTTCAACTTTAATCTGCATTTCATTACAACCAGATTGTGATCAGAGTTTATGTCAGCACCAGGATATGTTTTACAATCCAAAATCTGGTTTCGAAACCTCTGCTTGACCATAATGAAGTCGATTTGGTAACGCCCTGTATCTCCTGGTCTCATCCATGTGTATATTCTTCTATTGTGGTTATTGAATAAGGTGTTAGCTATGACCAATTCATGCTCGGTGCAGAATTCTACCAGCCTGCTTCCTCGATCATTCCTTTCACCTAATCCAAAATCTCCTACTATCTTCCCTTCTCTCCCTTTTCCTACCACAGCATTCCAATCTCCCATTACTATAACATTTTCATCACCCTTGATATACCTCAGAATTTCGTCTATTTCTTCGTAGACCTTTTCAACATCCTCATCATCAGCTTGACTGGTAGGCATATAGACTTGTACCACTGTAGTGCAGGTAGGTTTTGTATTGATTTTTGCTACAATAATCCGTTCACTATATTGCTCATAATATTCCACCCGCTGTCCAAGTTTCCTACTCAATATGAGGCCAACCCCTGCTTGGCCATTGTTTGATTTAGTGCTAATGACCCTATAGTCTCCTGACCAAAAGTCCTGTTCTTCCTGCCAGCGCATTTCACTAATCCCAACCAAATCCAACCTCAACCTATCCATTTCCCTTTCTAAGTTTTCTAACCTTCCACTTCCTAGCAGACTTCTAACATTCCACGCTCCGATCCGTAGAATGTCAGATTTCCTCTTTGTCACTTCTGTGATGTTAACCCCCTCTCGAGTAGTCCCCACCCGGAGATCCGAACGGGGGACTAGTTTACCTCCGGATTGAAATTTTACAAGGGAGGAGGCCATCATCACATGTAATTATGCATAGAGAGGTGCATATCCTCGGGAATAGTATACGGCTGTAGTTTCCCGTTGCTTTCAGCCGTGCAGCAGGACGCAGTGTAGCCATTATTGGCTTATATTATCAATATCTTAACCGTCTATAAGACTAGTAAAGAATTGATTTATTCTGAAAGGCTGCTACTCCCTTTCAGAATAAGTAAAGAGCAATTCTACTAACAAAAATACTAACCTTCTACCGTACTAACAATTAAATACCAAAACTCTACTAACAAAAACTTAAGTTTCACCAACAACAAATACTACCACTAAAACGGTCTGTCAACAGGCACACTCACATGCACCCTCACACATCACAGTCTACTGAAACAATGAACTATAACTAATAAACAATGCAACTGCTACCAGACACACTCACACACCACAGTCTAATAGAACAATGACATATATCTAATAGACAAACTAACTACCTACTTACAACTAAAACTAACTACATACTTACTGTACTTTTATTTGAATTGACAATATTTACAAAATGCAATTTAGATAGAAAATACTTACAAAATGTAATTTAGATTCAAAATTGTCACAAAATGCAATTTAAGGGGGACGTATGCAAAATTGCACTAAGTGAGAAATGGTTTCATTTCGGCTGTATTAAGGTAAATAAGGAGGATTGTGTAGTCGGGAATTGGTTTTTGACGTTTGTAACAGTGTTTTATGCGAGTGGCACTTCTTTTCCACAGAATATCAAGAAAAACATGTATTTAAGCTACTCAAGGTAGCAGGCCTTAATCTGGAAAGTCCGTGCTTTTCTCATGGCCAGTTATACGTAGCTTGCTCAAGAGGGGGCACACCTAAACATTTATTCATTTATACACCAGAGGGAAAAACAAGGTATATCGTTTATCCTAACGCACTCCATTAATTTCCATGTTAGTTACATACCTACATATTAGTATTTATTAAATAACAACTGCGAAGTGAGATGAAAAGTTTCTCTGAAGTTCAACCATTACAACGTATATTAGACCGTGTTACCTTGCGTGTCATCTGTCTAGGATACTAATCTACCGACATTCTCTCATCACAAAGTCCACACATTAACAGCAATAAGCGTTTAACTGGGCTCATAACCTGTCATAAATAATTAGTAAAAGGGTTTACTGACTACAGTCCTAAACTCCCAATTGATGGGAGAAGAAACAAACATCAACATCCATTGGTCACAACCGGAAACAGACAGTTATATTCAAAAAAGTACATTTGACTTGTGTGGTATACAAAAACAAAAGAACACTGAGAAATACAAAAACAAAAGAAACACACTATGAGAATTTGTGAATGCAAACTCACAGAGATTAATCTAGTGCGTTTCAGAATAATTTCTATTTGAGATTAGTCTATTCTAGAGTGTTTCAGAAACCATTCCTGTTTGGAATTAGTCAAGTGTGCTTCAGGAAGCATTTTTGTTTGGGATTAGTCAAGTGTGTTTCAGAAACCATTCCTGTTTGGGATTAATCAAGTGTGCAACAGGAGGCATTTCTGTTTGAGAATAGTCAAGTTTGTTTGAGATTAGTCTAGAGTGTTTGAGAAACCGTTTGAGATTAGTTTAGTGTGTTTCAAAAAACATTCCTGTTTGGGATTAGTCAAGTGTGTTTCAGAAACCTTCCCTGTTTGGGATTAGTCAAGTGTGCTTCAGGAAGCATTTCTGTTTGGGATTAGTCAAGTGTGTTTCAAAAATACAACTGCAATACACCACAAATAAATTCTCTCACATAAAACTGAAAGGTCTGGTATTGCACCCAAAGTAAAGTTGATTTTTTGCTACTACCAAGGTTTGGTTATATGAGCAAGGGCCTGGTCAGAGATGCAGCATAATCTGTATGAAAGTTTATTTCTGAATTTTATAGCTAAGACATGGTGATTACAGCCTGATAAAAGGATATACAGGGTCTTTCATATAAAGCAAGAACGGCGAGCGGCGACCCTGCCATCCTTTGCCGCAGCGGCCCTGGCTAAGCTTGTGGCGTGCCATGGCCCCCTGCTGCAGTATTGAAAGCGCGCGCATAGTACATACTGTACTCGACCTTGCAATAACCGTGCAGGTGTTCAGTCATCAGTCATCAGTCTGAACCTCAGATGTTAACATGAGACAGTTATCATTACAGCATCGTAATTTTGTATGTAAAACTTATTTTAATTACGAGTCGGCTCGGCGGGTACGTGATGCATTTGTTCAGCAATTTCCTGATGAAGTGCCACCTTCAATAGCACAGATTCACGTAATTGTAAATAAGTTTGACACTACTAGCTCAGTGCTCAATAAAAAGCATAAAATTAAAAATCAGAAACATTACAGTGGCAGAACTCACTCGCGTCGGCTAGAACGTGGTTACCAGATACAATGCCTGTATAACCCAGGAAGGACGACACTTCTAGCATCTTCTATAAAGTAATACTTCATACAGGGTTGTACACACGGTTAAAGCAGGGGGCCGTGGCGCGCCACAAGCTCGGCCAAGGCCACCGCAGCACCGAATAACGAAACCGCCGCTCGCCATTCCTACTTTATATGAAAGACCCTGTAATATTTAAATATATTATATTGTAGGTCAACTAGAATGAAAATGTAGTAAACATTGTAATGTGTAAATGATGTAATCCACATCTGGGTTGCCAAAAGAAGGACAGTCACATCAGAAGTTGGGGACAAGTCAGTTGTTTTATAATAATAAATAATTTTATGTTTTTTTCAACGAACCCTTTAATAACTGCGGCTTTTAGAAATGCCGAGGTGCTGGAATTTCACACCGAATGGGATCTTTAACGTGCAAGTAAATCTACTGTCACGGCTCACTCGCATTATTCGCCCTCAAATGCCAACTGACTGTGCCAAGATTCGCTCCTGCAACCCTGGGCACAGAAGGCCACCGCTGGTCTATGATAAACGCACTTCTCAGTAGCTGTTTGCGTTGCTATTTGAAACCATGGAAAGCCATTTCAGGAATAACTGAACCATGAAACTCCCCTCCGTGACTAGTACCTAAATGTGCTAAACTAAATTGTAACTTACATCAACTACTACAACAACTGCTGGTGATACTACTAGTAGGAAAACCGGTGGCACTTGGATCAGTGGGAGGTAGAGTAGAGGCTTAATTCCATCTTTCATGACTTCGGCGCTTCCTATCTATACATATTGTTACGGCTGTGAGTATATTGATAGTATATTGATATGTTTAACGGTTTGCCCTGCGTAAGCTTACAAAGTGCACAGACGTCGTTTTATTTTACTTTTTCATTGAAATCGTTACTGCTTGGCTTCTTTTGATCATAAAATAAATAATTTTCTACAGAAACCTTCCTCGAGATATCCTTTACAGAATGGTGAAATCAATTCAGTGGTTCTCGAGATTGCCCGTGACATCCAAGAATCGGGGACTTTGTTTTATACTAAGTAGAGATTGCAGCACACTTCCCGTGATGTGTCCGGGTTGACCAGGCATTGCGAGGGACATCAGAAACCTGTGGTTGGCTTTTAATGCAGGGAAAGTTGTGATACTGAACTTGTCATTGCAATCACTCCTGTTATAGGTTGAAGTTATCGACCAAGTTTCCGGCAGTCCTAGCAGGTGCATGTCTGGATCGAAGTCTGTTGTTCAAAGCCTTGAATGTCTCCATGTATTGGGAGATGGGCATCGTTAAAGATCCTCTGGAACTCACGCAACAGGGTATTCTTTCTTCAGCTGCAAATTTTCTTTGATGTACTCCGATTATTTTCCTGCGGCGCTATGTGGCAAAAGACGACATTGCTCACTACTAACAGCCAATGAGATATAAGCCCTAGGCAGCGTCTTTTATTTCACTTACTGAAAATGAAAATGAAAATCCACAGCCTGCTTCCTGTCTCCGACCGGGTCAGGAATGGAATGAATGAAGCCCCCCCCCCCCATCTAGCGGCGAGGATATGAACTGTGCCGGCTGCCGAGGCACTCCTCTGGGGCAATGATTAAATGAATGACAGATGAAATGAAATGATAGTGTAGAGTGTTGCTGGAATGAAATTTTGACAGGGAAAACCGGAGTACCCGGAGAAAAACCTGTCTGCCTCCGTTTTGTCCAGCACAGATCTCACATGGAGTGACCGGGATTTGAACCACGGACCCAGCGGTGAGAGGCCGGCGTGCTGCCGCCTAAGCCACGGAGGCATTTTTTATTTCACTTACTACTGATTCTAATATTTTTTTCAATTAGTTTGTCAATTACAAGTGTCAGTACTATAGTTAGTAACAAGTGTCAGTAATGTAGTTAGTAAATGGCCGTCACCCTGTTCATTATTATCATTATCATCAGGGGAAAATGACATGGATGTTACGTACATTATACTGTAATACTTATCACCTCCACCTCCACCACCACCAGCACCACCACCACCACCACCACCACCACCAAAAGTTATATTTTTAAAATGTTTATTTCTGTTAGTTTGTAAGTATCATGTGCCAGTTCTGTAGTAGTATTCATTATCATCCATAAAACAAATGAATAAATCCACCGGGTGAAGCCGGGTACTACTGCTAGTTCAATAATAAATCAGACTAAAATGCGAAACACCAGTGACATTGATTGCTCCAAGTAACGGAGCTACAGTTGCTCTTCCAAGATGGCTGAGTGCACCCCGTTCCAGCCCTCAATCTGGAATTACCTGGTACATCGAACCTGAGCCTCCGCGTTGACACCCAAGAATGCAAATCACTATCGAGGTGGATATATTGCCTGCTGCATTCTTTAGTGACCGTGGGGATGAGTTGTCCGTCGCGACTATAAATAACGTACCCAGCGATAGGGTTACCTCAAGGATCTGTACTGGGACCAAGATGAATGCGGGCGGGTTGGTCGGGCGAGGCTGTCTCACATGGCCTTGCTCCGCCAGCTAAACCATCTATCTCAGGTAGCAGTAACCTTGCTTGGTACAGTATGTAGGCCAACCGCCTGCCTACCTTTACTCTTCTCGCTTAGGGCACCACGTAGTGTTCACTTGTTGAAACTCGACACGGCTTGGCCTTTCTCCCAGATCACGACATGGAGAACAGTTATTGATTCATATACTGTATTACAGGCTTTGCCAGTCATGTACCCCGTGTACTTGGGCGTATGTTGAACCAGTGTATTAATATTTATACTTGTAATTGGGGCTATTATTTTGGTAGGTACCACCCCAGCATTCACCTAAAGTAAAAGTAACTGAATGGTCGTCATCAATCATATATAACAAATTGAACTAAGATAATATGATGACACCTGAAAAATTATGGTGACCCTGAAAAAACATTCCACTAGACAGACGAAGATCTGTTCATATTACCAACTTGAAGTTATATTGCAAGTGCCAGTTGGTCTGGATACTTGCTAACCTTGTTACATGAGTGGCAACAGTGAATACAACACTGATTTAACTTAACAGAAAGAAATTGTACTATAAATCCCCATGTTTGTAGTGATGAAGGACAAATGGAAAGGTTACATTGTTAGTAACTTATATAAGATGACGCGGACTATAATCACCATGTTTGTAGTGATGGGGGACAAATGGTAAGGTTACATTGTTAGTAACTTAATTAAGGTGACGTGGACTATAATCACCATGTTTGTAGTGGTGGGGACAAATGGTAAGGTTACATTGTTAGTAACTTATTTAAGATGACGCGGACTATAATCACCATGTTTGTAGTGATGGGGGACAAATGGTAAGGTTACATTGTTAGTGACTTATTTAAGGTGACGTGGACTATAATGGCCATGTTTGTAGTGATGGGGACAAATTGTTAAATTATATCGTCTGTTAGGTTATTAGCCCAGTGCAGCATTTTTGCATTGAATAGGGGTTTGGTAAAATCTCAGGAGTAAAGCCACTCTCAGAATTGCTGTTGCCAGTACCGGAGTGAGAACCACTTATATCCAGACTTACTAGAGCTCCCAGTGGTTATCGGCCTTCTGACGACACGGATGCTAATATATTTTATAGTCCTGTTTGTGTTTGTGGACCGATATGGCGAGATATACAATGCAGATTAAACTGTCCATGACCTTATGATAGGTCTATCATGAACAATAAAACTGTATTTTCCCCGCAGTATGAATTATTGTATGAGCAGATGTTTTATTGTATTACATTGGTACAATACACTACACTCAGAAATTTATGACACCTGCAAAGATCAATACAAATCAGTCAGTACCTTGACCATTTGCTGCATAAATCTGAATTTTTCTCAGAGCCAAACATAATTTGTAAATGCTTTACTATATGTAATTTTTGCAATTATTATTAGAGGCCTACTTTATCCGCATCCCCCCACATCGGCACGGCTTTTATCCGCATCCGCTCCGCATCTGCACAACTATTATCCGCACACGACTTCTATCCGCATCCCCCCCACATTGGCACGGCTTTTATCCGCATCCGCTCCGCATCTGCACAACTATTATCCGCACACGACTTCTATCCGCATCCCCCCACATCGGCGCGGCTTTTATCCGCATCCGCTCCGCATCTGCACAACTATTATCCGCACACGACTTCTATCCGCATCCCCCCCACATCGGCGCGGCTTTTATCCGCATCCGCTCCGCATCTGCACAACTATTATCCGCACACGACTTCTATCCGCATCCCCCCCACATCGGCACGGCTTTTATCCGCATCGGCTCCGCATCTGCACAACTATTATCCGCACACGACTTCTATCCGCATCCCCCCCACATCGGCGCGGCTTTTATCCGCATCCGCTCCGCATCTGCACAACTATTATCCGCACACGACTTCTATCCGCATCCGCACGACTGTTATCCGTATCCGTACGAGTTTTATCCACATCCGCACGTTTGTTAACCAAATTTACTGGCAATAAAATCATATTTTAATTAGAACAATATTGAAGCAACTCATTTAGACATTTGAGGGAAAAGTCGGCTATGTATGTCATGTGCTTTTTTTTAAATGAATCTTACACAGTCAGAATTGCAACTCTTTTCAGTTCGAAGTGTTCATTATGCTTAATGACATAATTTGAATAAGATTAGCTCAAATCATAATCTTACATTTGTCATGAATAAAACAAAACAGAAAAATATATCATAAAGATCCGGGTCCTAATAATGATATTCGGATTGTGTTCTAAAAAATATCCGCAAATTTACTGCAAAAATTATCAGCAGCTTATCCGCTATCCGCACAGTCATGCAAATTGTATCCCCATGGCGAAACATTTTGTGGATATCCACGAATATCCGCATCCGTGCAGGGCTTTAGTTATCATATATGAATTGCAGCCAATGGCCATGGGAGGGTATTTTAATTGAACGCCCGTAGGCTCCCAGCAAGTTCAATTTCAAGTAGTTCCAACTTTGCCAACCAGATGCCACTGTCAGTGACACCTAGTGGCGAACGTTAGCACTTGATAAAGCGTTTATAACCATCCAAATATAACGTACGCATTTAGCTAGAAGATTAGAGAGAACCGTTTAAGATGGTATGGCCACGTACTACGCAGAAGCGGTTCAACCGTTGCGAGAAGAACCTTAATTAAACATTAGTCCTGAGGGTCGCAGATCTTGAAGGTCACCAAAGAAGCGCTGGCTTGACACACTCCAGGAGGATATGCATGTGTCTTAAGTCTCTCCTGAAGATGCACACGACCGCATCAATTGGAAAGGAAAGTGCAGAACAGCAGACCCTGTAATTCAGCGGGATAAATGCTAAGAAGAAGAAGAAGAAGAAGAAGAAGAAGATTCAGCTACACACTACCAATTGTAGTGGTAGGTTCTTTTACATGCAATAAATCTAAGACATGGGGCCACCAGCTTTACTACCCCTCTGAAGGCATACTGAAGAATTTTAACACTCTTAAAAATCTGACGCATTTGGCTTGATTTGAACCCGCCATCTTGGACATAGCAGTTCAGCATGCTACCGACTATGCCACCGAAGACGTTAATTTTAGCAGTTATGAATTATCCCAAGTTCTAAAGGTAAGGTTACATTAGTAACTTATTTAAGTTGACGTGGGCTACAATCACTAAGGTTCGGATGTTAAGGAAAAGTCATATTTTTTTCCTGAGCTCTTTTTACCCGAAATCTGAAAAAATAAATTTGAATGACGGGTCCCTGACCACGTTTAAAGCAATTTGATGTTGCCTATAAATGCATATTTCGGCCATTTTTATTGTTTTGGTCATTTTTGGTCATATTTTAGTGATATAAGGTCATATTTGGTTATAATTTCAGCAATTAAATTGAGGTGTCGTTAACAACATACGTGCTATCTGCGTCGACTTTCAAACACAGGATTTCCGAATAGTGTATTGTGATACTGAATGAATGTTGAAAATTTTAATGTACTGTAGCACTGTCAGTTTGTATGACTAAATGTATCTGGTGTATTATCGCTGATCACGTTTTGGCACTTAAGACGTTTACTGGATGTAAAATCCATGTTATATTTAAGAGCTTTTAGGTCATATTTTTATAGTTTTTAGGTCATATTTAGCTAGTTTTTAGGGCATATTTGATTGCATATTTTGTACTTCCTTAGGTCTTAAACTTCCGAACCCTAATAATCACCATATTTGTAGTGATGGTGGACAAATGGTAAGGTTGTATTGTTAGTAACTTATTTAAGTTGACGGGGACTATAATCACCATGTTTGTAGTGATGGGGGACAATTGGTAACGTTACATTGTTAGGAACGTATTTAAGGTGATGTGGACTATAATCACCATGTTTGTAGCGATGGGGGACAATTGGTAAAGTTACATTGTTAGGAACGTATTTAAGGTGATGTGGACTATAATCACCATGTTTGTAGCGATGGGGGACAATTGGTAACGTTACTTTGTTAGGAACGTATTTAAGGTGATGTGGACTATAATCACCATGTTTGTAGCGATGGGGGACAATTGGTAACGTTACTTTGTTAGGAACGTATTTAAGGTGATGTGGACTATAACCACCATGTCTGTAGCGATGGGGGACAATTGGTAACGTTACTTTGTTAGGAACGTATTTAAGGTGATGTGGACTATAATCACCATGTTTGTAGCGATGGGGGACAATTGGTAACGTTACTTTGTTAGGAACGTATTTAAGGTGATGTGGACTATAATCACCATGTTTGTAGCGATGGGGGACAATTGGTAACGTTACTTTGTTAGGAACGTATTTAAGGTGATGTGGACTATACTCACCTTACTTGTAGTGAAGGAGGACAAATTGTAAGGTTACGTTGTTAGTAACTTATTTAAGGAGACGTGGACTATAATCACCTTGTTTGTAGTGATGGGGACAATTGGTAAGGTTACATTGTTAGTAACTTATTTAAGGAGACGTGGACTATAATCACCTTGTTTGTAGTGATGGAGACAATTGGTAAGGCTACATTGTTAGTAACTTATTTAAGGAGACGTGGACTATAATCACCATGTTTGTAGTGATGGGGACAATTGGTAAGGTTACATTGTTAGTAACTTATTTAAGGAGACGTGGACTATATTCACCTTGTTTGTAGTGATGGGGACAATTGGTAAGGTTACATTGTTAGTAACTTATTTAAGGAGACGTGGACTATAATCACCTTGTTTGTAGTGATGGGGACAATTGGTAAGGTTACATTGTTAGTAACTTATTTAAGGAGACGTGGACTATAATCACCATGTTTGTAGTGATGGGGACAATTGGTAAGGTTACATTGTTAGTAACTTATTTAAGGAGACGTGGACTATAATCACCTTGTTTGTAGTGATGGGGACAATTGGTAAGGTTACATTGTTAGTAACTTATTTAAGGAGACGTGGACTATAATCACCTTGTTTGTAGTGATGGGGACAATTGGTAAGGTTACATTGTTAGTAACTTATTTAAGGAGACGTGGACTATAATCACCTTGTTTGTAGTGATGGGGACAATTGGTAAGGTTACATTGTTAGTAACTTATTTAAGGAGACGTGGACTATAGTCACCTTGTTTGTAGTGATGGGGACAATTGGTAAGGTTACATTGTTAGTAACTTATTTAAGGAGACGTGGACTATAATCACCTTGTTTGAAGTGATGGGGACAATTGGTAAGGTTACATTGTTAGTAACTTACTTAAGGAGACGGGGACTATAATCACCATGTTTGTAGTGATGGTGGACAATTGGTAACGTTACTTTGTTAGGAACGTATTTAAGGTGATGTGGACTATAATCACCATGTTTGTAGCGATGGGGGACAATTGGTAACGTTACTTTGTTAGGAACGTATTTAAGGTGATGTGGACTATACTCACCTTACTTGTAGTGAAGGAGGACAAATTGTAAGGTTACGTTGTTAGTAACTTATTTAAGGAGACGTGGACTATAATCACCTTGTTTGTAGTGATGGGGACAATTGGTAAGGTTACATTGTTAGTAACTTATTTAAGGAGACGTGGACTATAATCACCTTGTTTGTAGTGATGGAGACAATTGGTAAGGCTACATTGTTAGCAACTTATTTAAGGAGACGTGGACTATAATCACCATGTTTGTAGTGATGGGGACAATTGGTAAGGTTACATTGTTAGTAACTTATTTAAGGAGACGTGGACTATAATCACCTTGTTTGTAGTGATGGGGACAATTGGTAAGGTTACATTGTTAGTAACTTATTTAAGGAGACGTGGACTATAATCACCATGTTTGTAGTGATGGGGACAATTGGTAAGGTTACATTGTTAGTATCTTATTTAAGGAGACGTGGACTATAATCTCCTTGTTTGTAGTGATGGGGACAATTGGTAAGGTTACATTGTTAGTAACTTATTTAAGGAGACGTGGACTATAATCACCTTGTTTGTAGTGATGGGGACAATTGGTAAGGTTACATTGTTAGTAACTTATTTAAGGAGACGTGGACTATAATCACCTTGTTTGTAGTGATGGGGACAATTGGTAAGGTTACATTGTTAGTAACTTATTTAAGGAGACGGGGACTATAATCACCATGTTTGTAGTGATGGTGGACAATTGGTAACGTTAGTTTGTTAGGAACGTATTTAAGGTGATGTGGACTAGAATCACCATGTTTGTAGCGATGGGGGACAATTGGTAACGTTACTTTGTTAGGAACGTATTTAAGGTGATGTGGACTATAATCACCATGTTTGTAGCGATGGGGGGCAATTGGTAACGTTACTTTGTTAGGAACGTATTTAAGGTGATGTGGACTATAATCACCATGTTTGTAGCGATGGGGGACAATTGGTAACGTTACTTTGTTAGGAACGTATTTAAGGTGATGTGGACTATACTCACCTTACTTGTAGTGAAGGAGGACAAATTGTAAGGTTACGTTGTTAGTTACTTATTTAAGGAGACGTGGACTATAATCACATTGTTTGTAGTGATGGGGACAATTGGTAAGGTTACATTGTTAGTAACTTATTTAAGGAGACGTGGACTATAATCACCTTGTTTGTCGTGATGGGGACAATTGGTAAGGTTACATTGTTAGTAACTTATTTAAGGAGACGTGGACTATAATCACCATGTTTGTAGTGATGGGGACAATTGGTAAGGTTACATTGTTAGTAACTTATTTAAGGAGACGTGGACTATAATCACCTTGTTTGTAGTGATGGGGACAATTGGTAAGGTTACATTGTTAGTAACTTATTTAAGGAGACGTGGACTATAATCACCTTGTTTGTAGTGATGGGGACAATTGGTAAGGTTACATTGTTAGTAACTTATTTAAGGTGACGCTGACTATAATACTGCACTGAGTAATGGAATGAGCTAGTAACACTCTACGCTTAACCAGAACTTGACTGGAAACAGGATGAACAGCAATATTGATCTATTTTTGGAGACCTTGTCTTCCTAACCTGCTTAACAAAGGCGAGATAAGACAGAACACACACTATTGTGCCCGGTACACATGCACTCTTGGTCATGCATTCACACGTTGTTAAGGGTTCCGTTCCCACATTTAGGACTTTGTGTTTCATTTTAGGGGCTACGAACATCTTGGTCACCCGCCCCGTGCTCTTTGTTGTGTCTTAATAATAATAATAATAAGGATAATAATAATAATAATTATAATATCGTATGGCCTCGGATGCCGGGTGCAAGCTTTAATAATTGACGCACAGAGGGCAGCTTGCATGTTGAATTTTATCGCTCCTTGGAGAGCTATGAAAGTCAAGGAGGTTAGATATCTAAACTCCTTGACACTATAGAGCGCTTTCTAGTAGAGAAAGAAGGAACTTTTTGTGTTGGCGGAAAATCTCGAGATTAATTTTGCCATTATGAACACGGCCTACTGAATTGAAATGGGTTATTTAACATTCGAACAGGTACGACATGCGTACCGTGATTTTTGTCGCCTTTCAAAAATCACTTACCATGGCCAGGAGCGAACCTGCAGCTTGGGGTTGGCAGTCCGACACGATAACCACTCACCCACCGTGATAAGATTGTTGTGTGTTGAATTTCACTGTGGACCACATCGTGGTGTAGTGATTAGCATTCTTGTCTATCACCCCTGTGGTCCTGATACGATTCATACCTCAACCACCCTAGATATGATTCCACGTAGTTTCTCGCTGGTACTCCTGGCAAAAGCCGAGATCTTTCTTAGTTAGTTAGTTAGTTAGTTAGTTAGTTAAGTTATTGGAGTTTTAGGGGCGGAACAGCTAGGTCATCTGCCCCAGATAATTCTTAACATCATGCAAACCCTATCCTCAGTTAGAAACACGCACTAGTACAGACCCTAAAATAACACAGGTTATCAGACAAATTGTACACATTACCACCTTCTGCGGTTACAGGGTTCATATCGAGATTTTTAATCTAAAGGGGCTGGATTTTTACTTTAGTTGTCCTAGAAGTTCAGTGATGGTTGTTAACTTAAGACACTATTTTATCCGCCCATAGCTTAAAAATGGCGAATTGTCTGCTTAACTCCATACAGTGGCAAACAAACAACACGTAACTAAGAGCTTGTATTCTTATAGCAACGTGTAGATGACGCTACTGACTTACTGTAGTATACATAGATGAACAAAGCTCTTTGTGTTGCCCTAAGTGGAGAAGTATACTAACTATTAGGGCAAAGACTTCACAGCTTGAAGAAATGTCACTCATATCGATTGCTGCGGATTACTTCAAGTTCAGGGGGCCTGTAGCTTGAGGATTTATAATATCTTCGATGGATGAGTGGTTTGAGCCACTGGTCTAGTTCAAACTTTGAACGAACATGGCGGATATTGTTGCCACTGTCTTAATAGAGCCACTGCAAGTGTATGTAGCTGACGAACACTGGTTGTCATGGTTACTATGGTGCCGGGAATTTGATGAAGCTAATTCCAAATGGACCTCCAGCTGGAGTTGATGACCTAGCTGTTCCGCCCCTTACGGGGAGATGTAGGCAAAAAACATATAAATTTTACACACAAAATGTATTGCTTGATTTGAAAGTACATGCAGTTAATTCTTCTTCTTCTTCTTCCTGGCGTTGTTTCCGATTATTTTTTGGGGTCCGCCACTCTGTACCTCGCTCTCCATTTGTTGCGGTTTGCTGCCTCTATAGGACGAAGACCTACGGTGCGCATAACGTCGTGTAGGGTGTCCATTCAACGCCTTTTTGGTCGTCCTGGAGGTCTTTGTCCATCAGGCTCGAGAGCAAGTGACTGGCTTACAATGGACTCTGTATTTGCTCGGGCTACGTGCCCATACCAACGCAACCGAGTCTCCCTCATTTTGGCTGGAATAGGGGCAATTCCAAGAGTATTGCGGACGTCATCGTTCTTAATATAATCCAGCCGTGTAATTCCCAAGGACCATCGTAGCATCCGAATCTCCATTGAGTGCAAGGCTTGTTCATGTTTCCTTGTATTAGGCCAGCATTCAGCTCCATACAAAGCAACAGGGCGGACGACTGATTAATAGATCTTATTTTTGAGGCGCAAAGGGATCTTGCGGTCACAGAGAACGCCTGTGACCTGGCGCCACTTCATCCATGCAGCATTCACTGGAGAATTGAGAACATAATTTTAAAATTTTGTTTCAAAATTCAATCAACAAATGTCACTTAAAAATTATAATCTGTTGGGCTGCAAAAAAAGTAAGAAACCTTTATGAGAACTTTACATTGAAATGCCTCAGTTAAACATTTTTAGAACTTAAGGAACGTTTTTCTCAAAATCTACCGAATGGACATTAACAAAATTTTACACATTTGTACTCCAAACTAGTGTGAAGGGTTTGATGGAACGGAATGTTCATATGATGCTTACCAAAAAAATTGTGCTTGAAACTGCCCATTTCTTCTTAAAAACAAAATTCTTAAGTTCAAAATTTCACAGAAAATCAGTGAAATCCAAATATTTGCTGCATATAAATGTTTTGTTAATAACACAAATTAGTTCTATGCACGATAATTGTCACTCCATACCCAAATGTAGAAGAAAAGTGTATCGAAATACAACAGTGTACACAAGAACTTAATAAGTTCCAAAGAAATCCTCAAAAACTACCATAGGATGCCTCAAGGGATTGTTAATATGTGTACTAAATTTTAGTGAGATGAGATAAACATTCTTGGAGTTACACGTATGTGAATTTCGTACTGTAAATCTGCCTACGTCTCCCCTTAAAACAACCTCCAGCTCAAAATATATCCATGTTAATAAAGCCCCAGGTCATGCTTTCACTCACGTAAAAATCCCACCTGCTGATGTCATTTCTTAGTTCACATTTACATAATCCGGACGTTGTGACGACACAATTAGAACACATATGATGTGTGGATCCTGTTCAGCTGATAAGATGACTACGAAATGTCTTGAATCATGAGACAGGTGGCCTTTTATTTCCAATGAGACCTTGACGACTCGCGAAACTGACCGACAGAATGGAAGCAAGGCCCTTCATGGCCTACTAAACATATAAATTACTACATTTTTGCAATCTTTTGCGTTCCTCAACAAATTATTTATGAAAAGTTAATTGCTAGTGTGACGTAATTGTATTTTGCACAGTGTTGCGGTTCAAGGTGGACTGTCAAACAAGGGGGCGTGGCTTAGATGACCAACAGCTCAGGGTCCAAGTAAGAACCTGTTGTTCCCATTATGATGCAACATTCACGCCTGCCGTAACTCCCAGTTGAGTGAGGGGGAAGGTACACCTTTCAGGGTAAAAAAAATGTTTTTTAATGAATTATTGATGCCTATCAATAGCTACCAAGATCCAAAATTATAAAACTGTAACTCTCCCTGAAGCCACTTATGCTTGTGAAACACTGTTCCAAATTAAAAATGAACAAAGAACTGAAGAAGACTACGGGAGCTAAGTGGACAGAAGAAAGAAGACGGACTCATAGTCAGAAAATGAGGGACTATTGGAAGGAGAAGAAGAAAGCAACAACTTTACCGAAGGGTAGATACGAGCCCCGTGGTCCTAAGTAGGCCGATAAAGGAGAAGAACAAAGAACTGATCAGCTCCTCAAAACGGAAAGAAGAATCATTAGAACGTGCATAAATAAAAAGTATCTGGTTGAGGGAGTCTGGAGGATTCTCCAAAATGAAACTGTCTGTCGTGAGATTGATCCAATCGCCAGCACAATTATAGTACAGGACAGCTGCACAGAAAAAAAGAACCTTTTGTTCCAAAAACTGTGCTATGGTTGGCTATTTGTAAATCGTTAGAAAAGCACAAAAAAAAAAAGATTAACTCAAAATTTTAGAATAATTTGCACGATCATTTTGTCGGAAAACTAAAAAAAACAACAACATTGAAAAGCGTTTTTCTCAGAATCGACGTATTTTAAAGAAAAGCTTTTTAAACAAAAAAAGTAGAGGACATTGTCACCTACAATTCGCCTCATTGAGGTCATGTCATACGTTTTGAAATGCAGAAGCTAGGTGGCGCCAAAGTTTCCAAAAAAGTGTTTTTTCACTTTTTGTCCTAGAAAAAATGTTTTGTTCACAAAAGAGCGAATCAGAAATTTGTTCCTCTCAAAATTGTCTACAAAATTTATTGAAACATTTTTTCCTCCGCCTTACCGTTCCAAAGTTATAGTCTGCCGAAGTGTGAAAATTGTACTATTCAGATGGCACAAAGGTTAATATGTGTACAGTTATGATTGATACGTTGCGATTGAAATAGATATGATTGTTTGAGCTAATTATCAAACACAGCCCGCGGCCTGTTTGACCGAGCCTTAGGCAGCTGTCCGACACTGGTCCCTGTCTAAATTATGCCCACCGCTCTCTCCGCAGGAACAATAGTAGCCTTGACTACGAAGCATTGTATTTGCTGCACTATAACTTTGGAACGGTAAGTCGGAAACAAACATTTCAATAAATGTTGCAGACAATTTTGAGAGGAACACATTTCTGATTCACTCTTTTGTGAAAAAAAAAACCTATTTTTTCTAGGACAAAAAGTGGTAAAACACTTTTTTTTTGAAACTTTGGCGCCACCTAGCTTCTGCATTTCAAAACGTATGACATGACCTTAATGAGATGAATTGTAGGTGACAATGTCCTCTACATTTTTTGTGTAAAAAACTTTTCTTTAAAATACGTCGATTCAGAGAAAAACGCTTTTCAATGACTTTTTGAGTTTTCCGACAAAATGATCGTGCAAATTATTCTAAAATTTAGAGTTAAGCTTTTCTTTTGTGCCTTTCTAACGATTTACAAAAAGCCAACCATAGCACAGTTTTTGGAACAAAACCATTCCAGCTGTACTGTACTATGAAGAAGAAAAGAATTTCATTTTTTTTTTCACATCTTACGGCTTCCAGAAAACAGAACTGTACGTCAACTAGTGATGAGAAATCTAGGAAAGAAAACTGGAGGAACATGGATCCAAGAAATCCAACAAGATCTCAAAGCAGTTGGACTCAAGATAACAGATGCCGAGGATAAAAATAAAATTAACCCCATTCTTAAAACTCACACATTTTCTGCAGAAATGACACATAGAAAGCCTATGGAGATTTCAGATGAGTTGAGAAAATCCCGATCTGAAAGAATGAAAAAGTACTGGAAAGAGTGCAAGAACCAATCAGTACTACCTTCAAAGAAGAAGTGATCGTGGAACGACTCAAGTGGTCCAATGTGACCAATCAAGATTAATAATAATAATTTGGTTGACTAATCTTTTATCTTTCATTTGGTGAAAACGAAACGAAAATATCTTCAATACTTCCATAGAGATGCCCCTAAATGTTAGTTGCTGTCGCTTAAGTTATCTCCTTAAATGTTACCCTTAGGTATGTTTGAAGCTTGTTTCCCGAAAACTTTATTTTCACACAGCGTTCACATGATAACTCGTTGTGTTGTTGTTTTAAGGGGCCTAACATCTAGGTTATCGGTCACATGATAACTCAATTACTATTCTAGATATCTCAATAAAATTTAGCATGAGTGTGTATTGTGCTAATATGAACACCAAACACTAAAATATTTTGTTTATCAAGCACCCCTCCTCCCCCCCCCCCCCCAAAGTAAAAAAATACACATTTAGAGTAAGAATATGAAAAAAAATTCCTGAATATGTGTATCAATTATGTTGGTGTATGGTGTAGCCGTGAATGTTACCAACAGCTAAAAGGAACATTCTTGTAAATGTATTGAATTGTGGGGTAGTTATCATGTAAACGCTGTCCAACTGTACAAAAAAACAATTAATAATAACAATAATAATATCGTATGGCCTCGGGTGCCGGGTGCAAGCTTTGTTATTTGTTATTTGCATGTCGAATTTCGTTGTTCCTGGAAGCACAATGAAAGTCAAGGAGGCTAGATATCTAAGCTCCTTGAACACTATAGCGCTTTCTAGTAATGAAGAACTTTGTGTTGGCGGAAACTCCCGAGATTAATTTTGCCATTATGAACACGGCCTACTGAATTCAAATGGGTTCTTTGACATGCCAACATCGTATGACATGCATGTCGTGATTTTTTTCGCCTTTCAAAAATCAATTACCACGGCCAGGAGCGAACCTACAAGCTTGGGGTTGGTAGTCCGAAACGTTAACCACTCACCCACCGTGGCAAGTCCTTTGGTCATGAATGAATGTTTTTGTACAGAAACCTTCCTCGGGTAATCCTCTACAGAATGGTGAAATCGCTTCAAAATCCATCCAGTGGTTCTCGAGATTACCCGTTACATCGAAGAATCGGAGACTTGTTTTATACTAAGTAGAGATATAACCAGTTCGTGAATCACAGCGTCTGACTCCACCCATTTTTCTTTCTCAGGAACAGTCATTATGTCACATTAATCTGAAATATTATGTTTACATTTTGAAAGTTGAATGATACAGCTGACATTTGAATGGGATCAAAGCAGGACTATCCCAATATAAGTTATAGTGAACGGTTTATAAGATAATAAATATCCGATTTAAAACTGGCATCTACAATATTTAGGCTCGAGGGCTTTGACCTAGTATTGTGGGATTAAAACACGCGCAGGTGGAAATTCGTAATTATCAGTTCCTTTCGCCTGAGGTCGCGACGTTCGCCTTGAACCACACACATATAATTTCAACACTTTACTACAATTAAATCAAAGTATGCGCACATGTTAATGAGTGTAGCAAAAAAGAAAACAAGGTTTGTTGAGACCTTGGAACATTGCTGTCGCGTGAGGAGTAAGTTGTTAGGAGTAGCGCTCACTGCCAACTGATGATGAACTTGAACCTCAAGGTGTGATGATGATGTTTTAAGGGGCCTAACATCTGGGTTATCGGCCTGTAATGGTCTGGGTGATAGTCAAAATGTAAATGAAAATGAAATGAAACTATACCTAATACTAACTACATACTTACATAGTAGAAGAGGAGTTGGAAAACACAAATATAATACTAATAATAATATCGTATGGCCTCGGGTGCCGCGTGCTAGGCTTGTGATTTGACACCCAGAGGGTAGCTTGCATGTCGAATTTCGTTGTTCCTTGAATCACTATGAAAGTTAAGGAGGTTTCTAGCACTTTCTAGTGGAGAAATGAGGAACTTTGTGTTGGCGGAAACTCCCGAGATTAATTTTGCCATTATGAACACGGCCTACTGAATTCAAATGGGTTCTTTGACATGCCAACATCGTATGACATGCGTGTCGTTTTTTTGCCGCCTTTCAAAGATCACTTACCACGGCCAGGAGCGAAACTGCTATCTTGGGGTTAGTAGACCGACACGCTATCCACTCACCCACCGTGGCAAGCTAACACAAATAAGAATAAGGAAAACAAAAGACAGGAGGAAAGAAAATGCTCTCAAACCTCAAAGAATGCGAATTAAGGGACTTGGAAGGAAGGAGAGCCATGAAAGGCAGATAGGAGAGGAGAAGGAGGAGAGGGCCCGCCCCAATGGCAATAGGAAAAGGGAAAAACCGACCCAGCTCAGGAATCCCTCGGGTTCACCAACTCCCATACTCAGCAGCCGTGAGGGTGTAGCACTATCGACGGTGCACCAGAAGTGGTGGGGCCAAGGATCATGTAAACTATAAGAGATTCGTCACTTTTGGTTATAGAATTTCCGGGAGAGAACACCGCCTAAGGCTATGTACCGCTATACCAAGTCTGGCAACATAAAAAGTAAAAAGCCATATGAATGTAGCCTTTATTACACGTAATTGAACAATATGTTCTGCGATGAGTTATTGATTATTGATGAAAATAACACAAACATAACTGCGCCTTTCGCTAGGCGTAGAAATGTATGCCCCGATAGGAAAATAGTACTCTTTGATATATATCAATGTTGGCAATAGATTTGTCACGAAGGATAGAATTATGCCGTTCTAGAGCTTAATTCACCTTTAGGCTAATTAAACATTGCTCTCCTACTCTACAGAATTGTTGGGATATTCGGTGAATATAAAGAAAACTGTCCAAATGCACACTCTATATTGACATAACCTCACTTTTGCCTAGCATGCCGGCTGCCACCCACCCCTCCCCATAGCCGTAAACCACAAATTTTATTGCAATGCAAAGGAGAATGGGTAAGAAAACAAACAAGAGATGAAATGCACACATTTATTCTCTCTATATATTTTTATTCGAGAATAGTCCATATTGTCCACTAGTTTTACACATGGTCAACTCCAGGAAGATGAAAATTGCCGTATTGTTCTTACTATCATTATAATTCTTACATCCCGGTGCTTGGCAATTTTTCCTCCCTTGCAGTGGCATGATTGACTCTCAATTCAATTCAAATAAACAATCAAAATACCCAACAAATCACAACAACCAACACCACCACGAGGAAAATCAATCAAAACAGACCATTCCCGCTTCCGTCAGTCTGTTTGCTGTGAGCGTTGGGTGAGTGCCAACTACGGAAACATAGTACTGAAATTAATTCTTCATTGGTTGGCAGAACATCTATAGCGGAGCTTTATCGAACCCCACGCGCTCCCTATGATCTGGGTGGGGCTACAAACACCCGGCCTCCTTGAAGGTCTTGTACCGAAGGCAGGAGATATCATGAAAAGAAAAAGAAGGTTGAACCCTCAAAGAATGAGGGTATCAGGAAAGATGAGACAAGGGCCAATTAAGGCGGGACAATAAAAGACTCCCTAGGCCTCGGATTCCATACTACCTTCGGTGTCGGTAGAGAACAAGAGTTGACCAAGCGAGGCCGATAGGAAAGATGACCGAAAGGAGCCCAGCACAAGTAAGTGGAAGCAATTCCGGACTCAGCTGGGGTCCCGTGGTCACCAACCCACGTCCCACTAGATGTTAGCCCCTAGGGGGGACCTCAAGACGTAACAGCTAGCGTGCTTACCTGTCTCCATGGAAGTCCGGATCAACCAAGAAATTTTAATTCTGGTCTGAGGGCTGGAACGGGGTACACTCAGCAACAAGAGGCTAAATTGCGAAGCACGCGTAGATTCATGTTGTCAGCACTGTCATATATCGGGTACCCAATATTAATCTACAATTCCTTGTTAATATATGAGTCCAAAGCTTGGAACTCTTGGGCTGCACACTTTCTGATATATTGAGTTTAGGATACAAGTTATAGAGAGCATTATTCAACAGTTGGCAGCACTGGTGACTCTAAACAAAACGCCAGCTATATGTATAGATATCATTCCTGTCTCCAAAAAGCAGACAGGTCGGGTTATATAAGAGTGTGAAATATTGGGGATTCTACAAAAATAAGACAAGGCCAATGTTCTTCCAATGATTTCCAAGATAATTGATTACCTGGAATGTTTGGCATTCAATAATGATTTGTACTTTGTTAGCATTAACATAATAAATAATCTTATTTGAGGATTAAAATATTCTTCATTTTTGTATTCAACTAAGATTTCGGTAAAAACAGAAAAGTTCGAAGGTTTTTATAGGTTTATGTTCGACCATGTCGGAATGTAAACATTATATGTCTGAAAACTGTATCATAATGAGGCTCATTATAACACTATTTTTCATTATGAAACAGTTTCTCCCACCAATCAGAGCTCAAGAAACAGTTGTTTGACCAATTAGGTGAGGATATCTTCGCGCATGCAAGCACACAGAGCGCATGCGTCGATCGGTCAGAGCACTTGGAAAACCGATATATCCTACCCAGCGCTTGCACTCTGATC
Source organism: Meconema thalassinum (assembly GCA_946902985.2). Taxonomy (NCBI): domain Eukaryota; kingdom Metazoa; phylum Arthropoda; class Insecta; order Orthoptera; family Tettigoniidae; genus Meconema; species Meconema thalassinum. Next base: position 158,353,456 of record OX336398.1, on the reverse strand, counting down.
ACAAAATTCTAGTGACTGAATCTCAACAGATATGTATGAATAATTATGTTAATACATATAATAAAGTTATAATTATCGTCGAACATAAACAGTCGTATGCAACTCGCCTATAATGGTAATTAAGACACTCGTATGGAAATTATAAAACTCGTGTCTTAATTATTGCCATTGTAGGCTCGTTGCATAATGTACTATTTCTCAACTATCCTCATAAAAAGTATATTTCCTTTCTGTGCAATGTAAAGCTATTACTGAGACAATAGTAGGCCTTAAAGCAATTTTTATTTCATTCAGCACAAATGAAACTATATTGTGTTTTTTTTAAGTTTCTAAACAATTTAATTTTTGGACTTCTCTGGTCATGACATATACAGGGTAATTATCTATGTGCGCTCGAGTAAACACGGCAAGCTAAGTCGGCTGTGACTGGTGCACATCGCGGCCGCGCGTACCCAGTTCAGCCGGTGCTTGGCGCGCTCCGCTGACTCAGATCGTTCGTTCACACGTGTTTTGTCATTCATATGCAAATCTTATACGTTAGTGTTGCACGTTTAGTGAGTATTGAGATTACTGTGATTGTTGGTCATGCCTAGACACCAATTTACATTGCGCGAACGTGTGTATATCCATAATTCGTATATGAAAATCAGAAAATCTTGTTCTGAAACGAGACGAAAATTTCGAATCAAGTTTCCAGGAAGACCTGTGCCAAATGCCAGTACAATTAGGAGGCTCGCTAAACGATTCAAGGAAACAGGCTTCGTAAATAACAAAAGAGTTGGCAGACATTCTTTCATCAGAAGATGTCAGGTGTGTGTTAGAAGAGAGGGAGGAAATTGTCAGCATCGCCTATGAGCACTCTTAAGTACACATTATTGAACATGTTTGGTAAAAGTTTGAACGTGCGTGCCAATCACCGGCTGAACCAGCTACGCGCGCCCGCGATCTGCGCCAGTCACAGCCGCCTTAGCCTGCCGCGTTTATCGGCGCACATAGATAATGACCCTGTATAAATAACTTCTTTTTTCAAGCACGCTTTGTCTCACGGCAAGAGTTTGTATTATCAAGCAATTATTTTATACAAAGTTAAGAAAAAACAAGAAGTTCCGTGACGAACTAAAGAGCCTACTTTTCTTAAAATTTAAGATTCATGACAATGAATAATCTATATGGATCTATCTAGAATAATGACGAAATTAAGTTGCTAATATAGAAATTTCAAACTAGTTCGAAATACTGTATACCTGGCATAATTTAGCCTAATAGAGCACTACCGTTGGCAGCCCCGGTGACTGAGTATATTCTTAGTTCCATCTCTTAAAGTGCGTAATACAAAATTAGGTTGAAGTCCAATGGATAACATGGACGTTACATGCAGTTAAACATTGGATCTAACAGTGCGCGTAAAATCATGTTGGCAACAATGTCATGCATGTATTGGTCAGAAATGATCTGAAATAATACGATCTATTGTTGTGCCAATTTTGAATAAAATCCATTAGTTAGTATAGAAGTTACATGCATTTTAAAATTGGACCTATTAGCAGGCTTTGAATCATGTTGGCAGCACTGACGTATATTAGTTACTCCAAATTAATCTAGAATGCCAGGTACTATACGTGTGCAAAGTTTAGAGCTATTGGCTTGCAGACTTTCTGGTATATTGATATTAGGGTAACAAAATTAGAGACAATATTTATTAACAGTTGACAGCCCAGGTTGCTCTTAAGAATACACATAGTCATATCTGTTATGGTACACATAGCACATACGAAATTTGGTTGAAATCCAAATGATAGTATAGAAGTTACATGTATTTAAACTTGGACCTCTCAGCAGGCTTAGAATCATGTTGGTAGCACTGACGTATATAAGTTACTCCAAATTAATATAGAATGTCAGATACTATACGTGTGCATAGTTTAAAGCTGTCGGCTTTGATACTTTCTGATATATTGATATTTGGATAAAATAAATTGAGAGCATTTATTAACAGTTGGCAGTCCTGGTGGACCTTAAGAATACGCTCAGTCATATCTGTTTATGTACACATAGCGCATACAAAATTTGGTTGAATTCCAATTGATAGTGTAGAAGTTATATGCATTTAAAAATTGGACCTATCAGCGGGCTTAAAATAAATTTGGCAACACTGCCATGTATGGCCTCCTGGAAATTAAACTGAAATATTATTATCTATACGTGTGCTAATTTTGAAACAGCTCCCATTCATACCTTCCAAGATATCCAACATGGAGCTCAAATTTCAATTGCGATTTTTCAGCAGTTGGTAGCACTGACATCATTTTCAAATATGGCATTGAAATATTCATGTATAGATTTTTACTTCTACCAAATTTTGTTTCGATTGCTGCAGTCGTTGAGGAGTTGATGTGGGGGGGGGGGGGGGGGGGCACACAGACAGACAGACAGACAGACAGACACACACACATTTGCCCGGATCGATCTCGTAAGTCTACTTTTTTCCTCATTTTTGCAAAATGTGAAAAGTAGGCTAATAACGATTCGTTGTAACTGTATCTTCGCTATTAAGTATTGGTGATGTAACGTTTTAACTTTGAAGAAGAAACGTACCCAGCCCTGGACCAAAGTATAGCCCTTGAGGGAGCCACGCTACTTCAATGTTATTTGAATAGAAAAGAACGCTATAACTGTGAGATACAGCAGGCTTTAGAAGTTGGAATGATGTATGTTTAGCTATGGAAATGCATAATGTCTCCCAATATAAACCAGAGTGATTTGAATAAGAACATCTGTAACTTTCATATTTATATTCCGTTCTTAACAAGAGAGAAAGTTCCACTCTTACTCTGAATATAAAGTGTATTTCCTTCCAAAGGGCTTATAACTAATGGGACATTGGTCCGGAGATACTTTCACTGACTTGTGCTGAGCTCTTCTCTTTCATCTATCAGCTATCAGTTGCCATTCTGACACATAAAATATTACATACCAATACCCCGTTATATCTCTACAATGCCTTTCCACCAATGCATTCTGTTCATAATCGAGAAAATAGATACACGAAAGTAATACTCCAGATTCCTATACACCGAACCATGAAGTTCAATAAATCTTTTGTTGGCACCGCCTCACGCCTCTTCAACACCTTCGATTTATATAAGTTCGTCAACATTGCAGGCACTGCAGCTCTCAAAAGACACGTCATTCATCCTGCTTCTTGGAGCAGTATACCTCTCACATCTGATTACTGCATTATGTTAAAATGCTATTCTTTAGTTCAATTATAACATCAGGACAATAGCTGACAACCTGCCTACGTTAATATCTTTTCTTGTATACGGTGTTTGTTATTCAGGCTGATACTGTGTCTGTGTGTACTCTTTTGTATACCGTATAATGTTTCCATTGTTATTATTATTGTATTATTACTGTCTTTTGTTATCATTGTTAAACAATTGTTATTTTTATGTTCGACGATGTCGAAATGTAAAAATTATATGTCAGAAAACTGTATCATAATGAGGGTCATTATAGTACTATTCTTCATTATGAAACAGTTTCTCCAGCCAATCAGAGCTCATTCATTGACCAATTAGGTAAGGATAGCTTCGCGCATGCGCTCAAAAACCAATATGTCGGACATGAATTACCTGATCTGAAAGTTCAAAATGGATATCGGATAACCATTGTAGTTACAATCCCAAACACAAAGACAAAATAAGCACGAACCTTTAATATAACAAGAAAATACTATGACATATGCAAGAAATTTCTGAATCTACGTCCAGAAGTTAGCAACACAGCATTCTTCTATATAAATTACCGACATGGAAAGTGCACCGTCCCATATGTTCGCGTAAAAGTGGCGAATATGAGACAAGAAATAGCACTGTACCTTAATATCCCCAACCCCAATTTCTACACAGCGCATTGCTTTCCAACGACTTCGGTGACAATGTTAAGTGATTGCTAGTTCTGATCGACACTAGACATCATGCAGGCTGTAAACAATAGCCTAGCCAAGCAAAGTAAATGTTCTCTGCTTTCAAAATTCTTTGACCCACGCATGCGCTCTGTTTGGTCAGCAAACCCCCCAGCGCGCTCTGTTCACTAACTGAAGTTACTGAATCCCACAGATATTTATGAATATTTATGTTAAAACATATAATAAAGTTATAATTATCGTCGAACATAAACAGTCGTATGCAACTCGCCTATAATGGTAATTAAGACACTCGTATGGAAATTATAAAACTCCCTTCGCTCGATTTATAAACATACTCGTGTTTTAATTACCGTTATAGGCTCGTTGCATAATGTACTATTGTATTGTGAATGTAAGCGAAATGTTTTACTTTTATAAGCCCTAGCCTATTCTTATTGTATGTAAGGCGTCATTGTAAAGGAACTCTTAAGCACTATGTGTAGCGGTGAAAATAAATCAAATCAAATCTATCCCATCGACCATCCTTGGTCACCTGTTTCTTTTCCCTGACACTGATTGCATAGGGCCACGATCTATCAAAGGTACCGTCCCAGCATTCGCCTGGAATTGAGAACTGATGTTAGTAAAACGTCTTCGTGATCGTGCTGCGCGCAAACGCTATACCAATGTAAAACAGGAAATACTCACACTTTATTTTAGTGCATAAAACAGAGTCGTAAATATAAGAAAAGTATTCTTATATTTTTGTACAATTGAAAAGAGGTATTACAACTCATGTTAATAGATTACGGTATATAACATGTATTTGTTTTTAGTTACTTTCCGGATTATCCATATTTTCGATTATCCGGATCAGTTCTGGTCCCACTTAACCCGGATAAACGAGGTTCTTGTGTACATATAAATCTTAGCCCTTCATATGATCGTGTCTCGTTCTTTTAAGTTTTTTTTTCAGTAGATCTTCATCCACATAGTAGCTACGGGGGGGGGGGGAGTTGATTAGGGGGATCAATCACCCCCACCACTCGTAATTAAAAAAACTAATTTGAAGAAATTTTAATTAAAAAAAAGCCAGTTTATGGATTGCTGACAAACGATTGGATTATGTTCATTTATAATTTGAGAACATTTATCTTTACTTGTGTAAAATAACGGTATAACAAAGAAAACGACGCACCACGAAGGAATTGTCCGATTGCGATAAAAATCGGCGGATGTGACGAATAGACATAGAAAAGCAAATGAACAAAAGTGCAGAACAATCGAATGATTTATTGCAGAGTTAGAGCGTTACAAAGTGAGGACGTCAATAAGGTGTTGGTCCACCCCTGGCCTAGATGCAAGCTTCCACTCGACGTGGCATGGACTGATAAAGTTCCCAGATGGTGTCCTGTGGAATTTCGAGCCAAATGGTCTCCAAATGTTGGGCTAAATCGGCGACATTCCGGGATGTTCGCAATCACCTTCCCACGAGGTCCCAAATGTACTCTATGGGAGAGAGATCAGGCAACCGAGCTGGCCAAGGAAGGATAGGGCAAGCTTGAAGACAGTCCATAGCAACACGTGCCGGTTGCGGCCGGGCATTATCCTGGTGGAAAGTAAGGCCTGGATGTCGCTGAAGGAACGGTAACACAACCGGTCGTGGAATGTCATCAACATACCGCTCTGATGTCAGTGTGCCAGGAATGACTACCAGAGGGGTTCGGCTATCAAAGGAGATGGCACCCCAGACCATCACCCCCTGTTGTGGGACTGTGTGTCGTGCGATAGTCAAGGCAGGATTCCCACGCTGGCCTGGACGTCTCCAAACACGTCTGCGGTTGTCGTCGGGTGCACCGTTGGAATCGGGACTAGTCACTAAAGACTCTACGTCCCCAGTCAGCACAGTTCCACGTTGCTCGAGCGCGGTACCACTGTAATCTGACTGACGGTGAGCAGGCGTGAGTGGTAAGCGGCGTAACGGGCGGCGCGAGCGCAAATTCCTTTCGCTCAGGCGTCTGTTGATGGTCATGGTGGACACATGTGGGCGGGCACACGCTCGATCGTGATAACGACGACTCCGGTGTTGTGACAACTGTTCTGACAATCGCTCTGTCTTCCCGTGCTGTTGTGGCCCTCGGTCGACCGCCGCCGTTCTGACGCTGATGCCTGCCGTTGCTGACCCACGCTTGCCAGCATCGTCTGATCGCCGCATTACTTCGACCCAAATGTCCAGCGACAGCTCGATTCGACCAACCAGCTTCTCTCAATCCGATCGCACGACCTCTTTCAAACTCTGACATCTGCTCGTAATGAGCACGAATCCTTCGGCGTGGCATTCTTACAGCGGACGTTAAGATATCGCAGTCAAATGCAACAGCTACTTTGAGGATATGCTTCAGAATCACGCCTTATATACACATGTTGCATGCGCAGATCGGATGCGCGGGAGCTCCCGCTATTCATTCATTGGACAAGAAGCTTTAATCAGTTGCATGTTCGGTCCGAATGTCTTTGCATACGTAATTTCCTTACAATCGGACAACGCCTTCCCGGTGCGTATTTGTGTATTTGAGCTGCTAAATTTGGTCTGTATTTCTAAATGAATCTGATGGATGGACAATAAATGCGGCAACAACAAAGATGATAGAGGCCTTTGAAATGTAGATTTACCGCAGAATGCTGACGATTCCATGGACTGCACGAATATCTAATATTGAAGCACTGCATAGAATGAACAGACAACGAAACTTATTATGCACCTTTAAAAGACGAAAAACTTAATACCTGGGACATACACAGAAGAAAATGGAAATTGCAACACCCAGAAGGAGTGGTGCAACATTGCTACAATTGAACATGCAGGACGAGTGTTCGGTTGTGATTCGATGATTGCACTTTCAGATCCCTCTGACCGCAAGTTTGGACAACAATCAATACAGGATGTGCCCACCACGAGCTGCAATACATTGATGAATTCGGCGAGGCATGGAGTCAATAAGGCCCTGGATCGCTTCCTGAGGAATTGTGGCCCATACTTGCTGCGCTGCACGGGTCAGTTGTTCCAGAGTTGTGGGTGGCTGAGGACGGTTGGCCAGTTGTCGACCCATCATGTCCCACACATGCTCAATAGGACTGAGGTCCGGGGATCTGGCGGGCCATTCTAAGGTTGTGATGTCGTGGAGAGCTTCTCTGGAGATGCGTGCAGTGTGAACCCGGGCATTGTCCTGCTGAAACATCCCATTAGCAATGTTCGCCATCATAGGGACAACCACTGGATTGAGTACCCTATCAACGTACTGTCGAGCAGTCATAGTGCCCTCAACCACCACTAATTGTGATTTCACATTAAAGCCAATAGCACCCCAGACCATAATGCTTGGTGTTGGCCCTGTGTGCCTCTCGGCAATAAGGTCTGGGCAGCCTCTCTCCCCGGTACGTCGCACACACGATTCCTGCGGTCACTGCGGGCAAGAAAGAAGCGCGATTCATCACTAAAGACGACCCTATGCCATTCGTCGATCCACGTTGATCGTTCTCGACACCAGGCCAGCCTTACACGTCGCTGTTGTGGGGTCAATGGAACACCTTCTGCAGGGACACGGGGTCGTAAGCCAGCTGCACGCGGGCGATTACCAACTGTTTGTTGTGTAACGTGGGGTGCCACAGCTGCTCGAATTTGCGCTGCTGTTGCATGGGGTTCCATCCGGGCCATCCAAATGATGCGGCGATCCTCTCTCACAGTTGTCTGTCGCGCTGGGCCTGTGCCAGGTCTACGAGTGTGGGTACCTTCATTTGACCAATGCTGCCATACACGTTGTACCGTAGATGCCTGTCGGCCAACACGTGCAGCGACAGTCCTTAGCGATAATCCAGCCTCACACAGCCCAATTATCCGAGCCCTCTCAAACGGCGCCAGTTGTTGATAGCGTGCTCTTCTCTGTCATCGAGGCATGTTTGACGGGGAACATTTCACTGCACAGACTGCAAGTCAACTACGCTACACCAGAGTCCGTATACTGGAGTTGATTCCTCCGCGACCAATCACGTGGGGAGACCTGTAGCAACAATCCAATGGGTCTGAAACTTTGATAGTTTACATACCTACATGGCATCTTTCCATATCTTGAAAATCGACACAAACGACCAATGCCTTCATGGTGTTGCCGTTTCCATTTTCTTCAGTGTATCTTGCGGAACACCAAATATCGATTTCTCAAATTGTTACTGGAAGGAAAGATCGAAGGTCCAAGGAGATGGGGCCGAAGAAGGATTTCCTGGGTGCATAACATAAAACAGTGGACAGGATTAACCAGCATCGATAAATTATTCCACACCCGCAGCTCATAAGCAAAAGATGAATCATGTGGTTTCTAACATCCATGGATAGGCATCCGAAGAGGAAGTAGGCTATATTTAGGGTTAGGCCGCACATTGAGAGGAGCAAATAAAACATATCGACGTGTATGTTTGCTCTCATTGATTGTATTGGGCGTGGTGGCGCAGCGGTGAAGCTGTTGGCCTCTCACGAAGGTGGGCCGGGCAATACATGTGAGATTTTCGATATGAAATGCCATGTCTTGTGGTTCGGATTCCACGTAAAAAGGACGTCCCGTTGCCCATAATCACACGATTAACGGTCACGTAAAACTACAAGCTTCTTTTCTTCATTGTCCTATTTCCCCCCCCCCCCCCGCAAGAAACAAAAAGCAAAAACAAATACATGACCAAAACACAAAGCAAAAACAAAAACAAACACATGACCAAAACACAAAGCAGAAATAAAAGCAAAACCAAATTCAAAAACAAAAGCAGAAAACAAACAAAACCAAAAAGCAAAAATAGAACCAAAAAGCAAAAGAAGAAAACAAACATAAAACCAAAAAGCAATAAAAAACAGAAAACAAAAGGCAAAGTTCGAAAATATAAGCATAAGCAGAAAACAAATGACAAAACAAAAAAGCAAAGAACAAAATTCGAAAACAAAAGAAAACGCAGAAAACAGAAATAAAACCAATACAGAAAACAGGAAACAAAAACAAAAACGAAAGCAACAAGCTTAAGCAGAAAACAAAACACAAAACAAAAACTACAAAGCAAAGAGCAACATTTGTAAACAAAAGAAAAACCAGGAAACAAACACAACCCCCCCCCCAAAAAAAAAGAAAAAGCAGAAAACAAAACACAAAACAAAAGAATAGAATGCAAAAAGGCAAAATTCGAAAACCAAAGAGAAAGCTGAAAACAAACACAAAACTAAAGCAAAAAAGAAAGTAGAAAACAACCAACACAAAACCAAAAACGCAATTAGTTGAGATTTGACTCCACTCATCCCCCTCCAGAAGCACATCCTAGTTACGCCACTGGTTACTAGTAATATAAATGTTCATTGGCAATGCCGTAGCATTACTAATTGATCGCCCAAGACTGGCGGTAGCAAAGCCCCATCAAACTGCAGAAGCGATCGGTATCGTGTGACGCCACAAAGACTAGCTTCAGGAGGGTTTGCTTGCCTGGTAAAAGCGTCTGTTCTTGCGGAAACTGAAACACGTGCGCACTGGAATGTCAAAGCCCAATAAATTTGAAAACTTTTCCCAGTCGCGTGACGATACTTTATATAGAAGGCGTTGTTCCGCTCACAGTTTCATGTATCAACTTTATATTGCAAATCTAGACAAATGAAATAAAGTTTTCTTTTCTCTCTCTCTTGGAATTACAGAAGGGAACGTTTTTATATACTTCTTATTTTGTTTCTTTTATTTCGGCCATGCCATGGAACACGCAAATAACCTCCTCATTTTGTCTCCTTTCTCTTTATAATTTACCAGTATATCTTCATCCTTTCCCATTGGCGTAACTACGAGGGGGTATCAATCCCTTTTAAATATTGTAAACTAGCAACCCGCCCGGTTTCGTCCGGGAACAGTTATGAATGCATTACGTGATAAGCACTTTTGTTGTTGTTGTTGTGAATCCGTTTTAGGTCTCGGCATGATGGGTTAAAATCACTGACTCGACTATTAATTATATTATTATGGAGATGCATGTGCAACGAATTCTTGTCAGGCGTAATTTATGAATGGCGAGGTGCATGAAACACAAATCCCTCTTCCGTCCAATCTTAACTTGACTGTGTATTTTGCAGAACGAAAAATTCTCAGGCGAAATTAAGAAGGCCGAGTTGCACTTCCAGGGAAACTCCAAACACAACCACTCTTCTCTGAAGTCTTAATTCAATACTACTCGACAGATTGCTGCTGGCTGAATCTGGGGTAATAGGCTCGCCTGCAAGCTAGGCTGTAACTGGGGTGATAGGCTCGCCCCTAGCTAGCTGGTAAACTGTAGCCTCAGTAATGGAATGGAGATTGTTGGAAGAAATGAAGACGTAAATAAACACTTATAGTGGGTGACGTATTGAACATAGAGATATGCTCTCACGGACTTTTTTGTAGAACTTTTCATGCTGAACAATTCTTACACTCATTTTTAACGGCTTGCCCAGCGTAAGTTTGAAGAGCGCACGGAAGCCATGTTCTTTTGACGTTTTCATTGAAATCGTTGCTGCTTGGCTTCCTTTGATCATAATTAAACTATTGTGTACAGAAACCTTCCTCGAGATATCATTTACAGAATAGTGAAAACCGCTTCAAAATCCATCCAGTGGCTCTCGAGATTACCCGTGACATCCAAGAATCAGGGACTTTGTTTTATACTAAGTAGAGATGTGTCAAATAGTCAGCTGTTCAGGTACCCAGAAGTGTGGCAGTGAGATGGGTATGGCACATTCCTTCCTCGTCCCTTTCCAAACATACACCACTTGTCAGTTGACATTCTCTTACTATCCGAGTCCGAGTCCTCCTTGAGTACTGTTTAAACCACCCTCTGTACGATAAGCGGAACTGGTGAAGCCAGGCCTTGCTGGATCATAAGTTACGGATTAGCCAATATACTTGCATGATTCACACAGCCAAAAATTTGAAACTATTTAGCTGATGACCTTGTGGTTTGGGAACTTAGCTCTGTATAATACAATATCATCTGTCATGTCTATTTCCTGAAGTTCTTTTCCAACTTCAAGCAGCCAGGTGAGGTTAAGAATCCTTTCGGTCAGTCTCTGATTCTCCATCCTGAGGATATGCCCGTAAAATTTCAATCGACTTTTCCTAAATGTGTCTGAGATTTTCTCAGAGTCTTGGGATTTTCATTTTATTCAGATTCCCCCTGTACAGACTGGTCCAAACATTTTTCATAGGATTCTCCTTTCTTGCTTTTCCACATCTTTAATTAATGATCTGCCCCCAATAATCAGCGTTTCAGAAGCATGATGTGCTTCAGGCTTAATTACGGTGTTGTATGCCGTAATTTGGCATTTCTGTATTATTTATTTATCGCATTGACAACAATGTATACAAAATAAAGTATATTAGCGGACCCGTGCGAGAAATCTCGCATGTTCATAAGCCACACTTTCCCCAATAGGTTTATAATAAGAGACTTAAGGAGAAAGGTTATGTTTTTATTTGAACCAAATGATTATAGAACACTATTTTCATTCCAGGCGTCCCTACGGCCAAAATGCGAACTCAACAGCAATGATATCGCTTATTTTCAGACAGCAACAGTATTTGCAATTCGCACACTTCTTACAAAAATTGATATTTATGAAATTAGAATGCAATTCGTCACTGCTAATGTCCTTTGTGTACTGAGTCCATTGATTAACAGCTTAGCCGTAACACTCACCGGTTATTCGATATTTATGAAATTATACGATTTGAGTACTCATTCCTTTAAATTACTGTTTCTGAAATCCATGCAAAATGATAAAGGAAATACCTCAGAGTGTTAAAATGACATGAAACAGGCGTCACAGCGGCCAAAATGTGAAGTGGACAGCAATAATGGAGCGTGTCCTCCTGCAGCAACAGTATCTGCAAATCACACACTTCGTATAGTTTTGTAAAAGTCATTTTTTAAGAAATTATAGATATTTATGAAATTAGAGTGCTATTCGTCACTGGTAATGTATATTCTCTTTCATTTGAATGCTCATTTTCCACGATCGGTCGCTTGTGAACGCCGCTGGAGGGATCTATACTGCTGAAATAATATATATGATGATGATAAGGAATATACAAGAGCTTTGGTCTGAAAGAGGGATGTCGAGTGAGTCTATCCATTCAGCGACACGATAGTTACGAGCATATGCTTAAGTTTAAATTATTATCGAAAAGAAGGCTGCTCACGATAATTACAGGCAAAACTCAATTGGGGGAGGGGGTGACGGGTGGACAAATTTTAATGGTTACGTTAGAAGACGGAAGGGAAATTCCAATGATTTGTCTATGATAATGTCTGGAGATGGCGAATTAGGTAATTACTGAGAAACAGGCAATTGCTGATGAATTAAATATATGGTATGGTAGAGTGTTTAATGAATTTAATAGCTGCGTGTTGGACCTAACTATGATTTTGATAGCCCACCTTTCCGAATAAACCAATCGTTGATTCTAGCAAGAATTAAAAAGCTACGTAGAAATATATCGAAAGGCCCAGACAATATTTGTGGAGATGTGCTGGGAGGTACAGCCATTCGGCAATACTTGGGGGTGTTGTTTAATGTATCAATTAATAACACACAAATACCCGAAGACTAGAAAAGAGTTACAATAATTCCATTATTTAAAGGAGGGAACAGATTGGTAATGGGAAACTATAGGCCTGTTATCCTCACATCCATCACATGTAAACTGATGGAGCACCGTATTTCTGATTACTTAAGGGAAGAATGGGGAAAGGTATCATGGCTTAATGGGAGGCAACACGTATTTAGACAAGGGTACTCATGTGAGACACAAATGTTATCACTCTTTCAGGATATTAATGACTTGCTGGAAAGGGGGGTACAAGTTGACGCTGTAATTATAGATTTTGCGAAAACATTTGATGTAGTCCCACATGACAAACTACTCCGTAAATTAGCGGCAACGAAGATAGATAAAAGAGTAATTTTATAGATTTAAGAGTTGTTGACTGGTCACTCGCAAAAGGTTAAAATGGTTAATGTATTCTCGGAGGACCTATTGATAACGTCAGGTGTTCCGCAGGGTAGAGTGATTGGGCCCCAATTATTTCTAGCACTTATTACCGATCTACCGAATGGGATTCGAAGTGACTGCCGATTGTTTGCGGATGATTGTGTAATATACCGAAAAATTCAAACATCACAAGACAACCTTCAGTTGCAAACTGACCTCAACCTGGTTCATAAATGCGCGGTTGACAACCAAATGAAGATAAATACGAGTAAATGTAGTCTCATGAGAATAGGGAGAGGGCGAAGGCATGATTCTCAATATAATATCGGCTCGGAAATTCTTGTAGAAGGATACTCGTGCAAATACTTGGGCATCCATGTAAGGAATGATATGAAACGGAGTCCTTATGTGGGTTGTGCCGTCTTCAAAGCGTACAAATCACTTCATTGTGTAATGCGGGTATTAAAAGGCAGTAGCTCCACCGCAAAAGAATTGGGATATTTGACCCTGGTGAGGTCAATCTTGGAATACGGCTCAGTGGTTTGGGACCCATATCAGGTAGGGCTCATCAATGAGCTGGAGATGGTACAATGGAAGTCTGCTAGGTTTGTGCTCAACGATTTTAATCCTAGAAGGAGTGTAACTCGAATGATCGAAGAACTGAGGTGGGAATCTCTGGAAGATAGAAGGACGAAATCAAGACTATACGCTATGTTTAACACTTACACTAATCGGCCAGCATGGGGAGAAGTAAGCAAACGTCTGGGAAATCCCACCCACCTAAGCAGATCATCCACATAAAATTAAGGTCCGACCACAGCGTCAAAATTATGGGAAATATTATCTCATTAACCGTGGTATTGATAATTGGAACTCATTACCTGCCTCAGTCTAGAGCCTTTCCCCAAACATATTGATGTGTGTAAGAGAAGATTGAAATTTTGTGTAAATACTACGATGTAATTACTATAGTTCCTAAGTTGCGAATTGTGTATATTGTGATTGATGTTATTGTTGGTAATGCTCTGTATTTGTACAATTTGCCACCAGGGAATTACCCCCATTTTCAAACATTATATAATAATAATAATAATAATAATAATAATAATAATCCGCCTCGAGGAGGACGTAGAGCTGACTACGGCCGGACGGGTCCACAGGTGGCGGATAGTGGATCGCCCTCTAGATATGGAGGGTAGCTGCGACATAAGCAGGGCAACCTGACGAATAAGCAGTCCCGGACCAACAGCGGCATTGCTAACAGGATGTGGTGGGTCTGTGGATGGCACCACAGTCTCTATAAAATGCCACATATATCCAAAGACAGCAATGTGACAAGGCGAGTCAGTGCCGCCATAAGCACTAGCCAACAGCGTCTGTGAAAGGCGTCTGTACCCCATGTTAGGGGCGGCCTAAATGAAATCCTGGCAGTAGGTATAAAACGCAACCCATTGATAATGGAGAAAATGTCAAAGAATAATGAGCCTCGGAAAAGGACGCTACCCTAGGTGCGTCGGGGCACGTTTGGAGCTGGTGCTGAACGTGACAGCAGGCGAACCACCAGTGACATGATGCTGAACAGGCGGGCACATGTCGGGTCACCCGAAAATTCTACAGCCGACAACGCAGATAGGAGAACCCAACAGCCGTCATCTCCCCCTGTCGAAAGTGTTTCAAACATTCAACTGACCACTAAGGCAGGCAAACTGAGGCAGCGCTTAAAATGGACTGATGAGATGAACACATTCATAATGCGCTCCTACTTTATTGTTACAAACTTAGAGAGAGACCTCACAACATATAGGAAAGATTTGCACAAGTTGTTTGTGGAGAATTTTACTGACTACTCTTTCATTACAGAACACAGAATTGCAGACCAAAGACGTGTAATAGTGAGGAACAATAGACTTCCTGCAATAATGATTCAAAGTCTTAAAGAGGAAGCAGCAAAAAATCTAGCTTCAAAATCCAACAATGGAAGCAGATCCACATTATTGATTCAAGCTGTTCAGGAAGTACCCTGCAGAAATGACACAGGGGAAGAGGGAATTATTGAATCAACTATCCCTGCTAATATCTCGAGTTCTGTTGAAACAAGTTCTATTGAACATGTGTTTAAAGAGGCAATGACAGAATTTATGGGCCTTAAAGTAGACTATCGACCAAAGCTGCCCAAACTCCTAGAAACAGCAAAGAGTAAATCTCTTGTCAGTATGACAAATAACATCATAAAACAGTATGTGGAAACATCCGATAATCTAGAAGAAACAAACTCTCTTGTATATTGCGCAGCAGTAACTGTGATAAGGCTGAACAACCAGAAACTAATACCTTTGTCTGGAAGCTCTCGTGGAAAAGGTGCAGATGCAGAATACATTCCACCCGGGTAGCGTCGATTAGAAAATGACATCAAGGAACTGAGGAAAACCATAGGCCAACTAACAGCATATTTAAACAATAAAACTAAACCCAAAACCAATCGAAAGCTGAGAAATACGAGGCACGTCCAGAAAGTAAGTTCCGTTTGGTAATAAAATTAAATTGTGTACAGATACAGAAAAAATATTTATTGCACAACATTCTACACCTCTTAAACTACTTTTCCACATAACTGCCGAAATTTTACAGGCATTTGTCATAGCGTGGCACAAGTTTTTGGATACCTTCTTCATAGAAGTTTGCCGCCGACTCGTAACGAGAGTGAAGACTCCCATGTAAGATATCCTACCGTTTGGCCATCACTGTTAGGCAAATTGCGTGCTTACCAGGAGAACGGCGTATGATTAGGGGTTCTCCTGACCACATACGCAATTTGCCTAACAGTGGTGGCCAAACAGTGGGATATCATACAGGGGTGTCTTCACTCTCGTTTACGGGTCGGCGGCAAACTTCTATGAAGAAGGTATCCAAAAACTTGTGCCACGCTATGACAAATGCCTGCAAATGTTCGGCAGTTATGTGGAAAAGTAGTTTAAGAGGTGTAGAATGTTGTGCAATAAATAATTTTTCTGTATCTGTACACAATTTAATTTTATTACCAAACGGAACTTACTTTCTGGACGTGCCTCGTATATTCAGAAAAATCAACAGCCATATAAAGGAATATGATCACACAGAAAAAATCAAGGAAAACATTGACAACCAAAAGCTAAAATTATGCGCAAAAGCAGCGAGACTCAGGAGGTACAAGGAATCACGAGCGAGGAAAACACAAAAAAGAAGGTCAGTTCTACAGAATGATCAAACGAAACAAACAATCCATGACAAAAGCAGAACCTCCTAGCACGCAAGAAACGGAAGATTTTTGGAGAAGTGTATGGGCTGCGAAGTCACCGCACAATGAAAATGCAAATTGGATCAACGAAGAACGAAATAGCAATAATGTATATGAAGAAATGGATTTTGATGCCATTGAAGAACGGCATGTGTATGATGCTATAGGGAGAACTCAGAATTGGAAAGCGCCAGGCACAGATAAAATTCACAATTATTGGTACAAACATTTCACGTGCGTGCACCAGAAGATAGCCCAGCAATTTACTTACCTCATCCATCATCCTGAGGAATGTCCTGATTTCCTTACTGCTGGAATTACATATCTAATCTCTAAAGAAAGTGGAAATACTAAAGACCCATCAAACTACAGACCTATCACCTGTCTCCAAACACTTTACAAACTATTTACGTCCATAATTGCGGACGAAACATACAAGTTTCTCGACAAAAATAACATTTTGGCTGAGGAACAGAAAGGATGCAAGAAGCTGTCGCAAGGATGCAAAGAACAGATAGTTATTGATTCTGTGATAACACAACAGGCGATACATAATCAAAGGAATCTATATACGGCATACATAGATTACCAGAAAGCATTTGATTCAGTCCCGCATTCATGGCTGAAAGAAATCCTCCATATGTATAAGATTAACCCTGCTGTAATTCACTTCCTGGAGGTCACGATGGATAATTGGAAAACAGTACTGTATACTAAGACAGACAATGAATGTGTCACATCTGACACAATAAACATTGAGCGTGGTATCTATCAAGGAGACTCGCTAAGCCCATTATGGTTTTGCTTAGCCATCAATCCTCTCTCTAAAATTCTAAAATCCACCGGTTTCGGATTTGACATCAAATACTACAGTAGGAAATACAGAATATCCCATATCCTTTATATGGATGACCTCAAAGTATATGCACACAGTAAGACTCAAATGATTGCCATGTTAAATATATTAGATTCATATTCATCCGATGTCCGAATGACGTTGGGAGTGAAGAAATGCAAGCGTCTGACAATTGAAAGAGGTAAATATGCAACTTCTGAACCACATGAGCTACGCAAAGGATCTCTAATTGAAGGAATGACTGAAATAGAAACCTACAAATATCTGGGATTTGCTCAAAATACAACTTTGAATCATAAAAGTATCAAAGATGAACTCATTGGAGAATATACCACAATACTACATCAAGTGCTGCGAACCAATCTATGTGCAAAGAACAAAATTAAAGCTATCAACACATACGCTATACCAACCCTAGTATATTCATTTGGGATTCTGAAATGGTCAGCAACAGAAATGGAAAGCCTGCAGAGAAAAACAAGAACCCTTCTCACTACTTACCGTTTACATCATCCAAACGCCTGTAAAGAATGGGTCACTCTTCCACGAAAGATGGGAGGTCGAGTAGTACTGGATTTACAAATTTTGCTCCAAAACCAAATTAAAACCCTTAGAAGATATTTCTATCAAAGAAAGGAAAACAGCATTCTCCATAAAGCCATTGTACTTGCTGATAAACACACTGTATTGAACCTTCGTACATCCTCTGATGATCATATCAGCCAGCCACTACACTTACATGAAAAAGAAAAGGCATGGGGAGAAAAGACCCTCCATGGAAAATACTACAGCAACCTATCCCAACAGAGTATTGATAAAAACGCATCGTGTATATGGTTAAAAAGTGGTCGACTGTTTGGAGAAACAGGGATTCGCAATTGCCATCCAAGATCAAGTCATTGCTACAAAAATTACAAGAAATACATCATCAAAGATACCAGTGTAATTTCAGACAAATGCAGGCGATGCGCCATTCATCTCGAGACCATTGACCATGTCACTGCAGGTTGCCCAATACTAGCATCAGTTGAATATACAAAGCGGCACAATCAGGTTGCAGGCATCATTCATCAAGCACTCGCACAGAAATATAAATTAACTGAGGAGTATATCCCTTACTACAAGTATCATCCACCATCCCTCCTCGAAAATGAACTGTGTAAAATATACTGGGACACTGGTATTGTGACAGATAAAACAATAGATCACAATCGACCAGATATCATAGTAGTAAATAAGGTTGATGGCACTACATTTATAATAGACATAGCAGTCCCCAACGACGCCAACATCGAACGTAAACACAATGAAAAAATATCCAAGTATAGACAGCTTGCAGAGGAAATCAAGAGGATAAGGAAGATGAACTGCGTCCGGATAGTGCCAGTAATCTTGTCAGTCAACGGCCTCATACCTCACTCACTCCACAAGAGTCTGAAATAATTGGATCTTCCGCCGACCATCTACAAGAGTATGCAGCATTCGGTCCTATTGTCCACATGCAATATTGTGCGATCCTTCCTTGCTAATGAATGAGTGATAATGAACTCTTATATTTTGTATATACATGATATGTATTATAGTTTGTATTATAGTTTTTATGTATTGTTGTAAAGCACTTGGTTTGACCCGTGCTTTAGAGTAACCCATGTTTGTAATGGTGAATTGAATAAATAATACTAATACTAATAATAATAATGCTGTTGGAGAGGCATTGCTGACATCCTTCCAGTCACCACTGATACGTCACTGTGGTCTATGGTCTGCTCTGAAGCTTCACAGTCACACAGTGATGAATCTGAGAGTCCCGATTTGTGCATGAAGTACTTAGTTCTTCCGTGTCCACACCGGATTCTGTTTACTTGACACCAGGTTCTTCTAGACAGTTGCAACCCTGATACACTGCTCAATGTAATATATCACCACTTTGGTATGAATTAGCGTACTGAACTCGAATTCAGCCCAGCTTAGGACCTTTGACTGAGCCGAGGTTCGAACGACTTGTGCACCATTGGGAGGAAAAATTGGAAATTTGAAATTAAAATAATTTAATAAATATATATGTATTATGGGATGCAAATGATACATAATGAAAGTATTTTGGAGAAATTTGAAGCATTTTGAGGAATTTATTATTTGGAAATATTCTGGAGAATGAGATTTTAACTAAGGAAGAGCTCGATCATTCGAAGCTGGATTTTGTACAAAGCTTCATGTTTGGCACGAGAAACCAGTTTGGTTAGCAAGGCTATCATAACAAAGCAATGCACACGACCCGTGGAGAAGAGGCTAGACCCAGGAGCCTTTTTCAAAATATTTCAACAGCCAATCAATTAAAAGCACATAATTTTTGTGGGAATTGCTTTTATGTAAATTTGGCAGATATTAAGAGAAATAAGCACATCTACAGGTGTAGAATGCAAAATGAAATTTATTTGATTGAAAAGAAATATAAATTATTAAATAATAGAGCGAATATGAGTATATTTCTATTAATATACAAGTGTTGGAGGCTAGTGAAGTGAAGCCAGGACTGACACGCGCCGCGAAGGAGAAGCGTGGCTAAACACTCTCTCATAGCGACTGGCCACGAGTAGACGCGTTTCACGCACGCGCACAGCAAAGGAGCAGTTTTTGAACACAGCATAAGCCCGGACGATAAGCACCGTTGTACCATCAAACAACCAAGGCATCGCCTAGGAAGATGGGAAGAAGGGCCGGCGAAACGCATTTTAAATTATTGGAGAGAACAGCGAGTATAAAAGGATTACAATTTTAGAACGAGACTTCACCTATAAGCAGCACTTCACGCAGGGGCAATAATTAAGAGCATTATCTACTGAAAGTAACGATATTGCTGCAACTATTCCAAATATATAAATATACAGCAGTATTTCATCACAAGCTACATCACAGTCTACATGATGGCAGAAATCATAAGTCGGGGAGGAGAAGCTTATTTTACGTCTATTGAAGAAGAGATTATGGAGAACTAAGTAAAATGAAAGGAGGTTAATCTATGCCGTGGATTGGGAGGTCAGAGTGACTCGGAAATTCAAGGATCGACACAGCTACAACTGCACACCAACTTGCAGTATTCAAATATGAATTTCTACACCACAGGCAAGATGTCCAACTTCACCAGGACGAGATGTCAACCCAGGACTTGCGGATCTACAATGGCGAGACCACTCTGCAGGACAGAGATAAGAAGACGAAGACCATTTGCAGCCGATCGAACTGGGAATCGCAGTTTTCAGGCCGCTGGCCGAGAAGGTGACGCAGCTACCGTTAGCAGCTCAAGCCGTGATGCAGAACAGGTGGCAAGCCAAGTGAGTAGGGGTCCACTGCAGCTGATCCACGAGCTTGGCAGTAACTGGTTTCGTTGGGAGACGAACGATGACAGCTTCGACGCAACATCTAGGACAGCTGACATAGGTATTCCCTGGCTGTAGAAGACGTCTCAAGGTAGAACAACCGTTTGTTTCATGTCTGTAGTTTTTCTGTAGTAGTAGAGGTCCATTTTTGGAGTGACCAACATCATTTGTAGTTATTCTTATTTTTATTCTTTGTCTTTTAATAGCTTAAATTGTAGAGTTTCATTGTAATTTTTGATACATCGTCATGTGTCGTATGAGACGTTATTTAATTCATTTAACTTAGATTTGCGTTTCACGTAATTTTTTATTCTGGAGGAAACGTTGTATGACCCTCAATTTTTAACGATACTCGTTTTATAAAGGAATGCTTCGATAAGACTAAGATAATTCGAAAATACTAAGATAATTCGATAATACTAAGATAACTTGAGAATGTTCAGATTATTCGATTACTGTATTTTGGAGAAGAGCGTAAATATTGACAAATTGTAAGAACATTTAAACATTATAATTGTTATTAACAATTTCTATGCGTAACAGCGAAAGTATACATTTGTATGTCTATAATGCATTGTTATCAAGTAAAGCATAATTGTGAGATGCTATAATTCTATGTAACAAACATTACGATGTTAATATACATCTGGTATATTTATTTATAACAATTTGAGTGTTATAAAATTCCTATAGCGGAATACAACTTATTAGTCAACTAAATAGTCTTGAACTATTATATTACGAATATACACTATAAATTAGGATCATAGTATTGACAATTGAGGTCAAATGATGCCTATATTTATCAACAATTAAAGTATAAACATTGTTTAACTGAGATGAATAGACCAGGAGATATGTTAATCTACCTGCGGTCTTGTATGTTAAAAACAACTTAAATATGAATTGTTCATATATTTAAACTTACACCAGAAGCGGGAGGATGTGAAATTATTTTTATTAATAACTAAAAGACGAGCGAACTACAAAGTAACATTGCTAACGTTTAGCAACATATAAGAACAAGTTTATTATGGATCATAGAGAACGAAAAGCGCTAATGAAAGGAATGAGAAGTACTTTGTGAATTGTATTAATGTGAACGAACATGTAATTGTTGTAATTTGATGCACGAGGTTTAATAATTTAGACAGGAGGTGAAAGTTAGGAGTGCATTCTGAACGGTAACATACTCTAGTGTAGTTATCTAGTAAAATCACTAATTCTTCTGTAAGTGTATAGCAAGATGGGTTTTTCAAGGAAGTAATGCCGTGCGGAGTTGTGAAGATTATTTATAGAGAGGAAAGGAAGGATGTATGACATGTTTAGAGCGTAGTAAGACGCCTTTGATAAGTATTGTTCACTGTATTGCGAAAGGAAGGAATATATTGCTATTCGGAGCAACGAATGGTTACAAGACGAGTGAAAGCGCTAACACAGAGGTTATTGTTTGAATTGTTTATGTTTGAGAGTATTTGTATATGTCTTGTTGTAGTTTCGCATCGATCTTTATCCTATTGTTTTATTTATTGACACGACATTCCAAGCTGTATTTAACTTAATTGTTTGATACTCAGGCTTATTTATTATGACACACCACAAGAAGTACCTGAGAATTTTATCGTTGGTAGAAGCATTGTTGGAGAACTGTAATTTGTGTAACAGATACACTATGAAGCTGTCAGAGCGCGACTGACAGTGTTAATGGTAATTTTTGAACCGTGTGAAGCACGAGATTTGTAAATAATGTAAATATTTAAACCATATATTATTAATAACAATTTTATTAGAGTAATTAGTAACATTCTACGTACACCGTGTATAATGTAGGGATTTGAATGGTTAACTTCATTTTTCATGAGTGAACAGCTGATTTTTATCAGACCATTTTCAATGACACAGCCACAGGGTGACTGTCAAGTTATGTAAACTTTTTATGAAACTTAATATCGTTACATTACTGTAACAAGCATATTTAGATACACTTATTCTACGATTAGTAGAACCATTTGACGTGTGTATTAGTTAATTTTAACATGTTTACTTATTCATGGTGATAAGGATTATTTTATTTTATTATCTGCATTGTTTGGAAATAAATCCTAGGCACTAGTTTTTGTTTGCCTGTTCGTTTTTATAAATCTGATCATCATTTCATTCTTGCGATCGACATGCGATAATACTGCGAATTAGTTAATAGAGTTCAAGTTAGTCTCAACGTTCACCGTTCACACCCGAGAGCCGAGATTCTCGTCCTACCATTTTGTGTTTAGGATAGTTTATTTCTATGTAAATGTGTAACTAATCGGTAGTGTTATTGCATGACCGGTATGCATCGAGGGTTCCCTAGTCATTATCCTAGTAGGGTAGCGTTGATCTACCTGGCCGGGTATCGACCTCCCTACAATCCTTTTCTATCTCTGCGGATATAGACTATGACTATGCGGGATTCAGGTGCAGTACCCACATGCTGTTTCACATCCATGGCGCTCTTCAGGGTTGTTTGTTTAACCCTTGGTGACATTAATGTGGTGGAATAATGAAGTCAAGGACAAAACCCACCAGTCGTAGCAGTTATCGTTGTGTGACTTGCGGCATAGTCTGTCAGTGCTGTGTGAGCTGTCTTATTGGTAAGCAGCACAGGCGGGTTAGAGCACAAGACATGGGAAGTTATTTACCATGAGAACAAGTCATGCGTGCAGTAACCCTCTTGCAGGAAGGACGCACTCAGCGTTACGTGGCAGAGCGGCTCAAAGTGTCTCAAGCAGTCATCTGCAGGGGGTGGCAGCGATATCAAAAGCTACACACTGTTAAACGCCGACATGGTTCAGGGAGGAAACGGAAAACAACGGCAGCTGAGGACCGATTTCTTTGTTTACAGGCCCTCCGAAATCGCCGCAGTACAGCCAGGAACCAACGAGGTGAGCTAATTAATGCACATGGGACTGGCGTCAGTACGCAGACAGTCCACAAGAGACTAAGGGAAGGTCAGCTTAATTCCCGGTGACCACTTAAAGTGTCCCGGTTGACCCTTCATCACCGAAGATGCCGTTTGCAGTTTGAACAGCAGCATGTCAACTGGCAGCTCCGACACTGGACGCCAGTATTCTTTGCCGATGAGTCCAGATTCCAGCTTTCTGGGTCAGATGGTCGAATTCGAGTCTGGCGACGTTGCCTTGCAACGTGTAGGAAACAGTCGCTTACAGTGGTGGATGTGTGATGGTTTGGGGAGGATTTTCTTTGAACCATAAAAGTGACCTCGTAGTCATTCAGGGACGATTGACAGCTATGCGCTACATTGAGGAGGTTATGGGGAACCATGTTCTACCCACCGCAGACAACATTGGGCAACATTTCACATTACTGCATGATGGAGCCACTGAACAGTTTGCTAGGGCCACCATGGACTTCCTTGCAGCTGCTGGACTGGCCCGCAAGTAACCCCGACCTCAATTGTATCGAGCATCTGTGGGATCAACTTGGTAGGCGTATCCAGAATCGCCCACAGCAACCCCGAATACTCCAGGAGCTGACAGCGGCATTATTGGAAGAGTGGGGAGCCATCCCCCAGGATGCCATCCGGAGGATTATCAGAAGCATCCCATGCCGGTGTGCTGCTGTGATACGAGCCATAGTTGGGACCACAGAGTACTGAAAAGAGTTAAGTGTAAGTTTCAGTTTGTCTTCAGTTGCATTCAAGTCTTTGGTCTTGGACCACTGTTTCTGTTTGGGACAATCAAGCGTAACCGTGTGGGTATTTTTGTTGTTGTTAATTTTTGGTTTCTGTACAAATACAGGAACATGTTTAGGTTCTGTATAATCTACGTCTGAAAAATAAAGGCACACAAAATATTACAGACGACCAAAAGTTTGATAGTTTTTTTATAGCGAACAGTGTACATGTGTGCAGTCTTCGAGGTCGTGATGACCTGATGATGTATACTGGCGTTGGTTTTCCATGTTTCCTTCCACACATCTTATATCTTGATTGGTTGCATCTCACCAGCTGGTATAATATGATTGCAATGACAGACTCGTACGATAAAAATCTGGCTACGATTTTAAGATATGAACCAATCAGACAGTGATTTTGATTACAGCCTTGAAAAGATTAAAGAGTTTATCATCAAGTAACAATGCAACTGATGGATATGAGAAGAGTGGTGTCGCAGATACAAGAAGAGTAGCATCCCAAGTAGGAGTGGCACTTTCAATACATTAATTGAAGTTATCGAATAAACGATCAACTCGAAGTAGAAAATCGATTTATGCTACAAAACGATTAATCGACCGAGTGTTTAATCAATTGGTCGGATTAATGATTAAGTTAATTGTTTTGGCGCTTAATCGATGTATTTCCCTCATTTCACCACGCTCTCACATAACCAAAATAGGCATTTCTTCTTCTTCTTCCTCTTCTTCTTCTTCTTCTTCTTCCTCCTAGCGTTTTCCCGCTGGTGCAGGGTACGCTGTTCTGATCTTGGTTCACTATTTTGCACGATCTTGGGCATCGTGTGGTCTTATGTGGAGATTTTCAGATCAGCATTTACTGTCCACGTGGACGTTAGTTGGTTCCTCAGTTTAGGGGCTGCGACAACGTGGTCATGCAGCCCCGTGTACTTTGGGTGTGTGTACAATCCGTCTGATAACCGGTGTTAATTGTAATGGCTGTATTAGTGTGTGCTGTCTGTTTTTAATTCAAGTAAGGACTACAGACGATCAATTTCAAGTAGTTCCTACTTTTGCTACCAAATTTTACCGTCAACGACACCGAGCTGTGAACTTGGTTACTAGATTCCACCACAAATGGCACCTGGCGGCGATCGTCGGAGCTTAATAGAGCGTTAATCAACTCTAACCTACAAATTTAGATTCACACATTAGTGGAAGTTTTTTTTTACATGCCATAAATCTATGACATGGGTCAACTGGCTTTACTTCCCCTCCAAAGGAAGGCATACTAAGGGATTTTAACGCTCTTAAAAAATCCGACGACTTCGGCCGGCTTTGAACCCGCGACCTTGGGCATAGAAGCTCAGCATGCTACCAACTACGCCACCGAGGCCGCCGCACGTGGACATTTTCCATTTATTTAATTAAAATAAATATATTGTACAATATATTTTTAAGTACTCGAACTTCTTTGTGAAAACTAGGCTAAAAAAAAAGTAAAACATAATTATGCCTGCCCTAAATTGTGTCATAGTACAATCTCTATGACTTTTGGTTTTGATCATGACTACTCTTTGCTGGTGAGCTATTGCAGGCCTCAGCGCAAAGCTTAACGATTCCTGGCAATGGTGAACCAGTAAAGGAGAAGAGGGCCATGCTAAATTGAGTGACACATCTGTATTTTTTATTCCTATTTACGTTGTTCTTTTGTTTTTATATATCTTTGGTTTTTATTAGTAGGCCTACTCTATGAGTGACTATTCTTGTGAGGCGTCCATACTGGAAGATTTTTATGGAGTATCTATGGAGATTATTGTGGTGCATGGTGAGAGGAAGTTAGTATCTGTTGAGATTTTAATGAATTTGGTGATATGCATGTGAAGTGAAGATATTAAATATGAATAGTAAAACTCCCTCATTGAGTATAATCTACCATGACTCCGATATGTACGGTTATAAGAATTCAAAATCTTTGCTGAAAACTCATCGTTGTATTTTTCGAAACCCTTCCCAATATGATTGATGTTTGTCCATATTTGGTTATAGTTATAAACAAGGAAGGACTCTGTACATTTAGGTAAAAAGTAACTTATATAGATTTCTATACATCATTCCGAAATGAAGCGTAACTCAACTTAACCTCTTATTTAAACTTATTTTCTTATCTCGGCGGCTTCGGTGGCGTAGTTGGTAGCATGCTGAGCTTCTATGCCCAAGATCGCGGGTTCAAACCCGGCCGAAGTCATCGGATTTGTTAAGAGCGCTAAACTCCTTCAGTATGCCTTCCTTCGGAGGGGAAGTAAAGCCTGCGGTCCCATATCATAGATGTATGGCATGTAAAATAACCTTCCATTAACTAAACTTGTGTGAAGCCAAAATTTGTCGGCTAGGTTTGATTAATGCTCTTAAGTTCCAACGTTCGCCACCTGGTGCTGTTTGCAATGGCATCTAGTAATAGCCAAGTTCACTGCTAGGAGTCGTGGATGGTGGCGTTTGGTAGCAAATATTGGTACTACTTGAAATTGATCGTCTGCAGTCCACACCTGAATTACAGATAACACACACTGACACAGCCATCACAATTAACACCGGTTATCAGACAGATTCTACACACACCCAAAGTACACGAGGCTACATGACCGCGTTGTGCAGCCCCTAAACTGAGGAACCAACCAACCAACGAACCTTCCTTATCTCGTGTCTACTAATCAATTATTCGATTATTTGGTCAGCCGATTATTCGGTCTGTCGTTTATTCGATTACGGTAGTCCTTTTCGATTAAATTCAAATGATTCGATTCTTAATCGATTAAACGAGCATCGCTTCTTATCAGCTCCAAACCCAAGGTATGTAAATTCCGTGGTTTTCTTGAACTGATTCAGATTTAGTACGGGTTTGTATTTGTAAACATTTTTTTTAGTCGACTTTACCCTCCTGGTTGTTTTTCCCCACGGACTCAGCGAGGGATCCCACCATTACCGCCTCCACGGGCAGTGTCCTGGAGCTTGCAACATCTGGACTGGGGGATACAACTGGGGAGGTGGAATCAGCACCTTGCCCAGGCAGCCTCACCTGCAAAGCGAACAGCGGATTCATGAGGGATGGGGAAATTGGGAGGGATAGGCAAGAAAGGCAAGAAAGAGGGAAGGAGGCGGCCGTGGCCTTACAGTAGGTATCATCCCGGCATTTGCTTGAAGACGAAGTGGGAAACCACGGAAAACCACTTCGAGGATGGCTGAGGTGGGAATCGGACCCCCCCTCTACTCATCTGGACCACCCGAGGCCGAGTAGACCCCGTTCCAATCCTGATACCACTTTTCAAATTTCGTGGCAGAGACAGCATCGAACTCAGGATCTCCGAGGTGGCAGCTACAGGTCGGACGTTTGTTTTAGACGATTGCCCTTGACCTTGAAGCCTGTGGGTGAGCCTACACACACTCACTCTCTCACCCTATCGCTTCATACTTGTCACCACCGATCTGATGTGATGGAATTCCAGACTTGAGCAGACAGTACAGTCCACGTCGAAGTATTGTGTGACGCGGAAGTACACGTTACGTAGTTACGAACAGAACGTCATTATATTTGCCAATGACTGTACTTCAGCAGTAGTGTGAAACAGCTTTGTCAATCATCGGACCGCTTGGGGCAGCTGATAACAACACAGGTACTGTAGTAACTCGCTTCTAGACTTCCATAAAGATTTTTCACTCGTCTAAAACACGCTGACCACTACGCAACGGAGGCGACTTGTAAACAATATACAAGAGTAAAATCCCATAAGAATGTCTTAAAAATGTTCTTTCAAAACATGATCACTCAAAGAATAGTACAACATTTTATTTGAGTGAAACTGGGAGAGTTAATCTGGAATGGGGGATGTCGTGAGGCATGGGATGTACTTACTGCCAGGAGAAGCTGCCGGTGATCCCTTCTCGGAGTCTGTCCTTGAGTGACCTCTGTCGCGACGGCCCGCCTCCCGAACCCGCGCCCCCACCACCTGAGAAGGTTGCCATGGCAACGAGACACTAGCAAGACACAAGCGTCTCACGTTACATCTTCACAAGCCCGCACAATAACACACGCAACAAAAAATATAAACCACTTTGAACTGTCTCTTCTTGTTTTGCAGAGTTCGAACACTTAGCAAATTATGGCATCTTCGTACCGCACACTGAAACAGAAAAAAACACCAATTAGATGATATGATCTTATAATTCACTTTAACCTGCGAGGAAGGTGGTATAGGACATTAGATCCACAGAAATTACAATCCAGCTCTCTGTTCAGTTTTCTAATGCGAAACTTTTCCGCCAGATGTCATGACTGTTCTATTTGGGACTCCACTGATTTTCCTTCCGTTAAAATTCTATACGCATCGAATTTAAAGAATAACTAGTTGGTAATACGATACATTTTAATTTTAAAGCGTTTGTAACAACCTATTTTGTGTTATTTGACCAAAATAACAAAATGATCCAACATAGTACCTGTACGCTATCTGTTGGTGCTACTTCAAGATAAAAAATGTTTCAAAGCATTGGGATTTGTTATAGGGTAGAGATCAAATGCTGAGCCTACACAATTCCCAAGGAGAAGAAGTCAACCGACACAATCTGAACAGATATTTATGAATATTTATGTTAGAACATAATTATAAAGTTATAATTATCGTCGAACATAAACAGTGGTATTAGTGTAAATTTAAATCTTAACACAGTGATCAGGCTCTGATGATGGCCACTTGAGAGTCGAATCGTGTAATCTTAAATTGCACCATTTAATCGTGATAATTGGCTAATACATGTAATTCTTTTCCTGGAGTGTATTTATATTTTTATATCTTGTTCCCCGCCCATTCATTGGGCATATTTATGTTGATCGACTGAAGAGCTACAAAATGACAAATGGCAAAGAAAAAGCAAAGACATGAGATATTGCCACATTCCAGGCTGTCAGTTGAACACCATACTTAAATACTCAGATAGAGGCATTTAGAGGCTCGGAAGGTGCAAACGATATATGCCAGCTTATAGATAGAGCCCTTCGCGGATAAACAAAACGTTATCCGCATCCGCCCCGCATCCGCACGACTGTTATCCGCATCCGCCACGCATCCACCCCGCATCCGCACGACTGTTATCCGCATTCGCCCCGCATCCGCATGACTGTTATCCGCATCCGCCCCGCATCCGCATGGCTGTTATCCGCATCCACCCCGCATCCGCACAACTGTTATCCGCATCCACCCCGCATCCGCACAACTGTTATCCGCATCCGCCCCGCATCCGCATGGCTGTTATCCGCATCCACCCCGCATCCGCACAACTGTTATCCGCATCCACCCCGCATCCGCACGACTGTTATCTGCATCCACCCCGCATCCGCATGACTGTTATCCGCATCCACCCACATCCGCACAACTGTTATCCGCATCCACCCACATCCGCACAACTGTTATCTGCATCCACCCCGCATCCGCACGACTGTTATCCGCATCCACCCCGCATCCGCACGACTGGTATCCGCATCCGCCCCGCATCCGCACAACTGTTATCTGCATCCACCCCGCATCCGCACGACTGTTATCCGCATCCACCCCGCATCCGCACAACTGTTATCTGCATCCACCCCGCATCCGCACGACTGGTATCCGCATCCACCCCGCATCCGCACAACTGTTATCTGCATCCACCCCGCATCCGCACGACTGGTATCCGCATCCGCCCCGCATCCGCACAACTGTTATCTGCATCCACCCCGCATCCGCACGACTGTTATCCGCATCCACCCCGCATCCGCACAACTGTTATCCGCATCCACCCCACATCCGCTCAGTATCCGCACGTTTGTTATCCGAATCTGTTGGCATTACAATAATATTTTATCATTTTAAATGATTTTGTCGACTTCGTCGGTACGCTAAGATCTGGCGTTACGTTACGGCGACGGGACGAAATGTACCGAGAATGCACTGAGGTGTGTGACGTCATAGTACCGCTTGAGCTTCCTCCTTTCCCCGCGTCATCCAGCCAGCTACCTCCTTTGACTTTGGTTTGCACTTGCTAATAGAGTTTGAGTTCACGCAGTTTGCTGCATGATCATGAGGCTTTCATCCAGCATTTTTCAGCATTTGTAGCATTTGTAGCATTGAAAATGATATGAAGTCTAGTCTTTCAGACTGACTATCACTCTTTTTATATAGATAAAGCATAATGCATGAAAGCAACACATTTAGACATTTTGGGAGAAAGCCGTTCCCCTAGGCTTTGTATGTCATGTCCTATGTTTGAAATGAATGTTATACAATGCAATCTTTCCTGTTCGGAGTGTTAATTATGCTTAATGACGTAATTGAATGAGATTACCTCAAATCATCATCTTACATTTGTCATGAGAAATACATAACGGAAAATATAGCCTATGTCAAAAACATCCGGGTCCTTGTAATGCTATCCAAAAAGTTCGGATTGTGTTCTAAAAATTATCCGCAAATTTACTCCAAACATTATCTGCAGCTTATCCGCTATCCGTACAGCCATGCAAACTATATCCGCATGGTGAAGAATTTTGCGGATATCCGCAGCGCTTTACTTATAGAATAGACCATCCCTCACATATTTATTTAAAAAAAAACATTTTTTCATCCCTCAACTCCACAAGGTGTCCTTAAACTGGCACATAGAAGAGATAAATAAAGCCTGTTATATTAATTCATCACGCAAGCTTATAGAATGTTCTGAATAAATCTAATTTTCCCCACTCGATTCATACGTTGGTTCCAATATGTTTGTATAGCTCATTGGATAAAGCAGGCAAGAGCGCTCTGGTTGTTGTTGACTTGTCAATTGAAAATTGATTCAGACAAGCAAAACAATATAATTGAATCAATTATAAATGTGTGTTTGTATAAAATGCACGGCTTTCTACTTGGCTTAATTGCCTGTCACTGTTCATTTCATCGGGAATCATGAACATTTTTGTAATCAAGCAAGGTGTATGGGAATAAAATGGAAACTATTGTTTTTGATTGAATACGAGGTCCTCAATTTACTGTGTGTGTGATGGCTTTTTACTAACTTTGAGTGTATGTTTATAAACAATAATAGGCCTAATACTGAATTACTTTTCTTAACTGCTTTTACATTACAAGGTTGTTAATACTGAGAATGCTTATCATACATACAAGGACGGATCAAAAAGTCTTTGCCCCTAATATTTTGCCAAACAAGTAGTTCCGTGAAGAACTATACAGCCTATTTTCGTATGTCCTACTAATATTAATTGCCTGTATCAACATACAAAATTTCAGTTTGATTGCTGTAATAGATTTCTAGATACTGAGAACCGTCACAATATTTCGGATGGTCGCCATGTTGGATTTTAATATATGTAGGCCATATAGTTATGTATTATTAGATGAGAATTATTGCGTAGGTTCATTATTCAAACGCTGACTTCGATCGCATAATTAGGACACAAGAAATAAAAACTTAGCCTAATTTTAATATTTTGTACAGCCTCCATCTTCAGGTAATGTAAACAATTGAACTAAATTAAATGTCAGTGCATTAAAATGTGTATGGTACGAAGTTTCGCGGCGTATGGATGGTTAAATCGCGAGAAAAGTCTATTTAAACGTTTCAAATTCGCTTGGCCACCATGTTCGTTTTGTAGTTAACAGATTCTTGAAAGTTATATACGTGAACTTCTTGTAGAGCCTTTTATCACCGTACAAAATTTCGGGGTAATATAATTAATAGTTTCGGAGATATAGAATGCCGGTGAAATATTTCGCACAGCCGCGATGTTGGATTGGTGAGCCGTAATAAAATTAGAAGGGCACGGTCTGGGTCGACCAAAATGACCTTACTGAGTTTCATTGCAATCGCTCCAGCCATTTAGAATTTATTAGGGACACACACACGGACGCACAAACACACACGTGCAAAAGGTGAAAATAGGCTAAAAGAATACCTATATGTAATTACAAATATACGTAGCGTACTGTTCTACGTACCTTACACTATTTTTAGCCTACTTTCTATTTTTGCAAAAAATTAAAGTAGACTTATGAGATCTACACAGGGTGTCTGTCTGTGTGTGTGTGTGTGTGTGAGTGTGTGTGTGTGTGAGTGTGTGTACCCGGAATGTCTGCCCCCCCCCCCTATCAATTCGAACACGGTGAAAGCAAATTGAATGAAATTTGGAACAGAGGTAGAACTAGCAAAGAGCACCTCAGCGTCATGTTTTATATCGCCGCCATCTTAACTGAAACGTAATGGCGGCCACCCAAATGTTCAAAGCTCAAATCACATTACGACTAACCTAATCATCCGATCTTTACCAAATTTTGCATCAACATAAACTTATAAGGCGCGCGTCTTTTGACTAAACTACAAGGTCATCAGCACAATAGTTTGCAGATGGCGGTCATGTATAGCTGCAAATCGATTCTCCCTATCTATTCAAACACGGTTAAACCGAATTGAACAAAATTTGGTACAGAGCTAGCACTAGCAAAGCGTACATCAGTGTCATGTTTCATATAGCTGCCCTCTTGACGAAAACGTAATGGCGGCCGCCCAAATGTTAAAAGCTTAAATCAAATTACGATTAACCTAATCATCCGATCTCTACCCAATTTTGCAACAACATACCTTTATGTGAGAAGCGTTCTTTGCCCAAGCTACAAGGTCATCAGTCCAATAGTTTCCATATGGCGGCCATGTATGTGTGCAAATCGATTCCCCATATCAACTCAAACACGGTAAAACCGAATTGAACGAAATTTGGTACAGAGGTATCACTTGCAAAGGGCACCTCTGTGTTATGTTTTATATCACCGCCATCTTGACGGAAACGGAATGGCGGCCACCCAAATGCTAAACGCTTAAATGAAATTACGACCAACCTAATCATTTCATCTCAACCAAATTTTGCAACAACATACCTTTTTGTGGGGAGCATCCTTTGACTGAATCACAAGGTCATCAGACCAATAGTTTGCAGATAGCGGCCATGTATCTGGGCAAATCGATTCCCCATATCAATTCATACACGGTGAAACCAAATTGAATGAATTTTTTTACATAGGTAGCACTAGCAAAGGGCACCTGCTATTCATGTTTAATATCCGTATAGCATGTTGTATTTCAACAACCTACTACATAAAACCAACATTCAATTATACTCCATGAAAAGGACAGAGAATTATAACAATACCCATGCATTTAGGAGTAAGTAGGCTGTATGTCCTTTACTGAACATCTTGTTCCACACAGTCTCCACATTTGTTCAGACATTTGTCTCATCGCAGCACTTAATTGGAGATGCTCCTGTGGTAGAATTCAGCCGGCTGATTGTGGAACCATCGCCGGACTGCTGTCTTCGCGTCATCGTTGCACGTGAATCGCTGTTCTGCCAGGAACTTCTTCAGCAAATCAAAAACGTGGAAATCACAAGGGGTGGGATCCAGACTGTTCGTGGGTGGTCCAGACTCTTCCAGTGAAATGATCGGGGCTTGTTGGCGGTTCTGGTTGCCACATGTGGTCTCGAATGGTTGGTTGGTTGGTTCCTTATTTAGGGGCTGCGACAATGCGGTCATGTAGCCCCGTGTACTTTGGGTGTGTGTAGAATCTGTCTGATAACCGGTGTTAATTGTGATGGCTGTATTAGTGTGTGTATCTGTTTTAATTCACGTAGGGACTGCAGACGATTAATTTTTCAAGTAGTTCCTACTTTTGCCACCAAATCTACCGTCCACGACACCTAGCTTCGGACGTGGCTACTAAATGCCATCGCAGTCAGCATCTGGCGGCGAACGTTGGAACTACTATAGCGTTATCAAACTAACCTACAAAATTTAGCTTCCACAAGTGTAGTTAGTGGCAGGTTCTTTTTTATGCCATAAATCTATGACATGGAACCGCTGGCTTTACTTCCCCTCCGAAGGAAGGCATAAGTTACTGAGGGATTTTTAACACTCTTAAAAAAGCCGACGACTTCGGTCGGGTTTGAACCCGCGATTTTGAGCATAAAAGCTCAGCGTGGTACCAACTACGCCACCGAAGCACTCGATCTAACTCTTCCCTTGCCATCCCCATCAACCACTCATCCATGTTCAACCGCTCTTTTGCTGTAGCTGGGTCTTGACTGATGCTGATTGCCCCGTGTGAATGGTGATGGTGATAGGACGTATGACTGAGCTAGGATTAAATCTAGGATATTATACCTATGGAAAGGTCTGTGATATTGTGATAATTATTACTGTATTTATTGTTATAATTCAAAAGCCTTCGTGGCTTAGGCGGCAGCACGCCGGCCTCTCACCGCTGGGTCCGTGGTTCAAATCCCGGTCACTCCATGTGAGATCTGTGCTGGACAAAACGGAGGCAGACAGGTTTTTCTCCGGGTACTCCGGTTTTCCCTGTCAAAATTTCATTCCAGCAACACTCTCCACTACCATTTCATTTCATCTGTCATTCATTTAATCATTGCCCCAGAGGAGTGCGTCACGCCTCGGCAGCCGGCACAGTCCATATCCTCGCCGCTAGATGGGGGCTTCATTCATTCCATTCCTGACCCGGTCGGAGACTGGAAGCAGGCTGTGGATTTTCATTCATTTCATTTATTGTTATAATTCATTCGTTCATTCATTCATTTTCGCTAATCGGCCAACTAGGGACCACGATAAGCCTCATTTAACATTCTGGCATTTGTTCATTTTTCGCTTGATCCACATTGTCTTCATGAGCTCACTGTGTTTATCACGACGTTCTTCTGTCCATTTCGCACCAGTTGTCCGTTTTTCGTCCCAGAAAGTCCCAAATGTCTATAAAGATTTCGGTCTTGTGCTTCTTCAGCTCATATCCCCATTTCTTTAAGATCTTTCTGGACCTTAACGTACCATGGCATTGTCGTTTTTGGTTTTGAGTCAAATATACTGAAGATAGGCTACGTTTCGTCCTTCGGGAGTCGATCATCCGTCGTATATGAGCGTAGAAGCAAACTCTGTGTTTTCGCATTGTGTCTATGTGTTATAATTATTTGTTTAGTTCACACGTTACAGGCCTATTAGACCACACGAAGCAATCATGAGTTTTAGTTCCTCCTGTCTTTCCAGAACTCTTTAATTCGTGCACTAAAGACCCTCTTCCTTTCTTCGGTCCACTTTGGTCTTTGGTCTGTAGGTGCTGCTCTCTCTGGCATCACCTCCCACTTGTATACCTTGTGTCGAAAGACGCTTTTGTCTATGACGTCTTCTGGGTCGACCTGTAATTTTACCAGAACAATTTTGACTTGCATCATCAAGGGTATAGTAATCTTGGGCCGCTGTATATATCTGAGAATGTTGTTATAATTATTATTATCATCATTATTCTTGGGCTTTTTTCATTAATGTTAGTATTAGCATAATTAATATACTCCTTATTTATCATCATAATTATTTTTGTATTTCCAAAATTATCTCATAATATACAGGTAGCATATTGCGTGGTTAAGTATAAGAGAGGGCCATGAGCCCTAACTTCGCCACTACTGAAGACATACAATAATTAAACATAAATTATTTCACCTGGCGCACAGACAATACGACTTAGGAAGCGGAAGATAATATTTACATTTGCTATGATCATAAATAGCCGGAGGTCCTTATCTTTCCCTTTGTTTACTGAGGCCTTCAGGACCTCTGTATAATATTTATAATGTACCGCGCCGATAAGATAGCGCCATCCTATTTAATGTAAGGCTAGCGGGTTTCTTCCGCCTCACGCCATGAACAGCAACGATAAGGTCGGTATCTGTTTCTAAAACAGTTCCGATAATAAACGTGAGACAAGTGCGGAAAATTCCAGTCTTTAA
The DNA here is from genome assembly GCA_946902985.2 of Meconema thalassinum. Lineage (NCBI taxonomy): Eukaryota > Metazoa > Arthropoda > Insecta > Orthoptera > Tettigoniidae > Meconema > Meconema thalassinum. The sequence goes on along the minus strand of OX336398.1, from coordinate 158,317,463 downwards.
TGTCGAAAACATTTCCTAGAATACAAAGTAGGGGTGGCCATCTTAACGAAAACGTAAAATTAACCCTTTATAGGTCAGACTAAATGTTTCTAATTTATATTTCAATTGTTTTTATTTAAATTTTCATTTCAGCTCTAATTTTTATTTTATTTATTATTATCTTAATTTTGATTTTAGTTATTATTCAATATTATTAATTTTATTTAAAATAAAATTAAAAAAAATCTTTATGTAGTCTATTTCTTTCTTTATTTGTTTCACCCAACTTTGGGGACATGGAATCAATCACTTTTTATTGTTTTGAGCTTTCCTCTTGGCCCAGTATTTCCTCATCCTTTGAGATCTTGCTCCCCTTTCTTCGGCAGAGATGTGGATCGTACGCTTTTGTTTGAGTTTCACTTGGAACCGTTGTTTCTCATCCTTGGTGAAGGTTTTGGCTGTTTTGTCCATGAGCATGGTGTCTGTAATTTGGAGTTCCACGAGGTCTTTCTCGGTTTCCTTAAACCAAAGAGTTTTTTTTTATTACGGAACTGGTCGAAGATCTTTTTGTTTAATCTATTTGAATTCATCTGGATGATGTGCCTATAAAAATCAATTCTCCGTTTTGTTATTGTGCCCGAGAGTTTTTCAGTTTTTTTGGTAAAGAGTTTCGTTCCTGACATGGATTAATTTGTTGTTATGAAATTTGGGGTCTAAGATTTTGCGTATTATCTTCCTTTCCTTGACCTCCAGACTTTCAAGCGGTCCCTGGGTGGTGAGAGACAATGTTTCGGCTGCATATAAGGCTTCTGGTTTAAATTACCGTGTTATAATGTTTTATCTTGGTATTCGAGGAGATAGAATTCTTGTTATAAGTGTCCTTCGTAAATTGGAAGGCCAATTCAACTTTATTTCTCCTAGATTCCATTGCCTTTTTCTCTAGCGCATTCCAGCCGATCCATTTCCCAAGATATTAAATTCTTTGACGATGTCTATGTATTGTTTGCTCACTTGATGATTTTTTGGTGTTTTTTAATGTTCGTCATTATTTTGGTCTTTTCAACTGAGATTTTGAGACCCATTTTTAACGCTTGCCTTATTTTATAATCTGAATTTAATTTCAATTTTAGTGTGTTTTATTTTAATTTGTATATTTATTTTTTGTATTTTATTGCTTAGTTTTAATATTTTTGGTTATTTACTAGTTTTTTTTTATCCAGCACCATAGTTCAAGGAGACATATATAATATTTGTCTTTGAGAAATATTACATCTACAGAACAAGAAGTTTTATTGTATTTATGCTGAAAGATTCAACTATTAGCAACTTTTATAATAGGCTACAAACTAATATAGTAGGTGGTTAATATATACAGGGTATTTCTTATAAAGTAAGAACGGCAAGAGGCAGTTTTGTTATTCGCTGCTACGGTGGCCTTGGTCGAGCTTGGGGCGCACCATGGCCCCCTGCTGTAGTATTGAAAGCGCGTGCATAGTACATACGAGGGCTGTTTTTTTTTTCAATTTCCGATGGACTGTATAAAAATAACAGATTGACATACCGAACTAATTTTACTACTACATGTTTGCTTGTTTTCTCGTATGTCTCAACATAATCACCAAAACGATTGAAACATGTGTCGTATCGTTACACCAGCTTTCCAATGCCCTCGGCAAAATATTCTGCCGCCACTGAGGGGGGTCCGTATGGACAGTCTCCTGAAGTGTTTCCTTTTTGGCGAGTCGTTGCCGCCCAACCATACCTCCAATTCTCGAAAAAGGTGAAAATCATTCACGACCACACTGTACCAACGTTACGATAGACTTTTACAAAGAATTCAAGTGTGACGTTTTGGACCATCTGCCGTTTAGTCCAAACCAGCACTGAATGATTTTCACCTTTTTTGAGAATTGAAGGTATGGTTGGGCGGCAACGCCTCGTCAAAAAGGGAAAACTTCAGGAGACTCTCCAGACGTACCCCCCTCAGTGGCGGCAGAATATTTTGCCGAGTGCATTGGAAACTTGGTGTAACGATACGACAAATGTTTCAATCGTTTTGGTGATTATTTTGAGACATACGAATAAAACAAGCAAACATTTAGTAGTAAAATCAGTTTGGTATGTCAATCTGTTACTTTTATACACTCCATCGGAACTTGATATAAAACAAGTAGTTCCGTGAAGAACTAAAGCCTATTTTCATATATCCTACTTATGATAATTGCCTCTATCTACATACAAAATTTCAGTTTGATTGCTGTAATGGATTTGTAGATATTGAGAACCGACTAAATATTGCGGATGGTCGCCATTTTGGATTTTTATATATGTAGGGCTTAAGAGTTATGTACCATTAAATGACAATTATTGCGTAGGTTCATTATTCAAACTTTCACTTCGATCGCATGATTACGACACAAGAAATAAAAACTTAATTTTAAAATTCGCACAGCCGCCATCTTGAGGTTATGTAAACAATTGAACTAAATTAGATACCAGTGCACTACAATGTGTATAAACATTTGCTGTACCAAGTTGCATTGCGTTTGGATCATTAAATCGTGAGAAAAGTCTATTTAAAACTTTCATCTTCGCTTGGCCGCCATGTTCGTTTTGTAGTTAACCGGTTTTTGAAAGTCTCATAAATGAACTTCCAGTAGTGCCCTTTACCTCCGTACAAGATTTCAGGGTGATACCGTTAATAGTTTCAGAGATATGGAATTCCAGTGAAATAATTCTTCAGGTTCTGTAAACAATTGAACGAAGGTAGATGTCGGTGCATTACAATATGTATAATCATATACTGTACCAAGTTTCATAGCGTTTGGTTGGTTAAATCGCGAGAAACGTCTATTTAAAAGTCAAAACTTCGTTTGGCCACCATGTTGGTTTTGTAGTCACCAGGTTTTCAAAAGTCACATAGGTAAAATTAAAGTGGTTCCCTTTATCACCGGACAAAATTCCAGGGTGATATCGGTAATAGTTTCGGAGATATTGAATGCTGGTGAAATATTTCGCACAGCCGCCATGTTGGATTGGTGAGACGTAACAAAATTTGAAGGGCAAGGTCGGGTGTGTCGGGAATAGTGCTATGAACTTACCAAGTTTCATTGAAATCGCTCCATCCGTTTAGATTTTATTAGACACACACACACACACACACACACACACACACACACACACACACACACACACACACACTAATCACACACGCACACACAGACAGACACACGGACAAAAGGTGATCTCATAAGCCTATTTTTTCATAAATGAAAATAGGCTAAAAACAGTCCTCGTATGTACTTTTCGCGCGCTTTCAATAGTACAGCAGGGGGTCATGGCGCATCACAAGCTCGGCCAAAGCCGCCGCAGTAGCGAATAACAAAACTGCCGCTTGCCGTTCTCACTTTATATGAAAGACCCTGTAGACCACCTTCCTATAAACAGTTAAGCAATATCCTCAATTGCCAAACGTTGAAGGGCTAAAGGGCCCGGAAAGGTTTCAAATTGTGAGTCTTGGTGAGTTCTATATATGTATATATAAAAATAAAAAACATCCTAAAAACACTTCCGGCCTAAATGCAGTTGCAGTAAAACAGCCTAAATACGAGGGTGGCTCAAAAAGTCTTTAACCCTATTCCTTTTTAGCCAAATCAAATTACATAGAGGTAATTACAAAAAATACACACTGTTCTACGTTTTTGTTGTTGTTGTTGTTGTTGTTGTTTGAGTCTTCAGTCTTTTGACTGATTTGATGCAGGTCTTCATGCCTCCCTGTCCTGAGCTAATCGTTTCATCTCCACATAGCTACCACACCCTACATCCAAAGCAATCTGTTTAACATATTCTAACCTTGGTCTACCCCTACAGTTCTTGTCCTATACCCTTCCTTCCATAAATAACCTTGCTATTCCTGGGTGTCTTAGTATGTGTCCTACCAACCTAGCTCTTCTCTTCATTAGCAGTCGCCAAAATCATCTCTCCTCTCCCACTCGTCTTAATACCCCTTCATTTGTAACCCTATCATTCTCCTGTAACACCACATTTCAAACGCTTCAATTCTCCTCCTTTCTGCTGCACCAATAGTCCAGGTTTCACTTCCATAGAGCGCCACACTCCAGACCAAGAATTTTATAAATCACTTCCAAATACCTAAATATATATCCAATGTCAACAGATTCCTTTTCTGTAGAAATGCTTTGCTTGCCTAAGCCAACCTTCTTCTTATATCCTCTTTGCTTCGTCCATCACTGGTTATTTTGCTTCCTAAGTAACAGAAGTCTCTTACTTCCTTTAGCTTTTCATCTGCCAATTTGATATCCATAGAGGTTTCTGATTTGTTGCGGCTGCATTCCAATATTTTTGTTTTACATTTATTAATGTTCACCATGAATTCGTTCCTCAAGACGGAGTCCAAATCATTCAAAAACTAATTCAAATCCTCTGGTGTGTCGTCCAAGATGGCGATGTCATCAGCAAATCTCAGAGTAGAAATTAATTATTTCTCCTTGAATCTTCACTTCCACTTTAAATTTCTCCAATTTAATTCATTGCTTGTTCAATGAGTCGCCTCCGTTGCGTAGTGGTTAGCGTTATTAGCAGCCACCCCGGCGGTGAAAAGTGGTATGCGGACTGGAAAGGGGTCTACTAACAAAGCCTCGGGTGGTCCAAATGAGTAGAGGGGTTTCGATTCCCATCTCAGCCATCCTTGAAGTGGTTTTCCGTGGTCTCCCACTTCGTCTTCGGGCAAATGCCGGGATGGTGCCTAACGTAAGGCCACGACCGCCTCTTTCCCACTTCCTAGCCTGACCGTCCCGCTCTTCCTATCTCTTCATCAGGCCCCTGTTCGCTTTCCAGGTGAGGCGCTTGGGCGTAGTGCTGGTCACACACCCCAGATGTATCCCCGACGTAGAGTCTCAAGCTCCAGGACACTGCCCTCAGTGGCGGTAGAGGTGGAATCCCTCGCTTAGTCCGTGGGAAGAAGCCAACCCTGGAGAGTAAAACGATAACGCAACGCAAAAGAACGCTAGTTCAATGTAAAGATTGAAAATACAGTTGATAAATTGCAGCCTTGCCTTACACCTTTCTGAATACCCGCTTGTCTCTCATGTCCTTCTGCTCGAATGACTGCGGTCTATGACAAGGAAATAAGTTGTGAGCAGTCTGGCAGTCATGGTTGTGTAACATATCTAGAACATAGTTAGAGGGCTGACAGGACCTCCCGACATTATCGGATCAATCACAATTGTATCAATAATTGAGCCGTGAACTCTCAGACTTGTGTAATGGGTCAAACATCTTATTACAAAATAAAACTAGGGTGAAAAGAAAATTAGCGTTGCATGTCAGTGTAACATTTTGAGGTTTACACACTTAACTGTATCCGGTGTGCGCACGCGAGGGAAACAGCTGTGAATATAGACAACAAGACATGACACGGGCCAACTGATAACTGCAGGGTTTTAAAAGAATCGCTTTGCAGTCGGCCATCGCATCAGTGTGCTTAATTACTGTAAACCTGGATACTACTACCTTCAAGCAGTGAAGTCTGTTGTTAACTTGACAGTTAGAGAGAATACCAAAGAGGTTAATGTGTTCGGTTGTAGGTAAGAGCAGGGCGGTAGAGAACGATCACGGGCCCTAGGTTGAGGTCTTCCGGACCCCTCTACCTTTTTCAACTGTCACATTATTAGCCTATTTTCATTTCTGAAAAAAAAAAAAAAAGGCTTATGAGATCATCATTTGTCCGTGTGTCTGTCTGTGTGTGCATGTGTGATGGTGTGTGCCCCCCCCCTAATAACTTCTAAATGGCTAGAGCGATTTCAATGAAACTTGGTAAGTTCATAGCACTATTCTGGACGACCCCGACCGTGCCCTTCAAATTTTGTTACGTTTTACCAATCCAACATGGCGGCTGTGCGAAATATTTCACCATCATTCAATATCTCAGAAACTATTCCCGGTATCACGCTGGAATATTTAACGGTGATAAAGGGAGCTACTAGAAGTTCACCTATGTGACTTTTGAAAACCTGGTAACTACAAAACCAACATGGCAGCCAAGCGAATTTGCGACCATTAAATAGACGTTTCTCGCGATTTAACCAACCAAACGCAATGCAACTTGGTGCAGAATATGTTTATGCACGTCATTGTAATGCCCCGACATCTAACTTCGTTCAATTGTTTACATAACCTCAAGATGGTGGCTGTGCGAAATATTTCACCGGCATTCTATATCTCTGAAACTATCAGCGGCACCTACCCAAAATTTTGTACGGAGATAAAGGGCACTACTGGAAGTTCATCTGTAAGACTTTCAAAAACCGGTTAACTACAAAACGAATATGGCGGCCAAACGAATTTGAAAATTTTAAATAGACCTTTCTCGGGATTTAATGATCCAAACTCAATGAAACTTGGTACAGCAAATGTTTATACACATTGTAATGCACTGGTATCTAATTTAGATCAATTGTTTACATAACCTCAAGATGGCGGCTGTGCGAATTTTAAAATTAAGATTTTATTTCTTGTGTTGTAATCATGCGATCGAAGTGAAAGTTTGAATAATGAACCTTCGCAATAATTTTCCTTTAATGGTACATGACTCCATGGCCTATACATATAACAATCCAACATGGCGACCATCCGAAATATTTAGATGGATCTCAATATCTACGAATCTATTGCAGCAATCAAACGGAATTTTTTAATGTTCATAGGGGCTATAGGACTTTCAATAACTTGGTGATCACAAATCCAACATGGCGGCGACGCGAAGTATAAATATTCACATGAACGTTTCTCGCAATTTAACCATCCGAGTGCAGTGACACTTGGTACAGTAAATCTTATACAAATGTTAATCCACTGGCATCTAATTTTTTCAATTGTTTCCATAACCACAAGATGGCAGCTGTGCGAAATTTTAAAATCTCGTTTTTACTTCTCGTACCTAATCATGCGATTTAAGTTTGAATACTACACGTACACAATAATCTTCATGTAACAGTACATCACTCTAAGACTTACATAATAAAAATTCAACATGACGACCATCCGCAATATTTAGTCGGTTCTAGATATCTACGAATCTATTACAGCAATCAAACTGAAATTTTGTATGTTGATAGAGGCAATTATCATAAGTAGGATATATGAAAATAGGCTGTATAGTTCTTCACGGAACTACTTGTTTTGGAAGTATTGTATTAAGCTTGAAATTGCTTAAGCCATAAAAAAGAACTCAGTGGAATTTAGCACGTCCATATTTGAATATGAGTTTACTTGGTTTTCAGTTCTTCAGCCACTCTTCTTTTCGTCTCTTATTACGGTCTTGTTGTTTTATTTAAAGATTTTGATAACTGCGCATTTAAAATTTCATTTTCGTTAGAAATGTCAGAAATTGATTGGTTGGTTCCTGAGTTTAGGGGCTGCGACAACGCGGTCATGTAGCCCCGTGTACTTTGGGTGTGAGTAGAATCTGTCTGATAACCGGTGTTAATTGTGATGACTGTATTAGTGTATCTGTTTGTGTATCTGTTTTTTAATTCAAGTAAGGACTGCAGACTTTTGAATTTTTCAAATAGTTTCTACTTTTGCCGCCAAACATCTCCGTCAACGATTACTAGTTCAGAACTTAGCTACCAGACGCCACCACAGTCGGCTCTTGCCAACGAACGTAGGAACCTAAGAGCGTTGATTACATTCTTAACCTATATAATTTAGCTTCACACAGGTGTAATTAGTGGAAGGTTCTTTAACATGCCATAAATCTATGACATGGGACCACTGGCTTTACTTCCCCTCCAAAGGAAGGCATACTGAGGGATTTTTATCGCTCTTAAAAAATCCGACGACTTCGGCCGGATTTGAACCCGCTATCTTGGGCATAGAAGCTCAGCATGCTAACAACTACGCCACCGAAGCTGCCAAAAATGTCAGAAATATGAAGTATATAGTGGAACATTTCAGAGATTGAATCAGAAAATGATATAAAGATAGCCTTCAACTTCCAAACGTTATAAATTAAATAAACAAGTCTGACAACACGGCTGAGAAGCAAAATACCCAATGGATATTTATACAATTCTGGTTAGTTCTCCTTGTAATGTTTTGGATACTATTAATTAACAACTATACAGCCTATTTTCATATATCCTACTTATATTAATTGCCTCTATCAACATACAAAATTACAGTTTGAATGCTGTAATAGATCCGTAGATAATGAGAACCGTCTAATATTTCGGATGGTCACCATGTTGGATTTTTATATATGTAGGTCTTAGAGTTATGTACTGTTACATGAAGATTATTGTGTACGTGTAGTATTCAAACTTCAATCGCATGATTAGGATACAAGAAGTAAAAATGAGATTTAAAAATTTCGCACAGCTGCCATTTTGAGGTTATGTAAACAATTGAACTAAATTAGATACCAGTGCATTATAATGTGTAAAAACATTGCCTGTACCAAGTTTCATTGCGTCTAGATCATTAAATCGCGAGAAAGGTCTATTTAAAATTTTCAACTTCGCTTGGCCGCCATATTCGTTTTGTAGTAAACCGGTTTTTGAAAGTCTTATAGATAATCTTCCAGTAGGCCTAGTACCCTTTATCTCCGTACAAAATTTCAGGGTGGTACCGCTTATAGTTTCAGAGATATAGAATGCCGGTGGAATATTTCGCACAGCCGCCATCTTGAGGTTATGTAAACAATTGAACGACGTTAGATGTCGGTGCATTACAATGTGTATAAACATATACTGTACCAAGTTTTATTGCGTTTGGTTGGTTAAATCGCGAGAAACGTCTATTTAAAAGTCGCAATTTCGCTTAGCCGCCATGTTGGTTTTGTAGTTGCCTGGTTTTCAAAAGTCACATACGTGAACTTCTAGTAATTCCCTTTATCACCGTAAAAAATTCCAGGGTGATATCGGTAATAGTTTCGGAGATATTGAATGCTGCTGAAATATTTCGCACAGCTGCCATGTTGGATTGGTGAGACGTAACAAAATTTGAAGGGCACGGTGGGGGTCGTCCGGAATAGTGCTATGAACTTACCGTTTTTCATTGAAATCGCTCCAGCCGTTTAGATTTTATTAGACACACACACACACACACACACACACACACGAATCACACACGCACACACAGGCAGACACACGGACAAAAGGTGATCTCATAAGCCTATTTTTTCATAAATGAAAATAGGCTAAAAATATTCAAAATGGTTTAGAAATTAATTTAAGTGAAGTTGTCAACCGTAAGCCATCTCGGGCCCCTTTAGGAAGTACGGGTCCCAGGGCTGAAGCCCCGATTGCCCCTCTCTGCCGTCGGGCCTGGGTAAGAGCCTAGGAGGCGATGGTTAGATTAAGTGTGGTACGATTTCAAAGTGAAAGGTGTAGAAGTATAGGAGGCCGCAGTGCTAACTGGGATCATGGAGGTGACTTGTTCGTAAACAGAGGCTTGCAGACTAGACTGGACGCTGAAAGTCAAAACAGTGTCGAATGAAAATGTATTTAATAAAGTAGGCTGCAGTTCAATGTTATTGATTGCATTTGACAGTGGTATTCATTGACTGACTTTAGTAGGTTATTTCATAGTAAACTATACACTTCAGTTTTGGGGAAGCAAAATAACCAGTGATGGACGAAGCAAAGAGGTTATAAAAGGTAAATAAGCATAGGCAAGGAAAGCATTTCTACAGAAAATGAATCTGTCGACATCGAATATAGATTTCTGTGTTAGAAAGTCATTTTTGAAAGCGTTTGTCTGGAACGTGGCGCTCTATGGAAGTGAAACTTGGACTGTTGAAGCAGCAGAAAATAGGAGAATTGATGTGTTTGAAATGTGGTGTTGCAGGAGAATGATGAAGATCAGATGGATAGATAGTGTTACGAATGAAGGGGTATTAGGACGAGTGGGAGAGGAGAGATGTTTCTGGCGACTGCTAATGAAGAGAAGAGTTAAGTTGGTACGACACGTACTAACACACCTGGAATAGAAAACTTAGTTATCGAAGGAAGGGTTGAGGATATGAACAGTAGAGGTAGACGAAGGTTAGAATTAGTTAAACATATTGCCTCGGATGTAGGGTGTGGTAGCTATGTAGCGATGAAACGATTAGCTCAGGACAGGGAAGCATGGAGGGCTGCATCAAACCAGTCGAAACACTGAAGACTCAAACAACAACAGCTTTGAGGAAACTGACCCTATAATTTTAATATTGACGTCCCTCGCCAGTTTAACTCTAATAAATCCCCCATGGCTGAAAGCGCATCGAGATAAGTAAATACCTGTGCTTTGTTAATGGCCATTGCGAAATCAAGACGTAACGGAAACTGCCTCACCTTAAATTTGAAAGGCAGGTTTATGTCAGTAGGCACAAAATCAATTCCCAGATAGATAAATTACTTGATATTTGGAAGCACCTGTAATGACTTCTAATTTTATAATATTGCCATACATTTCTCTGACTATCATACGCACTCAGTTTACTAAACCAAAAGGCCATTTGCATATTTCTGATAAGCATTACAATAATTGTAGCAACTTTCTATTATAATACACGTGGAGGCATTCCAAATGGCATAATGGGGTGTTTGTATTATCTCGGTATGCTTTGGCTACATGCAAACATGCGGTGCGGAAGTCTATAAGAGAGCATCACTGTGAGGAGAACCATACCAAGTTAAGTGTTCATTATAATTCAATTTTTGTAGTGCATGCTAAAATTTGTTATTTGATTTATTATTATTACAGTGTGGTATTCTAAATTGTATACACGCGCATATACACCGTTACTCACATAATTCACCTTGCAACACAAAACAAACCTAACGTACAACGAGACACAAACTGCGAATCAAACATCTTATTATATAATACTCTAAGGTGTATGTTTCACAAAACTCAAGCTCCTAAACCAGAGGGAGTTAGAAGATGTGGTTTGTACCAAAATCTTACAAATTGTCTCAATAGTACTGGAAAAATCTTGCATTTCTTGAAAAGTCAACGCAAGTATGGTTGTTTGGTTCTTAAGTTTAGAGGCTGCGACAACGCGGTCATGTAGCCCCGTGTACTTTGGGTGTGTGTAGAATCTGTCTGATAAACGGTGTTAATTGTGATGACTATTAGTGTATGTTATCTGTTTTTTTTAACCTATTTTCAATTTTGAAAAAATAGGCTTATGAGATCACCTTATGTCCGTGTGTGTGCGCGTATGTGTGTGGGTGATTCGTGTGTGTGTGTGTGTGTGTGTCCCAATAAAATCCAAACGGCTGGAGAGATTTCAATGAAACTCGGTAAGTTCATAGCTCTATTCCGGGCGACCCCGACCGTGCCCTTCAAATTTTGTTACGTCTCACCAATCCAACAAAGCGGCTGTGTGAAATATTTCACCAGCATTCAATATCTCCGAAATTATTACCGATATCACCCTGGAATTTTGTATGGTGATAAAGGAAACTACTAGAAATTCACTTATGGGACCTTTGAAAACCTGGTAACTACAAAACCAATATGGCGGCCAAGCGAAGTTGCGACTTTTAAATGGACGTTTCTCGCGATTTGACCAACCAAACGCAATGAAACTTGGCACAGTGTACGTTTATATACAGTGTAATGACCGACATCTAACTTCGTTCAATTGTTTACATAACCACAAAATGGCGGCTGTGCGAAATATTTCACAGGCATTCAATATCTCCGAAACTATTTATGATATCAACCTGAAATTTTGTACGGTGATAAAGAGCACTGCTACAAGTTTATCTATGTAACTTAAAAAAAACCCTGTAAACTACGAAACGAACATGGCGGACAAGCGAATTTGACACATTCTAATACATTTTTCTCGTGATTTAATTATATGAGCGCATTGAAATGTGGTACAGTAAATGATTATACATATTGTCAGTCACTGGCATCTAATTTAGTTCAATTGTTTACATAAACTGAAGATGGCGGCTGTGCGAAATTTTAAAATTAAGTTTTTATTCTTGTGTCGTAATCATGCGATCGAAGTGAAAGTTTGAATAATGAAGCTACGCAATAATTTTCCTTTAATGGTACATAACTCTATGGCCTATAAATATAACAATCCAAAATGGCGAGCATCCGAAATATTTTGACGGTCCTCAATATCTAAGAATCTTTTCCAGCAATCAAACTGATTTTTTTTAAATGTTCATAGAGGCTATGAACATAAATTCACCTATATGACTTTCAGTAACCTGGTGAGCACAAATCCAACATGGCGGCGACGCGAAGTATAAATATTTAAATGGACGTTTCTCGCGATTTAACCATCTGAGTGCAGTGAATCTTTGCACGTTAATGCTTATACAAATGTTAATCCACTGGTATCTAATTTATTTCAATTGTTTTCATAACCACAAGATGGCAGCTGTGCGAAATTTTAAAATCTCGTTTTTACTTCTTGTGTCCTAATCATGCGATTGAAGTCTGAAAACCACACGTACACAATAATCTTCATGTAATAGTACATAAATAAAAATTCAACCTGGCTACCATCTGCAATATTTAGTCGGTTCTCAGTATCTACGAATCTAACATAGCAATCAAACTGCATTCTGTATGTTGATAGTGGCAGTTAACATAAGTAGGATATATGAAAATAGGCTCTATAGTTCTTCACGGAACTACTTGTTTTAATTTAAGTACTGCAACTTAGAATTTTTCAAATAGTTCCTACTTTTGCCGCCAAGCGCCACCGTCAACGACTACTACGCCAAGTTCAGAACTTAGCTACTAGACGCCATCGCAGTCGGCTCTTGGCAACGAACGTAGAAACCTAAGAGCGTTGTTTATAATTTTAACCTATCCAATTTAACTTCACACAGGTACAATTAGTGGAAGGTTCTTTAACATGCCATAAAACTATGACATTGGACCGCCGGCTTTATTCCCCTCCGAAGGAAGGCATACTGAGGGTTTTTTAACGCTCTTAAAAAATCCGACGGCTTCGGCCGGGTTTGAACCCGCTATTTTGGGCATAAACGCTCAGCATGCTACCGACTACGCCACCGAAGCCGCTAACGGAAGTATATTTATTTGTTTATAAAAGCTTTTAAACAATTAAACAAGACGATAGCCCCTGGCAGAACTGTGTCGCGTATAGCCCACATAGCACTAGGGCCGGGTGGGTAGTCTGTACACATGGGGCGCACACAACCCATTATGCGAGAATTCTCGCACGGGTCCGCTAGTTATACTATAATCATCTAAAGACGTGCTATTGAACCACAGTAGTGAATTTACAATAGTGAAAATTAACCTTAATACAATGGTCAGGATCTGATGATGGCTACTTGAGGGACGAAACGTGTGATCCTAAATTTGCCCATTTAAGTGTGATAACTAACTAATACATGTAATTTTTTTCCAGGAGTGTGTTTACATATTTATAACTTGTACCCCGCCCAAGTCATTAGGCACAATCGTGTTGACCATCTCAAAAGCAGAACAAGACAATTTGCATAGGCAACTCTGAAAAAAGAATGACTTCAAATGTATTAAATATATAGTTGGCAAGATACCTTAGTTGTGATAATTAAGACTTGTGGTGAAGTACTGTAGCCCACCTCGTATCCCGTGAACAAGGTTAGGTATGGAACAAAACCACGAATTTTCCTAGTGGAAACTTACCTTCTCAAGAAGAAGTCTTACAGCAAATGTGTTCTTAAGATTCAGCACCGTGCGATTTTTATTTGTTGGGGAATCACAAACAAAAGGTACACAGAAGCAATCCGCGTACTCTGGAGGCTTTCGAGGCTTTCAGTGAGGATGAATTACAGTGAGTGTACCAAGACTTCCTACGTTGGTGTAGCATATGTTTAGAAATTGAAGGACAGCATTTCCAGCCACTACCCTGAAATTCATGTAAGTAATCATTGTTAAATACGTAAAAAATGTTTAAATGAGTTTAACTAGTTGGGTGGTACGCTGAAGTTAGCGCCAATGCCTCGTTCGAGAGGCGGCGATGTACTGCTCGGATCCAAGCTCTATAAACTTTCGGGGTGAGGTGACGCGGGAGACGGGAAGAGAAGGACCTGTCAACAGCCCGAAGTGTTATCTGGAATTCCTATCTATTCCAATACTGCTAACATAGGGTCGTTGCCCAAACCACTGTGGGGTTGCGAATGAGTGAGTGAGTCAGAGACCAATGTATTTGGTTCTGTTACTACTCACGGACCGGGAACCCAGCACGTCTCTCCTCGTCATCCGCGATCCACATTCCTCTCAGGTTCAAGGAGCTTGGACTCAAGCAGTACAGTGGCCCAGCCGTCACACGGCGTCTGCGAGGTCCCGTTCTGTAGAGAAGGCTCTCACTGAAGAATCTAAAGACGAAACCGTTAGGAACGCTACTATACGTAAAGCCCTGCGAGGATATCCGCAAAATTTTTCGCCATGCGGATATAGTTTGCATGGCTGTGTGGATAGTGGATAAGCTGCGGATAAATTTGCAGATAGTTTTTAGAACTTGGTTAATATCATCACTAGATGATGATGATGATAATTGTTGTTTTAAGGGGCCTAACACCTAGGTTATCGGCCGCTAATGGTTTGGGTGAAGGAAGGAAGGAAGCTTGTAGTTTAACGTGACCGTTAATCTGTAGATCATGAGCCACGGGATCTCCTTTTTACGTGGAATCCGAACCACAGGTTTGGGTGATCGTGAAAATGAAATGTAAACTATAACTAAAATTAAATACTAACTTCTATACTAGAAGAAGAAATGGAAAACAAAAGGAGAATAAGGCAAATAAAGGACAGGAGGAAAAAAAAAATGCCCTCAACCCTCGAAGAATGCGGATTGAGGAACTTGGAAGGAAGGAGAGCCATGAAAGGCAAATAAGAAAGTGAAAGAGGAGAGGGCCCGCACTACAGGCAATGGGTAAAAGGGGGAAAACCGGACCCAGCTCAGGAGTCCCTCAGGGACGCCAACTCCCGAACTCACCAGCCGTGAGCCCTTGAGGGTGTTGCACTATCCAAGGTGCACCAGAAGTGGTGGGGCTACATACACCCTGCCTCCTTGAGGGCCTTGAGCAGAAGGCAGGAGATAACATGAAAAGAAAAAGAAGGCTGACCCCTCGCAGAAGGAGGGTTTCAGAAAAGATGAGACAAGGGCCAATTAAGGCGGGAAAGGATAAGACTCCCTAGGCCTCGGATATCCTAATACCGTCGGGGTAGGAAGAAAACAAGAGTTGACCAAGTGAGGTCGACAGGAAAGAAGACGGAGAGGAGCCCGGTACAAGTAAGTGGAAGCAATGCCGGACTCAGCTGGGGCCCCGTGGTCGCCAACCCACGTCCCACTAGATTTGAGCCCCTGGGGGGTCATCACTAGAACCCGGATGTTCATGACATATCATATTTTTAGCCTATTTTCAATTTTGAAAAAATAGGCTTATGAGATCACCTTTTGTCCGTGTGTGTGTGCGTGTGTGTGTGTGTGTGTGTGTGTGCGTGTGTGTGTGTGTGATTCGTGTGTGTGTGTCCCCCTAATAAAATCTAAACGGCTGGAGCGATTTCAATGAAACTCGGTATGTTCATAGCACTATTCCCGGCGACCTCGACCGTGCCCTTCAAATTTTGTTACGTCTCACCAATGCAAAATGGCGGCTGTGCGAAATATTTCACTAGCATTCAATATCTCCGAAACTATTACCGATATCGCCCTGAAATTGTGTACGGTGATAAAGGGTACTACTAGAAGTTCACCTATGAGACTTTCAAAAACCTGGTGACTACAAAACCAACATGGTGGTCAAGCGAACTTGAGACTTTTAAATAGACTTTTCTCGCGATTTAACTATCCACACGTAATGAAACTTGGTACAGCAAATGTCTATACACATTGTAATGCACTGGAGTCTAATTTAGTTCAATTGTTTACATAACTTCAAAATGGCGGCTGTGCGAAATATTTCACTGACATTCTATATCTCCGAAACTATTACAGATATCACCCTGCAATTTAGTACGGTGATAAAGGGTACTGATACAAGTTTACCTATGTATATTTCATAAACTTATAGAGTAGAAAACGAACATGGCGACCAAGCGAAGTTGAGACTTTTCAATAGACTTTTCTCACGATTTAACCATCCAAACGTAATGAAACTAGGTACAGCAAGTGTTTATACACATAGTAATGCACTGGAGTCTAATTTAGTTCAATTGTTTACATAACCTCAAAATGGCGGCTGTGCGAAATATTTCATTGACATTCTATATCTCCGAAACTATTACAGATATTACCCTGCAATTTTGTGCGGTGATAAAGGGTACTGGTACAAGTTTATCTATGTATATTTCATAAACTTATAAAGTAAAAAGCGAACATGGCGACCAAGCGAATTTGAAATATTTTAATAGACTTTTCTCGTGATTTAACTCTCTGAGCGCAGTGAAATGTGGTACAGTAAATGATTTTGCAGATTGTAATGCACTGCCATCTAATTTAAATCAATTGTTTACATAACCTCAATATGGCGGCTGTGCGAAATTTTAAAATTAAGTTTTTATTTCTTGTGTCGTAATCATGCGATCGAAGTCAAAGTTTGAATAATGAACCTAGGCAATAATTGTCCTTGGATGGTACATAATTCTATGGCCTTTACATATAACAATCCTAAATGGCGAGCTTCCGAAATATTTAGACGGTTCTCAATATCTATGAATCTTTTACAGCAACCAAACTGAATTTTTTATGTTCATAGAGACTATGAACATATGTTCACCTATAGGACTTTCATTAACCTGGTGAGCACAAATCCAACATGGCGGCGACGCGAAGTATAAATATTTAAATGGACGATTCTCGCGAATTAACTATACGAGTGCTGTGAAACGATGCACGTTAAATGCTTATACAAATGTTGATCCACTGGCATCTAATTTATTTCAATTGTTTGCATAATCACAGGATGGCTGCTGTGCGTAATTTTAAAATCTCGTTTTTACTTCTTGTGTTCTAATCATGCGATTGAAGTTTGAATACCACACGTACACAATAATCTTAATGTAATAGTACAAAAATAAAAATCCAACCTGGCGACAATCTGAAATATTTAGACGGTTCTCAATATCTACGAATCTGTTACAGCAATTAAACTGAAATTTTGTATGTTGTTAGAAGAAATTAACATGAGCAGGATATATGAAAATAGGCTGTATAGTTCTTCACGGAACTACTTGTTTAGTTATGCTTTTTTTTTTCATGACAAATATAAGATGATGATTTAAGCTAATCTCATTCAAATTATGTCATTAAGCATAATTAACACTCCGAACAGGAAATGGTTGCAATTCTGGCTGTGTAACATTCATTTTAAACGTAGCACATGACACACAGTGCATAGCCTAAAGAAGCGACTTTCTCCTGAAATGCCTAAAGGTGTAACTTTAATACTTTATCTAATCAAAATATTATTGTAAAGTCAGTGGAGCCTCCGTGGCTTAGGCGGCAGCACGCCGGCCTCTCACCGCTGGGTCCGTTGTTCAAATCCCGGTCACTCCATGTGAGATCTGTACTGGACAAAACGGAGGCAGACAGGTTTTTCTCCGGGTACTCCGGTTTTCCCTGTCAAAATTTCATTCCAGCAACACTCTCCACTATCATTTCATTTCATCTGTCATTCATTTAATCATTGCCCCAGAGGAGTGCGTCAGGCCTCGGCAGCCGGCACAGTTCATATCCTCGCCGCTAGATGGGGGGGGCTTCATTCATTCCATTCCTGACCCGGTCGGAGACTGGAAGCAGTCTGTGGATTTTCATTTTCATTGTAATGCCAGTAGATTCGGATAACAAACGTGCGGATGTGGGGCGGATGCAGATAGGGTTTTGTTTATCCACGTATGGCTCTACCCTATACGAAGGATTTTTTTTTTATCGGGGAGTGTCCGGTGATGTACTAAAAGGCCAAGCTGCTAGGAGAAACAATACATGGATGTCACCTGTTTTAGCGAGGAGTGTCTAATGTGGCTGTGCTGAGTATAAAGTCAGAGATAAGGACGGTGAGGCTGATGTACTTGTCAACCGCTCCACAAGGTATCAGTTCTGACAGCTGTCACACCACTCCACTGCTGTATTATTGATGTTTTTGTTACGTCACACACAACTCGTAGCAATGCGAGGCGAGTTTGTCCAAGCAGAAGCCGTACGATTCCCTCCCTGCGGACGACCAAATCATTTAATTGAGCAGACGTGGCCGCTAATAGGGTTGCACTGTTGCACAATGACCAGATTCTCAAAAATAAATAATAACCATAATAACAATAATACCGTAATTTAATTAATATCGTATGGCCTCGGGTGCCTGGTGCAAGCTTTGCTATTTGACACCCAGAGGGTAGCTTGCATGTCGAATTTCGTAGTTCCTTGACTATGAAAGTCAAGGAGGTTAGATGTTAGATATCTAATCTCCTTGAACACAATAGCGCTTTCTAGTAGAGAAATGAGGAACTTTGTGCTGGCGGAAACTCCCGAGATTAATTTTGCCATTATGAACTCGGCCTACTGAATTCAAATGGGTTATTTGACATGCCAACATCGTATGACATGCGTATCGTATTTTTGCCGCCTTTCAAAACTCACTTACCACGGTCAGGGGCGAACCTGCAATCTTGGGGTTAGTAGACCGACACGCTATCCACTCACCCACCGTGGCAAGCTAATACCGTAATAATAACCTTTTAGCAATTTAAGAACCATGCACCTCTTACATGAGCAGGGAAATGAAAATCCACAGCCTGCTTCCAGTCTCCGACCAGGTCAGGAATGGAATGAATGAAGCCCCCATCTAGCGGCGAGGATATGAACTGTGCCGGTTGCCGAGGCCTGACGCACTCCTCTGGGGCAATGATTTAATGAATGACAGATGAAATGAAATGATAGTGGAGAGTGTTGCTGGAATGAAATGTTGACAGGGAAAACCGGAGTACCCGGAGAAGACCTGTCTGTCTCCATTTTGTCCAGCACAGATCTCACATGGAATGACCGGAATTTGAACCACGGACTCAGCGGTGAGAGGCCGGCTTGCTGCCGCCTAAGCCACGGAGGCTCAACAGGAATTCATAAATAAATATAAATAAAAATAACCCCTGGCACTACAGCCCGTGAAGGACCTAGGCCCACCAAGCGATAACTGCCTAGCCATTTGCAATGCAGATATTGGGGTGACGCGTGATCAGCGCATCGGGTCCCCTTGGCCATTAATCTTGGTTTTCGTGATCGGGGCGCTGCCTCACTGACAGACAGCTACTCAATTGTCCTCACGAGGCTGAGTGTACCCCGTTCCAGCCCTCACGTCAGTTTCTAAAAACCCTCACGGAGCCGGGAATCGAAACTGGGGCCTTCGGGTGAGAGGCAGGCACGCTACTCCAACACTAGCCGGCCGGCGAACAGGAATTCATAGTTTTTTTATTTATTTAACATTTTCGATGCCAATCCAAGTGTAATTAGACATTTTTGATAAACAACTATCTCCTATGTTGATGCATTTTTCCCTAGCAGGGTAAATATATTTTAAAAGTATTATATTCTAAACTAGCGGACCCGGGTGAGAACTCTCGCGTAATGGGTTGTGTGCGCCCCATGTGTACAGACTACCCGCCTGGTCCTAGTGCTATGCGGGCTATAGGCGACAGAGTTCTCACAGCGGCTATAGTCTTGTTGATTTGTTTAAAAGCACTTTATAAACAAAGAAATGCAAGATTTTTCCTGTACTATTGAGGCGATTTGGAAGGTTTTGGTACAAACCACACCTTCTATCTAAAGTGAAATGTCGCTATAACTCTCTTAATATTTGAAATACCGAATCCATTCATAGTCCATACTATGTGTCGGGTAAGGACCAAAAATTTATGTTTGAAAAGTTTCTTGATAGCACCAAAGGGGAGGGAAAAAGTGGGTTTTTCGGGAAACATTAATCATATCTCTCTTAACAGGCACAAAATCAAAACCATACAAAATGGACAATATTCCCCTAATAATTACCTGAAACTTTTGTCTCAAAGAATTTTTGATATGACCCACCATTACGCCAAGGGATGAGCAAAATTATTTCGGAATCATAAGAAAATGCCAAGAACCATCAGAGGTTGCCATGACAACACTACTAAATTGATGAGGGATGAGCCATCAGACGTTGCCATGACAATGCCATTGCACGAGATCACATTCAGTTTTCAATATGGCTCTGCGGGAAGCGGCTTCGGTGACGTAACTGGTAGCATGCTGAACTTCTATGCCCAAGGTCGCGGGTTCAAAGCCGGCCGAAGTCGTCGGATTTTCTAAGAGCGCTAAAAATATCTCAGTATGCTTTACTTTAGAGGGGAAGTACCAACGCTCGTTGCGAATAGCTGGTTGAGGAGGCATCTAGTAGCCAAGTTCACAGCTAGGTGTCGTTGACGGTAGTATTTGGTAGCAAAATTAGGAACTACCACTTGAAATTGACCGTCTGCAGTCCGTACCTGAATTACAGACTAATACAGCCATCACAATTAACACCGCTTATCAGACAGTTCCTACACACGCCCAAAGTACACGGGGCTACATGATCGCGTTGGCGCAGCCCCTAAACTGAAGAACCAACCAAAATCTCTGCGGAAGATAACATTTTGCGTGAAGAAGTAACAGACCGTTTGATAGTTACACATCAGTGTCGAAACCTTGCATAAGGACAGTGTGACCACTAGTATACAACTGGACCCCAAATGACCCCATAAGTACCCGTAATAAATGTTTGAATATGAATAAAATGACGAAAAACAAACTTAATTAAGCTCCAATTATAAAATACTTTCTCGCAATAAATGAAGTCAGATCGTTCTACAAAAACCTGCATATTCTGCCTATTTTCGCCTATCCCCAAGTTTGCCTGGTGAAATCTACCTCCGCCTTCCGGCGTGCCAAGAGGATTTTATTCCCACCGACTTTGGGGCGGGCCTTCTCTTTCCCTTTCCTATCTGCCTTTCATGGCTCTCCTTCCCTCCAAGTCTCCCAATCCTCATTGCTCGAGGGTTGAGGGCATTTCTTTTCTTCCTGACCTTTATTTGCATTATTCTGTATTTGTTTACCATTTCTTCTTCTAGTTTGAAAGTCTGTAGTAAGTATTAGTTATAGTTTTCATTACATTCTCATCTTTCACTGTCACCCAAACCATTAGGGGCCGATAACCTAGATGTTAGGCCCCTTAAAACAACAATTATCATCATTATCATCACAATCTACAATTGATACATCAGTTGATTTTCACACAACTGACAACTCGCGTTTAATTGTACATGTCTGAGGCTCACCAACTCTTCTCTGTACGAATGCAAAACTGGAACTGACCGGCCAAAAATCGTGGCGTGAACTGTACTTGAACTGACTTGCCTGAACATGAGTAAAATTAAATCTTCTTTCGAAATATGGTGTGTAAATTTTCCTTTCCTGTGCCAACCAAATACAGTACTGTAGTGCATCTTTTGAATCTAGATTTGTCTATGTCATATGTACAGTATAAATAACCAAAATGTTTAATGAAATTATGTTTGAATAAAGTTAAAACCACAATCGGAAAGGTTGTTAAAGCTTGCACGTGTTTTTGCCAGCCTAACCTTTGTTACATTATCGCTGCTGCGCTGCGGTAGGAACAGCGTAAACAAGAGAGGACTGAAGATGGCTCCCTGGGGAACTCCCAATACCTGGTCAATGTTGGAGACCAGGAAGGAAGCAAAGCCCAATTTATGGGGCAGCTTATTAAAGCTCGATCCCGGAAGCAATATTAACTCCCCTTTATAAAATATGGCCATCAAGTTATCGGAAATATTTTATAGCGACCCTATTACACGCACTAGGGGTCTTGCTGCAGTCATTTAGAGGAGTGCACATTAAGGAGAGAATTAAAGCAATCACAATTATAATTTATAAATAGTTTAAATTACTTACCGCTAACAATTTGGTGGTGACGATAACATCTAGATCATCAACCCCACATGGTAAGGATGATCACGAAAATAAATATGAATATGAGTACTATTTTCTGCAATTTTAAAAAAAGTTGGTTTACCCTCCAGCGTTGGCTTTTCCCTCGGACTCAGCGAGGGATCCGACCTTTACTGCCTCCAGGGCAGTGCCCTGGAGCTTGAAACACCTGATCGGCGGATACAACTGGAGAGGTGAGACCAGCACCTCGCCCAGGTGGCCTCACCTGCAAAGCGTACAGGGGCCTCATGAGGGATGGGAAGGGAGGGGAAGACTGGGTGGGATAGGCAAGGAAGAGGGAAGGAGGCGGCCGTGGCCTTACAGTAGGTATCATCCCGGTATTCGCCCAGAGACGAAGTGGGAGACCACGGAAAACCACTTGGAGGATGGCTGAGGTGGGAATCGAACCCCCTCTGCTCATTTGGACAACCCGAGGCTGAGTAGACCCCGTTCCAGTCCCATACCACTTTACAAATTTCTTGACAGAGCCGGGAATCGAACCTCGGACCTCCGGTGTGTGCTTTTTGTTCGGCATTAAACGTCCTCAAACGGAAACCTTTTGATCACACCTTATATACAGGGTGCATCTTAATCATACCGACAAAAAAAAAATCAGGGACGCTCTGCGTGTTATGTAAAAGACGATGCCGCAATCGGATTGGCGGAGAAAACTTTTCCCTCCAAGAAAATGAGGTTACTTTGTTACTTCCGGGCGTGCGATTCAAATCTACGAACTCGCCGTATTTGCTGAGCTAGAGAGCGAGCCGCTGGCCACTGCTGTGCTTCAAGCAAGGGCAGGGAGTGTGATAGAAGGTGACAGAGATATGCTGGCGGGCATGCGCAAGTTTCCTCGATCGCCTCGGCTTGCCGCATGCCCGCCAGCATATCTCTGTCTCCTGTATTAGTGTGTGTTATCTGCTTTTTAATTCAAGTAAGGACTGCAGACTTTTGAATTTTTCAAAAAGTTCCTACTTTTGCTACCAAACGCCACCGTCAACGACTAGTAGTTCAGAACTTAGCTACCAGACGCCACCACAGTCGGCTCTTGGCAACGAACTTAGGAACTTAAGAGCGTTGTTTAAATTCTTAACCTATACAATTTAGCTTCACACAGGTGTAATTAGTGGAAGGTTCTTTAACATTCCATAAATCTATGACATGGGACCGCCGCCTTCACTTCCCCTCCGAAGGAAGGCATACTGAGGGATTTTTAACGCTCTTAAAAAATCCGACGCCTTCGGCTGGATTTGAACCCGCGATCTTGGGCATAGAAGCTCAGCATGCTACCGACTACGCCACCGAAGCCGCTTAAAAGACAACTCTAATGAAAAATGGTTTGCTAACACCGAGAAGGATCTACAAGAAATGAACATGACTGATCAAGACATCCGCAACAGAAGCACTTTCAGAAATAAGATACACACAACATTTGAGGGGTTCCTAGAGCCAGAAACAGCCGCCAAGAAGAAATAACATTGGACGGATGAAAAGAAGGAAGCTGTGAGCAAGAGAATGGCGCCAAAGAAAACTGAAATTATGGAGAGCTATTTACGTGGCCATTACTTGGTTAAAATCGATTATGGTACTGGAGAGAATAAAAGAAATAGAGGGATGGAAGAGGTACGGTAGTTAAAATAATGTTGTAAATTTGGCATTATTATTCCGGGAGCAATTTCGACTAGTTGTGGCCCCCTGTGAGAGTTGGTCGCGAGACCTCGGATTCAATTCAAGCATATTTTCATTTGAATGCAGTCCAGTTATTTATTGACCGCACCACGTAGTGTAATAGCAGCCGGATGGTCCTAATTGTGAGTTATGGTCTGGAATGAAAGCGTAGTCGGCCACATTATAAGCCTAGTATATTAAATGTCATATGAAGAGTGGAATAGCGGCTTTAATAAGCGTCTCGTAAATCTTGGCTTGGTGTAGGAGTACCGCGGCTTGGTGTACTGTATACAGGCTGTTTCAGAAAGAGTGTGCAAAACGGATACCTGCAATCCGGACCACCACACTGACCGTATCGACATAGGGAACATGTGGTCTCCGAGGTCACCCGAAGGTGATATGGACGTAAATGTGGGGTCTTTTGAGTAGTTATTTATGTTTGTTGACATGAAATGTAACTTATACACTGACGTAAATGTGTAAACATGGGTAAGACAATAAGGTGTCCTCCAAGGTTTTGTTTATTTACAATAAATGTGTACATTATCACACGGGTAGCGGATTCGGTGGATTAGTTGGTAGCATGCTGAACTGCTGTGCCCAAGATAGTGGGTTAAAAACCGGCCAAAGCCGTCAGATTTTTTAAGAGCGTTAAAACCCTTCAGTATGCCTTCCTTCGGAGGGGAAATAAAGCCGGCGGTCCCATGTCATGGATTTATGGCATGTAAAAGATCCTTCCACTAACTAAACTTGTGTAAAGCTAAATTTCTAGGTTAGATTTCGTTGAAACGCTCTATCTTAGTTTCAACGTTCACCACTAGGTGTCAGTGCCATCTGGTAGCGAAAGTTGGAACTACTTGAAATTGAACGGAACTTGTAGCTCACCCCATGGGTGTCCGCTTGAAGCAGCTACAGCCTCTGGTGAGCCGAACATGTCTTCGGACATTCCCGGTACTAAAAGCCATACGCTAAATTAATTTAAAAAAATTAATAATCACACAGAGCCTCCGTGGCTTAGGCGGCAGCACGCCGGCCTCTCGCCGCTGGGTCCGTGGTTCAAATCCCGGTCACTCCATGTGAGATCTGTGCTGGAAAAAACGGAAGCAGACAGGTTTTTCTCCGGGTACTCTGGTTTTCCCTGTCAAATATTTCATTCCAGCAACACTCTCCACTATCATTTCATTTCATCAGTCATTCATTTAATCATTGCCCCATAGGAGTGCGACAGGCTTCGGCAGCCGGCACAGTTCATATCCTCGCCGCTAGATGGGGGGCTTCATTCAATCCATTCCTGACCCGGTCGGAGACTGGAAGCAGGCTGTGGATTTTCATTTTTCAATAATCACACAGGTAGCACTGTAACTGACAACCATGCCATGAACGGGTCAGAGTTATTGTATCAGTGTGTACAAACTCATAATAGTTGCTCAACAAGACAGCCACCAACCTCGATACAAGCACGGCAATGGCGTATGAGAATTTGTACGACCACGATACCTCCAGATGATAGAGGAACCACAAACACTACATTGGTCGCCTACATTTTATGCGCATCCGTTCACAGACTGTCAATAATCAATACACATAAGTAAGGTTCGCATATTAAGGAAAAGTCATATTTTTTTCCTGTGTTCATTTTACCCGAAATCTGAAAAATAAGTTTGAATGACGGGTCCCTGACCACATTTAAAGCAATTTGATGTTGCCTATAAATGCATATTTCGGCCATTTTTATTGTTTTGGTCATATTTGGTCATATTTTAGCGATATAAGGTCATATTTGGTTATAATATCAGCATTTTTGTTTAAATTGAGGAGTCGTTAACAAGGTACGCGTTATCTGCATCGAGTTTCAAACACAGGATCTCCGAATAGTGTAGTAGATATATTTTTCTTTCTTTTCCCGGAACAGACAGATAGCAGGTTTAGAAGATCTGATTCCAAGAAGGCGCTCCTCTACGGACGTCATTTAGCACATCTCTCTGGACAAGTTGGATTGCGAAACTGTACGACGACAGTGTGTTTCCGCCTTTCAACAGGACGTCACTCTAGTAGATATATTTAGCTCAGAAGCAATTAACAAACAAGGAAATTGTTTTATCCATAATGGTCCGTATTGAATTTAAATTACACTAAATAACTTACTCTTATTTCCGTCTTTTGAATACTTGTAATATTATTAGCACTGTTTAGTACTGGTACATGTTTCGAACAATAATGTTGTTCATCAGCCAGATATACACATTATAAACACTTATGGCCAAAAATTACATTGCAAATACACATAGTTCATTAAAAAAAGTCAAACTATCACATGTCCAATACACTGGAAAATTGTTTTGTTTACTGTATGTTAGTGATACTCTACCTATCTCAAAAATTCATGTCATATTTCATAGTTTTTAGGTCATATTTTATAGTTTTTAGGTCATATTTAGCTAGTTTTTAGGGCATATATCCTTGCACATTTTGTACATCTTTAGGTCTTAAACTTTCGAACCCTACACATAACTAACTACTCAAGACACCTTATGTGTGTTACACATGTTTACGTCCATAGCACCTTTGTGTGGCCTCGGAGACCACATGTTCAGTGTGCCGACCCGGATTGTTGGTATCCTTTTTGCACACTCTTTCTGAAACACCCTGTATACATTGAACAAGCAATGAAGGAACTTAGAGAAAAAAAATAAAGTAGGAGTAAAGATTCAAGGAGAAATCTGTGATTTTCTGATAATATTTTCATCTTAGCCGACATACCAGAACATCTGAATGAGTTTTTAAATGATACGGCATGGACTCTGTCTATAGGATATAATTCAAGATGAAAATCATTAAATGTCAACATATAAAATGGAATGCAACCGAAATAAATCAGAAACCCCTATGGACGTCAAATTGCCAGATGTAAAGATAAAGAAAATATGAGACTTCTGTTACTTAGGAAGCAAACCAACCAGTGAAGCAACGAAGCAAAGAGGATATAAAAAGTAGGTTGGTTCAAGCAAGTAAAACCATTTCTGCAGA
This sequence comes from Meconema thalassinum, assembly GCA_946902985.2. Lineage (NCBI taxonomy): Eukaryota > Metazoa > Arthropoda > Insecta > Orthoptera > Tettigoniidae > Meconema > Meconema thalassinum. The sequence goes on along the minus strand of OX336398.1, from coordinate 158,290,789 downwards.
AAATAAATCTGTTGGCATCAAAATAATATAGATTTAAGTATTAGGAAGTCATTTCTGAAAGCCTTTGTCTGGAGCGTGGTGCTCTATGGAAGTGAAACTTGGATTGATGGAGCAGCAGAAAAGAGGAGATTAGTAGCGTTTGAAATGTGGGGTTACAGGAGAATGATGAAGATCCGATGGATAGATAGGGTTACAATTGAAGCGGTATTAAGACGAGTAGGAGAGGAGTGATATTCCTTCCTGGCGAATGCTAATGAAGAGAAGAGATAGGTTGGTAGGATACGTGATAAGACAACCAGGAATAACAAAGTTAATTATGGAAGGAAGGGTCGAGGGTAAGAACTGTAGGGGTAAACCAAGGTTATAATAATTGATATTGCTACTTTCCAGTCGGTTAACACGATACAATCCGAATTACTGCGACATGCGAAAAAAAACCTGAAAAAAATGGGAATAATATACCGTATACTGTAGCCTATATATTAGTTATTGACTACAACAGAAGACGGAGAAAACTATAAGGTGACATATTTCGCTCGTCAGGCGGGCTTCATCAGATCTAGGTATGCAAGACGACTCTATAAAACACAACGAAACCAATCAAAGGTCCCTGATCTTCAAAAGCAAAAAGGATGTCAAAAACTTAGGAAGTGAGGCAACTGTTACTGATATAATTCTCTCCCTTTCCTCGTAAGGGACGCGCCGAGAATAACCATTGTTCGCTACTGACCAATAGAATGCTTCCTCTATCACTCTACGTGGACTCCAAAGTCCCGCCTTGGCGGCCAGCTCGCCTGTCACACAGGTATCAGGTGTCCAGTGTTGCACATCCGAACGTAGTTCTGTCCAGTCTCGCTGCTTGCTCTCAGTGGCTATGGTGGAGAGTTGACAACACTGTGCCTCGCCCGGCTAGATTTCAAAGGCCAGCCGCACGTTAAGAAGGAAAGTACAAGGACTATAACGAACAATAGTTATTGTCGCCGCGTTCTACTGCCATACGTTTAACTCGCGATGACTGGCGCAAGGGTATTTTTGACCCGAGGCTTAAATAATACTCTATATTTTCGTTTTGGTCAGCCCTAATTTCCTGTCACTTACTGTACCTTCCCTCCTAGCCTTGAACTTCAACCTGCAAAAGAAACATGTCCATAGCTTTTGGAACACTTAAAGACGATGTCGAAATGTAAACATCATGTGACAGAAAACTGTATCATAATGAGATTCATTATAACACTATTTTTCATTATGAAACAGTTTCTCCCACCAATCAGAGCTCAAGAAACAGTTGTGTGACCAATCAGGTAAGAATACCTTCGCGCATGCGCTCAAAATCCGCTGTAAAAAATTGGTGTTCTGTATTGCCAAGCAAAGTGAATGGTCTCTGCGTTCGGAGTGCCTTGATCCACGCATGCGCTCTGTTCAGTCCGCAAAGCCAGCGCACCCTGAATCCCACAGATATTTACGAATATTTATGTTAAAACATACAATAAAGTTATAATTATTGTCGAACATAAACAGTCGTATGTAACTCGCCTATAATGGTAATTAAGTCACTCGTATTCGTTGCATAATGTACTATTATGTTCGACCCTGACTATTATATGTCAGAAAACTGTACTATAATGAGGGTTATTATAACACTATTGATCATTATGAAGCAGTTTCTCCCACCAATCAGAGCTCAAGAAACAGTTGTTTGACCAATTAGATAATTAGATGCGCTGAGTTCCACGGCTTTCTAATTTAAATTTCACTGCCTGGGCTAGTGTCATAGAAGGGTAATCGAGGAGGCCATGGTCAAATACAAGGCATTCTCTGCGCCTCATGCGCTCAGTTCGGTACATAAAACTCGCGAAATCTAGACAGATATTTATGAATATTTATGTTCGAGCATAAAATAGTTAGGATAATTATCGTCGAACATAAACAGTCGTATGCAACTCGCCTACTGTATAATGGTAATTAAGACACTCGTATGGAAATTATAAAACTCGTATACGCTCGTTTTATAAACATACTCGTGTCTTAATTATTGCCATTATAGGCTCGTTGCATAATGTACTATTCTATATTATTTACGGCCGGGTCATATTTACCCATGGCGCCAATCCTCGCGTGACAATTTTCGGTTTACCTTAGTCGGGACAATCTGTAAGAAATTTGGTGCAGCACAATCTCATAGCTCACGTTCTTGCTGATCCATGTTTAGAGTCTAGGGACACCTAGGTCATCAGCTCCTTTGTAAAAAAAAAACCGAGATGACTGCTTTGTCGCTAATATCAAGGCCACTTATTATACTGTTATAAAAATTATTGTTATTTTTCTGCATGTTAAATTTCAAAAATATAAATAAACCTCATTTTGTATTGGGAATAGTTCATTGGAAGACACCAGGTGTAAAATTACTTCATTAAAATCCGTACGACTACGACAAAAAGGGAGTGACACATTATGGGTCAAAATGACCCGGCGCCAGTCCTCGTGTTCTATTTTTAACCTACTTTTCTCATTTAACAACAAGTAGTTCCGTGAAGAACTATACAGCCTATTTTCATATATCCTACTAATATTAATTGCCTCTGTCTACATACAAAATTTCAGTTTGAAGGCTGTCATAGATTCGTAGATATTGAGAACCGTCTAAATATGTCAGATGGTCGCCAGGTTCGATTTTGATTTATTTACTATCACATGAAGATTATTGTGTACGGGTGGTATTCAAACTTCAATCGCATGATTAGAACACAAGAAGTAAAAACGAGATTTTAAAATTTCGCACAGCTGCCATCTTGTGGTTATGAAAACAATTGAAATAAATTAAATGCCAGTGGATTAACATTTGTATAAGCATTTGACGTGCAATGTTTCACTGCACTCGGTTGGTTAAATCGTGAGAAACGTCCATTTAAATATTTATAATTCGCGTCGCCGCCATGTTGGATTTGTGATCACCAGGTTACTGAAAGTCCTATAGGTGAATTTATGTTTATAGCTTCTATGAACATTAAAAAATCAGTCTGATTATTGTAAAAGATTCGTAGATATTGAAAACTGCCAAAATATTTCGGATGCTCGCCATTTTGGATTGATATATGTATAGGCCATGGAGCTATGTATCATTAAAAGGAAAATTATCGCGTAGCTTCATTATTCAAACTTTCACTTACGATTACGACACAAGAAATAAAAAAAAAAATCGCACTGCCGCCATCTTGAGGTTATGCAAACAATTGAACTAAATTAGATGCCAGTGCATTACAATTTGTATAATCATTAACTGTACCACATTTCACTGCGCTCAGAGAGTTAAATCTCGGGAAAAGTCTATTAAAATGTTTCAAATTCACTTGGCCGCCTTGTTCGTTTTGTAATTTACAGGTTTATGAAAGTTACATAGATTAACTTGTACCAGTGCCCTTTATCACCGTACAAAATTTCAGGGTGATATCTGTAAAATGTTTGGAGATATAGAATGCCAGTGAAATATTTCGCACAGCCGCCATTTTGAGGTTATGTATACGATGGAACTAACTTAGACGCCAGTGCATTACAATGTGTATAAACATTTTCTGTACCAAGTTTCATTACGTTTAGATGGTTAAATCGCGAGAAAAGCCTACTTAAAAGTCTCAAATTAGCTTGACCGCCATGTTGGTTTTGTAGCTACCAGGTTTTTGAAAGTCTCATAGGTGAACTTCTAGTTGTGTCCTTTATCACCGTACACAATTCCAGGGTGATATCGGTAATATTTTTGGAGATACTGAATGCTGGTGAAATAATTTGCACAGCCACCATGTTGGATTGGTGAGACACAATAAAATATGAAGGGCACGGTCGGGGTCGGCCAGTATGGTGATATGATCTTACCGAGTTTCATTGAAATCGCTGCAGCCATTTAGAAGTTATTAGGGACACACACACACACACACACACACACACACACACCATCACACACACACACGCACGCACACACAGACACACGGACAAAAGGTGATCTCATAAGCCTATTTTTTTTCATATAATGAAAATTGCATACAAGGTATTTTCAAAAATATTGCTGAATAGAGTAGAAACATCACTTGACAAGCAACTGGGCGAGTAACAAGTTGGATTTCGAAAAGGTAGATCTTGTTCAGAACAAATATTTAACTTAAAATCCATAATTCGCCATAGGATTCTGAATTCAAAGGACATAGTTGTGACTTTTGTAGATTTTAAAAAGGCCTTTGACTCGGTTGATAGAGAAACCATAGATAAAACAATTCGTGAATTTGGAGTGAAAACTAAATTGGCGAACCTAATACGTGAAACCCTTACTGACACGGTTTCAAAAGCAAAATTTATGGGTGAGATATCAAAATCTATTAAGATAAATACAGGTGTACGGAAAGGTGATTGTTTATCACCCCTTCTGTTCAACTGAGTTTTAGAGAAAATTGTATGAATTTGGAATTTAAAGCTAAAAGAACATAACATTTCGCCAGTAACTTTGGGAAGAAGAAACAAAGGCATTGAAATAAGTTTCGTAGCATTTGCAGGCGATTTTGCTATATTGTCAGAAAACCTAACAAGTGCAACAACACAAATCAATCTCTTGGAAGAAATAGCCAACAAAACAGGTTTGAGAATCTCCGTAGAAAAACTAAATTTATTACAAACATCAAGAACGCTTCAAAATATTTGGCAACAGATATTGGCCCAGTGGAAAAAGTAAAGAAATTCAAATATCTGGGAGAAATAATTCAAGAAAATGGTTTAGAAAAATCTTCGGTAGAAGAAAGGGTACACAAGATGGAAAGAGCATATGGTATCACTAAGAATTTTTATAACAAAAAGTGCTTATCTAAAAATCTTAAAATAAGGCACTACACTACAGAGGTGAAACCAGAATGCCTATACCCAAGTGAATGTCTAGTACTAAACTATAGATTAGATATACTTGAAGTACTAGAAAGGAGAATCATGAGGAAAATTTTAGGCCCAGTGAAAACAGCAGAAGTATGGAAATTAAGATCTAATGATGAAATATACAGGAACATAGAAAATATAACAGAAACGATAAGAAAAAGGAGATTGCAATTTTTTGGACATATTTACAGAATGGATGATTCCAGATTAACAAAAAGGATATTCAAATACCTTTGGGAGAAAAGGACAACAGCTAGCTGGATTCAAGAAGTAAAGAAAGATTTAGAAAGAAATAATATAAAAGAAGAAGAAACGGTGAACAGAGAGATCTTCAGAAAAAGGTTTATAAGTATGAAAGGATTCCAAGGAAGATCGCCAAAGAAACCTGGTGCGAAGTGGTCCGAGGACAGAAAGAAGCAGCATAGTGAACGGATGAAGGAGTACTGGAGGGAACGGAAGAGAAAACAACAAAGTGTGAAGAATTGAAAATGGCACGTGGTCCCTCGCAGGCCTCATCGGAAAGAGGAAGAAGAAGAAGAAAATAGGCTAAAAATGAGGAAAAAGTAGACTTATGAGATCGATCCGGGAAAATGTGTGTGTGTCTGTCTGTCTATCTGTCTGTCCGTCCGTCCGTCCGTTCGTCTGTCTGTCTGTCTGTCCTTCTGTCTGCCTGGCTGTGTGTGTTCCCCCCCCACCCTAACCCCAATCAGCTCCTAAACGCTGCAGCTATGGAAACCAAATTTGGTATGAGTAAAGATCTATGCCGGAATATCTCTAGGCCATATTTGAAAATCATGTCAGTGCTACCAAGTGCTGAAAAATCGCAATTGAAATTCGAGCTCAATGTTGGATATCCTGGAAGGTATGAATGGGAGCTATTCCAATGTTGGTACACATATAGATAGTCTAATACTATTTCAGTTTAATTTCCAGGAGGTCATACATGACAGTGTTTCCAAAAAGATTCTAAGCCAGCTGATAAGTCTAATTTTAAATGCATGTAACTTCTACACTATCAATGGGATGTCAACCAAATTTCGTATGTACTATGAGTACAATATCAAATATGACTGTGCGTATTCTTAAGAGCAACCAGGGCTGCCAACTGTTAATAAATGCTCTCTCTATTATTTTATCCTAATACCAATATATCAGAATGTAGGCCTATGCAAACCAAGAACTCGAAACTTTGCACACGTATAGTACTTGACCTTTAACATTAATTTGGAGTACCTAATATACGTAAGTACTGCCAACATAATTCTAAGCTTGTTGATAAGTCCACATTTTAAATGCATGTAACTACTAACAAATGGATTTCAACCAAATTTCGTATTTGACCTTTGAACCATAACTCATATGAAAATGCGTATTCTTAAGAGCCAGCAGGGCTGCCAACTGTAAATAAATGCTCATATCTATCCTTTTACCCAAATATCTATAAATCAGAATATATGCAAGCAAACAGCTCTAAACTTTGCATACGTATAGTACCTAACATTCTAAATTAATTTGGGGTAACTAATGAATGTCAGTGCTGCCAACATTATTTAATCCTTCTGACAAGTCCAATTTTTAAATGCATGTAACTTCTATACTAACAAATGGATTTCATCCTAAATTGGCACAATAATAGATCATAACATTTTAGATTAATTCGTAAATTCTAAGAAAAAGTATTGTTTATCATTTTTTTTATCGTTATACCGAATGTTGTATCCACATTTTTTTAATAAACGGATTAAGGTAGTGTCTAAGTAGTGTAATTATTTTGATGCTATCTCCATCTTCTTCGTCTGAAGTGATATTTGATTCGGAATCATCATTTTTTTCTTTATAATTTTTTTTGACTTGCCATTGTATTAGCAATAGCTACAAGTTGATTCAATGAATTTGTACTGGCTTAAAATTATACTCTAATGTCTAATTCTTTACGTCTGACATCATTTTGAAGTGAAAGATATTTATCTTTAACATCCTTTTTAAGCGAGAAAGTTGATCCTTTACTCGACTTTCGGCTTTAATCTTCAGCATCTTCTCCATTACTAAACCAAAATTCTAGTGGTTTTACTTATTTATAGTATAATCAAAATCGATTTGAGGAGGAAGATCATCGGTTTTATGTTTTTCAAGGTCTCTAACTCGAAACTGTATTTCATCTTGTTCTTCAACAACAATATCACTTCCATCCAGTTCAATCTCTTGACGTATATTTAAAATTGCATACACAATTGGATATCTTAGTGAAACAAAAATTGCTTTTAATATACCTTTATAGGGAAGTTGCTTGCCACGGTGGGTGAGTGGATAGCGTGTCGGTCTACTAACCCCAAGATTGCAGGTTCGCCCCTGACCGTGGTAAGTGATTTTTGAAAGGCGGCAAAAATACGATACGCATGTCATACGATGGTGGCATGTCAAAGGACCCATTTGAATTCAGTAGGCCGAGTTCATAATGGCAAAATTAATCTCGGGAGTTTCCGTCAGCACAAAGTTCCTCATTTCTCTACTAGAAAGCGCTATTGTGTTCAAGGAGATTAGATATCTAACATCTAACCTCCTTGACTTTCATAGTCAATGAACTACGAAATTCAACATGCAAGCTACCCTCTGGGTGTCAAATAGCAAAGCTTGCACCAGGCACCCGAGGTCATACGATATTATTATTATTATTAATATTATTATTATTATTATTATAGGGAAGTTGGTATTGTATGTTATGATTATGAAGCGTGTATACCGGTGAATGGATTGAGGGTGAATTAGAGAATTTCAGAATAGTGTCTGGTAGCAGTTGCATTGTTTATTAGTTATAGTTCATTGTTTCAGTAGACTGTGATGTGTGAGGGTGCATGTGAGTGTGCCTGGTGACAGACTGTTTTAGTGGTAGTATTTGTTGTTGGTGGAAATTAAGTTTTTTTTTTTGTTAGTAGAATTTTGGTATTTAATTGTTAGTACGGTAGAAGGTTAGTATTTTTGTTAGTAGAATTACTCTTTACTTATTCTGAAAGGAAGTAGCAGCCTTTCAGAATAAATCAAATCTTTACTAGTCTTATAGACGGTTAAGATATTGATAATATAAGCCAAATAATGGCTACACTGCGTCTTGCTGCACGGCTGAAAGCAACGGGAAACTACAGCCGTATGCTATTCCCGAGGATATGCACCTCTCTATGCATAATTACATGTGATGATGGCCTCGTCCCTTGTAAAATTTCAATCCGGAGGTAAACTAGTCCCCCGTTCGGATCTCCGGGTGGGGACTACTCGAGAGGGGGTTAACATCACAGAAGTGACAAAGAGGAAATCTGACATTCTACGGATCGGAGCGTGGAATGTTAGAAGTCTGCTAGGAAGTGGAAGGTTAGAAAACTTAGAAAGGGAAATGGATAGGTTGAGGTTGGATTTGGTTGGGATTAGTGAAATGCGCTGGCAGGAAGAACAGGACTTTTGGTCAGGAGACTATAGGGTCATTAGCACTAAATCAAACAATGGCCAAGCAGGGGTTGGCCTCATATTGAGTAGGAAACTTGGACAGCGGGTGGAATATTATGAGCAATATAGTGAACGGATTATTGTAGCAAAAATCAATACTAAACCTACTTGCACCACAGTGGTACAAGTCTATATGCCTACCAGTCAAGCTGATGATGAGGATGTTGAAAAGGTCTACGAAGAAATAGACGAAATTCTGAGGTATATCAAGGGTGATGAAAATGTTATAGTAATGGGAGATTGGTATGCTGTGGTAGGAAAAGGGAGAGAAGGGAAGATAGTAGGAGATTTCGGATTAGGTGAAAGGAATGATCGAGGAAGCAGGCTGGTAGAATTCTGCACCGAGCATGAATTGGTCATAGCTAACACCTTATTCAATAACCACAATAGAAGAATATACACATGGATGCGACCAGGAGATACAGGGCGTTACCAAATCGACTTCATTATGGTCAAGCAGAGGTTTCGAAACCAGATTTTGGATTGTAAAACATATCCTGGTGCTGACATAAACTCTGACCACAATCTGGTTGTAATGAAATGCAGATTAAAGTTGAAGAAACTGAAGAAAAGTCAAAAGCCAAAAAGGTGGGCAATAGACAGACTGAAAGAGAAGGATGTAAACGAAAGATTCAAGAAGAATATAAAGGAAGGACTAATGAAAAACCCTAAACAAACTTCAATTGCAGACGAATGGGCACTTTTGAAGAATGGAATAACAAAATCCGCAGAAGAAAACATTGGTAGGAAAGAAAGAATAGGTAGAAAACCGTGGATCACTCAGGATATACTAGAATTGATGGATGAAAGGCGGAAACACAAGAATCTAAGAGATGAAAAGGCGAAAGCAGAATACAGACGTCTGAGAAATGAGGTTAACAAGAAGTGCAAGGAAGCGAAAGAAGAATAGTTGAAAGAGAAATGTGCAGGTATAGAAAATTGTCTGAAATTAGGTAAAGTAGACACAGCTTATCGAAGGATTAAGAATACTTTTGGGGAAAAGAAGACTAAGTGCTGTAATATTAAGGACACTAATGGAAAGCCTCTAACAGATAGGGAAGAAAAGGTTGAGAGATGGAAAGCTTACATAGAGAGTTTGTATAAGGGAAAGGAGATTGAGAATCATGTAATGGAAAGGGAGGAGGAAATTGATGAGGATGCGAAGGGAGATTTAATATTGAGATCAGAATTTGATAGAGCTTTGGAAGACTTAAGCCGGAACAAAGCACCAGGCATAGATGATATACCGATTGAGTTGCTACGCTGCATAGGAGATGAAGGTCTGATCAGGTTATTTCACTTGGTGTGTAGGATTTATGAGACAGGTGAGGTAACCCCTGATTTCAAGAAGAATGTAATCATCCCTATACCAAAGAAATTGGGAGCTGACAGATGTGAAGATTACCGTACAATCAGCTTGATTACTCATGCTTCAAAGATCCTGTCTAGGATAATTTACAAGAGGATTGAAAGCCAGATAGAAACGGAGTTGGGTGAAGACCAGTTTGGTTTCAGGAGAAATGTAGGAACAAGGGAAGCTGTACTAAGTCTTAGGCTGATTTTGGAAGGTAGAATAAGGAAAGATAAGAGAACGTTCATGGCTTTTGTAGACTTAGAAAAGGCTTTTGAAAACGTTGATTGGACTAAATTGTTTGACATTTTGAAATCGATTGGAATAAAGTACAGGGATAGGAGGGTGATATACAATCTATACAGAAACCAGACAGCAGTCATTCGAGTTGAAGGACATGAGAGAGAAGCTGGTATTCAGAAAGGTGTAAGGCAAGGCTGCAACTTATCACCCATACTTTTCAATCTTTACATTGAACAAGCAATGAAGGAAATTAGAGAAAAATTTAAAGTGGGAGTGAAGATTCAAGGAGAAATAATTTCAACTCTGAGATTTGCTGATGACATAGTCATCTTGGCCGACAAGCCTGAGGATTTGAATGAGTTTTTGAATGGTATGGACTCCGTCTTACAGAAAGAATTCATGATGAAAATTAATAAATGTAAAACAAAAATACTGGAATGCAGCCGAAATAAATCAGAAACCTCTATGGAGATCAAATTGACAGGTGAAAAGCTGAAGGAAGTAGAAGACTTCTGTTACTTAGGAAGTAGAATAACCAGTGATGGACGAAGCAAAGAGGATATAAAAAGTAGGTTGGCTCAGGCAAAGAAAGCTTTTCTACAAAAAAGGAATCTGCTGACATCGAATATAGATTTAGGTATTAGGAAGTCATTTTTGAAAGCCTTTGTCTGGAGCGTGGCGCTCTATGGAAGTGAAACTTGGACTATTGATGCAGCAGAAAAGAGGATAATAGAAGCATTTGAAATGTGGTGTTACAGGAGAATGATGAAGATCAGATGGGTAGATAGGGTTACAAACGAAGAGGTATTAAGACGAGTGGGAGAGGAGAGACGTTTCTGGCGACTGGTAATGAAGAGAAGAGATAGGTTGGTAGGACACATACTAAGACACCCAGGAATAGCAAGCTTAGTTATGGAAGGAAGGGTCGAGGACAAGAACTGTAGGGGTAGACCAAGGTTAGAATATGTTAAACAGATTGCCTCGGATGTAGGGTGTCGGAGCTATGTAGAGATGAAACGATTAGCTCAGGACAGGGAGGCATGGAGAGCTGCATCAAACCAGTCAAAAGACTGAAGACTCAAACAACAAGAAAAAGTAGGCTCCTTAGTTCCTGGGTTAACCAGGAAAGTGATAGAACTAATCTTTGATGTGTTGGTTGTTATATATCATGTAGATATTTGAGAAATGAATGCGCCTTTATGTATTTCAAGTCTTATTTAGCCTGCATATTTCCTAGATGACGGCACACAAGTAAGTAAGTTGAGACGGTACTGTAGTCATATGATATGACAAAGCACGAGGCACATTACAAAGGGAGTTCAAGGAAACATTACTACATTCATCTCAACTTGGGTTAAGTTACCGTACAGCTAATCGAAACTGAGTGCTTGGATACACCAGGGCATGATAAATGTGTTTATCATCTTGAGGCTTGTTACATTTCATAACGTAAAAAAACTTGGAAGGCGTTTTAACCCTGGAACGGTAGCGCTAATTGCTACGTTGTTATCGGTAGCTATTCGCATCGGCGACGGTCGAGCATCAGTTCCCCTCGATTTTCCTTAATTCCACTCGGTCCTCCAAGGGTCCCAAAAATGAGTTCCTCAACTCCGCTCAGGCTTTGGCAAGGGGTCGGCAAAGGGGTTATGACCAATGACATAAACAAATGTCAAAACTCTCCTGCTCGCATACCAAGGGGCCGGGTCAAATACCTTCCGCAGCGAATGTGCGAAGTGGTTTAAAATTAATCATAATATTCTTTTAAGTAAGTCTGCCAAGTTTTCTATTTTTTTCTACAAATTTTATGCATTGTTTTAAACATGTGCATAATTAAATGTGTGTATGTTTTTTAACCCAGTCAGACATTATAAAATTAAATTTAGATAATAATAGGTGTATAATTTGTACCTAAAAAACACTTTCGATATCAGCTGCGGATACTGAAAATACTGTTTTCCAGCCTAGAACGGAAGAATCAGCTACATTCCCACACAACAAATTAGTTATGAATTCTAACTCTTATAGAGCTTGTTTACCGTAACAGCTATTCGGATTTAAGGTATCGTCTGCACACCACTTTTTCTATGCAATCATCTCGTCTGTTCTTATCAGTTTACAAGCTGTTCAACTTATTTTAGTAAACTTAAAAATGTAAACACTGAAGCAGTGGTTATTGTACTGCTGAAATATAACTGACCACGGTAGGTTATTTTGAGAAGTTATACTTAATTTGTTGTCATTATTAGAAGTTATATTAGTTATATTAGAAGCATAACCAAAGGTAGAAGTGAGCATGGAAGACTTGTGTCGTTCTAAGAATGCATAAGGATAAAGAGATCGCGACCGAGCGGAGTTGAGGGACTTCTCTGGCGACTACCTGGAGTGTCGAGTGGAATTGAGGTAACCCTGGCTACCTGACTCAGGTACCCGAGTGGAATTGATGCCCGCCCTCGGTCACGACTATGATTCCACAAACTGATAATAAATACCACTTACGTCACCACACTCTAGGCTAGCAGAATGGACACTGTTTTTGAATAGTTTTGTTTGGTTTTTGGTATTTTTTAATTTTGACTAATCTCTTATTTATTTATTTGGAATTTTTGAGCTGGTTTCCATTTATTTTGGCACATTGTGATTGTTTTCATTTTGTATTTTGACTAATTTTTTTGTGTCTTTTGGATCTTTTGAGCTTTTTGACAATTTGTTGTGTCTTTTTGTATTTTGACTAACGCTGATCTTTTGTGTTTTTTGGATTCTTTGAGATTTTTTTTACAAATTGTGATTGTTTTCTTTTTGTTTATGACTATTTTTGGCTTTTTGTGTTTATTTGACTTTTTGAGCTTTTTTGATTACTTGTGATTCTTTTCTTTTGTATTTTGACTAATTTTGATTTTTGTGTTTTTTTTTGACATTTTGAGCTTTCTTGACTATTTTTGATTGTTTTTTATGTATTTTGACTAATTTTGTTTATTTCATGTCTTTCTAGTTTTTAAGTAATTTTTAATTTTACGTTTTTAAGCTTTATTGACAAATTTTGACGAATTGTGGTTGTTTTTTGGTGTTGCCTATTCTTTTGCGTTTTAATATCTATACGTTTCTATTTTGACTAATTTTGATATTTTGTGCTTTTTAAATTTTTGTGCTTTTTGACGAATTGTGATTGTTTTCTTTTTGTATTTTGATTCATTTTGTGTTTTTTGAACTTTTTGAGCTTCTTTGAGTGTTTTCTTTTTGTATTTTGACCATTTTTTATCTTTTGTTTTTTTTGGACTTTTTGGGCTTTTTTTAAACTAATAGTGAGTGTTTTATTTTTGTATTTCGACTAATTTTGATATTTTGTGTTTTTTCGACTTTTTGAATTTTGACTAATTTTAATTTTTTGTGCTTTTTGGACTTTTTGGCTTTTTGACTAATAGTGATTGTTCTCTTTTCGTATTTTGACTAATTTTAATTTTTGTGTGTTTTGGAATTTTTGAGCTATCTTTGACTAATTGAGATTTTTTCATTTTGTATTTTGACTAATTTTGACTTTTTGTGTTTTTCCTTTTTTACTTTTTAAGCTTTCTTGTCTAATTTTGATATTTGGTTTTTTTTTGTTTTTAAGTAATTTTTGACCTTTTTTGACAAATTTTGATTAATTTTGATTATTATTGGGGTTTATGGGGGTTGACTATTTTCTTTTTGTGTATTTTTTTTCTTTTTCATTTTGACTAATTGGCTTTGTATTTTAGGACTAGGAATCACTGGTAAGGATTGGACTTAAGGAAGAAGTGGGGAACGAATGCTACCATTCTAGGGTTAATGTCGCCACGTGCTGGCTAGCATTCTTGACTGTCACCGCTCAAGTTCGGGTTCGATTACAGGTTCTGGCAAGAAACTAAATTCTGATCTGATTGAATTGGCTCAGCCATGCGAGGCAGAACTGGGAAGAGATGTGTTCGTTTCCCACCTCAGCAATCATAGAAGTGTGGTTTTACATGGCTACCCTAATTCTATAGACCATGCACTCTCCTCGTTAACGAGAAATCTAGGTAGGCTTTCCCAGCTCAAGGCACAGCGTTGTCAACTTTCCAACGTAGCCACTGAGAGCAAGCAGCGAGACTGGTCAGAACTACGTTCAGATGTGTAACACTGGACATTTGACACCTGCGTGACACGATAGCTAGCCGCCAGGGCGGGACTTTGGAGTCTTCATGGAATGATAGAAGAAGCATTCTATTGGTCAACAACCCTCAGCTAGGCGCGTTTAAGTCACCGCTCATAAACCAGGAAAGTGAGGGAACTATAGTCTAGGGTCCAGGAAAATGCCGGGATTGTACCTAAATTATGGCCACGGCGACCTCCTCCCCAATCCTCATCAGAATTACAAATGCACACACTAATAACTTACATCATAATAACACAGATTAGGCCTATATCAGACAAATTGCACACATACCCAAGTACACGGGGCTGTATGCCACAATATTGTAAATCCCTAAATGAATCAACAACAACAATTGCGGCGAGCTCATGGGGGGAGATGAGGTGTTGGTGTAGCGCATCTGCCTCTCACCCAAAGATCGATTCCTGACTCAATCAGGGATTTTAGATACTGACGTGAGGGCTGGGACGGCGTTCGCTCAGCCTCGTGAGGACCATTTAGTAGCTGTTTTACGGTAAGACAGAACCCCAGCTATACAATCCAAGATTAAGGGCTGAGGGGACTCCTCAACCTACTGACTGGCGGCTACGGTGGCGTAGTTGGTAGCATGCTGAGCTTCTATGCCCAAGATTGCCGGTTCAAACCCAGCCGAAGTCATCGGTTTTTTGAAGAGCGTTAATAATCCCTCAGTATGCCTTCCTTCGGAGGGGAAGTAAAGCCGGAGGGTCTATGTCATAGATTTATGGCATGTAAAAGAACCTTCCACTGACTAAAATTGTGTGAAATTAAAATTTGTACGTTAGATTCGATTAACGCTCTATTAAGTTCCAACGTTCGCCGTCAGGTGCCGGTTGCGGTGGCATCTAGTAGCCAATTTCACCACTAGGTGTCACTGACGGTAGCATTTGGTAGTAAAAGTAGGAAAAACTTGAAAATGATCGTCTGCAGTCCTTACGTGGATTAAAACCGACGGTAGTGGCTACGCTGGCTAAGGTGCAGCATTTGGCCATGGGGCCAAGCCCTCTGCTGACTCGGTAGACGCGTGGGTTCGAGCCCCACCGTCGGCCGTCCTTGAAAAGGTTTTCCGTGGTACCTTCTGACAGGCCACGACCGCTTCCTTCCACATCCTTGCCCAGTTTCATCCATTCCATCTCTCATCCCGACGCGCAGGTTGCCCACGGTCTTCGACTAGAAAGACCTGCACTCGACCTCTCAGGAGGTCACACGACAAAAAAAACTTGGATTAAAACAGATAACACACACTAATACAGCCATCAAAATTAACATTGGTTATCAGACAGATTCTACACACACCCAAAGTACACGGGGCTACATGACCGCGTTGTCGCAGCCCTTAATCTGAGGAACCAACCAACCAACCAACCAACCTACAGGCCAAATGGCTGCGCAGCGGTCGCTTAGCAAACTTAGGCCCTTCATGGGGGAAGAAAGGACACATGCAGACAGACAAACTGACAGGCATGATTTTTTATTTTTTTAATTCAAATTTGAAACCCTCAGTAAAGCCAAACAGAAAGCGTACATATTTGGAACTCACATCATGTTTATTTTAGACTTCATCCGGAGACTGAATTTAAAAAATGTATTCAACAGGGGAGTTTCAACAGTAACTAAAAACACTCTTTTTGCTTTGCAACAAAACGCTCCAGGCGTTATTTATCCCCTGTATGTTATTTTAAGCCGGAACACAGTAATCCCCTGATAGGTAGAGACTACGTGAGCCCGCAACACAGCGCTTCATTGTGGGCTGTCTGCCACTACGGCGATAAATATTCCGAATAGCTTCCAAGGTTGACAGCAAGCAAGATAATGGAACTTCACCTATTATTCTGTCCGGCTCCGTGGCTAAATGGTTAGCGTGCTAGGCATTGACCAGGAAGATTCCGGGTTCGGTTCCCAACCAGTCCAAGGGGAATTTAATCTCCTGTGGTAAATTCATTTGGCTCAGGGACTGGGTGTATGTGACTTGTTCATGTACAAAGAAACCAAACACTGGACACAATTAAACAGAAACAAGTAAAAAAAGTGACAGTCAGCCTGAAAGACTAGACTTTGTATCATTTTAAATGCTACAAATGCTGAAAAATGCTAGAAAGCCTGGAGGCTTCTCGCTTCGCTCGCAGCCAAAGACTGTTGACATCTTAGAAAATTATCTCCATTATACTTATCTTGTTTCAATTTACTCGCGAACGGCAAGTGCAAAGCAAGGGCAAAGCAAGGTCAAGCGCTCGGTATGGCGCACGCTCACCAGAGCACGCGGGGACGCGCCCTTTCCATCCAGTCTAAAAACACTTATAGTTGGCGATGTATTGAAGATAGAGATATGCTCTCGCGGACTGTTTTGTAGAACTTTTCATGCTGACCAATTCTTACGCTCATAGTATATTGATATTTTTAACGGTTTGCCCAGCGTAAGCTTAAAAAGCGCACGGACGCCAAGTTTGTTTTCGACCTTTTCACTGAAATCGTTACTGCTTGGCTTCCTTTGATCATACATAAATTATTTTCTACAGAATCTTTCCTCGATATATCCTTTACAGAATGGTGAAACCCGCATCAAAATCCATCCAGTGGTTCTCGAGATTAGCCGTGACATCGAAGAATCGGGGATTTTTGTCTTATACTAACGAAGTAGAGATTGTTGGGGAACACATGCACCAAGCAGTACTATGACGTCACACACCTCAGTGCATCTGGGTACATATCGTCCCGTCACCGTAACGTAACGCCAGACCCCAGCGTAACGACGAAGTCGACAAGATTATTTAAAATGATAAAAAAAATGGTTAGCGCACTAGGCTTTGGCCCAACGGGGTTCGATTCACGGCCGGTCCATCAGGGCCATCTTCGGGGGTTAATTCCCGTGGCTCGGGGACTGGGTGTATGGGACGTCTTCATCATCACTTCGTCCTCATTAGAGCGCGCAGGTCGAGCAAGGGCGTCAACTAGAAAGACCTGCACTCGGCCTCTTCGGAGTCCACATGATCATCACGATCATCATCATCATCATCATCACCACCTACTAGGCCTACCAAGCGACCGCTGCCCAGCCATTTGGCCTGCAGATATTGAGGTGACGCGTGGTCAGCGCATCGGGTCCCCTTGGCCGTCAATTTTGGTTTTCGTGACCGGGGAAGTATATTACTCATTGGAACCTGTAAAGTTAAAATAAACACAGATTGGGAGAGGAATGAAATAGGTCACAACCTAAGAATCCGGGGATCGGTTTTCATTAGAGACCGGAGTTTTAGGTTTTAAAAATTGTAATTGTATGTTTTCAAAAACATCAAATAGTATTTTTTTAAATAGGTAGAGTAAGTTTTTATGTTTAAAGTGTAGCACACTTTGACACAAACTGCGCAAAGCTTAAAATTAATACCTAATTGTTAGTAGAACATCTGATTGTAACGAGAAGTGTAAATATTTGACATAATGATTGATCAAATAATTACCAAGTACTTCACAGTTTTATGCAATATTTGCTCTACTGTAATATGTTAATTATCCAAATTCAATAAAACCAGGGATTTCAGAGGTGATTTTCACACTCCAGTCCGTTTAATTACCTTCTTTATTTAGAACACAGGGAACTTGGAAACAATAAGAGAATTATCCCCACTTTCCAGACAGTAAATAACTTAACAATAAGATATAAGCTGAAAAGTGCTAAAACATTTGAATTTCGTGGCAGGTACGATTTCTCTCAACTAACTAGAGCTAGGAATTAACACTGTCTTGTGGTTTACTTTTACAAATTATGGACTAAAAATTCAAATATACTACAATAAATGGAACAAAAATGAAAATAGCTATTTTTAGGTATGACTATGAGTCCTGGAACATAAATGCTGTATGCCGTGTAGTACAGTACAGCTGCACAGAAGAAACCCCCTTTTGTTCCAAAAACCGTGCTATGGTTGGCTTTTAGTAAATCGTTAGAAAAGCACAAGAAAAGCTTAACTCTAAATTTCAGAATAATTTGCACGATCATTTTGTCGGAAAACTTAAAAATTTTTGAAAAGCGTTTTTCTCTGAATCGACGTATTTTAAAGAAAAGTCTTTTTAACAAAAATTGTAGAGGACATTGTTACCTACAATTTGTCTCATTGAGGTCATGTCATACGTTTTGAAATGCAGAAGCTAGGTGGCACCAAAGTTTCTAAAAAAGTGTTTCTTCACATTTAGTTCTAAAAAAATATTTTGTTCACAAAAGAGCGAATCGGAAATTTGTTCCTCTCAAAATTGTCTCCAACAGTTATTGAAACATATTTTTCTTCCGACTTACCGTTCCAAAGTTATAGTCTGCCGAAGTGGGAAAATTGTCCGACACCGGTCCCGGTCTAAACTATGCCCACCGCTCTCTCCGCAGTAACAATAGCAGCCTTGACTACGCAGCGTTGCATTTGCTGCGCTATAACTTTGGAACGGTAAGTCGGAGGAAACAAACGTTTAAATAAATGTTTCAGACAATTTTTAAAGGAAGAAATTTCTGATTCACTCTTTTGTGAAAAAAAAAAAAAAAAAACATTTTTCTAGGACAAAAAGTGAAAAAACACTTTTTTGGAAACTTTGGCGCCACCTAGCTTCTGCATTTCAAAACGTATGACATGACCTCAATGAGATATATTGTAGGTGACATTGTCCTTTACATTTTTTGTTTAAAAACTTTTCTTTAAAATACGTAGATTCAGAGAAAAACGCTTTTCAATTTTTTTTGAGTTTTCCGACATGATACTACAAATTATTCCGAAATTTAAAGTTAAGATTATTTTAATACTTTTCTATCGATTTACTAAAAGCCAACCATAGCACGGTTTTTGGAACGAAAGCATTCCAGCTGTACTGTACTAGTAAGAGAATCGAAGCCATCGAGATGACGTGTTATCGAAGAATGCTATGAATATCGTGGGTAGCAAGAAGAACAAATGAATCTATTCGGAAGGAGCTAAGGATTGCTCCTAAGCACGCTTTCTTCCAAACATCCAAAGGCAAATTTTGAAATTTTTCGGCCATGTCATCCGGCGAGGCGGCATTGAGAAGTGTATCATCCAGGGTGAAGTTGTCGGAAAACGGCTGAGGGACATTCCCCGAACCGGTACCTTGACCAGATAGAGTCTGACTATTCTGCCACTTCAGAGATTACTGCACACAGCAGAAGACCGCGCTGTATGGCGGGCGGGCTATTGTTAACAGAATTGCGTGAAGGGACACGACGTTCGAAATCGAACTACGACCAAGAATTAGTAGAAGAAGAAGTAACATTTAGATTTTTTTAGGTACTACAGAATTCTTTTGAGTGTGATTCGGAAAAGTATTAAAGTTAATTTATTTATCGTATGACGTTTAGTGCCGGGAGTGTCCGAGGACATGTTCGGCTCGTCTGAGTCTGTAGCTGCTTCCAGCGGACACCCTTAGGGTGAGCTACAAGTTCCGTTCAATTACAAGTAGTTCCAACTTTCGCTACCAGATATCAATGATACCTAGTGGTGAACGTTAGAATTTTGATAGCGCGTTCCGATGAAATTTAACCTAACAATTTAGCTTCACACAAATTTAGTCTGTGGAAGGATCTTTTACATGCCATAAATCTATGACATGGGACCGCCGGCTTTATTTCCCCTCCGAAGGAAGGCATACTGAAGAATTTTTAACGCTCTTAAAAAATCCGACGACTTTGGCCGGGTTTGAACCCGCTAACTTGGGCACAGCAGTTCAGCATGCTACCAACTATGCCACCGAAGCCGCTTAGTATTAAAGTATTTTTGTACAGTGCGTCAGGGAATGTTCTCCGCAGTGCCTAGGCACTGCTACGTTAGATGCGAGCCGGAGTTAAGTTGGCAGACCTTTCGCTCACTCGCCGACAGCCAGGTACTAGCTTGTCTTCTCCAAGGTCGTCAGGATATCAGAACACACGTGTGAGCTGTGCTGTGCTGTGCTGTGCTGTGCTGTGCTGTGGATAGCGTCAGTGTGAATGCAGGAAGGAAGCGTTTAGATTATTGGAAGAGTGCAACAGGATACAGTCGGTAATGGTTACTACTGAAGAGAGAGCGTTTTTGGTGGAATACGTTTTCGTGAAGGCGATCGGTTTACAGAAAATGTAAAACTAAAATTTCAGGCGCGGTTTCCTAATTCAAAATGTCCAAACCGGGATACCGTTCGGGGTTTGATAAGTAAATTTCGTGTGACCGGCTCAGTTCACGATGTATCAGGAACAGGCAGGCCTACGCAGCTAACAGACGAAAAACTTGATGAAATTCCCGATATAATTCTGCGAAGTCCAGGTAAATCAATACGCAAATTAGCTCAAGAAACAGGAATCTCTAAGTGGACTGTTTATTGTTTGTTTTGTTTTGATACAAGCGCCGGCAGCCACGCTTTCAGCAGCAATCGTGCTGCCAACTTAACTCCGGCTCTCAGCTAACGTAGCAGTGCCTAGGCACTGCGGAGAACATTCCCTGGCACCCTGTATTTGAACGTAAGGAAGAAAAATAGGTAAAAACCTAAGAATCCGGTCCCTAGTGATAGGTCAGGAATAAAATAGGCCAGAAGCTAAGAATCCTGGGCTCAGTTATAAGCTAAAGACTCCCCCAGTATCTAGAGTGCACCCCTTCCTGTAGTTAATGGGTGTTAATATTTACAAAGCCAGGCGCGCTATGCGCACACACGACCGGCCCGGTGCGGCGCTGATAGCTACGTGATCCTGCATTGCACCCCACTCTGTTTACACGTGTTATCACTCCTCTGATGCAAGGCTTGCTCTACGCAAGGTGTACAATCTAAAGTCAGCTTTCTATCTGACTTTTAACAAATATAAGTCCTGTGATAAGCGTGGACAAAGAAACCAACACGGTAGTTACCATGGCAACAACCGTTTGTCATCTACTTCAGTAGTTGTTAGCATATTTTCATTTATGAAAAAAAAAATAGGCTTATGAGATAACCTTTTGTCCGTGTGTCTGTCTGTGATGGATTTTTGTGTGTCTCCCCCTAATAACCTCTAAACGGCTGGAGCGATTTTAATGAAACTCGGTAAGTTCATAGCACTATTCCGGAAGACCCCGACCGTGCCCTTGACATTTTGTAACGTCTCACCAATCCAACATGGGGGCTGTGCGAAATATTTCACCAGCAATCAATATCTCCCAAACTGTTACCTATATCACCCTGGAATTTTGTACGGTGATAAAGGGAACTACTAGAAGTTCACCTATGTGACTTTTGAAAACCTGGTAACTACAAAACCAACATGGCGGCCAAGCGAAGACGAGACTTTTAAATACGCGTTTCGCGTGATTTAACCAACCAAACGCAATGAAACTTGGCACAGTATATGTCTATACACATTGTAATGCACCGACATCTAACTTCGTTCAATAGTTTACATAACCTCAAGATGGCGGCGGTGCGAAATATTCCACCTGCATTCTATATCTCTGAAACTATTACCGTTATCAGCATGCAATTTTGTACGGAGATAAAGAGCACTTCTGGAAGTTCATCCATGAGACTTTCAAAACCCGGTTAACTACAAAACGAACATGGTGGCCAAGCGAATTTTAAAGTTTCAAATAGACGTTTCTCGCGATTTAATGATCCAAACGCAATGAAACTTCATGCAGCAAATGTTTATGCACATGGTAATGCACTGGTATCTAATTTAGTTCAATTGTTTACGTAACCTTAAGATGGCGGCTGTGCGAATTTCGAAAATTAAGTTTTTATTTCTTGTATTCTAATCATGTGATCCAAATCAACATTTGCATAATAAACGTACACAATAATCATCATCTAATATTACATAACTCTGTGGCCTAAATATATATTAATCCAACATGGCGACCATCCGAAATATTTAGACGGTTCTCAATATCTATTAATCTGCTACGGCAATCAAACTGAAATTTTGTAAGGGTATAGAGGCTATAAGCATAAGTTCACCTATGGGACGTTCAATAACCTGGCGAGCACAAATACAACATGGCGGCGACGCGAATTTTAAATATCCAAATGGACGTTTCTTGCGTTTTAACCATCCGAGCGCAGTGAAACTTGATACGGTATATGCTTATACAAATTTTACTCGACTGGCATCTAATTCATTTAAATTATTTTTATAACCACAAGATGGCGGCTGAGTGAAATTTTAAAATCCCACTTTTATTTCTTGTGTCCTAATCATGCTATTGAAGTTTGAATAAAACACCTACACAATAATCTTAATGTAATAGTACATAAATCTATGGTCTATAATATAAAAATCCAACATGGTGACCATCCAAAATATTTAGACGGTTCTCAATATCAACGAATCTATAACAGCAATGAAACTGACAATTTGTATGTTGATAGAGGCAATTAATATTAGTAGGATACATGAAAATAGGCTACTTAGTTCTTCATGGAACTACTTGATGTTTTTGGTGTTTGAGTCTTCAGTATTTTGACTGTTTTGATGAGCCACCACCGTCTCCTATGCTTTAACGCCTCCCCACTTCACTCCAAACAGCGAACATGCAGGAGTACTAAAATTCTCCACGCAGCGCTAGTACGTTGATACTCCAGAGATTACATCGACGCAACATAAGATTGGTATTTAAATTAAATAAACATACTTGTTTGTATATTCCAAAGGCAAGACAAAATTATGGAGTCGTAGTGAAAATGCTGTAACTACTGTAAGTAATACAAAATATCAACGCATCAGCACCAACTCTTTGATACCACTGCGCTTCTCACATTACACAACACATGCAACAAACAACAAAGGTGTCAGATTTTAAAATTAGAGACATAAACGAAATTGCGCGCTTGGACAAGCTTGCAGTCGGTTCAACCTAGCAGCGCTCCTGTCGGGAAGATCGTCAAGTAGGGGTTGTTCGTTGCTTAGCACACAACTCGCGCTGAATGGGAAGGCGTTAGAGCAGAAGTAGTGGTTTTTGGACAGTTATAGCGCCACCTCCACCTCACCCACCTCACAAGATGGCGGCGGCGCGATATCTGGCGAACCCATGGTCGGATTTTGACAAACGAAGTGTTGTTGAACTCGGGCTGATACCCCCTTTCCATTGGACAACATACTTCCACCCCAAAATAAAACCTACGCCTACTAGAGGGGGGGGGGGTGAAATTGTATTTTTTTAGAAAATCTCGCTTTTCAAGTGCGACATGTGGGAGTTTGAATGCTAATATGAAATTAAACGTTGTTCCACACAAGAGAGATGTGTACGGTGGATAGCCAATATGAATTAACATGATTGTTTCTAGCTTTTTACGCATGGCCACTCATAGTTTTTGTAAGGGGGCGGGCTATTTAAAGATGGCGGCTGTAGTGTAACCTAACCTAGCCCAACCCACGAGGGGTGATAAAAAGTATTACAAGCGGCGCTTGTCGATAGGCAAACCAATAATCAAAGAGGGGCTTGTCAGACCTTGAGGCGATAGCCCATTTTGATTGATCCCTGTTGATTTGTCCCTTTGGACTGGTCCCTGCTAACTAGCCCCCCCCCCCCTTGGACGGGCCCTTTTTGACAGGGGATCATTTTTGATGGATCCTTTTTGACAGGTCCTGTTTGACGGGTCCCTGTTGATGGGGCCCTGTGGATGGGTCATTGTTGACGAGTCCCTGTGGACGGGTCCCTGTTGACAGGTCCCTGTGGACGGGTCCTTGTTGGCGGGTCCCTGTTGACGGGTCCTTGTGGGCGGGTCCTTGTTGACAGGTCCATGTGGACGAGTCCTTGTTGACAGGTCCTTTTGACTGATCCCTGGGCCGATAACCTAGATGTTAGGCCCCTTAAAACAACAATTATCATCATCATCTTTTGACTGATCCCTTTGGACCGGTCCCTTTGGCCTGGTCCCTATGGACTGACCCATGAATTTATCCAAATTATGTCAAAGGGCTTAGCTAATGGACTAATAAGGTTAGGAACTTGTATGAGGTATTGTAGGACTTGGGATGAAGCCCCCTTTTTGAATGTATTTTTGAAATTTTGACAAAGGGCCTAACCACACTTTTGTTTAATCTCGTGAACCAATCATGCTAGTGACTTGTATGAGGGGCCCTAGCAATTGGGGCGATGTTCCCCTTTGGGGTGAAACTATCCCCCCCCCCCCACTCCCAAATTGAAAAATCGATATCATGGAAACTAAGAACCCTAAAATTATGTGTGATAGCTTTAAAAATAGGTCATATGATACGCTTTTACCACGATAGGTCATTTCACCCCTAAAATAGTAAATAGTAATGTTACAGGTAAAAAAGCGGTTAAACACTTAAAAAATGATAAATGAACCTAAGATCATTTGTTTTTGATGAGAAAATAGTAAGAGGGTTAAAACTACCCCCAAAATTTAAAAATCGTTATCTTGGAAATTAAGTACCTTAAAATTAAGTGTGATAGCTTTAAAAATAGGTCATGACATACGCTTATACCACGATATGTCATTTCATCCCTAAAACAGTGAATAGTGATTTCACAGGGAAAAAGGTGTTAAACGCCTAAAAATTATAAACGAACCTAAGATCTTTTGTTTTGATGAAAAATAGTAAGGGGTGAGAACTACCCCAAAATTGAAAAATCGATATCTTGGAAACTAAGAAACCTAAAATTAGGTGTGATAGCTCAAAACATTGGTCATTTAATACTCTTTTACCACGATTGGTCATTTTACCCCTAAAACAATGCATGTAGATTTTACAGGAAAAAAGGGGAACCAATAATCAGATTTGGACTCATGAGGTGTTACACGACTCAGGGCGAAAATCTCTTCTTGAATTTATTATTTATTTTTAAAATTTTGACAAAGGGCCTAACCACACATTTTGAAAATTTAGATTTTTAAATTTTTGAATTAATTTTAATATTTTGTTTTTAGTAGAGAGAGACAGTACCGGTTGTGTTTAAACGAGCATGTCGCCGATCACTGTGGCCATGTTGAATGGATGAATCGATAATTTGTGAAGCTTTGATTGAAGAGGGTCATGCGACGACTTGTTTTAAGAATATTTTTTATGATTTTTCCTATGATGCATGCATTTATATAAAATATCCCAAAACGGCAAGGTTACTGATTTTAGTTTTATAAACTAATAATGGGATTTGGTATCTTAAGGTGTCCTATAACTTGACATGACGCTTTCTTTGTATGGCTTATGAATTTTCCCAAAACGATTGAAAACAAAAAGGTCATGGACTTTTGTTTCTCTTAATATATTGTGAACTCATAATGTTGGATGTTTATGGTGAGTGATGAAACATAGCTAGGTAGAGAAAGAATTATTGTAGGCTACACGTATGGTGACTGACAAGTCTTTGACCATTGAAACTTGTTTTTAAACCTGACCGCAGTACATAGGGAGTATAGGTTTCAGGCATGACATGACAAACGGTGTGTACAAAATACAATTTATCGATTCACGAATTAAGAGTAGACTATCTTTAATTGATTAGTTAAAGAGGGTAGCTAAGAAAACAAGATGGTGATTACACTGAACCAAACCGAACCAATACAATCCTTTTTGGATATATAATGTTACTTGCTAACCATTTTGTGCTGCAGTGGCAAGCACTTTTGGCTCTTGCACTAGAGGCCTTAACTCGATTTAACTTTAAGGCTTAGAACGAACCAAACTAAGAAAGATGGTTATAGTGGTGCAGTGGTTAAGGTGTTATCCTTTGACTAAGGTAGACCAGGGTTTGATTTTAGATTAATACGCATGTCAAAAACATATAAAAGAGCAGGGATAATGTTTTAAGACTGATTACACTTGTATATTTTTTCTAATTATTACTTGGATTACAAATACATAGGTGGACTGGGTTCAATGTACAGTTAATGCAAGTAAGATTTTTGTTTTTATTTTTTATTTTAGACTTTAGATTTTAGAATTTACATTTTACATTTTAGATTGTACAAAAAGTCCATACCATAATGTCATGACTTTAAATTTTCGGTAACTAATTATTAAAGAAAAACATATAAGGATTTGTATTACTTGGAATTATGTTTTCTATACTATATTTTATTTTGGTTTTTGATGTTAGAAATTTGATATTGGATTTTAGATTTTAGGTAAAGCCCAAACTAATATTGACTATTCATTAGACACTGGTATGTAGATATAAAGATAATTAGACTATATGTTAAGATGAATTTTTAGGTGTTGACTGGGCTTGCAATAAGAATTGACTAACCAGACATGAGTTAACTACCTACGAAACACTTGGGCGACTATGCTTGTTATTGACCAGTGAGTAGGGTTTTAGAAAAACTGTTTGCTATTTTGGGTTATATACAACAAATGCATAGACCTACTGAGCGACTATGTTTGCTAAACAAGACATTATACCAGAGATGATTAGGATTCTTATGTAGCTCAGGTAAGGAAAGCATTTCTACAGAATTTGTTGACATTGAATATAGATTTAGGTATTAGGATGTCATATTTGAAGACCTTTGTCTGGAGCGTGACGCTCTATGAAAGGGAAACTTGGACTATTGGTGTAGCAGGAAAGTGGAGAATTGAAGTGTTTGAAATGTGGTGTCATAGGAGAATGATGAAGATTATATGGGTAAATAGGGTTACAAACAAAGAGGTATTAAGACAAGTGGGAGAGGAGAGAGGTTTTTGGCGACAGCTAATGAAGTAAATCGATAGGTTGGTAGCACACATACACCCAGGAATAGCAAGCTTAGTTACGGAAGAAAGTGTTGAGGACAAGAACTGTAGGGGTAGACCAAGGTTAGAATATGTTAAACAGATAGCCTTGGATGTAGAGTGTGGTAGCTATAAAGATATGAAACGATTAGCTCAGGACAGGGAGTCATGGAGAGCTGTATTAAACCAGTCAAAAGGCTGAAGACTCAAACAACATGTAGAGCTTACCAAAATAATGTTGTGTAACGGTAAATACTAGTCAACAAACATTGATGCATTACTAAAACCTGAGAGCTCTTCTAAAATTATTTTAAGATGCCTTTAACCCTATATTAAACACCCAGTTCTCAAGACTTATAACTACAATGTAATGAAAAAAAATACCCTTAAAAACGAGCAAGTGGTTGAGTCAATGTACACTGGAAAATTTTGTAAGCACTCAAGTGCACAAAGCAAATTACATTATTAACTATCAGGTTGAACGAGTGGTTAAGGCGTTTGACTTATGTTCACATTTTCAATACAAGAAAGCAAGGATTTGAATCCCTTACCTGACATAACTATTGCTTTAACATGGCTTAGCGATACTGTATTATTATGATACTCGATACACAAACCATAGATAGAGTGTATTGTTTAAGTCCACTCTCTCTTTCTAAACATAGCTAGAGACTGTCAATGGTTAATAATTGCATTAATAGTGGGAGGATGTAGTGATAGTAATTAAGAAAAAGCAGACAATAACCATAAAATATTTTTATTAAATTCATTTTATAATAGATACACACTGAATACAACTCCCTCTATTTACCATTGTTTGATACAGATTTTTTAAACACAACGCTTGTTGTAGATCTTTTTATAACCTTCTCTAGGTACTCTGGTTCTTAAAAACTGGGGAAGTCGCAGTGGTTTTATAGACATAAAACCCTCATCCTTTTCTTTTTCATCATCTTCATCATCATCATCATCATCATCATCATCATCATCATCATCATCTTCATTATGAATATTATCATCAAAACTATGATAGTCATTGTCACCATCATTATCATCATCATCATCATCATCATCATCATCATCATCATCATCATCATCTTCCTCAACATCACTAGAACTATCCAAATCCTCTTGTTCATTTTCCACAGGGACCTCTTTTAAAGTCTGCGTTGCTTTTGATAGTGTTAAGGGTTTCTTAGACGTTGACAACTGTCCTAACATGACTTTTTGAGGACATGATAAGTGATTTTGAACAAACACTGCACTATCTTGAGCAGCATTTTTTTCTTGGACTTGCTTTTTTTTTAACCTTGGTTAGAGTATTTTGTCCATTTAAATGTGTATTAATTTGAGACTCACAATGATGCTCGTTTGATGTAAGTACGTTGGAGTCTTTTGTTTTAATCATTCCTCGACACTTTTTAGATCGTTGTTTTGAACATCGCCAAATAACAGTTCCATCTTTATTGGTTGTTTTTACAATGTATGTATATCCTTTATAGTAGGCACATGGCTTACCATGGCTGGTTGTTGAGACTTCCATATTAACTACTACACATTAATTTAATTTTAGTAAAGTCACTTTAGTAATAATAACAGTAAAATAAATGAAGTGGATAGATATTTTTTAAAGGTGGAATTTTCAAAGTACTGTCAAGAATAATAATCACATAAACAAATTTTAGACTACAAGTGATTTACACACACATTGCTCAATGTCAAGATTTATACTGAACACAATTTATAGTGATTATGATTTTTATTGACTGTAATTGATTGTAGCCATGGTTAGTAGAGGCAATGTATACTGGGTGCGTTTTATAGCACGCTCAATTTATAGTAGGTATGATTAGTAGACGCGTTTGATACTGGGCGCGTTTTATACTGATTGTGATTTATACTGAGCGCGATTTTTACTACAAGCGATTTTTACCAGGTGTAATTGATAGCAGGCGCTATTCATACTCAACGAATTTGATAGTAGGCGTAATTGATAGTAGGCGCAATTGATAGTAGGCACAATTACTAGTAGGCGCAATTGGTAGTAGGGGCAATTGACAGTAGGCGCGATTGGTAGTGGGTGTAATTGCTAGTAGGCGCTATTGATAGTAGGCGCAAATGACAGTAGGCGCAATTGGTAGTAGGCGTGATTGGCAGTAGGTGCAATTGATAGTAGGTGAAATTAATAGGCGCTATTAGAAGACGCGATTGATAGTAGGCGCTATTGGTAGTGGACGTAATTGATAGTAGGTGCTATTGATAGTAGGCGCAATTGACAGTAGGCGCGATTGATAGTAGGCGCGATTAGTAGTAGGCGCGATTGGTAGTAGACGCAATTACTAGTAGGCGCGATTGGTAGTAGGCGCGATTGGTAGTAGGCGCAATTGACAGTAGGCGCTACTGATAGTAGGTGCAAAGGACAGTAGGCGCAATTGGTAGTAGGCGTGATTGGTAGTAGGTGCAATTGATAGTAGGTGCAATTGATAGTAGGCGCGATTGATACTAGGCGCAATTAGTAGACGCGATTGATAGTAGGTGCGATTGGTAGTAGGCGAAATTTATAGTAGATGCGATTGATAGTAGGTGCGATTGATATTAGGCGCGATTGATCGTAGGCGCGATTGGTAGTAGGTGCAATTGATAGTAGGAGCGATTGGTAGTAGGCGCAATTGATAGTAGGCACGATTTATATTAGGCGCAATAAATAGATGGCTCGATTGATAGTAGGCGCGATTGATAGTAGGCGTGATTGGTAGACCTTGAGGTGATAACCCTTTTTGATTGATCCCTGTTGATTTGTCCCTTTGGACTGGTCCTTGTTGACTAGCCCCTGTTGACCAGCCCCTTTGGATGAGTCCTTTATGAAGGGAGTCATTTTTGACGGGTCCCTGTGGACGGGCCCATGCATTTATCCAAATTATGTCAAAGTCACTTAACCTAACCTTGTCACATGACCTGTTCTACAAGTTTAGACTTGCTTTGAGACTGGCTATGACGTCACAGATGAATGGCGGTGGGAGGCTGGACATTACTTTTTATTACACAATATCAATTGTCAAGCATGAACTAATTTGTAGTAAAGTTCACTCGATAATATAAATTATAGTTTAAAGTGGGTGTCATAGTGGGTGCAAAGGTGGGTGCAAAAGTGGGTGCAAAGTGGGTGCAAATACTAAAGTGATACTCATACAACAGACAAGTGAGTTCATGTTTCGCTGACGTAATCGTATGTTCCCCCGCACTTCCTGCGTCGCGCGCGTTGATTACGATTACGTCAGCAAAATATCTCATCTAGAGTTTCAAATTTAGCCACTATGACGCGCTCAACACAGGAAGTGCGTGGAAACATACGATTACATCAGCGAAACATGAACCCACTTGTCTGTTGTATGAGTATCACTTTAGTATTTGCACCCACTTTTGCACCCACTATTGCACCTACTTTGCACCCACTTTTGCACACACTATTGCACCCACTTTGCACCCACTTTTGCACCCACCTTTGCACCCACTATGACACCCACTTTAAACTATAATTTATATTATCGAGTGAACTTTACTACAAATTAGTTCATGCTTGACAATTGATATTGTGTAATAAAAAGTAATGTCCAGCCTCCCACCGCCATTCATCTGTGACGTCATAGCCAGTCTCAAAGCAAGTCTAAACTTGTAGAACAGGTCATGTGACAAGGTTAGGTTAAGTGACTTTGACATAATTTGGATAAATGCATGGGCCCGTCCACAAGGACCCGTTAACAGGGACCCGTCAAAAATGACTCCCTTCATAAAGGACTCATCCAAAGGGGCTGGTCAACAGGGGCTAGACAACAAGGACCAGTCCAAAGGGACAAATCAACAGGGATCAATTAAAAGGGGTTATCACCTCAAGGTCTACCAATCACGCCTACTATCAATCGCGCATACTATTTATTGCGCCTAATATAAATCGCGCCTACTATCAATTGTGCCTACTACCAATCGCGCCTACTATCAATCGCGTCTACTAATAGCGCATGCTATCAATTGCACCTATAAATTGCACCTACTACCAATCACGCCTACTACCAATTGCGCCTACTGTCAATTGCACCTACTATCAATAGCGCCTACTAGCAATCGGGCCTACTGTCAATTGCGCCTACTATCAATCGCGCCTACTACCAATCGCTCCTACTAGAAATTGCGTCTACTACCAATCGCGCCTACTACCAATCGCACCTACTACTAATCGCGCCTACTATCAATCGCGCCTACTGTCAATTGCGCCTACTATCAAGAGCGCCTATTATCAATTACGTCCACTACCAATCGCGCCTTCTATCAATCGCGTCTACTAATAGCGCCTGCTATCAATTGTGCCTACTATCAATCGCGCCTACTATCAATTGCGCCTATTAATTGCACCTACTATCAATGCAATTGCACCTACTACCAATCACGCCTACTACCAATTGCGCCTACTATCAATTGCGCCTACTACCAATCGTGCCTACTACCAGTCGCGCCTACTGTCAATTGCGCCTACTATCAATTGCACCTACTATCAATTGCGTTGAGTATGAATAGCGCCTGCTATCAATTACACCTGGTAAAAATCGCTTGTAGTAAAAATCGCGCTCAGTATAAATCACAATCAGTAAAAAACGCGCCCAGTATCAAACGCGTCTACTAATCATACCTACTATAAATTGAGCGTGCTATAAAACGCACCCAGTATACATTGCCTCTACTAACCATGGCTACAATCAATTACAGTCAATAAAAATCATAATCACTATAAATTGTGTTCAGTATAAATCTTGACATTGAGCAATGTGTGTGTAAATCACTTGTAGTCTAAAATTTGTTCATGTGATTATTATTCTTGACAGTACTTTGAAAATTCCACCTTTAAAAAATATCTATCCACTTCATTTATTTTACTGTTATTATTACTAAAGTGACTTTACTAAAATTAAATTAATGTGTAGTAGTTAATATGGAAGTCTCAACAACCAGCCATGGTAAGCCATGTGCCTACTATAAAGGATATACATACATTGTAAAAACAACCAATAAAGATGGAACTGTTATTTGGCGATGTTTAAAACAACGATCTAAAAAGTGTCGAGGAATGATTCAAACAAAAGACTCCAACGTACTTACTTCAAACGAGCATCATTGTGAATCTCAAATTAATAGACATTTAAAAGGACAAAATACTCTAACCAAGGTAAAAAAAAAGCAAGTTCAAGAAAAAATATTGCTGGTCAAGATAGTGCAGTGTTTGTTCAAAATCACTTATCATGTCCTCAAAAAGTCATGTTAGGACAGTTGTCAACGACTAAGAAACGCTTAACACTATCAAAAGCAATTCAGACTTTACAAGAGGTCCCTGTGGAAAAGGAACAAGAGGAATTGGATAGTTCTAGTGATGTTGAGGAAGATGATGATGATGATGATGATGATAATGATGTGACAATGACTATCATAGTTTTGATGATAATATTCATAATGAAGATGATGATGATGATGATGATGATGATGATGATGATGGTGACAATGACTATCATAATTTTGATGATAATATTCATAATGAAGATGATGGTGATGATGATGATGAAAAAGAAAAGGATGAGGGTTTTATGTCTATAAAACCACTGCGACTTCCCCAGTTTTTAAGAACCACAGTACCTAGAGAAGGTTATAAAAAGATCTACAACAAGCGTTGTGTTTAAAAAATCTATATCAAACTATGGTAAAAAGAGAGAGTTGTATTCAGTGTGTATCTATTATAAAATGAATTTAATAAAAATATTTTATGGTTATTGTCTGCTTTTTCTTAATTACTATCACTACATCCTCCCACTATTAATGCAATTATTAACCATTGACAGTCTCTAGCTATGTTTAGAAAGAGAGAGTGGACTTAAACAATACACTCTATCTATGGTTTGTGTATCGAGTATCATAATAATACAGTATCGCTAAGACATGTTAAAGCAATAGTTATGTCAGGTAAGGGATTCAAATCCTTGCTTTCTTGTATTGAAAATGTGAACATAAGTCAAACGCCTTAACCACTCGTTCAACCTGACAGTTAATAATGTAATTTGCTTTGTGCACTTGAGTGCTTACCAAATTTTCCAGTGTACATTTACTCAACCACTTGCTCGTTTTTAAGTGTGTTTTTTTTTCATTACATTGTAGTTATAAGTCTTGAGAACTGGATGTTTAATATAGGGTCAAAGGCATCTTTAAATAATTTTAGAAAAGCTCTCAGGTATCGTGTCATGGGTTTTAGTAATGCATCAATGTTTGTTGACTAGTATTTACAATTACACAACATTATTTTGGTAAGCTCTACATGTTGTTTGAGTCTTCAGCCTTTTGACTGGTTTAATACAGCCCTCCATGTCTCCCTGTCCTGAGCTAATCGTTTCATCTCTATATAGCTACCACACTCTACATCCAAGGCTATCTGTTTAACATATTCTAACCTTGGTCTACCCCTACAGTTCTTGTCCTCAACCCTTTCTTCCATAACTAAGCTTGCTATTCCTGGGTGTACGCGTCCTACCAACCTATCGATTTACTTCATTAGCTGTCGCCAAAAACCTCTCTCCTCTCCCACTTGTCTTAATACCTCTTTGTTTGTAACCCTATTTACCCATCTAATCTTTATCATTCTCCTATGACACCACATTTCAAACACTTCAATTCTCCACTTTTCTGCTACACCAATAGTCCAAGTTTCCCTTTCATAGAGCATCACGCTCCAGACAAAGGTTTTCAAAAATAACATCCTAATACCTAAATCTATATTCAATGTCAACAAATTCTGTAGAAATGCTTTCCTTGCCTGAGCTACATAAGAATCCTAATCATCTCTGGTATAATGTCTTGTTTAGCAAACATAGTCGCTCAGTAGGTCTATGCATTTGATGTATATAACCCAAAATAGCAAACAGTTTTTCTAAAACCCTACTCACTGGTCAATAACAAGCATAGTCGCCAATGTGTTTCGTTGGTAGTTAACTCATGTCTGGTTAGTCAATTCTTATTGCAAGGCCAGTCAACACCTAAAAATTCATCTTAACATATAGTCGAATCAACATTATATCTACATACCAGTGTCTAATGAATAGTCAATATTAGTTTGGGCTTTACCTAAAATCTAAAATCCAATATCAATTTTCTAAAATCAAAACCCAAAATAAAATATAGTATAGAAAACATAATTCCAAGTAATATAAATCCTTATATGTTTTTCTTTAATAATTAGTTACCGAAAATTTAAAGTCATGACATTATGGTTTGGTCTTTTTGTACAATTTAAAATGTAAAATGTAATTCTAAAATCTTAAGTCTAAAATGAAAAATAAAAACAAAAATCTTACTTGCATTAACTGTATATTGAACCCAGTCCACCTTTGTATTTGTAATCCAAGTAATAATTAGAAAAAATATACAAGTGTAATCAGTCTTAAAACATTATCCCTGCTTTTTTATATGTTTTTGACATGCGTATTAATCTAAAATCAAACCCTGGTCTACCTTAGTCAAAGGATAACAGCTTAACCACTGCACCACTATAACCATCTTTCTTAGTTTGGTTCGTTCTAAGCCTTAAAGTTAAATCGAGTTAAGGCCTCTAGTGCAAGAGCCAAAAGTGCTTGCCACTGCAGCACAAAATGGTTAGCAAGTAACATTATGTATCCAAAAAGGATTGTATTGGTTCGGTTTGGTTCAGTGTAATCACCATCTTGTTTTCTTAGCTACCCTCTTTAACTAATCAATTAAAGATAGTCTACTTTTAATTCGTGAATCGATAAATTGGATTTTGTACACACCGTTTGACATGTCATGCCTGAAACCTATACTCCCTATGTACTGCGGTCAGGTTTAAAAACAAGTTTCAATGGTCAAGGACTTGTCAGTCACCATATGTGTAGCCTACAATAATTCTTTCTCTACCTAGCTATGTTTCATCACTCACCATAAACATCTAACATTATGGGTTTGCAATATATTAAGAGAAACGAAAGTCTATGACCTTGTTGTTTTCAATCTTTTTTGAAAAATTCATAAGCCATGTAAAGAAAGCGTCATGTCAAGTTATAGGACACCTTATGAGTCCAAATCCCATTATTAGTTTATAAAACTCAAATCAGTAACCTTGCCGTTTTGGGATATTTAAATAAATGCATGCAGCATAGGAAAAACCATAAAAAATATTCTTAAAACAAGTCGTCGCATGACCCTCTTCAATAAATGCTTCACAAAATATCGATTCATCCATTCAACATGACCACAGTGATCGGCGACATGCTCGTTTAAACACAACCGGTACTGTCCCTCTCTACTAAAAACAATATTAAAATTAATTCAAAAATTTAAAAAATCTAAATTTTCAAAATGTGTGGTTAGGCCCTTTGTCAAAATTTCAAAAATAAATAATAAATTCAACAAGAGACTGTCGCCCTGAGTCTTATAACACCTCATGTGTCCAAATCTGATTATTGGTTCCCCTTTTTTCCTGTAAAATCTACATGCATTGTTTTAGGGGTAAAATGACCAATCGTGGTAAAAGAGTATTAAATGACCAATGTTTTGAGCTATCACACCTAATTTTAGGTTTCTTAGTTTCCAAGATATCGATTTTTTCAATTTTGGGGTAGTTTTCACCCCCTTACTATTTGTCATCAAACCAAAAGATCTTAGGTTCGTTTATCATTTTTAGGCGTTTAACACCTTTTTCCCTGTAAAATCACTATTCACTGTTTTAGGGGTGAAAATACATATCGTGGTATAAGCGTATGTCGTGACCTATTTTTAAAGCTATCACACTTAATTTTAAAGTTCTTAATTTCCAAGATAACGATTTTTAAATTTTGGGGGAAGTTTTAACCCTCTTACTATTTTCTCATCAAAAACAAATGATCATATGTTTATTTGTCATTTTTTAAGTGTTTAACCGCTTTTTTCCCTGTAACATTACTATTTACTATTTTAGGGGTGAAATGACCTTTCGTGGTAAATGCGTATCTTGTGACCTATTTTTAAAGCTATCACACATAATTTGAAGGTTCTTAGTTTCCGAGATATCGATATTTCAATTTGGGAGTTGGGGGGGGGGGGTAATTTCACCCCCAAAGGGGAACATCGCCCCAATTGCTAGGACCCCTCATACAAGTCACTAGCATGATTGGTTCGCGAGATTAAACAAAAGTGTGGTTAGGCCCTTTGTCAAAATTTCAAAAATACATTCTAAAAGGGGGCTTCATCCCAAGTCCTACAATACCTCATACATGTTCCTAACCTTATTAGTCCGTTAGTTAAGCCCTTTGACATAATTTGGATAAATTCATGGGCCAGTCCATAGGGACCTGGCCAAAGGGACCGGTCCAAAGGGATCAGTCAAAAGATGATGATGATGATAATAATTGTTGTTTTAAGGGGCCTAACATCTAGGTTATCGGCCCAGGGATCAGTCAAAAGGACCTGTCAACATGGACTCGTCCACATGGATCTGTCAACAAGGACCCGTCCACAAGGACCCGTCAACAGGGACCCGCCAACAAGGACCCGTCCACAGGGACCTGTCAACAGGGACCCGTCCACAGGGACCCGTCAACAATGACCCATCCACAGGGGCCCATCAACAGGGACCCGTCAAAAAGGACCTGTCAAAAAGGATCCATTAAAAATGCTCCCCTGTCAAAAAGGGCCCGTCCAAGGGGGGGGGGGGGGGGTAGTCAGCAGGGATCAGTCCAAAGGGACAAATCAACAGGGATCAATCAAAATGGGCTATCGCCTCAAGGTCTGACATGCCCCTCTTTGATTATTGGTTTGCCTATCGACAAGCGCCACTTTTAAAACTTTTTAATCACCCCTCTTGGGTTGGGTTAGGTTAGGTTACACTGCAGCCGCCATCTTTAAAAAGCCCGCCCTCTTACAAAAACTATGAGTGGGTATGCGTAAAAAAACAAAATACAAGCATGTTAATTCATATTGGCTATCCACCGTACACATGTCTCTTGTGTGGAACAACGTTTAATTTCATATTAGCATTCAAACTCCCACATGTCGCACTTGAAAAGCGAGATTTTCAAAACAATTACAATTTCACCCCCCTAGTAGGGGTAGGTTTTATTT
Source organism: Meconema thalassinum (assembly GCA_946902985.2). NCBI lineage: Eukaryota > Metazoa > Arthropoda > Insecta > Orthoptera > Tettigoniidae > Meconema > Meconema thalassinum. The sequence continues at coordinate 158,253,826 of OX336398.1, read as the reverse complement.
TGGGGTGGAAATATGTTGTCCAAAGGAAAGGGGGTGTCAGCCCGAGTTCAACTACACCTCATTTGTCAAAATCCGACAATGGGTTCGCCAGATGTAGCGCCGCCGCCATCTTGTGAGGTGGGAGAGGTGGAGGTGGCGCTAGAACTGTCCAAAAACCACTAGTAGCAGAGATTCCCAAACTGGGCGAATTCGCCCAGTAGTGGGCGATTTTAGCACGCCAGTGGGCGAAACTGACAGAATGTGAATTCAATGGGCGATTTGAAAAATTTGGTGGGCAAATAATTCAGTATTTTATATATACAGTATGACCGAGAAGTGTTTGCCTATAAAAACAAGGATTAAAATAAAATTGCAAACAAGTAAATTTTGTCAAATTATGTTTCCTTTTTAAATTTACAACTACAGTAGTTTATCACAGAAAAGTTGTTTGAAGCCTTTCCTTCTTCTTACATGGTTGAGAGAGGGATTATTGCGGTAAATAATCTTGCCACGAAGTCTAGAAATAAGTTAGAAATTGAAAAGTGAGGAGATCTTAGAATTTTTCTAGCAAAAATGGCCTCTGACATCAACAAATCGATTGAACTCATCAAATCCATCCCTCACTTTTATTAGACATAGGTATTTGTGTTGTTTAATTAATTAGATATAAAAGTTCATGTAGTTTTAATTTTAATTTTTTCTTCAATTTATTTCATTGTTGTTATTCCTTTTTTAGACCTATTATTTGCAATGTTTTAATATACATAATTATACCTAAATACACATGATATAATGTGCCCATTCAGCATGAAATATGCAAATCACAGTTTGCCAGCAATGCTCAATCGGGAGTATCGGGGTTCATGGTATGTTCTCCCACTCTGTGACTCACACACTTTGGATTAAATAGAGGATACACTTCCAAAAAAAATAAACAAAATCAACTCCTACTATAAAAACATTTAATTACTCAAATATATGGCGCTACAAAAATTAAACAAACAAAATACTGACCCTTTAATTCATACTTGTTCAAAGTGAACAAGGAAGCCATATTTAAACAAATATTAAATCATAATAAATGGCTTTCTATAAACCAACAAACTTCTATTAATTTTCAATTCCATATATTGTCTTTTTAAAATTCAATAACATCAAGAGCTCCCATAGGATCGATACTTTTTACACCTACTGTGTCATCCATTTACAACACATCACTTCCTATTACATGAGTATATCTTCTAATCAAATATATATAATTTAACAAAGTACTGTTACTCATGTACTTAAAATTTTGGGCTTCCACAATGCTCTTAGGTTACCATCTCTCTCTCAAGTCAACAATTCACTACCGTGATTGGGAAACATTTGCGCACTCCCGAGCTACAGAAGACTACTTGAACAAGTCAAAAATTAAGATCACTCCCGGAATCTAATTGTTTTCACTAAAACTCGTGAATCACTACATCATATAATCATAACATTAGGGATTTATTATTATTTGTCTTAAAAGACCATTATATCATAAGAAAGCAACGATCTGAACTTTGCAAGCGGTAACATTCATCTAAAAGAACCTCGGTTCGAAGACCGGGTCGTTAAAACAAACTCTAAACACTCTTGTGTACTATAACTTCAAACAGACGGCTCTTAGACCTACCACAACACGTTAATGGTAAGGGTCTGGCCTTGGCCACTTAGCGTGATTTATTGCCGGGAGCAGGAACTTCACGGTCTCGCTCACAAGAGACGGGCTATCCTCAGCTTTTACACAGCTGTTCTTAAATGCAGTTCTTCGAACAGGCAAGGCTTTCATACTACTTTTTATAACAACATATTTAAGGTCAACAGACCTATTCTCTTAACTTCGGCATTTATTAATTATGAAGTGTCCTCATTGGCGGGTAAGAATAATTCAATACAACAACAAATATTTAGGGGCTTAAACATGGACGAATCTGGGTTCGATCCTTTCAAATGCCTCGGGAACCATATCCCACACTGGAGGACTTATAACATTAGCGACTTATAGCAGGCCTTTTTGCCTTACACCCGCGCTCATAATACAATAATTAGCACCCTTTTATAATACAATACACACGGCCTCGTGATCACATCACTATTTAGAGGACTTACCATAGTTCAATTACCCCGACCAACTGCCCCTCATAATTAGTGTTACCGAGTTTTTCAACGCATTCCTAGCGTGACAAATTACTTCAATGCGCTACATGGCGCTTATACATTAATGAGCCAAGTTGCCTTCACTGAACTGATAAATTCAACATCAACGTTTTAATGTACATCTCCATTCTATTTTAATCCTCTCCCTTGACAATAATCGCTTTACATTAAGAACATGTTTTCATTATATGTATTAATTCATTTAAAGGAGTTCGGAAGCTACTACTTTTCATATAATTCATCATAATCTTCATTCATTTATATTATTATTATTATTATTATTATTATTATTATTATTATTATTATTACGCTTGCTTTCACATATTTAAATCATTTATCAACTACACTGATATATTATTTCATACATTTCCCCCAAGGGATTTATTTATTTCACATAATTATTTTATATTTTCTCAAATTTTAATTGTTCAGATCGCGCTATTATTCTTTTATTTGTTATTCAAACATCCCTATTCTTTCTTCCTCATATGGATTGTACGCAAATCTTCCCCAACACATAACATAATGAAATGGTTACTCACATGATTTTTACGGTCATCGACCGAATTCTCCAGCGATGTTTCATTTTGCCCACTCACTGCATTTAAGCCATCTTCATTGATACAATTTCACACAATGACACTTCTTTAAACACATACACATTATTTACCTTAAACACTTGTAACATATTGAATACCATTTTGTATTCGATTATCATACACAAATAAATTCACTAAAATTATTACACGAAATCAAATTTCACTATATTTATTTTACACTGCTTTTAATCACTTAGGCTTTGATTTTTTGCCTTACACACGTGATTTCTTTCTTCCCCGTTTCCAAGGGTGACACTCTTAGACGTCGGCTCCCTAACCTGGTAAGATGATGAAAGTCTCGATCAATCTACCCCTCCCTGGAACGCTTATTCTTCAGATCCGGTTTCTGACTATCGGCTTCTATTTTACTAGCTCGATGTCGTTTCTTCCTAGACACTATTTAGTTTGTCTAGCTAAAGTCTGTCCTAGTTACGGCCTCTCGAATACTTTATCGGTGACCTAATGATTCCCTAGCATTTACTGCTATTCCTTCAATTCGTAGCTTATTGCTTTTTACTGTTCGTTTGTCTCCTTTAGACAACGCCTTGGGTTAAATTCTCAATTCTTATTGGTCTGCGCTCTAGTACCTATCTTTTCCGGCACACTAGGCGTTACTTATTTCGTTCGACCCTGATCGGGTTCCTTAACTTTGATAGAAATGTTTGTTTCACTTCCGTCTGTACTTCGGAACGTTACGATACTTTATGTCTTTTAACTAAACTGTTATTCGAAGACCTATCGCCTGTTCTTTCTTCTTAGTACGCAGCCTAATTTTGACTGTAATAATGAACTTTCACTATAAAGACTGACGCTTACTGAAATTAATCCTGTACTAGGATTTTACTATGTCTTCACACGGCGATATTAATGACGATACTTCTCGGCCACTCCCATACGGGTGCTCGTTGGTGATACAGCGTATCACGACCTCTCAAGGTCTGGTAAATACTGCATGATTAGCCTGGTTCTGCCAGGGCTTTTATACAAATCGGCTACAAAAAGATAAAGTCCTCGTCTTTTTCATAACTAACTTTTGAAGCAATAGTCGCATACTTTTGAGACTTATATCTCTGGAAAGCTCGTTTTCTAAACGTAAACTGACTTCTTTGCACATGAAAATCGATTGTACAATTCCGAGATATTAAATAAAATTTGCTCTTCAGATACGCGGGTGTTGAGGTTTATTTTTAATCCCTACCACCTCTGGTCTCGGGGAACTTTTAACTACGTAATGCTGCGTTTGCACTTCTTTCCTGTGTAATTATTATAACCCTTTTCCCCACACAAAAATCTCTATTCAAAAATGATTCACAATGATGTATTTCTTTTGTTAATTATATTCTCGCAAATGGCTTAAATCTAATTATTCCTCTTCTTGCACAACTGCGAGGATGCCATTTTATTGCTGCGTAAGATCAATTTCCGAAACCTCTTCTCGCTTACACACAGTGGAAAGTTTTTATCGTTCTATTAATAGTCGTGATCGGCTCCCTATCGGTGCGTCACGCATGATATCATTTCCTGGGGCCACCTGGACTCTTATTATTACGCCACGTTGTTCCCGTCCTCTTGCATAAAAATTTGCTAAGTCATTCTAAGGACTGTATTTTTCCTCCCTTCTTTTACCAATAAATAAATGATGGATTCGGCGCTTGAACCAACAACACATGGGTTCAATAACTATTAAGAGAAAAATGTCCGTAAAAATTCTCATTTCTCAATTTATACGTAGGTATTTGAATTTATGTGTTAGTGATTTTAAGATTCGTGTGTTTTTTGAAATGAGGTGGGCGAAAAAAAATTATAAATCTCAAAAGTGGGCGATGGTCAGAAAAGGTTTGGGAAACCCTGCGTTAGAGCATAGGAGATAGCGATGGATGAGCTAATCGTTTCATCTCTACAGAGCTACCACACCTTATATCTACAATAACCCCTGTCACTACAGCCCGTAAAGGGCCTAGTCCTACCAAGCGACCGCTGCCCAGCCATTTGGCCTGCAGATATTGGGGTGACGCGTGATCAGCGTATCGGGTCCCCTCGGCAATTAATCTTGGTTTTCGTGACCGCGCCGCTGCCTCACTGTCAGACAGCTACTCAATTGTCTTCACGAGGCTGAGTGCAGTCCCGTTCCAGCCCTCACGTCAGTTTCTAAAATCCCTGACGGAGCCGGGAATCGAACCCGGGGCCTCCGGGTGAGAGGCAGGTGCGCTACCTCAACACCACGGAGCCGGAACCTTATATCTAAGGCAATCTGTTGAACATTATTGTAACCTATCTACCTCTACAGTTCTTGCCCTCGACCCTTCCTTCCATAACTTAATTTTCTATTCCTGGGTTTTATAAGTTGCATTGAGAAAGTAACAAGCCGGAGACTGAAATGCGCAAACCGGTGACGATTTCGGCTAATCGTGGCGTGTGTAACGAGGTGTGGTTCCGACCAGAGCGTGGAAGGTCACAACCCGTCGCTAGAGAGCACGCGTGGACGTCACGTGACGATACAAAGTGAGCAGCAGCATGCATCAATCGTCCAACGCTGCCAGTCGCATTGCAAACAGTGACATGGAGGCGTCTACCGAAGAGCAATGAGGTGTTGTTCGGTTTCTGACAGCGGAAGGAGTAGGAGGAACGGGCATTCATCGCCGAATGTCACAAGTGTACGGCGAACACTGCATGTCCCTTGCAAGGGTCAAGGAGTGGCAGGCACAAGTGCTTCAGGGAAGGACGGGTGTCGTTTGCCGATGATGCCCGGTCTGGGGCACCCCCTGCATAACTGATGACAACGTCCAGCTGGTTGATGCACTCATTACCAAGGACCGCCGAGTGACAGTGAACACCATAGCCGGCGTGGTCGCTCCACGACAATGCACGACCTTATACGGCCAACACAGTCGCGGCACTCCTGCAGAAATTCTAATGGGAGGTTCTCGGCCACCCTCCATACAGTCCAGACCTCTCTCCCGGTGATTACGCCATGTTTGGGCCGCTGAAAAGGGCTCTGCGGGGCCAACGATTCACCTCGGACGCCGACGTCCAGCTGAACGTGTGGAACTGGTTCACATCGCAGCCCAGGGAATTTTATGAGACAGCCATTCACCGCCTCGTGTCACAGTGGGACAAGTGCCTCAACAGCCAGGGCCAATACTTCTAACATACAGGTACTGGTTTCTGTAATTATGCCTCCGGCTCGTTACTTTTTGAACGCACCTTATAAATAAATGTCAATACTTGTTGTACAAGATTTATGACAGGCACAGTAATATTGTAGTTTGGTCCTTCAGTCTGTATCTGCCTTAAGCTGGGTATCATAGTGTGTTGTAAGTAGACAGATGGCGCTTGTTTTAGAGTAGATACATGCATTGGGTCACTGGGTATCGACCGGCCCTGTCTAAATTCGTCGTGCTCCTCCCACGTCTCTGTTATGGGGCTTTGTCACGCACATCAGCATTTAGTGGCGGTACACCTCGTTACCAAATACTAGGGGCTGAGAGCCGACCCCAATATACTACAAGAGTCTTCTTCCTTTCCCCCCAGTGGATCACATCTAGTGGGACGTGGGTTGGCAACCACGGGACCCCAGCTGAGTCCAGCTTTGCTTCCACTTACTTGTGCCCGGCTCCTCTCCGTCTTCTTTCCTGTCGACCTCACTTGGTCAACTCTTATTCTCTTCCAACCCCGACGGTATTAGGGTATCCGAGGCCGAGGGAGTCTTTTCCTTTCCCGCTTTAATTGGCCCTTGTCTCATCTTTTCTGATACCCTCCTTCTGCGAGGGGTCAGCCTCCTTTTTCTTTTCATGTTATCTCTTGCCTTCTGCTCAAGGCCCTCAAGGAGGCAGGTCGTATGTAGCCCCACCACTTCTGGTGCACCCTGGATATTGCTACACCCTCAGGGGCTCACGGTTGGTGAGTTCGGGAGTTGGCGACCCCGAGGGATTCCTGAGCTGGATCCGTATTTCCCCTTTTTCCACTGACTTTGGGGCAGACCCTCTCCTCTTTCACTGTCCTATCTGCCTTTCATGGCTCTCCTTTCTTCCAAGTCCCTCAATCCGCATTCTTCGAGGGTTGACGGCATTTCTTTTCCTCCTGTCCTTCAATTGCCTTATTTTCCTTTTGTTTTCCATTTCTTCTTCTATTATATAAGTTAGTAGTTAGTTTTAGTTATAGTTTACATTTCATTTTCGTCTTCATGATCAGCCAAACAATTAGGGGCCAATAACCTAGATGTTAGACTCCTTAAAAACACAATTTTCATCATCATCATCATCATCATCTTCTTCTTATTCTTCTTCTTCTTCCTTTTCTTTAGCAATTGCCCACAAATCAGCAGGGTCTGCTTTTTTGCTTCTCTGCCGCCATATTACACGATTGTATGCCAAGTCAGGATGAAATCGGGCAGTTTTTAACCCTTTACAGGGTAAAACTCTTTTTTTTAACTTTAATGTGTTTTCTATTTTGTTATTTATTTTAATTATTTATTTATTTATTTATTTAATCGAATAGCACTATTACAGAGCACGAAAAATCAATACTTCAAATCTTCCCATATGTCTTTTTTCTCTCTGCCCACATTCGCTTCATCGTCTCTGATTTCAGCTTCCGGAGCTGTTCAATGTTATGTGGTTGCTTTCGTTGTCTTTCTAGTTCCTCCCTGAAGATCACTTTCTGAATTTTGTCCCGAAATAAATTCCTATTATATGTAGTTGTAATGTCAATGTCAGCTTCCTTAAGATCTTTTAATGTCTGTGTAAACCACGCTGGTTGAACTTCAACTTTTACAATTGTATTAATTTTTTTTTAACCTGTCATTATTCATTCTACTTAAATGCCCAAAAAATGACATTCGTCGTTTGCGCATGGTGTGAATTATGTTCTTCACATGGGTGCATATTTCCTTGTCACGCCGTGGCCTGCTATACTCTGTTTCTGTTTTCCTTAGGCCAAGGATGCATCGAACCAATCTTCTTTCCATGAGCATGATTTTGTTTATGTCACCTTTCCGCATTAACTTTAATGTTTCAGCTCCAAAGAGAGCTTCTGGTCTCACCACAGAATTGTAATGTTTAATTTTAGTGTCCCATGATAATGCCTTCTTCTTATATACATTTCTGGTGATCTGAAATGCTACGTTCATTTTCTTTGCTCGGATCTCCAAGCTTTTTTAAAATTGTTATTGATATTATCCATTCACCTAAATACTTAAATGAGTTATTATTATAGTTAATAATTATTATTAATAATGTTATATTTGTTTCTCTAATTTTAATGCTAATGTATTTATTTTAATTTTATAATTTATGTTCTTATAGATTTAATTTTGATATTATTGAATTGTTTAATTAACTATTTAAAATTAATTTTTACAATTATTTTCATATTTGTTTTTATAGTTATGTTTATTATTTAAATATTTATATATTTTCTTTTATTATTGTAATTTTATTTTTATAATTTTATTTTCTAGATTTATACTTTACTTGTTAATGTTTTGGAAGCCTCCGTGGCTTAGGCGGCAGCACATCGGCCTCTCACCGCTGGGTCTGAGGTTCAAATCCCGGTCACTCCATGTGAGATTTGTGCTGGACAAAGAGGAGGCAGGCAGTTTTTTCTCCGGGTACTCCGGTTTTCCCTGCCACAATATCATTCCAGCAACACTCTTCACTATAATTTCCTTTAATCTGTCATTGAAGCAGGATGATGTGAGTCTGATGTTCATTGAGAACCTTTGCTAGGTGTTCACACTTTGCTCTGCTAATGCCTTCGATATTAAGCTGGCATATTTTCAATTAAGGGCCAATGTTACGAACTTGAGGGCCCTGAAAAGGGCTTCTAGGTGTGTTTCTCCTCCATTTTCCTTGACCGAGAGGTCGTTTCCGACAGTTCGGTCTCATCTTATCACTGTTGCTTTCTTAGCACCACCCGGAGGACACGTGTAGGGCAGAGTGCATCCGACCTACTAACACACACTGGCTTCCCCCCCTAAGCCACATACCACCTCCATCCCTACTGCTTAACTTATGGAAGAAAATAGAAAACAATCCTCACTTCCCTATTAATTCTGATATAGCAGCTTCTCCAACCAAACGACTGAAATCCATACACCCTTCTTGGCGTAATGCAATGAATCTATAGGACACCTCCTTTAATGTATCGGACGCCTGGAGAGAAAAATGGCATCTGCAATCCTCGTTACCAAATCATCACATCATTAAGAACTCCTGCAAGGGCCCTGATGGATTTTCCCTTCCCACGATGACAGTGGAGGACGCTAAACCGTATTAGAACCGGCCAAGGTAGATGTGGAGCCACTCTCTTCAAATGGGGATGGAAGGCATCACCTCAATGTGACTGCGGAGAAGAGGAACAGACAGTGGACCACATTACATTCGAGTGTCCTTTACGGGCATATAGAGGCTCTATAGAAGACTTACACTGTGTCTCAAGCGAAGCCCTTCTCTGGCTCTCAACTTTAAACATGGAATTTTAGTTATGAACTTGAGATGGTAGTTGTACTGTATATATTGTACATAATATTGTATTCATCATACGCTAAATAAATGATCTGTCATTCATTTAATCATTGCCCCAGGGGAGTGCGACAGGCTTCGGCAGCCGACACAGTTCATATCCTCACCGCTAGATGGGGGCTTCATTCATTCCATTCCCTGACCCGGTCGGTCAGGCTGTGGATTTTCATTTTCATGTATTTATTTTTAATTTTCAATTTATGTTCTTATAGATTTAATTTTGATATTAATGAATTGTTTATGTTCGACCCTCACTATTATGTGTCAGATAACTGTATCATAATGATGGTCATTATAACACTGTTTTCCATTATGATACAGTTTCTCCAGCCAATCAGAGCTCGTTCAGTGACCAATTAGGTAACGATAACTTCGCGCATGCGCTCAAAATCCAACATGTCGGACATAAACACAACATCGAACTATAATAAATTACCGACATGGAATACCCACCGTCCATATGTTCGCGTAAATAAACTGGCGAATATGAGACAAGAAATAGCACTGTACCTTAATATCACCAACCCTAATTTCTACACAGCGCATTGCCTTCAAACGACTGCGGTGACAATATTACTGAGGGACGGCAGATGTAAACATATGGCTGCATATGGCATTGCAAGCCCACAGAGCGCATGCGTCGGTCGTTCAAAGCTCTTGAAAGACAAAGATATAACACCCAACGCTCGCTCTGCGATCAGAAAATTCCAGTAGCTGACTCTCAACAGATATTTATGAATATTTATGTTAAAACATATAATAAAGTTATAATTATCGTCGAACATAAACAGTCGTATGCAACTCGCCGATAATGGTAATTAAGACACTCGTATGGAAATTATAAAACTCGCATACTCTCGTTTTATAAAAAATACTCGTGTCTTAGCCATTATAGGCTCGTTGCATAATGTACTATTATTTAACTAATTTCAAACTAATTTTTACAATTATTTTCATCTTATAGTTATGTTTATTATTTAAATTTTTATATTTCTTTTATTATTGTAATTTTATTTGTATAAATTTTATTTCTATTTATTTTTTACTTTACACTTTAATTGTTAATGTTTTTAGTTTTATATTTTTTACATTTTATCCAACACATTACGTCAATTAGATACGTATTTAATATTTGATTTTTAGAAATACTAGCACTTCGGCATGGAAATTCTCCGAAATTTGGCTGAAGGATTCAACTATCAGCATCTTTGAAAGCATAAACTGTCCTTATGACAGGTGGTTAATATAGACACCACTATCCCATAAGGGGTTAAATCGTCATGTAGGGTGTTGGTCGTCCTATTGGTCTCTTCCCATCTATCCGCAATGCCAATCCAGTGTGTGGAACTGTTGTTTCAGCATCTCGTAAGACATGGCCATACCAGCGGAGTCGGCTTTCCCTCGTCTTTTCAGCAATTGAGGCAGGGAAATCAAAAACCCACCAACTCCAGTAAACCAAACTTTACAGAAGAGAGAAAAAAATGATTATCTCCCTCACTGATTTTAAATATAATGGGTTTATGTCCTCATATTAAGTAAAAGAATATTCTTTATCAATTAAATACTTCATAACCTAAGTGTTTATAATATTATTTAATGCTACAATTCGAATTAAATAGTGGTGGAGTTAGGTTTTTTTTTGACTTCCAGAGTGTATGAAATATGAAATAGGCAATACATATTACAGAAAAGATACCAATTTATCATAACTACCGTATGAAACAATAGAATATAAAAGTTTGTTATGAAAATTAGCATTGTTACGTTTTTAAATTTAAATTTCAAAGGGAATCCATTGAAAAATGAAAATCCACAGCCTGCTTCCAGTCTCCGACCGGGTCAGGAATGGAATGAATGAAGCCCCCATCTAGCGGCGAGGATATGAACTGTGCCGGCTGCCGAGGCCTGACGCACTCCTCTGGGGCAATGATTAAATGAATGACAGATGAAATGAAATGATAGTGGAGAGTGTTGCTGGAATCAAATGTTGACAGGGAAAACCGGAGTACCCGGAGAAAAACCTGTCTGCCTCCGTTTTGTCCAGCACAGATCTCACATGGAGTGACGGGGATTTGGACCACGGACCCAGCGGTGAGAGGCCGGCGTGCTGCCGCCTAAGCCACGGAGGCTTAAAGGGAATCCATTAAATATTCTAATCTAAATCATAACAAAATACAGAAATAGAACCACAAAATAATGAGCTTAATACTTTCATTACCCTGATTCGTGACGCAGATATTCTGTTTCACGTTCACTCTCTTTTTCAGTCTGTGAATAAGGGGTAGGCCTACTACTGCCATCAATAGAGTTTTGTAATACATCCTACTTTCCTAAGAAATGAACTTCATTACATTTTGCAATTCCTTTTTCATTTCTATTTTCAGTGGCAAGTGTGAGTTGTACTTTTGTTGAGTGGGAAAAGATGCAGTTGTATTGGGTCCCTGGATGTTAAATAGACTCCATATTGTACCTTTCACAGTTTTACTCACATGGATTTCAATTTTGTGGGATGCCAAATATCGTACCACTTTACTTTCTGATATGAGGAATTTCTCGGTTGGATTATCCTTAGTTTCTTTAGAACTTGGGTTTCTCTTGAATATTAACCTAAAGATCTCTGCCGGTTAAGCTATGTGTTGCCATCTACCTGGAAATAAAGCATGGAAAGTAAGAACTCTCTAATTCCTTGGAATAAGAGGTATTTTGATTTCCAAACATTTTGAAACTACCTCCTGAATGCAGACGAATGACGAAATTAGGGTATTCTTACCTTCCATCCACGCGGAACAAACTAAAAAGCCCAATCCAGCCAATAACTCAATATCGCCAAAAATTGGAGTTAGTGGGTTTTTCATCTCCCTACCTCAATTGGTGCTACTCCATATCGCTTGCGAAGGTCATTATTGCTGACATGATCATGGAGTGTCAAGCCAGATGCCCACCTGAGCATCTTTGTCTTCATCACACCAAGTTGTCGCTCCAACTCCTTAGTTGTAGGCCAGCATTCTGCCCCATACAGAGTAACGGGACGGACCACAGAACGATAAACTCTACTAGACTTTAGCCGGTCTGGAATCTTCTTATCATATAAGACACCGGACAATGATGATGATGATGATGATAATTGTTGTTTTAAGGGACCTAACATCTAGGTTATCGGCTCCTAAGGGTTTGAGTGATCGTGAAGATGATAATGAAATGTAAACTATAACTAAAACTAACTACTAACTTATATACTAGAAGAAGAAATGGAAAACAATAGGAGAATAAGGCAAATAAAGGACAGAAGGAAAAGAAATGCCCTCAACCCTCGAAGAATGCGGATTGAGGGACTTGGAATGAAGTATAGCCATGAAAGGCAGATAGGAAAGTGATAGAGGAGATGGTCCGACCCAGAGGTAATTGATAAAAGGGGTAAAACAGGACCCATCTCTGGAATCCCTCGGGGTCGCCAACTCCCAAACTCACCAGCCGTGAGCCCCTGAGGGTGTAGCAATATCCAGGGTGCACCAGAAGTGGTGAGGCTACACACACCCTGCCTCCTTGAGGGCCTTGAGCACAAGGGAGGAAATAACATGAAAAGAAAATGAAGGCTGACCCCACGCTGAAGGAGGGTATCAGAAAAGATGAGACAAGGGCCAATTAAGGCGGGAAAAGAAGAGACTCCCTAGGCGTCGGATACTCTAATACCGTCGGGGTCGGAAGAGAACAAGAGTCGACAGGAAAGAAGACGGAGAGGAGCCCGGCACAAGTAAGTGGAAGCAATGCCGGACTCAGCTGGGGCTCCGTGGTCGCCAACCCACATCTCACTAGATGTGAGCCCCTGGGGGGACCGGACAATGAGCGCCACTTGTGGCATGCGCTACTCACGGGATGTGAATAAATATATAATATATTTGCAGTCGTTTCATTCCGCCGCATGGCTATTGCCTCTGCAGCGGCGGGCTCCCTTAGACGGTTTCACCGTCTCTTCGGGCCAACGGGTTAAGGTGTTTAGGAGAGGTGGAAATTTTGGTGATGGGTGGGTTTGGTTTTGGGATTTGGAAGAAAGTGTGTGAGATATTTTTTTTTTGGGGGGGGGGGGGGGGAATTTGGAGAAGGGCGCGGGGGGCGAAGTATTGTTTTGAGAAGGGAGAGTTAGATGCAGGAATGGGGATGTGGGAGAGAAGGGTGACTGCTTTATTGTATGTAGGTATAATTATTAAATGTCGGAAATTTCGACGAAACAAAGAAAACGCGGAAAACATGGAAACAACTGCTGCATGTGCTAAAGTATATGAAGGAACTTCTATTGCTCGGAGATTTGCGTGTATTGGAATGTTTAAGTAAGTAAGTGTAGTGGAGAAAAAGGAGGGCTGTATTTACGTCCAGATCATAAGGTGTTTTTTAGCCTATTTTCAATTTTGAAAAAAATAGGCTTATGAGATCACCTTTTGTCCGTGTGTGTGTGCGTGTGTGTGTGATTCGTGTGTGTCTCCCCCCCTAATAAAATCTAAACGGATGGAGCGATTTCAATCAAACTCGGTAAGTTCATAGCACTATTCCGGGCGACCCCGACCATGCCCTTCAAATTTTGTTACGACTCACCAATCCAACATGGCGGCTGTGCGAAATATTTCACCAGCATTCAATATCTCCGAAACTATTACCGATATTACCCTGACATTTTGTATGGTGATAAAGGGAACTAGTATAAGTTCACTTATGTGACCTTTGAAAACCTGGTAACTACAAAACAAACATGGCGGCCAAGCGAATTTGCGACTTTAAAATAGACGTTTCTCGCGATTTAACCAACCAAACGCAATGAAACTTGGTACAGTATATGTTTATATACATTGTAATGCACCGACATCTAACTTCGTTCAATTGTTTACATAATCACAAGATGGTGGATATGCGAAATATTTCACCGGCATTCTATATCTCTGAAACTATTAGCGGTATCACCCTGAAATTTTGTACAGAGATAAAGAGCACTATTGGAAGTCCATCTATAAGACTTTCAAAAACCGGTTAACTACAAAACAAACATGGCGGCCAAGCGAATTTTAAAATTTTAAATTGACCTTTCTCGCGATTTAATGATCCAAGCGCAATGAAATCTGGTACAGGAAATGTTTATACACATTGTAATGCACTGGTACCTAATTTAGTTCAATTGTTTACATAACCTCATGATGGCGGCTGTGCGAATTTTAAAATTAAGTTTTTATTTCTTGTGTCGTAATCATGGGATCGAAGTGAAAGTTTGAATAATGAACCTACGCAATAATTTTCCTTTAATGGTATATGACTATATGGCCTACACATTTAACAATCCAACATGGCGACCATCCGAAATATTTTAGTCTGTTCTCAATATCTACGAATCTATTACAGCAATCAAACTGAAATGTTGTATGTAGATAGAGGGAATTTACATAAGTAGGATATATGTAAATAGGCTGTATAGTTCTTCACGGAACTACTTGTTTTATTTTTTATGCTATAGATGAGAAGGGAGGAGTAGATGTTTGCTGAGAGGAGATGGAGAGAGGTATGGTAGTAAAGCGAGGGAAAGATTGAATTGTAGAGCTGGTGGTAAGAGGACCGTGGCTAATTATGTAATAAGTTGAGCTGGGGGGACTATGAAACGGAAGAAGAGAATAGGTAGATTTCAGGTCTGAGGGTTCCATCTGCAGTAATAGTCGAGCCAAGATATTTAAACGACAATGTCTGTGGAAGGTCAACACTATTAATTTGAATCGTATTCGGATCATTTAGATCCGTTGTCAAGTACTACAAGAGTAAGCTACGTATTCCTCTTTCACTTCACTTACACGTCCTCTCTGTGTTTACAATGATTCCATTTTAAAGAGAACACGAGCCGGCTTCGGTGTCGTAGTTGGTAGCCTGCTGAGTTTCTATGGCCAAGTTCACAGGTTCAAACCTGGCCGAAGTCTTCGGATCTTTTAAGAGCGTTAAAAACCCTCAGTTTACCTTCCTTGAGAGAAGAAGTAAAGCCGGCGGTCCCATGTCATAGATGTATGGCTTGTAAAAGAACCTTCCACTAACTATAATTGTGTGAAGCTAAAATTTGTCTGGTTAGATTTGATTAACACTCTAAGTTCCAACGTTCGTCGCCAGGTGATGGCTTCGGAGGCATCTAGTAACCAAGTTCACAGCTAAGTGTCGTTGACGATGGCATTTGGTAGCAAAAGTAGGAACTACCGTACTTGAAATTGATCGTCTGCTGTCCTTACCTGAATTACAGATAACACCCACTAATATAGTCATCACAATTAACACCGGTTATCTGACAGACAAAAATAAAAAGGGGCTACATGACCGCGTTGCCGCAGTCCCTAAACTGAGGAACCAAAGAGGACACGTTTTTTCTTCTAATTTTGTCCATATTCTTCCGTTAGTAGAAGTGTAAAAAGAAGGGGAATAAACTCCACGGTGATTCTCAATCTGTACAGAAACCAGACGGCAGTTATTTGATCAGAAAGACGAGAGTGAATCTGGTATTCAGACAGGTGTAAGGAAAGGCTGCAACGTATCACCCATACTTTTCAATCCATACATTAAACAAGCAATGCAGAAAATTAGAGAAAATTGAGAGTTAAGATTCAACGAAATATGAATAACTCCGAGATTTGCTAATGACATCGTCACCAGAGGATTTGAATGAGTTTATAAATGGTATGGACTCCGTCTTGGGGAAGGAAGTCATGATAAAAATCAGTAAACGTGAAACAAAAATACAGTCGAAAGAAATCAGAAACCGCTAATGACATCAAATTGGCAGGTGAAATGCTAAAGGAAGTGATGGACGAAGTAAAGAGGATATAAAACGTAGGCTGGCTCAGGCAAGGAAAGCATTTCTTCAGAAAATATATTAAAATTAATTAAATGTCTATTTTGCTTCTGTGAGAGCGAACGAAATATATCGATTAATCGACAAAACACTTAATCAATTATTCGATTAACCAATGATCAATTAAACGACAGTTCGATTAATCGTTTTTTCTGTTTTGATTAATCGACTATGCCTATTCGATAACTGAAAATAATCGATTAAAAGTTCAAGCTCTATACTCCTTCGGCAGATCTGTTGATGCAATCTTTAAGTGATGCACATCTTGGAAGAGGATTATGGTGTTTGAAACCATTTTTCAGTGTTGCTTTAGTAAAGTAAACAAAATTTTGATTCGTTTCAGTCGGTCAACACGATAACTGCTCTCAACAGGACCGTGCAAGACTTAACCAGATAAGTTGCCTGTACAATAGGGGCAGGTGACCTCGTAGTTCCTCGCCTTAAAACAAAAATAATTAACTAACTAGCCTGTACAATACAATCTGAATTAGTACATTATGCAACGAGCCTATAATGGCTATAATTAAGACACGTGTATGTTTATAAAACGAACGTATGCGAGTTTTATAATTTCCATACGAGTGTCTTAATTACCATTATAGGCGAGTTGCATACGACTGTTTATGTTCGACGATAATTATAACTTTATTATATGTTTTAACATAAATAGTCATAAATATCTGTTCAGTCACTATAATGTTGTGATCGGGTGCTGCGGTGGGTAGTATATCTCTGTTTTCCAAGCTCTGTGGACAACCGACGCATACGCTCTGTGTGCTTCAATGCCATATGTTCAGATTGTGCTCAAGTATTCAGTAAAACTGTCACTGAAGTCGTTTCAAAACCGCGCGCTGTGTAGAAATTGGTTTTGGGGATATTAAGGTAAAGTGCTATTTCTTGTCTCATAACTTATTCACCAGTTTATTTACGCGAACATACGGACGGTGCACTTTCGGTAATTTATATAGACATGTTGGAATTTGAGCGCATGCGCGAAGGTATCCTTATCTAATTGGTTACACAACTGTTTCTTGAGCTCTGATTGGTGGGAGAAACTGTTTCATAATGAAAAATAGTGTTATAATGAGCCTCATTATGATACAATTTTCTGACACATAATAGTTAGGGTCGAACATAAAAAAATAATAATAATTGTAAAACTTGAAGTTCAACCAGCGTGGTTTTCACAGACATTAAAGTATCTTAAGGAATCCGACATTGACATTACAGATACATATAATAGGAATTTATTTCGGGACAAAATTCAAAAAGCAGGGAGGAACAAGAAAGACAACGAAAGCAGCCACGGAACATTGAACAGCTCCGAAAGCAGACATCAGAGAGGATGTAGCGAATGTGGGCAGAGAGAAGAAAGGCATGTGGCAAGATTCGAAGTATTGATTTCACGTGCTCTTTTATAGTGCTATTCGAGCAAATAAAAATAAAACAATCTGAATTGACCATTTACAACAACAACATATTCACTCCAAGGAAGCTAATTCCAGATGTCAATCACCACTTCCAGTATCTTAACAAAACATCACATATACTACAACTATGCGGCTTCGGTGGCGTAGTTGGTAGCATGCTGAGCTTCTATGCCCAAGATCGCGGGTTCAAACCCGGCCGAAGCCGTCGGATTTTTTAAGAGCGTTAAAAATCCCTCAGTATGCTTTCCTTCGGAGGGGAAGTAAAGCCGGCGGTCCCATGTCATAGATTTATGGTATGTTAAAGAACCTTCCACTAATTACACCTGTGTGAAGCTAAATTGGATAGGTTAAGAATGTAAACAACGCTCTTAGGTTTCTACGTTCGTTGCCAAGAGCCGATTGCGGTGGCGTCTTGTAGCTAAGTTCTGAACTAGACATAGTAGTCGTTGACGGTGGCGTTTGGCGGCAAAAGTAGGAACTATTTGAAAAATTCAAAGTTGCAGTCCTTACTTGAATTTAAAAAAGGTCCTCTCGGAGGTAGATTTCACCGGACAAACTTGGGATAGGCGAAAATAGGCAGAATATGCAGGTTTTCGTAGAAGGATCAGACCTCATTTATTGCGAGAAAGTAATTTATAATTGGAGTTTAATTAACTTTTTTTTTTGTCATTTTATGCATATTTTAAACATTTTATTGTCTGATGGGGACGGTAACCTTCTTGTCATTTGGGGTTCATTTTTAGCCTATTTTCAATTTTGAAAAAAATAGGCTTATGAGATCACCTTTTGTCCGTGTGTGTGTGCGTGTGTGTGTGTGAGAGAGGTATGTGCGTGTCCCCCTAATAACTTCTACACGACTGGAGCAATTTCAATGAAACTGCTCCGCACGACCCCGACCTTGCCCTTTAAATTTTGTTACGTCTCACAAATCCGACATGGCGGCTGTGCGAAATATTTCACTAGCATCCAATATCTCCGAAACTATTCCCGATATCACCCTGGAAGTTTTTACGATGATAAAGAGAACTACTAGAAGTTCACCATTGTGACTTTTGAAAAACTGGTAACTACAAAACCAACATGGCGGCCACGCGAATTTGCGACTTTTAAATAGACGTTTCTCGCGATTTAACCAACCAAACGCAATAAAACTTGGTACAGTATATGTTTATACACATTGTAATGCACCGACATCTAACTTGATTCAATTGTATACATAACCACAAGATGGCGGATACGCGAATTATTTCACCGGCATTCTATATCTCTGAAACTATTAGCGGTATCACCCTGAAATTTTGTACGGAGATAAATGGCCCTACTGGAAGTTCATCTATAAGATTTTCAAAAACCGGTTAACTACAAAACAAACATGGCGGCCAAGCGAATTTAAAATTTTAAATAGACCTTTCTCGCGATTTAATGATCCAAACGCAATGAAATCTGGTACAGGAAATGTTTATACACATTGTAATGCACTGGTACCTAATTTAGTTCAATTGTTTACATAACCTCAATATGGCGGCTGTGCGAATTTTAAAATTAAGTTTTTATTTCTTGTGTCGTAATCATGGGATCGAAGTGAAAGTTTGAATAATGAACCTACGCAATAATTTTCCTTTAATGTTATATGACTATATGGCCTACACATTTAACAATCCAACATGGCGACCATCCGAAATATTTAGACGGCTCTGAATATCTACTAATCTATTAAATCAATCATACTGAATTTTTTATGTTCATAGGGGCTATGAACTTAAGTTCACCTATAGGACTTTAAATAACCTGGTGATCACAAATACATCATGGCGGCGACGCGAAGTATAAATATTCACATGGACTTTTTTTTTGCAATTTAACCATCCGAGTGCAGTGAAACTTGATACAGTAAATCCTTATACGAATGTTAATCCACTGGCATCTAATTTATTTCAATTGTTTCCATAACCACAAGATGGCAGCTGTGCGAAATTTTAAAATCTCCTCGTTACTTCTTGTGTTCTAATCATGCGATTGAAATTTGAATGCTACAGGTACACAATAATCTTCATGTAACAGTACATAACTCTAGGACCTACATATATAAAATCCAACATGGCGACCATCCGAAATATTTAGTCGGTTCTCAATATCTACGAATCTATTACAGCAATCAAACTGAATTTTTGTATATTGATAGTGGCAGTTAACATAAGTAGGATATATGAAAATAGACTGTATAGTTCTTCACGGAACTACTTGTTATACTTGTGGTCACACTGGCCTTATGCAAGGTTTCGACACTGATGTGTAACTATGTAACGGTCTGTTACTTCTTCAAGCAAAATTATATCTCCCGCAGAGATTTTGATTGGTTCCTCAGTTTAGGGGCTGCGACAACGCGGTCATGTAACCCCGTGTACTTTGGGTGAGTGTAGAATCTGTCTGATAAACGGTGTGAATTGTGATGGCTGTATTAGTCTGTAATTCAGGTAAGGACTGCAGACGGTCAATTTCAAGCAGTAGTTCCTAATGTTGCTACCAGATACTACCGTCAACGACACCTAGCTGCGTACTTGGCTACTAGATGCCACCGCAACCAGCAACTTGCAACGAACTTTGGAACTTTCCCTCCAAAGGAAAGCATACTGAGGGATTTTTAGCGCTCTTAGAAAATCCGACGACTTCGGCCGGCTTTGAACCCGCGACCTTGGGCATAGAAGTTCAGATGCTACCAGTTACGTCACCGAAGCCGCTTCCCGCAGAACCATAAGGAAAACTGAATGTGATCTCGTGCAATGGCATTGTCATGGCAACGTCTGATGGCTCATCCCTCATCAATTTAGTAGTGTTGCCATGGCAACCTCTGATAGCTCTTGGCATTTTCTTATAATTCCAAAATCATTTTTCTCATCCCTTGGCGTAATGGTGGGTCATATCAAAAATTATTTCAGACAAAAGTTTTAGGTAATTATTGGGGGAATATTGTCCATTTTGTACGGTTTTGATATTGTGCCTATTAAGAGAGATATGATTAATGTTTCCCGAAAAACCCACTTTTCCCACCCCTTTGGTCAATGGTTGGTGCTATAAAAAAAACTCTTCAAACATAAATTTTTGGGCTTTATCCGACAAATAGTATGAACTTTGAACGGATTCGACATTTCACATATTAAGAGAGTTACAATATAGCAATATTTCACTTTTTCAAAAAAAAAAAAAAGCCCCCCATTTTCACCCCCCTTCGACCGATTTAGCCCAGTAACGAACTCGACCGAGATTTTATTGGTATACAAAATTCGGTAAACAATTCAAAGTGATTGGTGCAGAATTACGGCAGTTATCGTGTCCACAAGAAACTGATATACATATACGTAAATTATATATAAGCTTTTGAATTGACGGTGGATTTGGGGTGTGGGGGATGTGAAACGTGAAGATATGTCGAAATTTTCTGGAAGTCGAAACATGGTACCCATTGCAATAGTTAGCTTTCTAATGAAATCTACCTAAAACAGATAACACACACTAGTACAGTCATCACAATTAACACTGGTTATGAGACAGATTCTACACACACCCGAACTACTCGGGGCTACATGACCTCGTTGTCGCAGCCCCTAAACTGAGGAACCAACCAACCTGACTACAACTAACAATTATTGACGAGTTGCATTATCTCAACTAATCTTTTGCCAACTCCGTACAGGCCATGGAGGTTCTGGGAGTAGTGGAAGGTAGAGGCTTCCACTCTTTGTGACATCAGCACTACATGGGATGGAGTGTCTCAACTAATACTGCAACTAAATAAGTGTATATATTGTTACGTGCCACCCCCCTAGTGGCACTTTTGTTAACTGGATTACGGTGGATTGAAGCACAACACAGGTTGTTCCTTTAAATGAAATAATTAACTTTATTGCGGGCAGAAAATTACACTACTCATCAGCAAATACAAGCAATTGGAACCTTACTCCAGTTTCCTCAAGTCTCTTCCTTGAGCGCTCTTGGCCCTTTCACTTGTCAACAGACCACAGAAGTTAATCCGTCCTAATGAGTACGGTGGCCTTGACAGAGACTACCTGCTCCTCTCACTTATGTACACCGGCTACAGTTATTTACGATCACTTGCTGCAGGCTGTTCACAAGCTGGGAGAAACAATGTCACTGGATTTCGTAACTCACACGGCACTTCGTCACCACACTTCTGTCGCTCGGGAAAACACGCACTATCTCAGAAACACACACCCACTGAAAAGCTCAGTCCCCTCACTTTGAGGCCGCTTATATAGCAGGCTGGTGACTCAATGAATTCTAGAATCGTCCAGGACACACGGCTTCTAGAGATTTCCTTCACTGGCTGGGTCACGAATATTCTGGACCATCCCTTTGTCCTAGTAGCCCTGTTGCATAAGGCGCACGCAATACACGAGGCAGGGCACAGCCCAGCCCTGGGGCAGTTGTGACTCATGCGGCGAGCGATGACACAAACTCACAGCCGTAACAATATTGTAAATATTTTCACCCATATTTTCAGACATATATTTTATAACCTAAGTGTAATGGATTTGATGATGATCGCTTGACGATCGAAAGTGGTCATCCAAGTGTATTTATTAACCTCATGCAATTCTTTTCAGGACTAGGGAATGGCCCATCTCATTTGGGTACAATCGTGTTGACCGACTGAAAAGCATCCAACTTTTACTTGGAAGAGGGTTGGACATCCCTGGCCAATACCGACAGATGTAGCGCCACAATATGTTCCCAGAAGAAATGTGGTGGTATTCAAATCAGGAGTGGAACGAGCCGTGAAATTGAACTGAAATGAAGACCAATTAATGCAGCTGGTTTCCAGCGCAGAGGGAACACAATAATATGTTGGCACAAACATAAACAGTGCTGTACCTTGAAACAAATGAAAGCTAAGGGCCGCACTATTCCATGAATTTTCCAACGTTTTCAATGTGACACGAAGCATAACCAAAAACTTGAGGTAACTTAATAATACACGCAGTGTGGCGGTTTACAGTACCGTTCAGTTAGAACTGCACCTCTTTAGACAAAGATAACCATCCAGGCAAACTGTTCAACCTCTCCTCCAAACCACTCGCATTACTCCATCTTTCCTCGTTCATAGCCTGCAGCGATCTTGGAGTGTACACTTTCCACTTGAGTCGTCCAGTCGTGAATATGGATCATGACGTAATATTATTTAATTACTTGATTTTACTTTTATTTTGTTTTAAATTGTTTTTTGTTTTTGTTTTGTTTTTTACTTTGTTTGGTTTTCTTTAACTTGGATTTTGTTTTGTTTATTTTGATTTTCCAGAAAACAAACAAAAAACAACAAAAAATAACACGCATCAAAAAGCAAAATTCAAACACAAAAGCAAAAGCAGAAAACATAAAGCAAAAAGCAAAATTCAAAAACAGCAAAAGCAGAAAACAAACACAAACCCAAAACAAAAAAGACGAAGCAAAAAGCAAAATTCAAAAGCAGAAAAAAACAATAAACATAAAGAAAAAAGCAAAATTCAAAAAAGCAAAATCAGAAAACAAACACAAAATCGAAACAAAAAAGACAAAGCAAAAAGCAAAATTCTAAAACAAAAAACAAGAAACATAAAGCAAAAAGCAAAAAAAAAAAAAAGCAAAAGCATAAAACTAACACAAAACCAAGAAAGAAAACAAGAAAAATAATTCAAAACCAAGAGCACAAAGCAAACACAAAACCGAAAACACAGAGCAAAAAGTAGAAAACAACAAACACAAAAGATACGTGAGGCAAAGTCCATGAAAATTATTCTTATTCACAAGTGGATTAAACGAGTTTTGTAACTTGACGACTCACTTTGCAGCCTTCAGAATTTGTCGTACAGTTGATTTCACGTGCATTCTGATTCACAGATTTCTGGGAGGACCTATGATAATGTTGGAAAACAACAGCACTGGAAGCTGAACTTGTTGATGTTTTTGTTGGGCCATACCTTTCCTTACGCACATCCCCAACAATACCGTCTGCTTCAAATTTATCCCGAATACGATAAATTGCTGTAGGCCTACGTGTTGGTAGCTGAGTTCCGTACACATTACGCCATTGCCGTTGTACTTCGAACATGTTTTCGTACTTCCAGTAACACTTCAATACAACCTTGCGTTACTCAAACGACAATCTTACATCATTCATTGCTGCACTGTCATATGCTGGAAAACGCGCCACTCATGTGAACTTCATCATCTGCTGAGGAAACAATGGACTAGCTACCGCACAAGAATTATTGTAACGGTATGCAATTTTGCTCCAAAGATATTACCTAACAAAGAGTGTCTACATTTTTCTGAACCCCTCTGTATACATATCCGCCGAACTTAAATTAACTCCCCCAGGGCTCACATCTAGTGAGTGGGCCGTGGGTTGGTGACCACGGGACCCCAGCTCAGTTCGGCATTACTTCCACTTACTTGTGCCGGACTCCTCTCAGTCATCTTTCCTGTCGACCTCCCTTGGTCAACTCTTGTTCTTTTCCGACCCCAACAGTATTAGGGTATCCGAGGCCAAGGGAGTCTTTTACTTTCCCGCCTTAATTGGCCCTTGTCTCATCTTTCCTGATCCCTCATTCTTCTCCTGCCTTCTGCTCTTAAGAAGGCAGTGTGTGTGTAGCCCCACCAGTTCTGGTGCACCCTGGATAGTGCTACACCCTCAAGGGCTCACGGCTGGTGAGTTTGGGAATTGGTGACCCCGAGGAATTCCTGAGCTGGGTTCGGTTTTTCCCCCCTTTTTCCATTGCCTCCGAGGTGGGCCCTCTCCTCTTTCCCTTTCCTATCTGACTTTCATGGCTCTCCTTCCATCCAAGTCCCTCAATTCTCATTCTTCGAGGGTTGAGGGCATTTCTTTCCCTCCTGTCCATTGTTTGTTTACCATTTCTTCTTCTAGTATGTAAGTTTGTAGTTAGTATTAGTTATAGTTTTCATTCTCATCTCATCTTTCACTATCACCCAAACCATTAGAGGCCGATAGCCTAGATATTAGGCCCCTTAAAACCACAATTATCACCATCATCACCGTATCATAAAATTAAGCGTAAGTGGAACAGGAGTCTCTTCTAGCTCCCTTGGCGCCGGTGATGTTTGTAATAAATTCCGTTATTTTTTTCGAAAGAGATCTTGTGGCCTGCCTTTAAAGCTAGTGCTTGAAGCTGGTTGATCTGCTTCGTCGCCATATCCAAGGAATCAGCGAAAACTGCAAGATCGTCTGCAAATGCAAGACAATCAATTGAAGGATTCTTGTTCCTGTAGCCTAGTCTGACTCCACTTTGGACTCCTTCAGAACTCATTAGTTTGCGCTATTCACAGTTGACTTTCTATAACAATATTTTTCTTAACGGCGTTATGCCCAACTACAGTAAGGAGCCCGATTGAACCTATTTCACAGATGAATTTGAATTAGCGTTCTTCTCTTCCCAAAATCTGTTCATTCTCTCACTAGGAATTTTTAGCCTATTTTCATTTATGAGATCACCTTTTATCCATGTGTGTGTGTGTGTTTGTGTGTATGTGTGTCCCCTTAATAACTTCTAAACGGCTGGAGCGATTTCAATGAAATTCGGTAAGATAATAGTACTATGTTGACCCACCCCGACCGCGCCCTTCAAATTGTATTACGTCTCACCAATACAACATGGCGGCTATGCGAAATATTTCACTGGCATCCTATATCTCCGAAACTATTACTGATATCACCCTGAAATTTTGTGGTGATAAAGGGCACTACTAAAAGTTCACCAATGAGACTTTCAATAACCTGTTTTACTACAAAACGAACATGGTGGCCAAGCGAATTTGATACATTTAAATAGACTTTTCTCGTGATTTAACCATCCGAACGCAGTGAAACTTGGTACAGCAAATGTTTATACACATTGTAACGCACTGCCATCTAATTTAGTTCAATTGTTTACAGAACCTCAAAATGGCAACTGTGCGAAATTTTAAAATTAAGTTTTTATATCTTGTGCCCTAATCATGCGATCGAAGTCAACCTTTGAATTATGAATTATGAATTATGAATAATCCTCATGTAATAGTACATAAGTCTCTATATAAAATCCAATATGGTGACCATCCGAAATATTTCGACGGTTCTCAATATCTACAGCTATCAAACTGAAAGTTTGTATGTTGATAGAGGCAATTAACATACGTAGGATATATGAAAATAGGCTGTATAGTTCTTCACGAAACTATTTTGAGTTCCTTTTTGCTGTCCATGCAGTGGCGGCACACATTCGGGGGTTTGCAGCGGAGTGATGTTTATTCACCAACGATCTGAATCTAGATCTGTCCCTTAACATTTCGTCGATTTCTTGAATGTAATTTTCAATCTCCATTATCCATTTGTTCTTGAGTTTTAATGAGGAGCCATGATTAAATATCCTTTTAGCAAGTCTTCCGTTGCCCATTCTTGGAATATGTCCATAAAATCTCAATCGTCTTTTTCCAATTGTGTTTGATATTTTCTCGAAATGTTTGTATAACTCGTGAGACCTCCACACTCCCTCTATGGACACTGGGTCAACGATTTTCTCAAGGATTTTCCTTTCTTGTTCTAATTTTTTAAAAGTTAGTGTTCCTCCTCCAATGATCAGGGTATCTGATGCATATAATGCTTCATGTTGAATTAACGTGCTATAGTGTTTAGGTATAATGTGCAAGGGCTCCCCCCTCAAGGACGGGGTGGGCTAAAGAAGCGGGTCCAACAATTCAGAATGACGACCATTAACATTGGTACTCTTACGAGTCGAAGCCGAGAACTTGCTGATGCCTTGAAGAACCGACAAGTATAAGGTGCGTTCAAAAAGTAACGTGCCGGAGGCTGGAATGCGCAAACCGGTGACGACATCGGCTAATCGTGGCGTGTGTAACGAGGTGTGCTTCCGACCAGAGCGTGGAAGATCACAGCCCGTCGTTAGAGGGCACGCGTGCACGTCACGTGAGGATACAAAGTGAGCCGCAGCATGCATCAACCTTCCAACGCTGCAGTCGCATTGCAAACAGTGACATGGAGACGACAACCGAAGAGCAAAGAGGTGTTGTTCGGTTTCTGACAGCGGAAGGAGTAGGGGGAACGGACATTCCTCGCCGAATGTCACAAGTGTACGGCGAACACTGCATGTCCCTTGCAAGGGTCAAGGCGTGGCACAAGCGTTTCAGGGAAGGACGGGTGTCGTTAGCCGATGATGCCCGGTCCGGGGCACCTCACTGCATTACCGATGACAACGTCCAGCTTGTTGATGCACTCATTACCCAGGACCACCTAGTGACAGTGAACGCCATAGCCGCCGTGGTCGCTCCACGACAATGCACGACCTCATACGGCCAACACAGACGCGGCACTCATGCAGACATTCAAATGGGAGGTTCTCGGCCACCCTCCATACAGTCCAGACCTCTCTCCCTGAGATTCCGCCATGTTTGGTCCCCTGAAAAGGACTCAGCGGGGCCAACGATTCACCTCGGACGCCGACGTCCAGCTGAACGTGCGGAACTGGTTCACATCGCAGCCCAGGGAATTTTATGAGACAACCATTCACCGCCTCGTGTCTCAGTGGGACAAGTGCCTCAACAGCCAGGGCCAATACTTCTAACATACAGGTACTGGTTTCTGTAATTATGCCTCCAGCTCGTTACATTTTGAACCCACCTTATAGATATTGCCTGTATCCAGGAAACCAAATGGTCTGGCTTAAAATCCAAGGATATTGGTGAAGGATACAAGTTAATCAACCACGGAAAGATATCAGGCAGGAATGGCGTAGCTATACCTGTGAGTACAAAGTTCAGAGACCATGTTACTGAAGTAAACCGTCTTTCTGACCGATTGATGTCTATTAAGATCGACACTGGTACGAAAACCTTACGTGTGGTTTCATGCTATGCTCCACCAACTGGGTGCACGGATGTTGAGAAGGATGAGTTTTGGAACAACCTCGCAACTTACCTACAGTTTGTTGATGATGATGATGATAATTGTTGTTTTAAGGGGCCTAACATCTAGGTTATCGGCCCCTACAGTTTGTTGAAGAAGAACTCCTGTTCATTGATGGTGACTTAAATGGCCACGTTGAAAGGAATAGAAACTGTTTCGACAGAGTACATGGTGGACAAGGCATTGGAGAGCGAAGTGAGGATGGAAACAGAATCCTGGAATTTGCTGAGGCCTTAGACATAGCTGTGACTAACACCTTTTACAGAAAGCGACCATCGCACCTCATTACCTACAGTAGTGGTGGAAGAAATACGCAGATTGATTATTGGTTGGTACGAAGGAGTGATCTGAAGTTTGTCACTGATGTAAAAGTCATACCATCAGAGATTATTGCACCCCAACATCATCTGCTTCTCCTCAATTTTTGGATTCACCTTGATCTTTGCAACAAAAAAAAGTCTTAAATCTACACCGGAACGAATTAAATGGTGGAAATTAAAACAACATCACATCCAGCTGAAAACATCTATAGGTTCTTTATCTATGCCAGAACAAGGTAAACACGTTGATGAAATCTGGGCAAAGGCCTCCACACATATTAAGACTTGTGCTACTAACAACATGGGCAAATCAAAACCAGGACGCAGTTTTATCAGTAAAGAGTTATGGTGGTGGAATTCTCATGTCCAAGATGCCATCAGGATGAAGAAGTTAGCGTATAAGACGTGGCTCCAATCGGAACTGGATCTTGATCGTCAGCAATATAGAAGTTTGAAGTCGGTGGTAAAACAGGAAGGGTCAAAGGCTAAAGCAGGCCATTACAAGAACATGTACGAAGAGCTCAACACAGCAGAGTGAAGGAAATAATATCTACAGACTAGCGAAGAATCGCCATCGTTCCACTCAAGATGTTGGACATGTTATGATCATTAAGAATGAAAATCAACAACTTCTACGGAAACCTAATGAGATCCTTAACGATGGAAACAACACTTCGAAAATATTAACAACGAAGAATTTGCGCATCCACCACTACCAGCTGCGGATACTGTTCTTGGTCCAGTACCAGCCATCACGGTTGCCGAAGTGGAGACCGCAATGAAGAAAATGAAAAATGGAAAGGCAACTGGACCGGATGATCTTCCATCGGAGGTGTGGAAGATGCTTGGGCCACAAACGGCTCCGTTTCTAGCAGATCTCTTCAACAAGATCATCAATGAAAACGAAGCTCGTCTTACTTGGCTCAGCAGTGTCACAATACCTATTTGGAAAGGTAAAGGAGATGAGCACGACTGCTCAAATTATCGACCGATTCGCCTGCTTTGCCTCACTATGAAGATATTTGAGCGTATCGTGGATACACGCCTTCGTGACATAATCAAGTTTGCCTCAAACCAATGTGGTGTTATGAAAGGTACAGGGACAATCGATGCTATTCACGCCACTCGTCTTTTGATCGAAAGGCATCTAGAAAAGAGGAAACCACTCCATATAACTTTCTTGGATATTGAAAAGTCCTTCGACAGGGTACCTCGTGATCCAATATGGTATGCACTACAACAGCATGGGGTACCAAAAGCATATGTTCAATGGGTTCAGCTTCTTTATCGAAATGTCACCAGCAATGTCCGATGTGCTCCAGGAAACGCCGCAACTTTCCCCATCAGAGTTGGTGTTCATCAGGGGTCAGCTTTGTCCCCGCTCCTGTTCATCATCTGTCTTGACACCATCGCAGCCGAACTACTGCAACAACATCCGTGGACCTTGCTCTATGCTGACGATATCATTGTAGCCTGCAAGTCTCGCCATGAATTGGAAGAACATGTTCAATGTTAGAAAACTGCACTAGACACACATGGCCTACGACTTAACATTGGGAAGAAAGAGTATATGGAGTGTGGAGTACCAAGTGAAGGATCTATTCACATTGATGGCACTGAACTCCGAAAATCATCTGTTTTCAAATAATTGGGTACACTAAACTGTTCAGATGGACAAACACTCGCAGATGCGCGAAACAGAGTCAACGCTGGATGCTTGAAATGGCGCCAAGTCGCTGGAGTCCTTTTTGACCGAAATGTGCCACTATATTTGAAGTCGAAAACTTACAGAACCATTGTTCGACCAGTAGCACTGTACGGTACTGAATGCTGGCCAGTAACGAAGAGACATGAACAACAACTACATGTCATGGAGATGAAGATGATTCGCTGGACACAGGGACTTACTAGACTGGACCGCATCAGGAATGACAATGTTCGAGCTACATTTGGTGTGGCTCCAATCCCTGAAAAAATGCGGGAGAGCCGTCTACGTTGGTATGGCCATGTACAGCGTAGTAAACACTCTTCAGTCGCGAGAACTGCACTTGACATCAGTCCAGAAGGCCGACGACCACGAGGGCGTCCGAGAAAGCGCTGGCTGGATACTATGCGGGAGGACAAGCAACTAGTGAATGCCACAACTAGAGATGCTCAAGATCGATCAGTTTGGAAGAAAAAGTGCAGAAAAGCAGACCCTGCAATAAAGCGGGATTAATGTTAGGAAGATGAGTGTTTTAATTTTATAGTGATATGGGGTGAGGACGAAAAGAAAGTGCAAAAGCAAGTAAAGGTTTGTAATCAAGATATAGAGAAATTTGGGATGAAAGTAAGCACAGAGAAGATCAAGACAATGGTAATGTCAAGAGGAACAAAGGAAGGAAGAGGAACGATAAAACTAAATGGGGAAAGTCTAAAGTAATAATTTAATAACGCAGCCAAATATCCAGTTATATACAAAATCAATCAAGTTGATTCACAACGGAATTGTGACAATGATAAAATTCTATCTGAACAACCCATCACGTGATATCTCTCACAAAGTTTCCTACTCATGCGACAAACACAGTCCGCGCATGGCTCATGAAAACATATGGTCCTACAACACTTATGATGGAAACCATGCACTGCATATCTGGTAACAAGATGTCTGAGCTGATAAATTGCTTCTTTCCAGTCCGTCGTTATCATGGCATCCGTGGTGTAAAATTCCATCCAAATATCTCTTTTCTTTGTTATGTGTTCTCTGACTACCTCTTTGATGGTTGGCGTGGGCGCAAGTAGCATTTTGAAGCGTAGATCTTCTAATAACATAGTTTCTTTAGATAGTTAGCAAACTATTCTAGATCTTGTGTACCTAGAAGTGGTTAAGAGTTTATAGTATCTGGGAAGTGTGATCTCAGAGGATGGAAGGATAAAGGAGGAAATGGGAAGGAGAAAGCAATTTTTATCAAAGTGTAAAGCTTATTCTTTGGAACCGAGACGCCCCAATGAAATGTAAAATGGTTGTAACTGATCAATATTTGTTAGATCAATTACAAAACTTACCCGGCTGTTTATTTAATTTAAAATTATTAGAATCGTATTGTTAGGTAAAGAGTGGGGGATGAAGTAACTTAACTATTTAGCAAGTTGTATATCACATTCAGTTGTAGGTAAGTTGTCGTCTTCTTTATTTCTCTGACGGCGATATACCTGCAACGTTTGAGCCTATATAGAGCATATCTGATGGATATACCTCAACCATGTGCTATTCCTAGCATATTTATATCGACGCATGCACGCTACGAGTTTCCCATCTGGTTTTGGAACATATACGAGCGCTGCTCTGTAGGGCACGGATCGACCTTGCAACATGATTTTGCCTCCATGTCTCCGTTGCCATGTACAGTTGCTTAGCTGTAAAAGTTTACTTTTGTACCTTATCTATGGTTCATCTGAGACTGATGTTGCTCTGTGGATACTGTAGAAATACTTGATGTTGGATTATGAAGATATCTTCGCATAAAGCAGGATTGTTGTCGTCTAAATGCTATCTGAATTTCTTTTTGAAAGGATTGCGCACAAGGAGCTAATTTGGAAATTGTCCGCTGCATTGAGGCATGACTTGGAACTGGAAATATTGTATGGGATGGCCAACTACGCATGTAATGAGAACCAGGTTTGAACTACATGATTCCTCAGGCAAAAAAATACTAATGCCAATCAATTCCGAAGAGGTATTTTGACTTTCATAATACAAATTATACTCATGCACACGACTAGCTAATTCTTTCCTTTTATTTGTAACTTCCCTCACTCTGTGGTATTGCTGCCGTATATCAGAATATAATTTTACTTTCTTCCAGCATTCCTTTACTGTTTCAGTTTCATTTATTAACAAATTAATTTCATACAGTATGTTTCAAAATTATAATATGATATTGATTTAATGCAGAATTGCCCCAACCCCCTTAGATTAAGAATCTCGTATTCTACTTCTTTCAGTGATGAATATCAAGAAATAAGAAAAAGTCACAGGCTAATATATTCAACCTATTACGAGCCTATACTAACATATGCAGCTGGAACATGGACTATCATCGTATAAAGAGAGAGGAGAGAAGAATACAAGCAGCGGATTTGAGGCCTAAAGGGCAAGACCAGAAGAGATAGAGTTAGAAATGAACAGATTAGAAAAAGGACAGGAATCTTGAAGCTGCAGCACAGGATAGATTTAAAGTGGTCTGGTCACATAATCAGGGTGGAAGAGGAGAGAGTACCAAAGAAAGCTTTTTCCGACAATATGACAGGGAAGAGACCACGAGGAAGACCCCAAAAGAGATGGACGCATACAGTCTGGGAGTGCATAGAGGAGAGGGGAAGAGAACCTGAAGATGTACTTAAAAAAAGGAGAGGAGTGGTGGAGAGACAGGCGACGATGGAGGTCTTTAATTCACAACCCGACCCAGGAAGCTGGAAACGGGAAATGAAGATGATGATGATGAGTGATTTAATTTATTATTATTATTCATCCTTCGTTACGACCAACTAAGGACCACGTCATGTCAACTGTTTTTTCTGCATTTCAATGTTGGCCCAGTACTCTTTCATTCGCAATCAATGTTGCACCTTTCTCTCCGTCGTCCACGCCTTCCCGGTTTTTAGCTTCGGCTTAGGTTGAAAACTCCGATGTTTCTGAAGTTTTTCCCTAAGTGGGCCACGCTCCTGGATATCTTCACATGTTATCCCAGTCTCCAACAGATCTTTCTCTACTTCACTGAACCAGGACCCTTTGACTTTCTCACGGAGAAAAGCAAATATTATTATTATTATTATTCGTTTCGGCCAGCTAAGGACCACGTTACTTCACCTGCTTCAGTCTTTGAGCTTTAATCATTTCCTTCATCCGTTTCCTGTGCGCCTCCTTTCTGTCAGCCATACACTTCTAGCCTGTTTTCAGTTTTAGCTTTTCTTGGAATCGCTGGTGTGCTCTAAGTTTTTCTGGAGAGGAAGACGTTCTTGAATGTCCTCAAGCGAAATCCCTACTTCTATGAGATCTTTTCTTGGTTTTCTAGTCTACAAAGAAGGAAAGTATGCGGTTAGTGAGCCTCTGCGAGCTCATGCGTGTTATGTGGCCATAGAAAATAATTCTCCTTCTTCACATCAAGTCCGTTATCCTTTCCACACGTCTGTAGAGTTCGTTGTTATATCGCCTCCTGTACTCTCCATTTTCTCTGACTGGTCCTAGGATCTTTCTTAGTATTATTATTATTATTATTATTATTATTATTTGAGCAGGGCCTCTGTAGTTACGTGAGTGGTGTCGTATATCAGCTCCACGCTATTTGCTCGCCAGCCTAGGCTCGTGTCATATTTAGGGCCCACATCCGACGATAAACAAGCCACACACGATCAACAGGTAGATAAGATACACCCTAGCGATCAGTCCAACACTCTAGCACCACCATTCTTAATTCAGGTGCCACCAACTATACTTCGTATGATTGAAGAAAGGTACTGACGTTTCTCGTGGCCTGAGAACGAGGTTCCCAATCTACTCACTCCTTGTCTTGTGGGGAAATACTTTAAATCATTAAACTCGCTATCATCATAGCAAATACTCGTATCGAGTAGGTTGGCCTTCCTATCCGGAATGTCTCTTCATCGGTGAGTTCAGAGGAGACTCTACAGCCCAATGCGGGAGGCATACAATTTGCAGCAGTGGGGCATCCGCGTTCCTTCCATTTCTTCTAATGAGCTCTCTGTCCTTTCTGCGCTGCCCCTTATCTTCTACCGTTCGTCGGCAGTTTCCTTCAAAAAGTATTCCCCCAGGGGCTCACATCTAGTGGGACGTGGGTTGGCGACCATGGGACCCCAGCTGAGTCCGGCATTGCTTCCACTTCCTTGTGCCGGGCTCCTCTCCGTCTTCTTTCCTGTCGACCTCTCTTGGTCAACACTTGTTCTCTTCCGACCCCGACGTTATTAGGGTATCTGAGCCCTAGGGAGTCATTCACTTTCGCGCCATAATTGGCCCTTGTCTCATCTTTTCTGATACCCTCTTTCTTCGAAGGGTCAGCCTTCCTTTTCTTTTCATGTTATCTCCTGCCTTCTGCACAAGGCCCTCATGCAGGCAGGGTGTATATAGCCCCACCACTTCTGGTGCACCCTGGATATTGCTACACCCTCAAGGGCTTACGGGTGGTGAGTTTTGGAGTTGGCGACCACGGGGATTCCTGAGCTGGGTCCGTTTTGTCCCCTTTTTCCTCTGACCTTGGGGTGGGCCCTCTCCTCTTTCCCCTTTCCTATCTGCCTTTCATGGCTCTCCTTCCTTTCAAGTCCCTCAATCCTCATTCTTCGAGGGTTGAGGGAATTAATTTTCTTCTTGTCCTTTATTTGCCTTATCCTTTATTTGTTCACCATTTCTTCTTCTAGTATGTAAGTCTGTAGTTAGTATTAGTTATAGTTTTCATTCTCATCTCATCTTTCACTATCACCCAAACCATTAGGGGCCGATAACCTAGATGTTAGGCCCCTTAAAACAACAATTAACATCATCATCATCATCAATCAAAAAGTGTTGCACCATGATGAACAAGTGATCTCCAGGAAGAGCGATCAAGGGCTAAGGTCTCCCAGTTATTAATATCAATGTGACACATTTGCACATTAACCTTTAGTACATCTTTGAATCGCTTCCGCTGAGCTCCCACACAGCGTTGACCCTCTGTAAATTCAGAGCAAAACATCACTTTGGGAATGCGATTATTGGACATGAGGATTACGTATCCTTTCCATCTCAGCTAACGTTTTTTAATCATGACTTCAGTATTAGTAATTTGTGCTTCATCAAGAATGCTGGTGTTTGTACGTCTGTTTTGCCATGTCACATGAAGAATTCTCCTCAAGCATCGCTGGTGATATTGCTCCAGCTGTTTGAGGTGTCATCTATAGCATGTTCAAGATTCAGATCCGTAAAGTAAGGTGGGAACTACTCGCTATAACTCATATAATACAGCGTGTCTGGAAATGTTCTCCGCAGCGCCTACATACGTCTGCGAGAGCTAGCTACAGCAGTTACGTTGGCAGCACGGCTGCTGCTTGCATCATAACAAACAAACAGTAAACTCTGTACTCACCACAGCTATTCATAACAGATGCTGGAAGTGTTGTCCTTGTGTTCGAAGATAGACATCAACACGTCTACACATATTGTCGAAGACTTTCACTAAAATTTTTTGAGGAATAAACTGCATATAATTATTGATATTCACTTTAAGTTCCTCAATCGTTTTTGGATTAGTTTTGTATACCTCAGATTTCACCGCACCCCAAAGGAAATAATCTGGTGGGTTAAATCGGGAGATCGTGGTGGCCAGAGGCCTTTAGTTATTCTATCCCCAAAATATTGATTTAAAAGGTGAAGCGACTGTAGCATTGTCCTGTTGAAAGAAAGACCATTCAATTTCGTCTTCATTTAACTGAGCAATAAACTTGTAAATTATCTCAGAGCCGTAGACATCAGAATTCACCGAACTGTCAAAGAAGATTGGCCCTATTACGCGTGTTCGAGATATGGCAACCCATACGCCAATTTTCTGCGATTGCAATGATAATTGTCTTAGTGCATTGGGATTGTCTGAAGACCAAATTCGTGAATTTTGGGAATTCACATAGCCGGATAAGTGAAACCATGCTTAATCTGAAAAATAAGTTTTATTTAAAGCGTCAAGTCCATGCCGATTTATGAATCTTTGGAACCATTCACAGTACATCACTTTCTTCCCGTAATCAGTTTGTTTTAACTCATGAACCACGGCAACTTTATAAAGAAACAACTGAAGGTTGTCTCTTACAGCTTTATGTTCCGTCGACTTAGAGATTCCTGTTTGTTGGGCTAATTTTCGTGTTGATTTACTTGGACTACGCAGCATTATATCGGAGATTTCATAAAGATTTTTGTCTGTTAAAAGCGTAGGCCTGTCTGTTCCTGGTACTTCGTAAACTGAGCCAGTCACACGAAATTTACTTATCAAATCCCGAACGGTATCACGGTTTGGAAACTTTGAATTAAGAAACCGCGCCTGAAATCTTAACTTTAAATTTTCTGTAAGCGAAAAACGTATTCCACCAAAAAACTCTCTCTTCAGTAGTAAACATTACCGCCTGCATGCTGTTGCACTCTTCCAATGATCTATGTGACCGTTCGCTTACTGCAATACACACTGAAGACATGCACGCTCGCATATATGTGACGATTTCGACAGCCTATAGCCCAAACGCGCGGGAGCCCCCCTTTCAAGGACACAGTGCTGCCAACTAAACTGATGACGCAACCACTCGCAGCTGCGCGTATCCACTGCGGAGAACATTCTCGGGCGCCCTGTACTTCCTTCAGGGATAAAATATAGAATTGACATATTTTTTTCCAATAGATGAGACATAGCTTTGAAGCCATTTTTCAGTGTTGTCATATTGACAATTAATATTGCAACTTTTCAGTCGGTTAACACAACACAACCCCAATTAATAAGAGGTGCGAAAACATAACCTGACAAACTTACACGTGATAATAGGGTCCATATATAATACAGAGTGTTCTAGATACCCATAATAATAATAATAATAATATCGTATGGCCTCGGGTGCCTGGTGCAAGCTTTGCTATTTGACACCCAGAGGGTAGCTTGCATGTCGAATTTCGTAGTTCCTTGACTATGAAATTCAAGGAGGTTAGATGTTAGATATCTAATCTCCTTGAACACAATAGCGCTTTCTAGTAGAGAAATGAGGAACTTTGTGCTGGCGGAAACTCCCGAGATTAATTTTGCCATTATGAACTCGGCCTACTGAATTCAAATGGGTTCTTTGACATGCCAACATCGTATGACATGCGTATCGTATTTTTGCCGCCTTTCAAAAATCACTTACCACGGTCAGGGGCGAACCTGCAATCTTGGGGTTAGTAGACCGACACGCTATCCACTCACCCACCGTGGCAAGCTTCTAGATACCCATTACAGACTTTGAGAGCTTGTGGTGGGAACCAAGGTGGTTAAGTTTAGCACAGGAACTTGTGTTCGGAAACGCACCGTCTTCCCGCTACCCACAATAATCCACCACAACAGCATTCGTTCACAGCTCGCGCATTTTCGGCGCTCTGTCCGACTCCTGCTGCTTGTCGTCTGGGTCCAATTACAGGTGGGGCTCGATGTGACGTCAACACAGACTCGGTACCTCCGTGCCATGTTCTGGTGCACACGATCACCAATCCCTGGTCCTCCAACATCCACCGCAGCCATAACCCGCGCCAGTAGGTCTTCCTCGGATTCCACAGTGGTGTCGTAAGTCAAGGTTTTCATGTGACCCCACAGGTAAATAGTCTAGCGGAGTCAAGTCGGGTGAACGTGCAGGCCAAGCAATCGGGTCACCACGAACTATTGTCCAAATCTGTGGTGCAGATGATCTCTGACTGCAAGTGAAAAATGAGGTGGTGCGCTATCGTGCTGAAACCACTTGTTTTGACGCGCATGCAGTGGAACATCGTCTAAGATCTCATGCAGTACGTCTTCAAGGAATACCAAGTACGTGGCACCCATGAGATTTCGTGGAAGAAGGTATGGAATGTCAACAAACCTGTAGGGGATATGGGACATCAGGTGATCGTTCAATGACGTACGTATTCTAGTCAGTGGCACCGAAACTGTGGGAACTGTGAACGTGTGCTGTGGTGGGTAGTGGGAAGACGGTACGTTTCCGGACACAAGTTCCTATGCTAAACTTAATCGTCTTGGTCCCCACTACAAGTCCTCAAAGTCTGTAATAGGAATTTAGAAACACCCTGTATATTTGACCATATTTTTGGGCTTTCGGAAACACATTGCACAAAGATAATTATAGTCTATAAACATATTTTCATAATAATCTATACACTGAGTCACAAACAGATATCCATATTTGTGATGCATTCAATAGCCTTATTTGCTGCGAAGAGGAACTCCTGCGGGCCACCACGGAATGCTCGTAAGGGACACGCTTGGACAATGTGCTGAACTGTTTGACGTTCAACACCACAATCACAGCGCGGGAAGGATGTCATCCCCCATTTAAGTAGGGAATGGGCGCATCTACCACAATTAAAAGATGCGATCAAAAAGTAACGAGCCGGAGGCATAATTACAGAAACCAGTACATGTATGTTAGAAGTATTGGCCCTGGCTGTTGAGGCACTTGTCCCACTGTTGTACTGTTTTTTTTACTAATGATTCCCCTAAGTTGTTGTTATTAAAAGGAATGTTAAAATTATTACAGAAAGGGTAAATATAAGAACCAACAACCAATCCCACCATAAAAGTAACACCTGAAAAAGTTTTATGGGTAAGATGAAAAATCCGGGTGGGCGCCAACTCATATACAAATTAAATCTATGAGTAATCAATCTCTTGTTCTCTGAAATAGAAACACAAGTCCTCTACAATCTCAAGGGGTAGGGTATTTCTGAATACCAACCAAGATACCATCAGTGAGGAAAGCAAGTTTAGATATCTACTGCAATATACAATCAATTACAGGGAATGTTACTTACGGTTGAGGAGAAATATGAATATCATATATAATATATTTGTTTTGCTCCAGTAAAAGTATATGATTTCCGAGATCTTTCTTTATTAAAAGCAATCTTCTCTACTAGAAGCATTACGGGACCAGCAATGATAAACAATCCAGACACGTTCATTCAGTGTAACAAAATCTTCCAGTTCACTTATACAAGCACATACACATATCATAATCTCCAAACATACAATAATGATTTTTAAAAATCCTCTCACATCCCGAGTTCATATATCTCCTCTTCTTGCCTTTTCTAAGATAAGCCACTTCCTCTACCGCTAGATCCTCCTCCATGGATTCCACAGATTAGCACTCAAATATGCATAGTTCATGATCTCACCACCGAAGCGCTACTATAATAAACATGTCACACTGTGACACGAGGCGGTGAATGGCTGTCTCATAAAATTCCCTGGGCTGCGATGTGAACCAGTTCCGCACGTACAGCTGGACGTCGGGGTCCGAGGTGAATCGTTGGCCCCTCAGAGCCCTTTTCAGGGGACCAAACATGGTGTAATCACAGAGAGAGAGGTCTGGACTCTATGGAGGGTGGCCGAGAACCTCCCATGTGAATTTCTGCAGGAGTGCCGCGACTGTGTTGGCCGTATGAGGTCGTGCATTGTCGTGGATCAGAAAGACCCCACGCGTGAGATTGCCAGGTCGTTTTGTTTTGATCGCTTGGCAAATGGTGGTCAAGGTTTGCGAGTAACGCTGGCATTCACTGCTGTCCCGTGTGGCATGAAGTGTATCAGAAGGGGGTCATCTTGGTCAAAGAAGAACGTCAGCATTACTGGCAGCGTTGGACGATTGATGCATGCTGCTGCTCACTTTGTAACGCCACGTGATGTGCACGCGTGCCCTCTAGCGACGGGCTGTGACCTTCCACGCTCTAGTCAGAACCACACCTCGTTACACACGCCACGATTAGCCGATGTCGTCACCGGTTTGCGCATTCCAGCCTCCAGCTCGTTACTTTTTGAACGCACCTTATAGTTAGTATTCTAATCAGAGTGGTCCAAATCTTCCTGTGTTATCAAATCCTGGTGGCCTGGTTTTGATACAGAGCATCTTCAGTAGTTTCCTTGTAGCACTGGTTTGCCATAATTTAGTCCATCGATCACTTATATTATATTTATTGACCATAAAAACACCGTCTAACTAGACTCTAAACTACACTCATGTGTTCGTTGTTACTCAGTAAGCAGACTGGCTCTAATGGCCTTATTGCTACTCAAACAATATACAAATTTAATTAATCTGTAATATTGAAGCATATTCACAAAGTTAATTGGAAAGCAAAGCATACACGCGCCGCTGTAATGAAAGGAATCCGTTAATGGCATCATTAATTGGATTGGAGTTGGATATAACACTCGGTGTAGCACGTCATTCATTTGACCTCCCTCCTAACGAGGGCGCCTAAGCAGGGAGGCTGTGCAGGTGAAGCTTCCCTTTGTCAAATATTTTATTATTTAAATGAATGCAGGATTGGTAGTAACGAGTTACTTGTAGCAGCAACTACATCACTACTAAAATTAAGTACCGGTTAATGTAACGCCGCTACTTTTAATTGCAATTAAGTAAGGAATAACTTTGTTAAGTTTCCAAGATGGAGCAATTCAGGATCATCCTAGATACATGAAACGGGCAGAGAGTGAACAGTGGTGAATAACGTATAAACAATGTCGATCCAAGTAATTTAATCTAGTTTAGTTAGCTATTGTTGCCTTAGGGGGTGGAACAGCGATGTCATCTGCCCCTCGTAAAAAGATAAAATTATATAAATTTATAAGAATATAAAATTTCGATGCGGATTCCATAATATGATTTAATTTAAAAAAGGCCTAAGATAAATAAAACAGTAAGAAAAGATCTTCTTTATTAGGAATATTCTACAATACAATAGTTTTGCTTCAAACCAAAAACACTCTACCCTCCACAAATTTCGGTCTTCAGCATCTTCCTTGGTTAAGCCTCTGGTAGCCAGGCTTCTCTTTACACCATCCATCTATTGATCTCTTAGTTTACCCCGCTTCCGTTTGCCTTCAGCTTGCCAATGTAACATTAAATTTGGAATTCTACTATTCTGCATCCTTTTCACATGTCCAACCCATTGTTATCTTCTTTCTTCAACCCTTTCTAGTACATTTCTTTTTACCTGCATAGTTTTTCTGATTGTCGCATTTCTAATTTTATGCAATCTTGATTTTCCTGCCGCCCTCCTCCAATAATCCATCTCTGTTACTAATAATTTGTTTGCTTGCTGCTTGTTTAACGCTCAAGTTTCTGATCCATATAACAAAATATGTTGTACCAATTAACTGAAAATAAGTTTCTTAGTGTTGTTTAAAATATTTCTGCTCCATAAAATGGAATTTAATGGTCCAATTGTTCTCCAAGCCACACTTACTCTTTTCTCAATTTCATATGAACTTTTTCCCCCATCTTCTATTTTTGAACCAAAATATTTAAATTTAGTGACTGTTTGAACTTCTGCATTATAATGATAATAATGATCTTCTTCTTCCTCCTGCCTTTTCTCGTTACGCGGGGTCGGCTTTCATAATCCTGAGGCGCCACGCATTTCTTTGGAAAACATCATCAGCAGATAGGCCCAATACTTCCATGTCCCTCTGGACATTCGTCATCCATGTTGTTTGAGGTCTGCCGCTCCCTCTCTTTTGCGTAGCCATGGAAAGGCACTTCTTCACTACATGATTCCCCGGTCTTCGCATAACATGTCCATACCACCTTAGCCTGGTTTCTAAAAGTTTATCTGTTCTAGGCGCTACTTTTAAACTGCCCCACACATGTTCATTACGGATTTTATCTTTGAGGGTAACTCCACCTGCCCAACGTAACATACGCATTTCGGTGGTATGTAGCTTTTGCTCATGTGCCTTTGTAGTAGCCCATGTTTCACTACCATAGAGTAGGATTGGACTTACGGCAGTTTTGTAAACTTTCCCCTTCGTTCTTATGGGTATTTTCGGATCACTTAATGATAATAATGATGATAAACAAAACTAAGGAAAGAAAAAATACTAAGAAAATTTCTATCTTCCAAATTCCATAATAACGAACCCTCGCACATCAGCAATGAAACCTTGTAAAGGAGAACGGAACAGATTGCCAACGCAATAAAGAAAAGGAGGATTTACTTCTATGGTCACATCCTAAGAATGGATCCGAAAAGGATAATTAAAAGAATCATCGACTTTTTCGCAATAAGAAAACAAAGCCGAACTGGTTGAAGGAGATTGAGAAGGACCTGTGAGAATTCCAATATCATAGAAGGGATGCTTGCAGATGGATCCGCGAAGAATATAACCAAAGATAAAATGAAGAGGTTGCAGGACAAGGTCAAGACCAAACGACTATACATAATTTCTGAAAAAGAGAGGACGGCAAGATCTGAAAGGATGAAAAAATACTGGGAGGCCCACTAAACATTGATTGATTTATCGTACCCCTAAGTGAGTGAAACGGACAAGAAGAAGAAACAAAAGTTACGGAAAACAAAAATCAGAATTTCCAAAAGAAAAAAAAGGAAACTTTGAGTGAATAATCACTTGAAAATTTAGAATACTGTTATGTCCCGATGTCGGTTCAAGGCGAAACCGTACTGGACATTCAACCTTAGTTCAACCTAGTCAGCAACAACCGTGCTGCCTTATTATAAAAAGCTGCGGACAACTTGTGAGGGGTCAGAGACGGAAGCCTGACAGTGAGAGGATTTTTTGCCTGCCGATCGGGAGATCGAGCAAGTTGGGTCGTCAAACGCCCGTTGACAAAGGGGCATGGAGCTGAGCCGGTACTCGAGGGCACCAGCTGAGAATATAGATGAGAACCAATATTTCTATTTCCTTTCAGGCAATCCTTGTATTCAAGTGGCAGATTCCTTAAGGGAAGTTAAACATTCAATCTCTTTCATTGGGGAGCATTGCCTGATTCCTGAATCTCTTCCCACTCCCATTTCCTTGTGTAATAAGGGTGTGCTGTAATCGTTATCAGAAGCTATCGGAAGGACACGATAACGATCCTGGTACTTGATCTTGGAGAACCCCTGATCGGCCTACGGCTTAAGTCCGTGCCAACAGGGTGGGACACAACAATTGGTGGAGCCGCAGCAATTGGTGGGGCGCAAGGATACAATCTACTGTCGACCAAAATATTATGTGTACTCGAGTTTGAAGGTTGTTTGTGAAGTAACCAACAGACCTACATAAAATCCAATAACATCATCATTTTCGTCGTTCT
This sequence comes from Meconema thalassinum, assembly GCA_946902985.2. Lineage (NCBI taxonomy): Eukaryota > Metazoa > Arthropoda > Insecta > Orthoptera > Tettigoniidae > Meconema > Meconema thalassinum. Next base: position 158,211,111 of record OX336398.1, on the reverse strand, counting down.
ATTTTCTGTTAGTTCATGAAGGTTTGGAATTTTTAATTTATATTTTAATATTTTTTATCGCAGTTGGAACATAAAAAGTGCCCGTTTTAAGCGTGTTTCAACCATGCGTCACGTTTATGAATTATTATCTCACAAACCCGTCATCAGATCGAATCCAAATTTTAACACAATATGCACTGGATGTTGTATAACTGGTTTATTAATTTCAAAATTTTGTGTGTCCAAGAAACAAAGTTGTTAACAATTTTGTAAGGTAACTTTTTCTCGGCTCGGGGTGGTTGGAAAATGTAGTTCTTGGTTGCGTTGTAATCCTTATACATCAAAAAGGTATGCTGTACGTAAATTAATTCACTTATTTTATATCGGTTTGTATTTGTATGGGGAATTAAGACATGGTTCACCAGATAGCCGCTCCGGTGAAAGCTGTACAACGTTGCCAAGATAGGCTCCATCACGCGTCATGGCGTGCCTAGCTCGGAAGTGATAAGCTTTCTATTTGGCAAGATAATTTCAGCGCAATGACTTCATTGGTTTTATCATCTTTATATTGCCGGTGAAGTATTGAGGAATTAAGTGTTCCTACTGCTGATTCCAAACATGTTTTATGGTGTTCTGAACTGTAGCTGTCGTACTGGACCGGTACCGTGCATTTGTGCTTTCAATAGTGTCTGGGGATTACCGTGAGGCGTCTATTGAAACTGTTTATGGGCCTAGTTCATTAAGACTTTTTACATGGCTCATGTTGGGCGTGAGATGTTTCAATCTCGCTTTATGGTGCACCATACTAGATTGAATTTTCAGTGCTACTTGAGGAATAATCTTGTATCGTTCTCTGTGATATCGGCTGATGAAGGGGTCAAAAAAATTAATTAGGCCTCGAAACATGTCCCACTAGTGACCACACGGTGATCATAATTAATAAAGTATTGATCAGGCGGAACCATTAACCTGTTTATACTAATTAGTTTATCGATACGGAACCAGAATGAACCTTTTAAGTTCTAAAATTGTTGCATTGTGTAAGCAAAAATCACATAGTTACAACAAATTAAAAAAGTTCCCCAATAATACGATAATAAAAGAAGAGTACAGGGTTTACTGTAATAGAATAACAGCATTGAGAAGATCACTAAAACAGACATATTATGATAATAAATTTCAAAGTAACATACACAATTCAAAACGTACTTGGCCAATTATCAATGATGTTTAAAATAAACCCTCAAATACAACATTTGATATTAAAAGTATAAATGTAAATACTGTAATAGGTGCATAGAAGACAAAATTGAGATCTGCAATGTTCTGAATGAATACTTTGTGTGAGTTCCTGCCACATTATCTTCTAACATTATTCCATTACCGGAGCAAATAGCAACAATCATTTAAGGTTCTAATTCATTCTTCATAGAACCTTGCTCCCCACAAGAAGTATCTGATATCATTAACAATCTTAAGATAACCAACAGCTCCTATGATGGCATAACTAGTAAAATACGTAAGACTTGCAACCGTGCCCTCTCAGGACCCATCTCAAAATTTGTCAACTGCTCACTAGTCAATGGTATCGTCCCAGATCCCCTTAAAATTGCTCGTGTTGTACCCATATATAAACAGAATGACAGGTCAGATCCTGGTAATTATAGGCCCATTTCAGTACCATCTGAATTATCAAAAATCTTAGAAATAATTATGAAAACAAGGCTTTTGAGGTATCTAGAGAAATGCCATTATTTTTCTGAATTTCAGTATGGATTTCGCGAGAAGGCTGGGGTTAATTATGCTATTGTTGATATCATAATCGAATTACAAAACAATATAGATAAAGGGAATAAATCTGTTGGATTCTTTATTGATTTAAAAAAGGCCTTTGATACGGTTAGTCATCCACTGCTTGTATAAAAACTCGAGAAGGCAGGTGTGAGAGGTGTGGCATTGATGTGGTTTAAACATTACTTGGCAAACAGGCAACAATTTGTAAAAATAGGAACTAATATAAGTAACTTACAAAGGGTATCGTACGGTGTGCCCCAGGGATCTATTCTAGGGCCGATTCTATTCCTCATATATATAAGTGACATAACCTTATGCCCTCTTAAGAGTAGATTATCTCTCTTAGCTGACGATACTTCGTTGTTTTACTTCTCTAAATCTGACAAGGAGATTATATATGATATCCAGCATGACTGTTATGTCTTGGAGGAATGGCTAAGAATGAATCTGTTAACACCTAATTACTCAAAACCTGTCTGCATGATGTTCCATAAATGTGAATATGATTTAAATGCAACAACAAATACCTCTTTTGGTACTACCAGACTTAGGTGGGTGAAGGAAGTTAAATACCTTGGCTTGACAATAGACAATACTCTTTCTTTGGCATCACAACGAATCTAAAAAATAAAATCTCAGCTTTAGTTGTAATCTTTGCTAAAATCAAGTGTTATGTAACAACACAGACACTACGTGTAACATACTTCGCAATGAATCAGTCTCGGCTCTCATATCTATGTTTCATCTGGGGAAGAGCCTCACAAACTAATTTGAATAATGTTGAGGTTCTACAAAACAGGGCTCTAAGATCAATGTATGGATCCCATCGTTTATACCCTCGCTGTAGAATGTACACTGAAACTAATATATTGCCGTTGAAACTGCTTGTATCCTTCAACTCTACTTTAATTATTTATAAAATATTGCATAGTCTTATGACCACAAACACTACATTCTCTTTTGTTAATGAAATTCACATGCACTGCACAAGACAAAACAAGATGTTCAGTAAAGAACATATAGCCTACTTTCTCCTAAATGTATGAGTATAGTTATAACTCGTTGTTATTATCAAAGAGTATAATAGAACTATTCTTTGTTGAAGGCCATAGAAACGATTTACCTCTACTAAACGCCACAATCTAGATAAAAACTGCTACCATCATTGAAGAAAGAAAGAAAGAAAGAAAGAAAGAAAGAAAGATAAGAAGTATATCAAGAATGTTATGGATCTGGAGACATAATCGACCGGACTGGCTGCGTGGCTCAGCGGTAACGTTCTCGCTTGCTGGGCCCTAGGTTGCAGGTTCGTATCCTGGCGCAGTCAGCTGGCATTTGAGGGTGCACAAATGCGAGGGAGCCGTGTCAGTACATTTACTGGCACGTTAAAGATCCCCTTCGGGCCAAAATTCCGGCACCCCGGTGTCTCTAAAAGCAGCAGTAGTTAAAAGGGATGTAAAACCAATAACATTATTATTATTATTATTATTATTATTATTATTATTATTATTATTATTATTATTATTATTATTGTTTTAATGTGCCAAACGGTTCCAGGCTAGTGTTCAGAAGTAAAGGGCGAGTTTTAGTCGGTAGTCTGCTACTCAGTAGCAGGAGCCCGACACTCTGTGCGTAAATGCATTTCTTCCCCTAAAATATATATATATATATATATATATATATTATTATTACATATACGACCTGCCGTGGGCAACATCCAACTTTGAGTTGAGGCATGTCTTTACACGTCTGGTTGTACAGGGCTTTCACAACCCTAATTGAAAAAAAAGGAAGGAAGATTGTAGTTTTACGTGGCCGTGAATCTTGTGATTATGAGCCACGGGACTTCCTTTTTACGTGGAATCCGAACCACAGGACATGGCATTTCACTTCGAAAATCTCACATGCATTGACCGGGAATCGAAAACCCTAATCGAATTAACAAATCTTTCCATGACCCTACAGAGACGTGTGTATACAAACTATGTGGATATTTTCGATTGCTATTTGCCTGAAATAAAAGTAGTAATTAATACCTGAACTAACACCAACGGCTTGAACTCAGTTACTATGTGAAATTGTTTTGTTCTTTACTTCAAATAACATTTTCAAGTAACGCAAAATAGGCTGTTACAAACCCTTTAAAATAAAAAGTAAAAATGTATCGTAGTATCATCTTGTCATTCTTCAAATTCGATGCGCATAGAATGCCAATGGCATAGTAATCAATGGAGCCCCACGTAGACTAGTCGTGACATCTATTGGTGAAATATCGAACAATATAATCCTAACAGAGCGAGTGCATTCTAGCGGCCAGAAGAAGAAACTTTTCAATAAAATCTGGAAGTTAATAAGTATGTCGGCGTGCAGTTACCTTTTTGGCAGCTAGATGTCTCGAGTAAATCTGCTGGCGAATTATGTTTTAATTAAATATATATTTTACACCATAATACGCACAATATAACGCTCAATTTTAAAACATCTGAGTCATTACAAAACAATAAACATATAACATTTCAAGCAAAGAATCTAGCTCTGATCGGGTTTGAACCATAGGCATTTGAGCGATAGGCTAACGCTCTACCACTGAGCTAATTGTGTCAACGAATATCGTTCTATATAAAATGACTTACATAGAACTTGTTAGCAAATAATGATTTATACTAAACGATTTCATCACTGGAGTATATTATTTATATATAAAGCATTTCATACAAAGTTTATTTATTTTGTATCAGTACGCTATAGTGCATGCAATACTCAAATTAGTGAAATATAAGTCAGGCACAAGATATCCGCTGCCATCTTGTCTTATTACTGAATCAGCTCAGCTTTTTAAAATCACGTCTGCACTATAGTATTACAAAATAAACTTTTAATTTCGAACGTGCCTCTTCCTTTAGAACAGTTAAAACGATTCTCGGCTCGATAATCGGAACTGGTGGGTCCCATGATATGGATTATAAAGTTTGCATAATTCGCACGGCCGCCATCCTGAAATGGTATGGCGGACGACCTTGTAGTTTGGTCACAAGACGGATCCTATACGAAGGTATGTTGTTACCAAATTTGGTAGAGATCGGATGATTTGGTTAGTCGTTATTTGATTTTACGTTTTGAACGTTTGAGTGGCCGCCATTCAGTTTTAGTAAAGATGGCGGCGATATAAAACATGACACTGAGGTGTCCTTTGCTAGTGCTACCTTTGTACCAAATTTCGTTCAATTCGCATTCACCGTGTTCGAATTGATAGGGGGGGGGACAGACATTCAGAGTACACACACTCACACACACAGACACACACACACACACACACACACAGACTCACACACACACATACACACACACACACACACACACACACACAGACTCACACACACACATACACACACACAGACAGACACACTTGTTTCGCCCTGTGTTGATCTCGTAAGTCTACTTTCATTTTTTGCAAAAATCGAAAGTAGGCTAAAAATAAGTTGCATGTAGTCAGCACTAGAACGACTAAATTTGGAGTCAATGCACTGCAGCACTCGCTCATCTCAGTGTACAACCTGGTACCAATTGATCTAGCAAGAATCTCTCAAATTGGGCCATTTCGCGTAAAGTTGAAAAAGTACTATTTGCTGACTCTGAATGTATAATAATGTATGTGTAATAATTCACTCTAAATGTATAATAACTTACTCTTGTGATACCACATTCTTCCAAATAATCTTTATCTTTTATGTTTATCAACACTAATTGACTCATAACTTCAAAGCATGCTCATTAGCTTATAGTCTCATTTCTCCAATTATAGTATACCACTTTTTCCTTGGTCATGTATTGTGTCAAAAGCGTCGCTTTGAATACACTTCAATTGCTTATTTGTATACTGTACTCTAAATGTATTATAATTTAGCATATGTATAGTTAGTCCGTCATCTATGTAATGAACTATGTACTATTCCCCACGACAGAGCTCTGTTCTCGGGAATCTTTTTCTAAATAAATAAATAAATAAATAAATAAATGTTTTCTTTCCCAGCATTTTCCCTTCAAGAATGTTAACGATGAAAGCGTTGTGTCTGATGACATGCCCAATAAATTTTATTTTTAGCCTATTTTCAATTTTGGCAAAAAAGGGCTTATGAGATCACCATTTGTCCGTGTGTGTGTGTGCGTGTGTGTGTGTGTGTGTGTGAGGAGTGTGTGTGTCCCCTAATTACTTCTAAACAGCTGGAGCGATTTCAATGAAACTCGGTAAGTTCATAGCACTATTCCGGACGACCCCGACCGTGCCCTTGAAATTATGTTACGTCTCACCAATCCAACATGGCGGCTGTACGAAATATTTCACCAGCATTCAATATCTCCGAAACAATTACCGATATCATCCTGGAATTTTGTACGGTGATAAAGAAAACTACTAATAGTTCACCTATGTGACTTTTGAAAACCTGGTAACTACGAAACCAACATGGCGGCCAAGCGAAGTTGCGACTTTGAAATAGACGTTTCTCACGATTTAACCAACCAAACGCAATGAAACTTGGTACAGTATATGTTTATACACATTGTAATGCCCCGACATCTAACTTCGTTCAATTGTTCACATAACCTAAAGATGGCGGCTGCGCGAATGATTTAACCGGCGTTCTATCTCTCTGAAACCATTACCGGTATCACCATGAATTTTGGTACGGAGATAAAGGGCACTACTGGAAGTTAATCTATGAGACTTTCAAATACCGGTTAACTACAAAACGAACATGGCAGCCAAGCGAAGTTGAACGTGTTAAATAGACTTTTCTCGCGAATTAATGATCCAGACGCAATGAAACTTCGCACAGCAAATGTTTATACACATTGTAATGCACTGATATATAATTTAGTTGAATTGTTTACGTAACCTCAAGATGGCGGCTGTGCGAATTTCGAAAACTAAGTTTTTATTTCTTGTGTTCTATTCATGCGATCGAAATCAACATTTACATAATGAACGTACACAATAATCATCATCTAAGAGTACATAAATCTATGTCCTACATATATTAAAATCCAACATGGCGACATGGTTCTCAATATCTACGAATCTATTACAGCAATCAAACTGACAATTTGTATGTTGATAGAGGCAATTAATATTATTAGGATATATGAAAATAGGCTATTTAGTTCTTCACGGAACTACTTGTTCTCTTTCCCATTTCCTTCATTAATCTTCTCTCTTCTTTGACTTCCCTTGAGACTTCCAGGTTGGTGTTTCTTTCCATCCAGATCGTTCTTGTCTTTTTCTGCCATATCCACATTACAGCAGCTTCAAGTCGATAGAGTGAACTCCATACAAATGATTTTGCAAAGGATTTTCTTTCATCTAAATTCATATGTTTGCTGGATAAAATGTTCTTCTTAGTCATTAATAAGGTTCGTATGTTAAGGAAAAGTCATATTTTTTCCTGAGCTCATTTTACCCGAAATGGGAAAAATAAGTTTGAATGACGGGTCCCTGACCACGTTTAAAGCAATTTGATGTTGCCTATAAATGCATATTTTGACCATTTTCTTTTTGTTTTGATCATATTTTGTCATATTTTAGTGATAATTTCAGCATTTTTGTTTAAATTGAGATGTCTTTAACAAGGCACGTGTTATCTGCGTCGAATTTCAAACACAGGATTTACGAATAGTGTAGAAGATATATTTTTCTTTCTTTTCCCGGAACAGGCAGATAGAAGGTTTAAAAGACCTGATTCCAAGAAGGCGCTCCTCTACGGACGTCTTTTAGCACATCTTTCTGGACAAGGTAGATTGCGATACTGTACGCATGAGGTCACGGAACATGACGATAGTGTGCTTCCGCCTTTCAATAGGATGTCATAGTTTTTTAGGTCATATTTTTTAGTTTTAGGTCATATTTAGCTAGTTTTTAGGGCATATTTGCTTGCATATTTTGTGCTTCTTTAGGTCTTAAACTTCCGAACCCTAGGCATTAATGTATTCTAAAAACTATCCGCAAATTTACTCTAAACATTATCCGCGGATAACCGCATCCGCGCAGGCCTTTAAGCATAGGACATTCAGTCTCCTCTAGAAACATGAATCACTACCAACCCCCAGACAATGCTTTCGTGGAACCACGCAGCGAGCTAACAGCTACGTTCATAAAAATGTTAATTTGCAAGAAGTAAGTAACGAGATTAAGTCACAGTGACAGCAATATGGAAGTTGTGTTCTAATTTCCCCCATGAACTAAGGCTGGATCATTTAATCTCGTTCTGAATGCAGTCTGGATACTAATGGGCCTTATGTAATCAACTTTCATTTCATTATAACTTCAGATTATACAATAGCTCTCACAGCATGAGGTCACGAGATCGAATCAATTCATTTTTGCTGCTGGGAACTTTGAAATACATTCTAAAAGTTTCACTGATTATAATATAACTCACTTAAGGGCCGTAATCATAGTTAAACTTTGCTATCGGGCGTTTCACAGACGAAACAATATGGCATGGTGGTAGTTATTTTAACACTTATGTGATCTCGCAAAGGAAAAGTATTTATTTAGTCGCGCGCGGTGTTGAGGACCGGGGGTTATTAAAAGCAGAATAAAGTTACTTAAACTGCTTTGCTAACATTCATGGTCCATTATGTAAGAATAGCTTGCCACGGTGGGTGAGTGGTTATCGAGTCAGACTACCAATCCCAAGCTTGCAGGTTCGCTCCTGGCCATGATAAGTGATTTTTGAAAGGCAACAAAAATTACGGCACGCATGTCATACGTTGTTGGCATGTTAAAGGGCCCATTTGAATTCAGTACGCCGTGTTCATAATGGCAAAATTAATCTCGGGATGTCTTTACTTGAAAGCGCTATAGTTTCAAGGAGCTTAGATATCTAACCTCCTTGACTTTCATAGCGTTCCAAGGACAAAATTCGACATGCAAGCTGCCCTCTGGGCGTCAAATAACAAATTTTGCACCCGTCACACGAGGCCATACGATATAATTATATTATATTATTATGTAAGAATAAACGAGAAAAGAAAGATATTTATAAAGATAGCTTTGAAGCCATTTTTCAGTGTTGCCATATTAACAATTTAATATTATAGCTTTCAGTCGGCTAACACAAAATAATTCCAATTAAAGGAATATGTGAATAAATAAACTGAAATAAATTACATGTGGTTAAGATTTATTTATATTGTTACGGACTGTTGAAGTAGAAGAAGAAGAAAACTAAGGGATGACATGTTTCGCTCGTTGAGCAAGCATCATCAGTCCCAATTATGCAAGACAAATAGCTCTACAAAACACCACCAAACCTACAGTGACATCCACAGAGTCTCTGCCTTCCAAAATATTTAACAATACCGGTATATATAAATCTTAATCACATGTAATTTATTTATTATGGTTTTTAGAAAGGATTAGATTCTTCCGTAACACTGAGAGACATCGAATAATGAACTGGTTATTTATAATAATGTTACGGGTGCGGGGTTGCTTCATTCGCAACCGCCCGAGGCTATCCCCGGGCTCTGTGTCGGCCGGCCGCTTGCGCAGCGAGAACAAAAGGCATGGTCCGGAATGTTCGTGGCCAAACTAGTGTTGGAAATCTCCAGAAGGTCTGAAAGTAGCTGTGAACCCTGGTCCACTCAAGAAACATCTGTGAGTCGTCAGCCCCGATATATAAAGAGCGACCCTGGCCAGTGTCAGTGAGTGTTTTTATACCTGTGTGAAAGAGGTGATGCGATGACGTGTGAATTGGGAAACAGTGTGTAGTATTCAAGAACAGTGAGTATCAGACTGTGGCTTGTAAACTCGTCCTCGAGTTGTTGTTTCTAGCGAGGACACCGGTCTCATTAGTGAGGGATTAACTGCATGAGCAAGTGAAAGGGTGAGTGTTCTCCATAAGGGAGCAAACTTGAGTAAGACAGCTAATGGTTTTTATGTGCCTATTGTGTGGTGAATATTTCTGACCTGCAATAAAGCTAATATTTTTTAAAGGACCATTTTTGTTGTGTTTACCAACTTTGATCCAATTAACGAACTTGCTACTATGGGTAGCTCGTATCAATAATAATAATAATAATAATAATAATAATAATAATAATAATAATTATTATTATTATTATTATTATTATTGATACGTGCAAGGGCACGTCTCTACCATTTCAAACATGTATTTAATCAGGGACGCTGTTCTTGAAGTTTGAATCGTCCGCTTGGTCGCTCAGTACCGCCTGTCACCACAAGATGGTAGCTGCAGTCGGACTTTGAAAAGATACAAATAGTTCCTGTTTCTCCCCAATAGGTGGTGTGGGCTTCGCCTTATAAACTCTATATACGCATGACATAATTGAAAGACAATCACATTCTTCGGCTTCAAACAAATGCTAGTGCATTCATGATACCGCCAAATTATGAACTTATTAATGACATTGTTGTTTTGATGTGTCACTTCGTGATTGGACAATATTTTTTTACATGAAGACAGTTCGATAAATGACGAGCGATTCTCCGCCATTTTTGTGGAGTCCATTGGCTGTCGAGTGAAAAACATCAAGCCGACGACTGGTCGAAGAGTGTCTATCCGTTGCGCTGGGGGCGTTGCCCCTAGCTTTTTCAAAATGTAAATACTCATTCAAGAAAAAGGAATTGCCTGTTTTCTTCAGGCTGTAAATTTTCATCGTTCCGCCGTGAAGAGGAAATGTGCAAGGATAATCGCAACTGGATGCGATCAAGTGCTTGTATCTACACGACGCATCGGCGTGTTAGCCATTTTTGTGAAGTACATGTAATAACGTAAAATTATGTGTTAATTATTTTATTGTTATTGTGTCTCCACTGAGAAGGATGTAAGGTACGTTTTTTTAAAATTTAATTTATTTAATTATTTTATGTTATGGAGCTCCGATATCTTCTTATAGTAATGTTTTATTTCTGTTCCTCATTTGTTTAATGGCCTAAATTTTTTTTTTGCTGTTTTAATTTCGTGTCCTGATTTATTTGAACCTTGTTATCTTTTCGTCGTACCTCCTGGAGACACATTTCTAGTTTATTTCACGTTTAAATTATTATTTATTTTCCTTTGGCAAGCTTGGGTTTGTCCCTTTTTTTTAATCCATGTAAGATCCGTCCAGTTTTAAAACGACTTGCATTAATAGTTTTTAGATGTAATTGTTTTTTTTCACCGTTCATTTCCTTCTACTAATGTTTAAATTTAATCTTATTAATTGTTTGCCGTAATTTCGACCTGGCATGGTTTTGGTGTGGCCATATCTTTTGTTTACCGTGATGCATTGTGGTCTCGTTGTCAGTCCATTTGGCGCGGGTCTCCAAAGCATACGTGTTTTCTGTTAGCTCAATATTTTTTTTTTAAATTGTAATCTTGTTGTTGTTAGTTTTGTGTTTTCGGATGTAAAATGTCCTTGTGTGTTTCGCCGACGAGCATATCATTTTTTTTTTATTTTCTATCCCATTAATTTTTTTTTTAAAGTTTAATTTAATTTTCAATTCCTTTTGTTTTGGCATGGCCTGAACTTCTGCATGCCGGATCGATATTGCATTTCCTTGCAATTCATCAAGCCCGTTCTCAGTATGTTATGCATGTAATATTTATTTTAACCTTTGGGCTGTTTTACCTTTTTTTAAATTTTAATTAAGTCTTTTTTTCTTCTTGGCGTTTCAAGCAAGCATGTTAGGCGCTATCTGGCCTTCTTGTAAAATATTGGTGGTTGATGCATGTTCTTTCTCTGGTGAAGTTCTTATTTTAAATTTTCAATATTAAACCTTTTATTCTTAATTATATTTTTTTAAATCTTTGGTTGTGGCATTATTTCACCGACGGCAGTTCCGTTGGTTTTTTGGGGGATGTTTGTACGATAGCCTGTGTGTGTTGTCCCCTTCTCCATCTTCCTTCCACTCCTTTGGAGCTCTTCTGTTGGGACATGTCATCTGGAGGTGATGTTGCTGCGGAAGTGACCCGGACCCCTGAATACAGGTAAGTTGGCCCATCCACGTTTCCCGTACTCGTCCCATTCTGGTAAGCAAAGGGTTGGTTATCGAGAAGCCGACGTGCTGCTGGCCAGTGCCGTCCAATGCTAGGGGTAGCATTTTGGTAGCAGATCCCGCTCATGTTCACTTCCGTAACTACCCCCTCCCCAGTACCCACAGGCTGTTTTATGGACCCCTCTAATGCTGATGGGTCAGTTGTTGGTGGGATTTTGTCAGGAAAGTGCACTTAATGTTATGTTTTGCTAATCCTTATCGTTTATTGTGTTTCATGTTGCCTCTGGATATCCTTGTGGTATGCTGGATGTATGGTGTCCTGTTTTTAAACGAGGCGTTTACCCCTGTATTTTACCCTGTTGGTGTGCAACATCCCCACTGAAGATGAAGCCCGGTGAGTGACCGACATGTGTTCTTGGCATGGGAAATGGGATTTCTTAATGTTCTGATAGCCTATATGCTGCGTGTGAAGGAATCCTGGAGCCCCGTCGGAAGCTGGTAGCCTGATGTTTTGTGCCTATTTTTGTGATTTGGCTCCCTGTTCTCGAGCCAAGCAGGTGGTGACGTGTGCAGTTCTGGACAGCATGGTGCATGATTTGGTGTAGTAGGGTGGCTGTGTTTGAGTGTCAGCCTAATCTTTGGTAATGGTAATTGCTGGTTGTGGTACTGTTGTGAAAGTGTAAACTGTCCTTGTAATTCCTGAAAATTTGTTTCTTTCTATATTGGTTGTCTGCATTCTGTGTTTTCCAAAATGGCCGACAACAATAGTGTTTTCAATTTAATTGACTTAAGCGATAACCTTGTGAATTTGGAGAGTTCTTCTGGGGTTGAACGTGAGTCACCTCTCTTTACTAGGTCTGAGGTTTTGGGATCGATTACCAGTAGTAGTTTGCCTGCCCCTCTGTTGCCTGGCGCTGGCTCGTCCATACCACTTAATCCTGCATACGGTCATTCTTCTCATGTTAGGTCACCTAGTGATTTCCTGGGTCCTGCCGACCCATTGCATCCCAGTTCTTTCTCTAGTAATATTAATGTGTTGTCGCCTGTAGAGGGTGTGCGAGCGGGCTACCCTGGTAACAATGTCTCTATTCCTAATGCTACGTTCTCACCTACCGTTAATTATAGGTCGATTCCTCATCCTATTTCTGGTTTCTTAACTAAGTTAAGGCATTTCAACCTTGATGACGTTACCCAAGTGGTACAATTTTTAAAGCAAGTGGTCGAGTTGGGCAACCATGCCTCGATTTTTGGGATGTCGGAAGTTCAGATTTTCCAACTCTTGTATCCTGTTGCATCCGGTATGCTGCGCGATAAGCTTGTTGAAGCTATCCACCTCCGCATGTCCTTAGCCATGTTTATTAGGGAAGTGTTGTGGTTTTTTGTCCCTGCGAGCGCCCTAAGTGCTCTCGAGCATAAGTTCCTTTATCGTGTCCAAAGGCTGGACGAGTCCCTTAGCGACTATGTCAGCGACATTAAGGTGTATGCCCAGGTTTTTGCATCCCCTTTAACCGAGCGACAGTTGGTGTCATCAATTGTGAATGGGTTTTGGCCTCAATATAGGTCATACATGACTATGTGTACCAGGCCTTCGTCATTCGTCGAGCTGAAACAGGTCGTTATAGAGGCTATGGCTGTGAAGCATGCAGATTCCCTTCGTGTAGCTAATGTTCCTCCTCCTTCCTTGATGGCTTGTCCCCCTCCTTCCTTGATGTCTCGTCCCCCACCTAAGGTTATGTTTCGTCCTCGACCCAACATTAAGTGCCACTCGTGCGGTGGAGTGGGACATGTCAAGAAGGTGTGTCCGAGTAACCAGGCTGTGTATCGCCAATGACGGAACGTTGAGGAGACCAATTCGGGTGTTACTTCCAAGGATATTTCTGTGTGTAAGAATTTGGGAAAACCCTGTGAAGTTTCTGGTCGCCCTACCAATGATAGTCTTGATAACTCTATGAAAGCTAATTCATCATGTGCTAATTCTACTTATGTCGCTGGCCTACCTAACCTGGCGGTGAGCAATGGCGTGGTAAGTCAGCCTAATTCTAAACGTTGTGTGAATCCTGTGGTGCGGGTGTCCTCGTCACCTGCTTGTAATCGTGTCAGAGTGAGTAATGATTTTGGAATTTCTCCTGTGGCTAAAGGAATATCCCCGTTTATTGAAGTTTGTGTTAATGACGAGCCCGTTTCTGCGTTGCTTGATTCTGGTAGTGTCGCATCCTTTATAACCGAGGACTGGTTTTTATCTATGAAGAGTGTTTGCAAATTTCCTGAGTTAGAGCCTAACAATGAATCTTTTATTTCGGCAAATTGTTCAAACTTAAATATTTTGGGTAGTATGTCAGTCAAAATTCATATTCTAAATTTTTCTTGGAAATTTAAATTTTTGGTTGCCAGAAATCTTTCTTGTGCTGTGGTCATTGGAGCTAATTTCATGTCACACGTTGGTATGCTTCTTGATTTTGGTGCTCGCAACTTATGGTTTAAGTTTAATCCACTGAGTAAATTATCTTTTAACCCGGTTTTATCTTCTCCTGCTGTCAATTCTGTTACTGAGCCTATGACTATTGAGAATCTCGATCTGGAAAATTTAACGAGTCTTCAAAGGGAGGCCATTAAGAGGTTATGTCAGGAGTATGGCGATGTATTTACTGACAAGCTGGGTGTAACCCATTTGATGGAGTACAAGATTGAGCTAACCGATTCTGTGCCGGTGCGTTCCAGCCCGTATCGCCTTGCCCCGCCCAAGATGGCTGAACTTCGTAAGATTATCGATAAGATGTTAGAAGAAGGTGTAATCCAACCCTCTATCTCTGCCTACTCATCCCCTGTATTTCTTGTGCCAAAACCTAACGGTGGTTTTCGGCCGGTGGTCGACTATAGGGCTCTTAATCAAAAAGTTGTTTTGCAGTCCATTCCTTTGCCCGACCTTCACACATGTTTTAGTTGGTTTCGCAACGCGAAGGTGTTCACGATCCTCGATTTAAATTCTTCCTACTTCCAAATTCCCCTCTCTCCTGAATCCAGGCATGTTACTGCTTTTTCCACTGACTGGAACCTCTTTGAGTATGCCCGTGTCCCGTTTGGACTATCCACCGGAGCCGCTGTGTTGAGCAGACTTCTGGACAAGGTATTTTCAGAAATTAAATTCAAGTTTGTGTACCACTACCTTGACGATGTGGTGATCTATTCCGAGTCCTTCGAGGAACACGTTGATCATCTGAAAATTGTACTTGATCGGTTGCGTGACGCCGGACTTACCGTCAAATTGTCCAAGGTTTCCTTTGCCAAGCCCAAAATTTCCTTCTTGGGACATATTGTTTCTGAATCTGGTATCTCAGTGGACCAGTCTCGCACGCAGGCCATCAGAGATTTTAAACCACCCAAGAACGCCTAGGGTGTTGCTCGTTACATTGGAATGGTCAACTTCTTCCGTAAGTTTATCAGTAACTTTGCCGACCGTGCTGCTCCTCTAAATCAATTACGCAAAAAGGCTGTGAAGTTTGAGTGGGGTCCCTCTCAGCAAGCAGCCTTCGAAGATCTTAAGCTTGCGCTCTCTAACGCCCCTGTGTTAGCTATTCCGGATTTTGGGAAGCAGTTCATTGTGCAGACTGATGCGTCTGGTCGTGGTGTTGGTTGTGTCCTACTGCAGGAATCTGATCTGGGTAGGCAACCCATTGCATACGCTTCTCGTACCTTAACGGACGCAGAGAGGAAGTATTCTATTTACGAACTTGAGGGTTTAGCTGTGTTGTTCGCTCTAGAAAAATTCCGTATGTATCTTGAGCACACTAAGTTTCTCCTTGAGACCGATAACCAAGCCTTGAGCTGGGTCTTAGGGAAACCCCGCAAAACTGGTAGAATTGCTAGGTGGGCAACTAGGATTCTGTCGTTCCAGTTCACTGTTCAACATATTCGTGGGTCCGAAAATGCGGTAGCTGATTCTTTAAGCCGCATGTACGAGGAAACAGCTGAAGAAGATGTTCAGGAATGTGAACCTGTAAACCTTGTATCTGCTGTAAATTGTGTCAATGCCGTTCTTAGCAATTCCCCTGTGCTGTTTGAGGATGTAAGACGATTCCAGAAAGAAGACCCCTCCTTGTCTAGCCTTATTGACCGAATCAATTCTGGTGAAGTGATCAAGCCCTACTCTCTGAAGGACGGTGTGTTGTGTTGTTCGTCTCGTCATGACCGCCTACCTAAAATTGTGCTCCCGTCAATCCTCATTCCGGAAATCTTTCGTTACTATCATGAATCTCCTGTTGGTGGCCACCTAGGAGTATTCAAGACCCGAGCTAAAATCAGACAGTTTTTCATTTGGCAAGGTATGGATGGCGACATCAGGAGGCTCATTAGGAATTGTGCTGCATGCAATATTAGCAAACCTCCTGTTTCTACTAAGGTTGGCCTGTTGTCATCTGAACCAGCATCTAGACCCATGGAGAGGCTTTTTATCGACCATGTTGGACCGTTCCCTCGCTCTGGTCGGGGAAACCAATTTGCGCTTGTTTGCACTGACGGTTTCTCCCGATTTAGTTGGATTTTCCCCACCAGACAGGCTACGACCAGTTCCGTCATAAAGTGTCTTAATTCCATCTTATCGTCTTTTGGGCCGTGTCAGTATCTGGTGTCAGATAATGCCAAGTGCTTTGTATCTCATCAGTTCCGCCAATTCTTGTTTGATTATGCTATTTCGCATGTAACCACCACTCCCTATTTTCCTAACCCGTCTCTTGCTGAGCGAGTCAATCGTAATCTCCGTTCTGCTCTGATTGCTTTCCACCACGACGACCATTCCAAGTGGGATTCTAATTTGCATTGGCTCAATTTTGCTTTCAACACCGCCGTGCATGAGAGCACGCAAGCTACCCCTTTTTCGCTAATGTTTTCCTTTATGGCTAATTGTCCGTTGTCCAACCTGTGGAACCTGCACGATCTCCTTCCTGACAGTTTCACGCCCGAGGATATGAGGGCGAAATTCGACAAGGCTAGAGAGAATATTAAGGTATCCCATGACCAACTTGCCAGGCGACACAATGCCTGTCGCAAGCCAGCTGATTTGGAAATTGGTGATGTTGTGTACGTCCGCAATTTCGAGCCCAAGGGCGTCAGTAATCTTGTCTCAAGCAAGTTAACCCCTCGTTTTAAAGGCCCATGCTATGTAGAGGCATTCTTGACTCCTGTTACTCTTCTTGTTCGAAACCCTAAGGCCAACAAAATTTCTAGAGTGCATCTATCACACATTAAACGAGGTGGAGACGTTTCTAATGAGGAAATGCTACCGTGAATTTTGTAAAACAGATTTTGTATAATGTAGAGTATCCCTAACCTTCATTGAAGCCTTCAAGCCTCTGTTCCTTGTGGAATTTTGAATTTAATTGGATTTGAAAACTCTGGTGGGATACAAAATGTAAATGTTGGGGAGTTCCCATTGTAATGGTAAATTGTAAAAGTGTACCTAATTTTGATGTTTCATAGGAAATGCTAACATGTAAGTTGGGCTCGGTGGGAGACCTAACTCATGGTAACCTTGTATTCCTGTTCCCTTTGGGAATTGTAGTGGTCATTCCTCTACCGTAGTCCCTTCGAAATGTATAGTCGTCTAACTCATGTAATCTTGTAATGTACTTCGAATCTGTAAAAAGTGTAAACTTGTTAATGAAACCTTGTAAGCACGGATCTAGGGCTTGGTCAAAAATTTTCTTCATTTAAATTCAAACTTGTTTCTCTTTGTAAAATGTAGTAAGAAATTGTAAATTCTCTAAACCTTTTTTTGAAACTAGATTAACTTCTATTTTTGTAAATGGCTGCCCACGCGTCGAATCATATCCTGCACATTGCTTCATCCTACTTCGTCTAAAACGACCTACATTGGACTTGTTGAAAATTTTCCTAACGTGTCTCGGTCTCTGAAAGCACTGCTGGTGCTGGTGTACTGCGTTTCTGAAGGTTTTTGGACACATTGAAGCTGTTAACTAAGTGGTTTGCGAGGAGATCAATTATCCCTTCACTGATAATCTGACCCTGCATTCTTCCTAACCAAAACGATGCGGTTTCATCCATCAATTGGAGTTAACTGGTGAACATTATCTTCGGGAAGCATCTCTGGTGAATCGACAAGTTAAGGAGTACTGTCTATGCCTTGGCATATTCGTGACCGGTGTTCACGCTTAAGGGAGGGAGACTGATACGTGCAAGGGCACGTCTCTACCATTTCAAACATGTATTTAATCAGGGACGCTGTTCTTGAAGTTTGAATCGTCCGCTTGGTCGCTCAGTACCGCCTGTCACCACAAGATGGTAGCTGCAGTCGGACTTTGAAAAGATACAAATAGTTCCTGTTTCTCCCCAATAGGTGGTGTGGGCTTCGCCTTATAAACTCTATATACGCATGACATAATTGAAAGACAATCACATTCTTCGGCTTCAAACAAATGCTAGTGCATTCATGATACCGCCAAATTATGAACTTATTAATGACATTGTTGTTTTGATGTGTCACTTCGTGATTGGACAATATTTTTTTACATGAAGACAGTTCGATAAATGACGAGCGATTCTCCGCCATTTTTGTGGAGTCCATTGGCTGTCGAGTGAAAAACATCAAGCCGACGACTGGTCGAAGAGTGTCTATCCGTTGCGCTGGGGGCGTTGCCCCTAGCTTTTTCAAAATGTAAATACTCATTCAAGAAAAAGGAATTGCCTGTTTTCTTCAGGCTGTAAATTTTCATCGTTCCGCCGTGAAGAGGAAATGTGCAAGGATAATCGCAACTGGATGCGATCAAGTGCTTGTATCTACACGACGCATCGGCGTGTTAGCCATTTTTGTGAAGTACATGTAATAACGTAAAATTATGTGTTAATTATTTTATTGTTATTGTGTCTCCACTGAGAAGGATGTAAGGTACGTTTTTTTTAAATGTAATTTATTTAATTATTTTATGTTATGGAGCTCCGATATCTTCTTATAGTAATGTTTTATTTCTGTTCCTCATTTGTTTAATGGCCTAAATTTTTTTTTTGCTGTTTTAATTTCGTGTCCTGATTTATTTGAACCTTGTTATCTTTTCGTCGTACCTCCTGGAGACACATTTCTAGTTTATTTCACGTTTAAATTATTATTTATTTTCCTTTGGCAAGCTTGGGTTTGTCCCTTTTTTTTTAATCCATGTAAGATCCGTCCAGTTTTAAAACGACTTGCATTAATAGTTTTTAGATGTAATTGTTTTTTTTCACCGTTCATTTCCTTCTACTAATGTTTAAATTTAATCTTATTAATTGTTTGCCGTAATTTCGACCTGGCATGGTTTTGGTGTGGCCATATCTTTTGTTTACCGTGATGCATTGTGGTCTCGTTGTCAGTCCATTTGGCGCGGGTCTCCAAAGCATACGTGTTTTCTGTTAGCTCAATATTTTTTTTTAAATTGTAATCTTGTTGTTGTTAGTTTTGTGTTTTCGGATGTAAAATGTCCTTGTGTGTTTCGCCGACGAGCATATCATTTATTTTTTTTATTTTCTATCCCATTTAATTTTTTTTTAAAGTTTAATTTAATTTTCAATTCCTTTTGTTTTGGCATGGCCTGAACTTCTGCATGCCGGATCGATATTGCATTTCCTTGCAATTCATCAAGCCCGTTCTCAGTATGTTATGCATGTAATATTTATTTTAACCTTTGGGCTGTTTTACCTTTTTTTAAATTTTAATTAAGTCTTTTTTTCTTCTTGGCGTTTCAAGCAAGCATGTTAGGCGCTATCTGGCCTTCTTGTAAAATATTGGTGGTTGATGCATGTTCTTTCTCTGGTGAAGTTCTTATTTTAAATTTTCAATATTAAACCTTTTATTCTTAATTATATTTTTTTAAATCTTTGGTTGTGGCATTATTTCACCGACGGCAGTTCCGTTGGTTTTTTGGGGGATGTTTGTACGATAGCCTGTGTGTGTTGTCCCCTTCTCCATCTTCCTTCCACTCCTTTGGAGCTCTTCTGTTGGGACATGTCATCTGGAGGTGATGTTGCTGCGGAAGTGACCCGGACCCCTGAATACAGGTAAGTTGGCCCATCCACGTTTCCCGTACTCGTCCCATTCTGGTAAGCAAAGCGTTGGTTATCGAGAAGCCGACGTGCTGCTGGCCAGTGCCGTCCAATGCTAGGGGTAGCAATTATTATTAGTCTTTCAAAAGATCGAAATGTAATGCTTTTCAGTCGATCAACACGATTGTACCTGATTGTATTAGATTAATAAATACACTTGGATGACCCAGTTTCGATTGTCAAGCGATCATCATCAGATCCACTACACTTAGGATATTGAATCTATGTCTACAAGTACAGTAGATGGTATTTTACAATATATACACTTATTTAGTTGCAGTAGTTATTAATCTGACTTTCTGTAGCTTTTCAGTCGGTCAACACAATTGTGTCCAATGAATGGGTGGGGTCGAAGATACAAATATATAAATATTGAGCCCGAGAGAGCTCATGGCTCGGTGATATTTAATGGAAATAATAAGGAACATGTCATGCCATTGCAACCGAACGCGCCCTGTAGCAGCGCAAAGCATGCAGGAAATATGGGAGATGTTTTGACTTTGGACACTCACCTGTATAAATAATTCTGAGCAACAACTAACACATTTTTGCAACTTAAAAGTCTCAGAACATTCCATTATGTAGATCTGCTTAAAGGAAACATCGAGCTGTTTACCGATTGTTTATGTGAAGTAAAATGTATTAACACCGCAGATTGGCGTCAGGAAATGGACCGTCAACGACTCCACTTTTTGACCTGCACGAGGCAGAGACTCCGTAGCACACTGCGTCTTTTTTCTGTTCCGCAGCCGACTGAGGCCGACGTGATTATTCTGTTGTACAGCCGTCCATGGTAGACGTGCTTGTCAATTGTCCGTCCTGTGAGACGAAGAAAGTCTTAGAAGTCCACCCAGTGGTGAAGAATATTTTGTTAAGTGCTTTCGGCAAGTGAACAGTATTTTTGAGCACAAATGTGTGCATTGCTTCGCTACAACTTTCTATGAAAGCCAGGTAACATTTCGTCCACGAGGCGATAACCATAATTTGTCACACACGAGGTGTACTGATAATATCTGTGAACATCTATAACAAGCCGCAGTGTTAATGCGAATCAATTATCTGAATTGTAATCAGTGACAAATGATCTACATGCACGTGCCAGACGCGCAATTTTTCACGCATTTTTAGCCTATTTTCAATTTTGAAAAAAAAAAAAAGGCTTATGAGATCACCTTTTGTCCGTGTGTGTGTGCGTGTGTGTGTGTGTGAGAGGTGTGTGTGTGTGTCCCCCCTAATAAAATCTAAACGGCTGGAGCGATTTCAATGAAACTCGGTAAGTTCATAGCACTATTCCCGGCGACCTCGACCGTGCCCTTCAAATTTTGTTACTTCTCACCAATCCAACATGGAGGCTGTGCGAAGTATTTCACTAGCATTCAATATCTCCGAAACTATTACCGATATCGCCCTGAAATTGTGTCCGGTGATAAAGGGTACTACTAGAAGTTCACCTATGAGACTTTCAAAAACCTGATGACTACAAAACCAACATGGCCGTCAAGCGAAGTTGAGACTTTTAAATAGACTTTTCTCGCGATTTAACTTTCCAAACGTAATGAAACTTGGTACAGCAAATGTTTATACACATTGTAATGCACTGGAGTCTAATTTAGTTCAATTGTTTACATAACCTCAAAATGGCGGCTGTGCGAAATATTTCACTGACATTCTATATCTCCGAAACTATTACAGATATCACCCGGCAATTTTGTACGGTGATAAAGGGTACTGATACAAGTTTACCTATGTATACTTCATAAACCTGTAAAGTACAAAACGAACATGGCGAACAAGCGAATTTGAAATATTTTAATATACTTTTCTCGTGATTTAACTCTCTGAGCGCAGTGAAATGTGGTACAGTAAATGCGTTTGCAGATTGTAATGCACCGCCATCTAATTTAATTCAATTGTTTACATAACCTCAAGATGGTGGCTGTGCGAAATTTTAAAATTAAGTTTTTTATTTCTTGTGTCGTAATCATGCGATCGAAGTGAAAGATTGAATAATGAGCCTAGGCAATAATTGTCCTTGAATGGTACATAACTCTATGGCCTATACATATAACAATCCTAAATGGCGAGCTTCCGAAATATTTAGAAGGTTCTCAATATCTATGAATCTTTTACAGCAACCAAACTTATTTTTTTTAATGTTCATAGAGACTATGAACATATGTTCACCTATAGGACTTTCAGTAACCTGGTGAGCACAAATCCAACATGGCGGCGACGCGAAGTATAAATATCTAAATGGACATTTCTCGCGAATTAACTATCCGAGTGCCGTGAAACGTTGCACATTAAATGCTTATACAAATGTTGATCCACTGGCATCTAATTTATTTCAATTGTTTGCATAATCACAAGATGGCTGCTGTGCGTAATTTTTAAATCTCGTTTTTACTTCTTGTGTTCTAATCATGCGATTGAAGTTTGAATACCACACGTACACAATAATCTTAATATAATAGTACAAAAATAAAAATCCAACCTGGCGACCATCTGAAATATTTAGACGGTTCTCAATATCTACGAATCTGTTACAGCAATTAAACTGAAATTTTGTATGTTGATAGAGGCAATTAACATGAGCAGGATATATGAAAATAGGCTGTATAGTTCTTCACGGAACTACTTGTTTGTGATTATTCTTACATTTGTAACACCATATTTCGGATCTGTGATAGCCGACATTAAGTGTCGAGTAGATTCAGTGAAGCAGACAGTGCAAAGGCCAATTTATTGAGAGTCTGCAAATAAAGCCAGTGTTTTATCATACAAAACTGTGCTAAGATTAAATTCTGTGGAAATCACGTGTGAGATCAGTGAAATGTATAACCACGTTGACCACGCGTACACCATGCTCTCTCTGCTGACCACAGTCAGTAGTATGGAGTGAGCACCAATAATGTGAGAAATATTCTACGAGGAGACGACTACAGCATGGCAGGAGGATTATTCATCTATTCTCTGGGAATGGAAACCCAGGAGACCTTCAACCCAACATTTGTTCATTAGATCGAGATCTTTGCTCGACAAGCCACGTGTAAGAAGAGGAAATGGGATGGTATAAGCTTGATGCCCAAGCTATTGCAGGGAACCTTGCCCAACCATCAAAGTCTCTGTCATACCATGATATGTGTGGATATGCCATAATGGTGAATACTATGTGAGTTTGTACTTTATCTCATTGTTCGGGTTGAGCTGTGGTGGAGTAATAATGTAGAGTAGTTAGCCGAACTCGTGACATCCAGTCAGGTAGGGCTGTAGATAGTATAATCTATTTATTTTCCAGAAGTTAGACACCTATTGTGGGATATTATAGCGTGAAGTTAGGAAGAACAATACCGTGACATTCACTATTTTATTCCATTAGCTACAAATACAACACTCTCTAGCGGCAAGTTACATAAACACATTGTCCTTGTTTCATTCCCCAACATCCTCCCCACCCTGGTCAACCTCAAGGGGGATGACCAGCTGGACAGGTCGGGCGATCTGGGTCCCCTCTGGCGTGGATAAAATCACCGTCCGGATAAGTCCATCTCTGCCTGGTTTCAGCTCCTGAATCCGGGCCTTCCTCCACAGATGTCGAGGCCGCACCTCGTCCTGGAGTAGAACGATGTCTCCAAGCCTCAGTCGTGGTGACGTCCCTTTCGGTTGCTTCAACTGGTGGAAACTCTGAAGCTGAAGCCGGTATTCCTTGCTCCATCGTTTCCAGAAATAGTCCGCCAGTTGTTGCTGAAGTCTGTATTCTTTAATGGGGAAACCGGGCTGAGGTTCAGGTCCAGAGGGCAGTGCATTGAGTTGTCCACCGACAAGGAAGTGAGCTGGGGTGAGCACGTTGACGTCGTCGTCTTCGGAGAGTGGTCAGGAGTTCAACGCGGCTTCGATTGATGCCAGTATCGTCTGCAAACCATTTTCATCTACAGAAGTGCGCCCAAGTATCTTTCGCAAGCATCGCTTGGTGGAGCCAACCATTCTTTCCCACCAGCCTCCCCACCAAGCCGCGCGTGGTGCGATGAACTTCCACGTGATGTTGTGTCGTGATAGGTACTGACAAGTCTTCGTATCGGAAACGGTAGCCCATAGTCCCGCCAATTCTCGATTTGCACAGTGGAATGTCTGGGCATTTTCAGAATAGATAGTGTGTGGAATGCCACGTCTCGCCACAAACCGCTGCAGTGCTTGCAGAAACTTGTCAGTGCTCATATCTCGGCAAAGTTCTAAGTGAAGAGCTCGGGTCGTTGCGCACGTTAAGAGCGTGATGTAGCACTTTTTAGTTGTATGACCTTCCCTTACGTATAACGGTCCAGCAAAGTAAATGCCTGTTACTGCAAAGGCCTTCTGTGGAATGACACGCTGTGGAGGGAGTTGCACCTCAAGTACTTGACTGGGACGATTTCGGGCCATTTTGCAAGGAAGGCAGCGATATAGTATCTTCTTGATGGCACGACGAGCACGCAGTATCCAGAAGGTCATCCGAAGGTCTGAAAGAACAATTCGCACTCCCAAGTGATGGAGGCGGATGTGTGTGTCTCTGATCATAAGTTGTGTAAAGTGATGGTCGCCATCGAGAATTATGGGATGCCTCTGCTGGTGAGTAATGTCAGCACTCTCCAGTCGCCCTCCAAGTCACAGAACACCGTCTTCTAGAAAGGGGTTGTAGCATCGTAGTTTGGATCGTACTGGGAGAGGGACGTTGGACTGAAGAGCTCCAAGTTCAGCAGGAAAGCAGTCTTTCTGCACGACCTTTACCCAGTAGGTACGCGACGCAGTAAGTTCTTGAGCAGTGAGTTCCCCGTTTTCGTGGTCTTTGTGGCGAAGGATTCGCGTCAGGCGAAGTACCCAAGCTGTAACGCGTAGAAGGCGCGTGTAGGAACTGAACTGGGTGGAGTCTATGATCGATTCTGGCAAATCGACGTTAAGGACAGTCTGCACACTTTTCTTTGCTTCTGGGGGTGATGGAAGTGATGGTGCATCCTGAGGCCAGTAAGAATCTTCCTTTGTTAACCAGGAAGGTCCGTGCCACCATATATCTAAGGACCAGATCTGACCAGGAAGAAGTCCCCGAGAGAGGTGATCTGCAGGGTTGTCAGATCCGGGGCAGTGTCTCCAATGTGATGGTGTTGTGTAAGACTGGATCTACGTCACACGGTTGCAGACGAAGGTCTTCCATTTATTTGCGTTCCCTCGTATCCAACCCAATGTCACAGTGGAGTCCACCCATAAAGTAGCATGGGAAATGTCGAAATTGGTTGCTTTTGCAAAATATCGTAGAAGCCGTGCTCCCACTAAGGCTGCAAGGAGTTCAAGGCGTGGTAGTGTGACTTTCTTAACGGGAGTCAGTCTGGACTTGCTGTAGGCTAGGTGAGTGTAGATATTGTCCTCATTAGTTGCGCGAATGTACAAGGTTGCTCCGTAAGCTCGCTCTGAAGCGTCGCAAAACACATGAACCTGAGTGTCTTCTTTATTTGAAGTGTGGAGCCAGCGCGGTATGCGTATTGGCGAGAGCGAGGAGAGCGTAGATATCCAAGCGTGCCAGTGTGCGGCAAGATCGTTGGGTAACAGTTCATTCCAATCAATTCCCCGGCACCAAGTATCCTGAAACAATCGTTTCCCGACAAGAGATACCGGAGTGAACAAGCCAAGTGGGTCGTAAAAGCTGCTGACGATCTTCAAAAGCTGTCTTTTTGTAGTTGGTCCTTCTGGGATTTTTCTTGTCGACCACAAAAGAATCACTTGAAGTGCACCAGTTTATTCCTAGCACCTGAGTCTGCAGCGCAGTCTCTCGTCCTTCTGCCTTCCAAACGGCTCTCAGTAGATCGGAATTTGTTCACCATTTTGCAAGAGGAAAATTGAGCATCTTCATTAAGGCAGCGAGTTCATAATACAAGTTGACTGCCAAGTTGTCATCTGCTGCTCCCACAACAATGTCGTCAATGAAGGTGTTGCTGTTGATTAGTGGTGCAGCGTTAGGAAAGGAGAGTGTGTGTTTGTCCGCATGTTCCCTGATGGTTGCTGAGAGGAGGAAAGGACTGCAGGTCAGGCCGAAAGAGAGCATAGTGAAACGATAAGAGACTATGTCATTTGTTGTGTGGAAGTGTCCTCCGTCGTCTTGAATCACTTTGTACCAGAGGAATCTGGTCAAGTCTCTGCCTTTCCTGTCCAGGGTTAGCTGAAGAAAGGCTTGTTGTATGTCACTGATGATCCCCTGTCGATGAAGTCTGAAACGCAGGAGAATTGCCACAGCCTCTGGTAATAAATTTGGTCCCATCTCCAACATGTCATTAAGAGAGGGTGACTTAGCCTGATGAGATGATGCGTCGAATACTATTCTCCACTTGGTTTTTCCATATCTTTCTTTCTTTCCTTCTTTCTTTCTTTCTTTCTTTCTTTCTTTCTTTCTTCACAGCTTGATGAGAAAGGTAGAACATGACGTCAGGTGAGTTTGTCGTGTTGACTTATTCCACGTGCTGATTGTGAATGTAGCTGAACATCTGGCTACAGTACATCTGGTTGAAGTCGTCATTGCTTTGAAGTCTTTTCTGAAGGTTTCTCAGACGTGCCTCGGCATTGTGTAGATTATGGGGTAGTTCCAGAATGCCTTGCTTCTTTGGCAATGAGACTACGCGTCGCTGTTCTTCGATTCGGAAAGATGATTTGAAGTCCTCAAGGATTCTGGAATCCTTCGGCGTATGTGGGCGTTCTTGATCAGCAGTTATACCAATAGTCTCGAGGTCCCAAAATTTTCTGAAGTCTTCATCTGAGTGGAAAGAAGCCTGCTCGAGGTTAATGAAATTGACTGTGGCTGAATTCACGTGCATACCGGATCGGTCTCCACTGAGTATCCAGCCGATGGTAGAAGGAACCAACACGAGTGACGTGGAGATACGTAAGGGAGGACTGTCTCTGATAATTTTCCAGTAGTGGTCACTACCGATAAGGAGTTCAACCAGTAGATCTTCATGGGAATCCGTCCTAGGATCAGCTAACTGTAACTTACGAGCATGTGCCAATGCCGTAATGTCTCGTGGAACCGACGGTTGTGGTGAAAGAACGTGAAGACTTTCGAAACCATAGAGAGAGACGCTCGTGTTAGTCCAAAACCCTTTCATATTGAATCGTACAAGTCGTCTAGTGTTGGAGCTCGTAGGGTTTGACTCAAAGGCACAAACAGTCAGTTCTTGTCGTCTAATTACTTCCAGCTGAAGATCGTCTACTAGTGACTTGGAGATGAAGGTCGACTGACTTCCTGCGTCGAGAACACAGCGAGTAAGTTTGCTTAAACCTGTGGTTCCTGTAATCCACACCTGAGCGGTCTGTGGAAAGCAAAACCGGAGGTTGCTACGCTTATTTTCCCTACTGCCATTTGAGATGACGGAATAGAAGGATTTCTCTGTTCTGCATCACAAATAGATCTATGGTGTAACTTCTTACATGTAGCACACTGCGTTTGACCTCTCTTGCTGCAGTCCGAAACAACGTGTCCTTGATTTAAACAAAGAAAGCAGCGCTTGTTCGATTTTAGCTTCTGAATGCGATCGTACACGGTTGTTATGGTTTTACAGTCTTGACCCCAATGACCTCGTCGGTCACAAAATACGCAGAATGGAAGTATCGTTGTCTTCGCTTTTGGTGACGATTTGCTTGATTTGGCGTGAATTTGGAGTGCAGCTATAGTGGGGATAAGGGTTGCTGAAGCTAAATATTTCCTCTGATTTTCTGTGCGGTTAGAGCACCGTCAACCTCTTCGTTTAAGAATCGCATCAATTTAGTAATGTGGCTTTCCATGATATTCTCTCTCTTGGCATGAATAATCCAACGGCGAACAATGTCCTCCGGGAACGCGCGCAGAATTTTCGGAGCTAGCATTCGGCCATATTCGTTAACATTTTCTCCCAAGGCCCTGAGGGCCTGTATCCGCCGGTTACATTCGATGGATATCATGTTTAAGGCGTTAGGCGTGACGTGAGATATAGGTTGTAGAGTCTCCAGGTAATCCACATGGGCTTGGATTATTCTGTTTTTGTCACCGTACCGTGAAATGAGACTCTGTTTTGTCTCCCCATATGCGTCAGCGGTGATTGGAATTCCGTCAACCAAGTTATTGGGCTCGTCCTCCAAGTATCCGCGAAGAAAAACGTGTTTATCGATACTGGAAATGGAAGGGTTGCCGTCAATAGATGATTGGAATTGTTCCCAGAAACGGGACCACTTCTCTACGTCTCCTGAGAATGGTTCCAACCTGATCACAGGAAGTTTTACTGTGTGCATTAAGGGTGAAGGGGGCAGAGCGGCGTTCTTGGCGGACGCGAGACTTACATTATCGACAGAAGGGGTTTTCTCTCCAATGGCGCGTGTCGCCTTGAGAATAGCTTTCTTGGCAAGATCGGTATATTCTTCGCACGTGATGACGTCAACGTTGTACTCAGTGTCATGAAGGAAGTCGTGGATTTGTTGATGGAGAGTGGTTAGACGGTCTATTGATTCTTGAAGTCTAATCTGACTGTATTCGTAGTCGATCTCTGAGCTAGGTGTTGCATCATTTATTACCGTAGTGAATTTGGTAATGAGTGTTCTTACCGTCATTCTGAGACGTTTCAGTTTATGTAATTGTGAAGTCTGGTCCGGGTTAGACATATTGGGTAGGGTATTGTAATACTAGTAACTAGTCAACAAGCGAAGACACAGTTCCAAATGTTGTTCCTAGAGTGCATGCGTGAGTTCGTGATGACAATTTTAGTCTACTAGCGATCTCTGTAGGAAATTCAGTATTAGTATCAAATTGTGTTCATCGATGCATGAATGAGTTCGTGATGACAATTTTAGGCTACTAGCGATCTCTATAGGAGATTCAGTATCAAATTGATAGATGTCACTGTCGTCTCGTTGAGTTGAAGGCCTGCGTCCGTAACTTAATTCAATAAATAATATTGCTTTCCTTTTTCATGCAGATCTCATGCATATTTCATAAATCATCCTGCGAATTTCTGATGTCGTACATTAGTTAGCGAAAGTGATGACCAATAGCTTCTGAATCTCGCAGACGGGCGAAGGTTAGTACCCAGGGTTGCGTGTTTGTAGAATCTTACGCAGTGTTCCGTACCACTGCTTTGAATGTCCAATATCAATTATTTTAATGACAACGATATTAACAATATGTGATGTGTTTTGCCTTTATAAGCATGCAACATGTGCTAGATATCACAAAGTAATATTAGTTAGGCTAGTATAATTTTCAATAGCTCATCTGTATGGTGGTGTAAGGTAATGGCGTCTCCAAATGTAGCTCGTTGGTAGCTTGCCCAATACTGTTGGTCGTTCTTCCTCGTGTGTGAAGCTAGTCCGTAGTGTAGACTGCTGGCTTAAACTATTCACCACTATAACGTAATTCTCTCTAGCACTTAAAATCGGAGTTTTCGGCACCAAGTGTGGGATATTATAGCGTGAAGTTAGGAAGAACAACACCGTGATATTCACTATTTTATTCCATTAGCTACAAATACAACACTCTCTAGCGGCAAGTTACATAAACACATTGTCCTTGATTCATTCCCCAACACCTATGTTGGTGCGTTGTGATGGTGATCGCAGGACGTTATGTCCTAATTACAGGGATAGGAAGGACCACAAGTTATTTAGACTTGCTTGGGCCAGCCCTTAACACGGGCCAGATTAGACTTTGAGTGATGGACAGCCACCTCATTGTCATTCATTTATTTTGTGAACCCCTGTCAGCGATTCTCCAATTCACGCCCCTATACAATTTATTTTTGGCTTTACCATAGGCCGTATCAGTTCATGACCGACAGAAGTCATACTTTTTGTACAAGTTTAATTTATGCTTTATTGTGTGCTTTGAAGCCACATTAGTTCAAGTTTGAACTTATTTGGGAACTTCAATAACGATGCAAAGCCAAGCATCGAACCCCAGATTGTCCCGTATCATTTTAGACATCCTGGCAGTTAGTAGGATTGTCGCCTGTTGAACTATTTTGTTTGTGTCAAGTGTTGAGACACGTTAAAGTTAGCTGAATGCCCAGATGTACATATTGTAGGAGTGGAGTATCTTCCACGAATTCCCAAAGCCAACTATTCCGAGTGGAATATCTGTAAGATATGATCTTTGCAATTTTTTAACATTGCCTATAACTTTAAATGATATTTTTACGTGGTAACTTAGCCACGCACCATTGGTTGCTACCTCGTATATTTTAGAAACCAGCGTTATCCACTAAAGACTTTTCTTAAGTGTTTTAAACGCCTGTGGAGTGTAGAATCGCCAGACGCGATAAGGTTATAGCGTGCTGTGACACGCCAAGGTTGAATGTAAACCATATTTGGATCCGCGCACTCGATGCGAGACCAACTGTTTGACTGATAGACTGTGCGCGCATGCGCACGTACACATTTTGTGTGTGGAATGTATTGATCGATCCCCAGACCAAGGAATGTGAAGTATTTAATGCAAGCATATGTTTGATTACGTCACTGGACGTGAAATGTAACTTTTTAACGCGTTAGAAAGCGCATTGTTGAGCACTAGGAGTATGATATTATGAGATGAGAAGCTATTGTCTGTAATATTAGGTATTTTTTGTGACACTATTTTTGTAAGCTTCTACGTTTGTAGAGCGCTTTTGCCGCTCTGTCGTACAGATTTAATCTGCGACCATTTTTTCCAGGATTTTACCTGAAGGACTGTTTAGCAGAGCTTCAGGCCCCTTCAGTGTTATTGTGAAAACCGAGTCAAGTAACTCGTGTTGTTATTGTGCCGGCCAGGTATGAGCCGATGTTGATGTTAGGTGATGATCTTTGTAGACTTCACTTTAGTTAAGCTTAGGTGTCCATTGAGAATAAGCCAGTATTCTAATAAACCTACGACAATAATAATAATGCTTCTAATAATCAAGAACTAATTATGTTAATTAAGACGACCATAATGATAGATTTCTGTGACTTGCAATTTTATGCGAACTGGCCTACTCTCTGGATTAATCACATTCCCACCGTGAAATGACATGTAGACTTTTCCTTACACATTCTTGAGACGACAGAGTCGCTGCGGACCATTAGTTCTCAACTAGTGGCACTCGACCCTGATGTAATGTAAGTCATGATGTTGATCATGCATTTGCCGACCTAATCAAACACTAGATGATCCAAGAATACAAAGAGTGTTCTTGCCTGTACGCAGGCTGTTGAATAAGAAGTTTTTTTAAACGCAGTGTTTTATTTATTGATTTATTTATGTGAATTTGTATGTTTACCTGATGTACCCCTTAGTTAGTATGAGTGTTTTTGATTTTTTTTCAATTGGTTGTCACATAGCTTTTGTTTTAATTGTTTGTTTGCTACGGTAGTAAGTCACCGTATACTTTGTTGTAATTGTCAGGATTTAGCTAGATTTTAACTTATTTAAAATAAATAAGGGAGTGGTAACATCATAAATTCTTTATTGATTATTGCTGTTAATTTAACTTCTTTCACAAGTAACCCGTTTCATCAGTGTAGGGTGTACTTTACGTGCCACTGCCCTAGCTTGCCGCTTTTGCTTTCCTTGTAATTAGATCTTTCGCGGGGGGTTTTCCACTTACAATCAGTTTAGGATTTTCAATACTTTGATATTTTTATTTAGCTTGCGGGATTAGCCCGAAATAACCCCTCCGAACTAGGCTAGTGTTTGTTAATTCTTTAATAAATTTTACCTGAGTTTACATAAGTCTGGATGTTATTATTTTTATAATCAAAGTGTTTCTGCGGTGTACTTCTTGGGTCTTTTCACCGTATTCTCCGTGTCTGGCCGATCGCCCCGGGATGCTGCGTCTTCGTGCGCATTGACCTATAGGAAGTACATCCAGTCCTTTTTTTGGCTTATGTGTCTTGACGGTGAGTCGCCTGGGGAGTTATCTCGGTTTATGGCAACCCAAACAACTCGTCTGACGGGCTCAATACACTCCTGGAAAAAATACATGTATTAGTTAATATTCACAATTAATGGGGAAATTTATGGTTACGCGTTTCGACCCTCAAGTGGCCATCATCAGATCATGATCACTATGTTCAAATTTCATTTTTTTTAAATTTCATTAATGTAAATTCTCTATTGTAGTACAATAGTATCGTTAGGTAAAATTACACTACGATTCGCTTGAATCACGTCTTACGTTAGGTTTTGTGAATTACGTGACTAACGGTGTAATAATAATAATAATATCGTAGGGCCTCGGGTCCGGGTGCAAGCTTCGTTAATTGACGCCAAGAGGGCAACTTGCATGTACATTTTCCCCCTCCTTGAAGCACTATGAATGTCAAGGACGTTAAATATCTAAGCTTCTTGACACTATAGCGCTTTCTAGTAGAGAAATGAGGAACTTTGTGTTGGCGGAAAATCCAGAAATTAATTTTGCCGTTATGAACACAGCCTACTGAATTCAAATGCGTTCTTTAACATTCCAACATCGTATGACATGCGTATTGTGATTTTTGTCACCTGACAAAAATCACTTACCATGGCCAGGAGCGAACCTGCAAGCTTGGGGTTGGCAGTCCGACACGATAATCACTCACCCACCATGGCAAGTTATTAACGGTGTATATGCACGTGTATTCAATTTAGAATTACACACTGTAACAATAATAGACTAGTTAACAAGTTTTGACATGCACTAGAAAAAGAATTATAATGTTCAGTTATCCAGGTGTTGGTAATCCTCACTACGCTGTTGACTCAGTGTCCTCCCTACCTCTAATGACGCGGTGAACTAATTTGCCTCCTGTCGTTCACATATCATCCTGCGCGCCATCTGTTATCGGACTTATGTAAACGAGGTTTCGAAAATGCTATCGTTGTAGCTGAAATAAACTGAATGATGTTGGAGTGACTTATGAAAGTGTATGTTAAGGACTCGGGAACTGTTTTCATTTCTATCGTAGGCCATTTATCCGTCTACCGCACCTTAGACATTTGTCCCTATGGTTGCTGCCGGTCTATTAGACGGTATAGGACCCTACGAAACTACCTATATACAGGTCTAGCTTTGTTGAAAATAGACACAAAGTGCATCCTCATCCTATAACATATTTCCCAAAACCCCTTCTCGTTCGCATTCCTTGCCTCATTTTAAAAATTATTTTATTTTAACAGCGTGAAGTGTGGTGATCTTTCTAAAAATGTGTGTTCGTTCAGATTCGCTGGATTATCTTTCTTCGCTAGATATATTTCTAATTGATACTTTTAAGTCGAGAGCTTTACCCTTTGCTACGTGGTGTAGAATTTACAAGTCTATTTCTATGTTGGTGAAACGGTGATCCTTGTCATACACGTGTTCGCATTTTGCTGAATGTTTGTTGTGTTTAATCGCATTTTTGTGTTCTTAATATCTTATTCCGATTTGTCCACCACTTTGCCCGACGTAACTAGCATTACATCCGTCATCTTGGCATGTCAACAAATATACGCCTGATTTTGCTTGAGGGTTTTCCTTTGTTAAGTTGCTATTGTATAGGGGTTAACCGAGCAAGTTGTTAGTTCCGAAGACTATATTTATTCCATGTTCCTTGAAGATGTTTGTTATTTTATAAGTGCTTTTGTTCACGAAATTGAATCGTACATACTTATTTTCTTGCTGGGTTGGTGATCTGTCCTCTATTTTCATTTGTTGTTTATCTAGTATCAGGTTTTCCGTGTGGGGTGGAAAATTATCTTCCGTTGCCACCTGTTTTATTTGTTCTCTTTATTGAGATTTCGTTTTGATATAGGTATGCTGATAGCCCTATATACCATGGATTTGATACCGGCTTATTTGTATGACATTGGGTGGTTTGAGCAATTATCAATAGTGTGTGACGTTTGCGTCTTCTTACGGAATATGGCGTATGTTAAATTATTATCCGCTCGGTGGATAGTTAAATCTAAGTAATCTATGCGTTGGTTGTTTTATGTTTCCATTGTGAATTTGATGGATTGGTGTAAGTTATTGATCGATTGAAGCAATGTGTCTTCGTTAGTAATTTCCGGGTCGTATATGCAAATGACGTCATCCACATATCTCCTCCAATGTGCAATGCCTTCGAAGAATTTGTTCTCTAAATTGTTAATGAATACGTTGGCAACTAGTTTGCTGAGTGGTGACCCCATAGCTAAGGCGGTTGATTGTTCATATATATTTGCCCTGCGATTGAATTACATTCTGGCTTAGTGTGACTTTAAGTACGAGGTTCAAATGAAAAGGTACGAATCGTCGTAAAACCGAAACCGGCTGATATTTGAATATGCCGCTTTGGGATAACGTAGGCCGACATCTAGGAGATGTCCAGTTGAAGTTGAAGCAGCAGCGGTGATGGCGTTCGCATTGCACTATTCGACAAGTGAGGAGCAGAGAGGTGTCATCAGATTTCTGGGCTGCTCACGAAGGGAGTGATTCTGCTCCATGATAACGCTCGCCCACATGTCTCTTGCGTCACACAAGGTGTATTGGCCACGTTCAAGTGGGATCAACTTGAGCATCCACCCTATAAGCCGGACTTGTCACCCTGTGACTTCCATCTGTTTGGGCCGTTAAAAAACACCTCAAGGGAAAACGTTTCCAAACGGACGACGAACTAAAGGACTCCGCACAGGATCGGCTCCTGTCACAACCACAAGACTTCTGGGAACAGGGAATCCTGTGGCTAGTGAAGCTATGGGACACCTGTGCACGGGTCTGTGGCGATAACTTTTGAACAACGAATAAATTGTACCCACAGTATCGTTTGGTACCTTTTCATTTGAACACCCCTCATAGTTCTACTATTTCTTCCGTTTCTTTTTTCTTTTAGAGTGTCCCCTATTACTTCTATTGCTTCTATTACCGGTATGTTAGTGTACATATTCGTGATATCGAACGAAATCATCCTCAAGCTTGGTTTTATGATTATCGACTTCCTTTTGTTGACTAATTCGGTTGTGTTTTTGATGTGTAACATCTTTCCTCTCGGTTGCTGAATATTTTTTTTGGGAGTGCTTTTGGAAAAGGAACGGAAGTGTGTTACAGGAAACAATGCTGCGCACTGGGCGGAGATTGGTACCACGACGTAATTTACTGTCGGTTAACATAGTGTTGCCTCTCGGTTGCTGGATATTTTTTGTGGGAGTGATTTTGATAAAGGGACGCAAATGTGTAACAGGAAACCAGGGAAGCGCGCGCTATTTGATTTGACCAATGAGCGCGCGCGGTGGCGGAGAGATGGCTGTGAGATGGTGCCAACCCATTTTGCGTGAGGTGACGCCCCCTCTTTTCCTATAGCCCCCTTAATTTAACCAAAGGACCCAAAACTAATAGGTCATCGGCTTTTTAATATCTCGTGAACCAATAATGCTAGGGACTTGTATGAGGTGTCCTAGGATTCGGGGTGACGCCCCCTGTTTTCATATAGCCCCCTAATTTAAATAACGGACCCAAAACTAATAGGTAATCGGTTTTTTAATATCTCGCGAACCAATAATGCTAGGGACTTGTATGAGGTGTCCTAGGACTCGGGGTGACGCCCCCTGTTTTCATATAGCCCCCTTAATTTAAACAACGGATCCAAAACTAATAGGTAATCGTTTTTTAATATCTCGCGAATCAATAATGCTAGGGACTTGTATGAGGTGTCCTAGGAGTCGGGGTGACGCCCCTTTTTTCCATGATTTTGTGATTTGCACAGATGGCTAAATTCAAAGCAGAATATATGCGAAATTATCGACAAAAGAAACGTGAGAAAAAAAACTTGAGGAGTACAGCAGAAAAAAATTGACTTCACATATATTTCACCTCAATTTCATAGTAGGATAACATGTCAGATGTTACACATCATACGTGACTACTGTAAGGCTCGTATTTTTTACTGAGACGTTATTGTTGATAATTAACCTTCCCTCAAATATGTATTAATTCTTTACTTAGTTTGTAACCTGGTGCACCTTTACAATTCAGGATTGGTCTGATGGGGCAATAAAACTAGCGCAACTAGACATGACTTGTGAGTTATATGTGATTTTGTTTGTGGTGATGGCGAGTCCAAGTGCTGCAGCGTGATTGAGAGGGGAGGATAATTCAGTCCTCTTGTTGCTACGTTTTATATTCACATCGACTTCTGTAACTGTACTGCACGTTAGTGTGTCTCCCAGGAGCACAGTAGCTGTTCGGTTTATCGAGTTTCGGATAATCAAATTTCATTCTTTGGCTCCAAACATTCTCCTCTCTTTCTCGAAGCATATTTTAGGTAATTACTAGCATTTTAAGGGAAAATAAGTTTTATAAATTATTAGCCAGTAGGCACAAAAACCATAGATTGTAAATGAATAGTTGTTGTTGTTGTTGTTTTAAAGCTCGGAAGAGGCAGGTCCTCTGCTAGAGTAAAACTTAAACTCGAGTTTTCTCAAAGCTTTAAGTATTCTAAGTTATGTGTCTTTATCACGGGACCCAGTAGACTTATTAAGTTGACTATTGGATATTGATCTTCATTGTCGTGTATGGTACAGATTTTGATCTTCATTGTCGTGTACTGGCACAGATTTTGATCTTCATTGTCGTGTATTGGCATAGATTTTGATCTTCTTTGTCGTGTACTGGCGCAGATTTTGATCTTCATTGTCGTGTACTGGCATAGATTTTGATCTTCTTTGTCGTGTACTGGCACAGATTTTGATCTTCATTGTCGTGTACTGGCATAGATTTTGATCTTCATTGTCGTGTGCTGCCATAGATTTTGATCTTCTTTGTCGTGTACTGGCGCAGATTTTGATCTTCACTGTCGTGTACTGGCATAGATTTTGATCTTCTTTGTCGTGTACTGGCACAGATTTTGATCTTCATTGTCGTGTACTGGCATAGATTTTGATCTTCATTGTCGTGTGCTGCCATAGATTTTGATCTTCTTTGTCGTGTACTGGCGCAGATTTTGATCTTCACTGTCGTGTACTGGCGCAGATTTTGATCTTCATTGTCGTGTACTGGTACAGATTTTGATCTTCTTTGTCGTGTACTGGCGCAGATTTTGATCTTCTTTGTCGTGTACTGGCGCAGATTTTGATCTTCACTGTCGTGTGCTGCCATAGATTTTGATCTTCTTTGTCGTGTACTGGCGCAGATTTTGATCTTCATTGTCGTGTACTGGCATAGATTTTGATCTTCTTTGTCGTGTACTGGCGCAGATTTTGATCTTCTTTGTCGTGTACTGGCGCAGATTTTGATCTTCATTGTCGTGTACTGGTACAGATTTGGATCTTCACTGTCGTGTACTGGCTCAGATTTGGATCTTCACTGTCGTGTACTGGCATAGATATTGATCTTCACTGTCGTGTACTGGCATAGATTTTGATCTTCAGGGTCGTTTAATCTCTGCAAGTAGATCATCAACACTGGAAACTATCTGAAGCTGCAATGACACGAAGGCTGATTACAAGTAACTTTACCATCCAGCCTCCATTCTTGGCGAGATCAAATTATCGAGCGAAAGTAGGACAGAACTTCCATATTGCTGTCACTTTGCCTTAATCTCGTTACTTACATATTGCAAATTAACATTCTTATAATGTGGCAGCCATTATAGCTCGCAGCGCTGCTCAACCAGATAATAGTCTGCAGTCCACACAATATTAACTGGATTAGTATTGGACAACCAAGTAACTTATCCTGCCATTTTCTGGGTCATTTATTCCGCTCTGCACCTCTCTCTCTCTCTCTCGGTAACATGCCTCTTTAACGTCTCTGGCCGCATCCATTTACAAATACTGCCAACTCGGCATCTCTGACAGACTGTCACATCCTCCTCCTCCTTTGGGGTGACAATATGAAGTGTTAATAATATAGACGTGGTTAAATATAAGAACATTTGTGGTATCGGCTTAAAAGACACTCCAAGGGTGTCCAAACCGCTAAAGTAGTCGGAGAATACTTTCTTCATGTCTGACCCCTCGTTGACGGGTACATATAGCAAAGGAAGTGACGACAGCTACTAGGTCATCACCACGTCATCCAAGAAATGAAACAAACGTCCTAAGACAGAAAAACGCAGGACAGCCTTGCTCTCTAAATAGCTAACAGTGGAATAAATTACACTAACCCGATGTTCCTTGAAGACATAAGTACATACTAACATTGGAATCTATAGCAAGAAATCAATATTAGCACATCCATCCTCGAGAAAAAACATCAAAGGAGTTCATTAATTTATTTGATTAATTATTTTAATTATTTATTTATTCATGTATTTATTAATTTATTGTTCATTTATTTTTCTATTTAAATTAATTGCTTCCATTCTTTCTATTCTTCCTACCTTCTTTCTTTCTTTCTTTCTTTCTTTCTTTCTTTCCTTCTTTCTTTATTTCTTTTTTATTTTGATATATTTATTTTAATTTCGTTTCTTCCTTCATTTATTTATTTATTTATTTAAAATTAATTTCTTCCCCTCTCCCATCCTTTCTCTTTATTTATTTATTTATTTATTTTTAACTAATTACTTCCTTTATCTCTTTATTTATTTATTTAAATTAATTTATTCTTTATTTCTTTCATTCTTTCTTTTTTCTTTCTTTGTTTTTTTCTTTATTGTTTATTTTAAATTAATTTCTTCCATTCTACTTTATTAAATTTATTTATTTATTTATTTTGAATTATTTTCTTTCTTTAAATTAATTTAATCCTGGCTTCTTTTCACTATTTATTTATAATAAATTAATTTCTTCTTTTCTTCTTTTCTTCCTTTCTTCCTTTCTTTCTTTCTTTCTTACTTTATTTATATAGAAATTTCTCAGGGAACATAACGTACAGAATGGATAGTAATGGATAATATTATATTAATAGTTATAAGAACAAACATATACAACTAATAGACCGAGAAAATTGCACCAAAAGTGCCTCACTACTCATTAGGACTGCTCACCTAAATGGAACGAAATCCTTGCCTAGGCAAAAGGCCATTGCACTTAGGGAATTTGAAAGGCTGTATTTCTTCTTCTTCTTCTTTCTTCGATTCGGACAACTAGGGACCACGTCAGTTCAACTGTCTCTTCTTCCGAGCTCTAACTACCGCCCAGTGTTCCCGCATTCGTCTCCGGTGTTGTTCTTTTCTCTCTCGGGACCACGCCTTCCCTGTCTTCAGCTTCGGCTTTTCCTGGAAACCTTTGTGCGTACGTAGTTCTTCCTGAAGTGGAACACGCTCCTGGATATCTTTAGGGGAAATTTCCATTTCACGTAGATCTTTCTCAACTTCCGTGAACCATGCCCCTTTGGTTTTCTTATCTTGGAAGTACGTCAATATCCGTTTTGATATCCTGCCTGGGCTCATTCGTGTCACGTGGCTATAAAAGGCAATCCTTCTTTTTCGAATCGTGTCACTGATCTTCTCCACGTGCTTGTACAATTCGTGGTTGTGACGCCTTCTGTACTCGCTGTTTTCTTTGATGGGACCCAGGATTTTCCTCAAACTCTTCCTTTCTTTAGCCTCTAGTTTTTCCATCAGACCTTTCTTGTTCATTATTAGAGTCTCAGCCGCATACAGAGCTTCTGGTCGAATAACAGTGCAGTAATGTCTAATTTTGGCGTTTAAGGATATCGATCTCTTATTGTAGATGTCTTTAGTCAGGTTGTATGCCATTTCCATTTTGTTAATGCGTGACATGAAGGCTTCCTTCTCTGATAGGTTAGGCTCTATCCATTCACCGAGGTATTGAAAGGCTCTATTTATTATTATTATTATTTATTATTATTATTATTTCACAGTGCAACTTGAATTCAGGAGTAATCACGTATCTCAATATGAGCAGCAATGTGGTCCAACCATTCCCATTTGGTCGCACTGCCGTTTTGGCCCATTTATCCGGCCCTGCCTCCTCTCTAATGACATCTAAATCCCCTCACGGAGAAGAATAAAGCGTGATGAAGAGGGTAGTTGTGTTTAATAGAAGTGCTTACCGAACAAAACTACCATACGCTCGCTGACCTGCTTGGCAACTTTCTCACCCATTCTCTCGGGGAAGCTGTAATCGATTTCCGTTCTTCAATTTATTTATGGGGGGTTGGGGGTAAGTTTCTTTAAGAGCGCAGTTAGAAAGGGGTTTGGTTTTGACAGCAAGAGCTTCAAGTTGAAGTAAATAAATCATGTCGAGGAGGAGATTCATCTTATTATTCATGGAAGTTTGTGGGATAATAAGATAGGTGAAGTTTTTAAAATGTTTCTCTTTACAAGTACAGGTTGTAAACAATAATGGCAAATACTTTAAATAAATAGCAATGGTTCTCAAATAATCCTCCAGTAGCCTATTCGATAAATATTTACTAGAAATTGTTTGTTGAACTCTCACATGCGTATAAACTAGAGTCGGGCAAATTAGCTCTGCTTCCGATCGGTACCGTAAGTTACCGCATGACCAGTATCGTCCCCCACCAGGCGCACTCAAGGCCAGGTCTCTCCACTGAATGAGAATCTCAAGTCTCGATAATACCGGTACTGAGTGGGAACCTTCAGTCTCGATAATACCAGAACTTCTTTTTTCTCGGCGTTATTGACAGTATATATGTAGAGGATAAAGCAGACTCATTCAAACCGCTGCTTGTGTGAAGTCAAAGCCCTCTGTAACTCTGGAATGTGAACCATTCCTCATTCTTACATTTGAAAAAATTAAAGCAGTATGAAGTGATCCACTTACGAGGAAGACCCGATTGTATTGAGTACGATAAATTTTATCATGACTTTTCTCACTAAAGGTATGGTAGGAGAGAAATTAGCAGATGAAAGTGTGATGTTATTTAAAAACAACAAGTTCCGTGAAGAACTATACAGCCTACTTTTCATGCCAATGATTATTCTACAGAATATGAACCTATCTAGAATAATGATGAAATTAAGTTGGTAATATCGAAATATCTAATTAGTTCAAAATATACCTGGTATAATGTAGCCTAATAGAGCACTACAGTTGGCATCCCTGGTGACTGAATATATTCTTAGTTCCATCTCTTAAGGTAAAGAATACAAAATTTGGTTGAAGTCCAATGGACGTTACATGCAGTTAGACACTGGATCTATCAGCACGCGTAAAAGCATGTTGCCAACAATACCATGCGTGTGCTGGTCAGAAATAATCTGATATATTATGATATCTTGTTGTGCCAATTTTGGATGAAATCCATTTGTTAGTATAGAAGTCACATGTATTTTAAAATTGGACATATCAGCAGGTATAGAATCATGTTGGCAGCACTGCCTTGTATTAATTACTCCAAATTAATCTATAATGTCAGGTGCTACACGTGTGCAAAGTATAGAGCTGTTGGCTTGCATACTTTCTGATATATTGATATTTGGGTAAAAAAATATAGACAGCATTTATTAACAGTTGGCAGCCCTGATTGCTCTTAACAATACTTATAGTCATATCTGGTATGGTACACATAGCACATAAGAAATTTGGTTGAAATCCAACTGATAGTATAGAAGTTACATGTATTTAAAAATTGGTACTATCAGCAGGCTTATAATCATGTTGGTAGAACTGACGTATATAAGTTACTCCAAATTAATCTAAAATGTCAGAATATACGTGTGCATAGTTTAAAGCTGTTGGCTTGCATACTTTCTGATATATTGGTGTTTGGATAAAAAATAGAGAGAGCAATTATTAACAGTTGGCAGCCCTGGTGGCTCTTAAGAATACGCTCAGTAATATCTGTTTATGCACAGATATTACATACAAAATTTGGTTGGAATCCAATTGATAGTGTAGAAGTTATATGCATTTAAACATTGGACCTATCAGAAGGCTTAAAATTATTTTGGCAACACTGTCACGGTTGGACTCCTGGAAATTAAACTGAAATAGTCTTATCTACATGTGTGCCAATTTTGGAATAGCTCCCATGCGTACCTTGCAAGATATCCAACATGGAGCTCAAATTTCTAGTGCGTTTTTTCAGCAGTTGGTAGCACTGATATCATTTTCAAATATGGACGTGAGATATTCCTGTGCACATCTTTGCTCATACTAAATTTGGTTTTGATTGCTGCAGCCGTATAGGAGTAGATAGGGACACACACACACACACACAGACAGCCAGACAGACAGACAGACATACAGACAGACAGAAGAACAGACAGGCAGACAGACAGATAGACACACATTTTCCCGGATCGATCTCATAAGTCTACTTTTTCCTCATTTTTGCAAAACGTGAAAAGTAGGCTAAAAATAGGAAAGTCAGTTACTGATCGAATGAGCACCTGCTCGACGAAATTTCACGTAGGGTTATTATTATACTGTATAAAGAAAATAAAGTGGAATTAATTTTCAAATCGTAATCATCTACACCAGACCAATATAAACAGATTAAGTTCTTGGCCATATTCACACGGTGAAGTAAGATTACAGGGTTGAACTGTATATCATGTATATAACAAGTAGTTTCATGAAGAACAATACAGCCTATTTTCATATATCCTACTTATGTTAATTGCCTCTATCTACATACACAATTTCAGTTTGATTGCTGTAATAGATTCGTAGATATTGAGAACCGACTAAATATTTCGGATGGTCACCATGTTGGATTTTATATATGTAGGTCCGAGAGATATGTACTGTTACATGAAGATTATTGTGTACGTGTAGTATTGAAACTTCAATCGCATGATTAGGACACAAGAAGTAAAAACGAGATTTTAAATTTCGCACAGCTGCCATCTTGTGGTTATGAAAACAATTGAAATAAATTAGATGCCAGTGGATTAACATCCGCATAAGGATTTACTGTACCAAGTTTCACTGCACTCGAATGGTTAAATTGCGAGAAGCGTCCATGTGAATATTTATAATTCACGTCGCCGCCATGTTGGATTTGTGATCACCAGGTTATTTAAAGTCCTATAGGTGAACATAAGTTCATAGCCCCTATGAGCATAAAAAATTCAGTTTGATTGCTGAAATAGATTCGTAGATATTCAGAGCCGTCTAAATAATTTGGATGGTCGCCATGTTGGATTGTTAAATGTATAGGCCATAGAGTCATGTACCATTAAAGGAAAATTATTGCGTAGGTTCATTAAACAAACTTTCACATCGATCGCATATTTACGGCACGAGAAATAAAAGCTTAATTTTAAAATTCGTAAAGCCGCCATCTTGAGGTTATGTAAAAAAAATGAACTAAATTAGATACCAGTGTATTATAATGTGTATAAACATTTCGTGTACCAGAGTTCATTGCGTTTGGAACATTAAATCGCGAGAAAGGTCTATTTAAAATTTTCAAATTCGCTTGGCCGCCATGTTCGTTTTGTAGTTAACCGGGTTTTGAAAGTCTTATAGATGAACTTCCAGTAGTGCCCTTTAACTCCGTACAATATTTCAGGGTGATACCGCTAATAGTTTCAGAGATATAGAATGCCGGTGAAATATTTCGCACATCCGCCATCTTGTGGTTATGTAAACAATTGAACCAAGTTAGATGTCGGTGCATTAAAATGTGTATAAACATATACTGTACCAAGTTTTATTGCGTTTGGTTGGTTAAAACGCGAGAAAGGTATATTTAAAAGTCGCAAATTCGCGTGGCCGCTATGTTGGTTTTGTAGTTACCAGTTTTTCAAAAGTCTCATGGGTGAACTTCTAGTAGTTCCCTTTATCACCGTAAAAAAATCCAGGGCGATATCGGGAATAGTTTCGAAGATATTGAATGCTGGTGAAATAATTCGCACAGCCGCCATGTTGGATTGGTGAGACGTAAAAAAATTGAAGGGCACGGTCGGGGTCGCCCGGAATAGTGCTATGAACTTACCGAG
Organism: Meconema thalassinum; assembly: GCA_946902985.2. NCBI lineage: Eukaryota > Metazoa > Arthropoda > Insecta > Orthoptera > Tettigoniidae > Meconema > Meconema thalassinum. The sequence continues at coordinate 158,167,442 of OX336398.1, read as the reverse complement.
TTTGATTGAAATCGCTCCAGCCCTTTAGAAGTTATTAGGGGACACACACACACGCACACTCCTCACACACACACGCACACACACACGGACAAAAGGTGATCTCATAAGCCTATTTTTTTTTTCAAAATTGAAAATAGGCTAGAAATTAAATAAAATTCCAAAATTTTTAAATGTAATATTACATATTTCACCTAAACGTATTACATAAATACGAGTATGTATATATTTTGTGTGTGGATATTACATAAAAATTCTAGCCCTAAAATGATACCGTACTTCTGAAGATACCACCGTGACGTCACTCCGAGCGCCTTCTAGTTTCTTCCCCCGCACCTAAAGTATATTATGCAGGTATCATAATGCTTTGGCCCATTAGAGTCAGTTATTGACAGTGTTACGCGACCATATGAGTGACGATAAGCGCCTATCTTAAGTAGTATTTGGTTAAGTCGATGCTATAAAGTAAAAGCAGAAGCGAAGTGAAGCCATCAAGGAGGATCTCATCAGAGAAAGCTCGCCGCTAAGTCCTTGGCGTGTTCTTGATGGGCACGATATCTCCCCCCCCCCCCACTCTCTCTCTCTCTTCTATTCAGCTTCTCATTGTGTGTCTTTCTATTCTTTCTCGTGGACCAGCTCAAATATCTTCTGATCCATTAAAGACATCGATATTCCCATTTCATCGTGATAAATGGTTATTAGTTAAGCCCGGTGGTTCATGCACAATTAAATGAAAAAACAAGCAAGTTCCGTGACGAACTAAAGAGTCTACTTTTCTTAAAATTTTTGTTGGTTGGTTGGTTCCTTAGTTTAGGGGCTGCGACAACGCGGTCATGTAGCCCCGTGTACTTTGGGTGTGTGTAGAATCTGTCTGATAACCGGTGTTAATTGTGATGACTGTATTAGTGTGTGTATCTGTTTTTTTTTAATTCAAGTAGGGACTGCAACTTTGAATTTTCAAATAGTTCCTACTTTTGCCGCCAAGCGCCACCGTCAACGACTACTAGGCCTAGTTCAGAACTAGCTACTAGACGCCACCGCAGTCGGCTCTTGGCAACGAACGTAGCAACCTAAGAGCGTTGTTTACATTCTTAACCTATCCAATTTAGTTTCACACAGGTGTAATTAGTGGAAAGATCTTTAACATGCCATAAATCTATGACATGGGACCGCCGGCTTTACTTCCCCTCCGAAGGAAGGCATACTGAGGGATTTTTAACGCTCTTAAAAAATCCGACGGCTTCGGCCGGGTTTGAACCCGCTATCTTGGGCATAGAAACTCAGCATGCTACCAACTACGCCACCGAAGCCAATGATTAATCTATATGGATCTATCTAGAATAATTACGAAATTAAGTTGGTAATATCCAACTGTCTGATTAGTTCTAAATATTCCTGGTATAATGTAGCCTAATAGAGCACTACAGTTGGCAGCCTTGGTGACTGAATATATTCTTAGTTCCATCTCTTAAGGTACAGAATACAAAATTTGGTTGAAGTCCAATGGACGTTACATGCAGTTAGACATTGGATCTATCAGCACGCGTAAAAGCATGTTGGCAACAATGTCATGCGTGTGCTAGTTAGAAATAATCGGAAATATAATGATATCTTGTTGTGCCAATTTTGGATGAAATCCATTTGTTGGTTTAGAAGTTAGATGTATTTTAAAATTGGACTTATCAGCAAGCATAGAATCATGTTGGCAGCACTGACTTATATTAATTACTCCAAATTAATCTAGAGTGTCAGGTGCTATACGTGTGCCAAGTATAGAGCTGTTGGCTTGCATACTTCCTGATATATTGATGAAAATGAAAATCCACAGCCTGCTTCCAGTCTCCGACCGGGTCAGGAATGGAATGAATGAAGCCCCCATCTAGCGGCGAGGATAGGAACTGTGCCGGCCGCCAAGGCCTGACGCACTCCTCTGGGGCAATGATTAAATGAATGACATATGAAATTAAATGATAGTGGAGAGTGTTGCTGGAATGAAATTTTGACAGGGAAAACCGGAGTACCCGGAGAAAAACCTGTCTGCCTCCGTTTTGTCCAGCACAGACCTCACATGGAGTGACCGGGATTTGAACCACGGACCCAGCGGTGAGAGGCCGGCGTGCTCCCGCCTAAGCCACGGAGGCTTCTGATATATTGATATTAGGGTAAAAAAGTATAGACAGCATTTATTAACAGTTGGCAGCCCTGATGGCTCTTAAGAATACTTATAGTCATATCTGTTATGTTACACATAGCACATACGAAATTTGGTTGAAATCCAACTGATAGTATAGAAGTCACATGTATTGAAAATTTGGTCCTATCAGCAGGCTTAGAATCATGTTGGTAGATCTGAAGTATATAAGTTACTCCAAATTAATCTAAAATATCAGGTACTATGCGTGTGCATAGTTTCAAGCTGTCGGCTTGCATACTTTCAGATATATTGGTATTTGGATGAAGAAAATAGAGAGAGCAATTATTAACAGTTGGCAGACCTGGTGGCTTTTAAGAATTAACTCAGTCATATCTGTTTATGCACACAAATTACATACAAAATTTGTTTGAAATCCAATTAATAGTGTAGAAGTTATATGCATTTAAACATTGGACCTATCAGAAGGCTTAAAATTATTTTGGCAACACTGTCAAGTATGGCCTCATGGAAATCAAACTGAAATAGTATTATCTACATGTGCGTCAATATTGGAATAGCTCCCATGCATACCTTCCATGATATCCAACATGGAGCTCAAATTTCTATTGCGTTTTTTCAGCAGTTGGTAAAACTGACATCATTTTCAAATATGGGCTTGAGATATTCCGGTATACATCTTTAGTCATACTAAATTTGGTTTCGATTGCTGCAGCCGTTTAGGAGTTGATAGGGGGACACCCACACACACAGCCAGCCAGACAGACAGACAGAAGGACAGACAGACACACATTTTCCCGGATCGATCTCATAAATATGCAAAATATGATGAGTAGGCTAAAAATGCACGCAAAAATGCACTAATGATTGGTCAATTATGCATCACGTTTCAAATGATATGCACTATGAAATAACTACGGCAATTACGATCACTCCGTATTCTTTAGCGTTTCTATTATGAATATCAAGAAAATATGAACAGAAGGACATATAGATATACTTTCTTTTTATATCACAACTAGGAAACAGTTCTAAATAGTAGGAGATGTTATTTTATGGATCTTCAAGCGGGGTTGGCCATCAATAATAATTTTATTATGTAGATTTTTAAGTATAACTGATATACAATTTTAATCGCCTTTGAATATTAAAAAATGAAAATAATTTTACAAAATTTACATAGTGACTGCTGGATAAAAATAATTGATATTAACTTGCAAAATGGATTGAAACGTACCGTACTGGGAATTGAAAATAATTTAAGTTTTATTCTGTGATATAATCTCGGAATCAGAAAAAATGGCACCTGGTCACAACTTGCCATATGGAATTTGGAAATCATTGAACAGGCTGAGGACGGGGGTTTCACGCTGTAAGAACAATCTCAAGAAATGGAACATGCTCGTCCACAATGATGAGTTCTGTGACTGCAGCATGTTACAAGATCCAGAACACCTGCTGGTCTGCCCCTTGATGGAGGACATATGTTCAAAAGATGATCTTTTGGCTGCAAATGCTAATGCTATAACTGTTGCTACTTACTGGCAAACTCTAATTTGATTTGGATACGGAAAATAAATAAAATCTCGGAGTACGATTCGAAATATACAACTTTAAGAACATGATGTAACAAAAGCGCTTCAAAAAAAAACACAACAGGAAATTAGAATATACGCCCTTCCCAAGCAGAGATATGCACTTAAACAGCCAAAGGAGAAACATATGATGCATTGCGCCAAAGCAACCAAAATGTGCATAAACTGGCAGCCCGCCCCAACTTCGTACGGTATCTTTAACGGTTTACCCAACATAAGCTTAAAAGGCGCACGGACGGCAGATCCCAGACGCAATTCAGAAAAGCCGAGGTGAACAACGAAACTCCAAACTCATTATATTCCTCTCTGAAGTCTTAACTCGACACGACTCGCCGGTTTTATGCAGGTCGACGCTGGGATGATATGATCACACGCTATCTCGTAAACACACTCCGAAGCTATTAATTTAAGTATCCACTGAATGGAGATTGTTGGAAGAAATGAAAACGTAAAAACACTTATAGTGGGTGGAGTATTAAGGATAGATATACGCTGTCACGCCTTTTTTGTAGAACTTTTCATACTGAACAATTTTTACACACATAGTGTATAGTTATGTTTAACGGTTTACCCAGCGTAAGCTTAAAAGGAGCATGGACGGTTTGGTTTCGACTCGATTCACTGAAATCGTTATTGAACGGCTTTCCTTCGGTCATAAATGAATGATTTTGTACAGAAACCTTCCTCGAGATATCCTTTACAGAATGGTGAAAACCGCATCAAAATCCATCCAGTGGTTCTCGAGATTACCCGTGACATTCAAGAATCGGGGACTTAGTTTTATAATATGTCGACACTAGTAGAGGACCCACCCTGCTTTACTGTTCTGCGGGTTTCTTGTTTATTTGTTTAAACGAAGTTTATAAACAAATAAATATATTTCCGTTGTCTTTTCAAGAAATGCAAGATACTTCCGTGTATAATTCAAACGATTTGGAAGATTTTTGCACAAGGCACACCTTCTAACTCCACCTGGTTTAAGAGCTTGAGTTTGGTGATACGTCGAAAATTAGAATAATGAGGGGTAGACATAGATATACATACATACATACATATAGTATATAATATATACCTTAGCGTTTTACTGTATATACAGACTGTTTCTAAGTTCCCATTAGAGAGTTTGAGGGCTTGTAGTGGGGACCAATGTTGGTTACATTTAGCCTAGGAACTTGTGTTCGGAAACGTATCGTCTTCCCGCTAACACTACAGCACACATTCACAGCTCTCGCATTTTCGGCGCTCAGTCAGACTCTGCCAGCTTGTCGTCTGGGTCCAATTACAGGTGGGGCTCGATGTGACGTCAACACACACTCGGTACCTCCGTGCCATGTTCTGGTACACACGATCACCAACCCCTGGTCCTCCAACATCCACCGCAGCGATAACCCACGCCAGTAGGTCTTCCTCGGATTCCACAGGGGTCTCTTAAGTCAAGGTTTTCTTTCATGTGAGGGATATGGGACATCAGGTGATCGTTCAATGACGTACGGATTCTAGTCAATGGCGCCCAACATGTGGGAGCTATGAGTGTGCTGTGGTGATAGCGGGAAGAAGCTACGTTTCCGGACACAAGTTCCTATGCTAAACTTAACCGTCTTGGTTCCCACTACAAGCCCTCAAAGTATGTAATGGGAATTTAGATGCACCCTGTATATGATTTTCTTAAACGGCCATGGTAGCCGAGAGCGCTAACACGCTAGTTCGTGCCTCGCTGGCATCGGGAAAGCGTGTTTTCGAATCCCACCTCGGCCGCCCTGAAAATGGTTTTCATGCTTTCCCATGTTCACAACCAGGCAAATGCTGGGACGGTTCCTTTCAACAGGTCCACGGCTGACTTCCTTCCAAAAACTCTTCCTTGACCTTTCCTTAATTAGACACAAGTTAGTGGTTGGCTGTCACCATCCCCAGTTGTATCTGCCAACTCCCAAACGCCGTTATTGCGACGGTCACAGAGTCCATGGGTGCAGCTAAGCCGGGAGGCAGCGATTAAAATTAAAAAAAAAAACAAGTAGTTCCATGAAGAACTATACAGCCTATTTTCATATATCGTACTTATGGTAATTGCCTCTATCAACATCTTACAGTTATGTACCATTAAAGGACAATTATTGCGTAGGTTCATTTTTCAAACTTTCACTTCGATCGCATGATTACGACACAAGAAATATAAACTTAATTTTAAAATTCGCACGGCTGCCATCTTGAGGTTATGTAAACAATTGAACCAATTTAGATACCAGTGCATTGCAATGTGTATAAACATTTGCTGTACCAAGTTTCACTGCGTTTTAATCATTATAACGCGAGAAAAGTCTATTTAAAACTCTCATCTTCGCTTGGCCGCCTTATTCGTTTTATAGTTAACCGGTTTTTGAAAGTCTCATGGGTGAACTTCCACTAGTACCCTTTATCTCCGTACAAAATTTCGGGGTGATACCGGTAATAGTTTCAGAGATGTAGAATACCGGTGAAATATTTCGCACAGCCGCCATCTTGAAGTTATGTAAACAATTGAACGAACTTAGATGTCGGTGCATTACAATGTGTATAAACATATACTGTACCAAGTTTCATAGCGTTTGGTTGGTTAAATCACGAGAAACATCTATTTAAAAGACGCAATTTCGCTTGGCCGCCATGTTGGTTTTGTAGTTACCAGGTTTTCTATGGTCACATAGCTGAAATTTTAGTAGTTCCCTTTATCACCGTACAAAATTCCAGGGTGATATCGGTAATAGTTTCGGAGATATTGAATGCTGGTGAAATATTGCGCACAGCCGCCATGTTGGATTAGTGAGACGTAACAAAATTTGAAGGGCATGGTCTGGGTCATCCAGAATAGTGCTATGAACTTCCAGAGTTTCATTGAAATCGCTCCAGCCGTTTAGATTTTATTAGGGACACACACACACACACGAATCACACACGCACACACAGACACACGGACAAAATGTGATCTCATAAGCCTATTTTTTTTTCATAAATGAAAATAGGCTAATAAAGGTATATTTTAGCTGTTTATTTATATTTGTATGTTTTTATTTGTTTGCTTATTCGTAAGCAGGAACAATTCCCGAACCCCGATCTTCCGAATGGGAGACCAGTAATTAATCCATTGCGCCATTACATACAAACATTTATGTTTTATTTATATGAGTGTCACACAGTCGTGCGAGTGAACATGTAAAAAGAGAATTACATTCCCGTCCTCTTCGGTTGAAAAATTACCCGGTACACCCGCTAATGTTCATTCTTTAGGACATTTAAATTCCACAGCGCTGTGCCGTCCTGATCTAGCGCCACTGTGCTGGACAGGAGTAAATCAAATTGTTGAACTCGACTACTTTATGTGGCTGGGAGCGTGCACATTAATCACTGGCACACCGCTTGCTGAATCAATACATCTGTAGCAAGGTATCGACTGGGCTTTTGGGGTCCTTCAGCTGTCTTCAACACTGTGCAGGGTCACGTAACAACTAGCTGAGCTTGGGGTCCCTCAGCTGTTTTCAATACTGTGTAGGGTCTCGTCAAAACTAGCTGGGCATTTGGATCCCTCAGCTGTTTTCAACACTGTGCAGGGTCACGTCAAAACTAGCTGAGAATTGGGTCCCTGAGCTGTTTTCAATACTGTGTAGGGTCACGTCAAAACTAGCTGAGAATTGGGTCCCTCAGCTGTTTTCAACACTGTGTAGGGTCACGTCAAAACTAGCTGAGAATTGGGTCCCTCAGCTGTTTTCAATACTGTGTAGGGTCACGTCAAAACTAGCTGAGAATTGGGTCCCTCAGCTGTTTTCAACACTGTGTAGGGTCACGTCAAAACTAGCTGAGAATTGGGTCCCTCAGCTGTTTTCAACACTGTGTAGGGTCACGTCAAAACTAGCTGAGAATTGGGTCCCTCAGCTGTTTCAACACTGTGTAGGGTCACGTCAAAACTAGCTGAGAATTGGGTCCCTCAGCTGTTTTCAACACTGTGTAGGGTCACGTCAAAACTAGCTGAGAATTGGGTCCCTGAGCTGTTTTCAATACTGTGTAGGGTCACGTCAAAACTAGCTGAGAATTGGGTCCCTGAGCTGTTTTCAATACTGTGTAGGGTCACGTCAAAACTAGCTGCGCATTGTTGTCCTTCAACTGTCTTCAACACTGTTTAGGGTCACGTAAAAAATAGCTGGGCATTGGGGTCCCTCAACTGTTTTCAACACTGTGTAGGGTCACGTCAAAACTAGCTGAGTATTGGGTCCCTGAGCTGTCTTCAATACTGTGTAGGGTCACGTGAAACTATCAGGTCATTGGGTTCCTTCAGCTGTCTTCAACACTGTGTAGGGTCACGTCAAAACTAGCTGGATGTTAGGATCCTTCTGTCTAATATAGCGCGTAAAGTTTCGTCAAAACTGGTTGGATATTAGCATCCTTCAGATATCTAATACAGCACGTAGAGTCACATCAAAACTAGTTGGATATTAGCATCTTTTAGATATCTAATACACCGCGTAGAATCACGTCAAGGCTACTTGGATATTGGCATCTTTCAGATATCTAATACAGCACGTAGAGTCACATCAAAACTAGTTGGATATTAGCATCCTTCAGATATCTAACACAGCACGTAGAGTAACATCAAAACTAGTTGGATATTAGCATCTTTTAGATATCTAATACACCGCGTAGAATCACGTCAAGACTACTTGGATATTAGCATCCTGCAGATATCTAATACAGCAAGTAGAGTCACATCATATCATATCATTTAGTAAATAATAAACCAGGAAAAGAACTTAACATGTTCAAGTGGCCACAACAAGATGACAATTAAGAGAGTACAAGATCGAGATAAGTTGTATTGCAAAAGCGAACACTATCTAATAATACTGTTTTATATTTGTGAAACGTAAGAATGAGGAATGGTTCACATTCCAGGGTAACAGAGGGCTTAGATATGACACAGCGTAAGAATGAGGAATGGTTCACATTCCGGGTAACAGAGAACTTTGAGTTGACACAGCGTAAGAATGAGGAATGGTACACATCCTGGGGTAACAGAGGGCTTTGACTTGGCACAGCGTAAGTATGAGGAATGGTTCACATTCCGGGGTAACAGAGGGCTTTGATATGACACAGCGTAAGAATGAGGATTGGTTCACTTCCTAGGGAAACACAGGGCTTTCATATGACACAGCGTAAGAATGATGAATGGTTCACATCCTGGGGTAACAGAGAGCTTTGAGTTGACACAGCGTAAGAATGAGGAATGGTTTACATCCTGGGTAACAGAGAGTTTTGAGTTGACACAGCTTATGAATGAGGAATGGTTCACATTCCAGGGTAACAGAGGGCTTTGAGTATACACAGCTTATGAATGAGGAATGGTTCACATCCTGGGGTATGAGAGCTTTGAGTTGACACAGCGTAAGAATGAGGAATGATTCACATCCTGAGGTAACAGAGAGCTTTGAGTTGACACAGCGTAAGAATGAGTGATGGTTGACATTCCAGGGTAACAGAGGGCTTTGCGTTGACACAGCGTAAGAATGAGGAATGGTTCACATCCTGGGGTAACAGAGGGCTTTGAGTTGACACAGCGTAAGAATGAGGAATGGTTCACATTCCAGGGTAACAGAGGGCTTTGAGTTGACACAGGGCAAGAATGAGGAATGGTTCACATTCCAGGGTAACACAGAGCTTTGAGTTGACACAGCGTAAGAATGAGTGATGGTTCACATTCCAGGGTAACAGAGAGCTTTGAGTTGACACAGCGTAAGAATGAGTGATGGTTCACATTCCGGGGTAACAGAGGGCTTTGAGATGACACAGCTTAAGAATGAGGAATGGATCACATCCTGGGGGAACAGCGATGTTTGAGTTGACACAGCGTAAGAATGAGGAATAGTTCACATTCCAGGGTAACAGAGAGCTTTGAGTTGACACAGAGTAAGAATGAGGAATGGTTCACATTCCAGGGTAACAAAGAGCTTTGATTTGACACAGCGTAAGAATGAGGGATGGTTCACATCCTGGGTAACAGAGAGCTTTGAGTTGACACAGCTTATAAATGAGGAATGGTTCACATCCTGGGGTAACAGAGAGCTTTGAGTTGACACAGCTTATAAATGAGGAATGGTTCACATCCTGGGGTAACAGAGGGCTTTGACTTGACAAAGCGTAAGAATGAGGAATGGTTCACATCCTGGAGTAACAGAGGGCTTTGATATGACACAGCATAAGAATGAGGAATGGTTCACATCCTGGGGTAACAGAGAGCTTTGAGTTGACACAGCTTATAAATGAGGACTGGTTCACATCCTGGGGTAACAGAGGGCATTGACTTGACACAGCGTAAGAATGAGGAATGGTTCACATTCCAGGGTAACAGAAAGCTTTGTTATGACACAGCATAAGAATGAGGAATGGTTCACATCCTGGGGTAACAGAGAGCTTTGAGTTGACACAGCTTAAGAATGAGGAATGGTTCACATCCTGGGGTAACAGAGAGCTTTGAGTTGACACAGCGTAATAATAAGGAATGGTTCACATTCCAGAATATCAGAGGGATTTGAGTTGCCACAGCGTAAGAATGAGGAATGGTTCACATTCCGGGGTAACAGAGAGCTTTGAATTGACACAGCTTAAGAATGAGGAATGGTTCACATTTCAGGGTAACAGAGGGGTTTGGGTTGACACAGCGTAAGAACGAGGAATGGTTCACATTCCGGGGTAACAGAAGGCTTAGCGTTGACACAGCGTAATATTGAGGAATGGTTCACACCCTGGGGTAACAGAGGGCTTTGAGTTGACACAGCGTAAGTATGAGGAATGGTTCACATTCCGGGGTAACAGAGATCTTTGAGTTGACACAGCTTAAGAATGAGGAATGGTTCACATTCTAGGGTAACAGAGGGGTTTGGGTTGACATAGCTTAAGGATGAGAAATGGTTCACATTCCAGGGAAACAGAAGGGTTTGGGTTGACGAAGCTTAAGAATGAGGGATGGTTCACATTCCGGGGTAACAGAGAGCTTTGAGTTGACACAGCGTTAGAATGAGGAATGGTTCACATTCCAGGGTAACAGAGGGGTTTGGGTTGACACAGTGTAAGAATGAGGAATGGTTCACATTTCGGGGTAACAGAGGGCTTTGAGTTGACACAGCGTAAGAATGAGGAATGGTTCACATTCCAGGGTAACAGAGGGGTTTGGGTTGACACAGCGTAAGAATGAGGAATGGTTCACATTCCGGCGTAACAGAGGGCTTTGAGTTGACACAGCGTAAGAATGAGGAATGGTTCACATCCTGGGGTAACAGAGGGGTTTGAGTTGACACAGCGTAAGATTGAGGAATGGTTCACATTCCGGGGTAACCGAGGGCTTTGAGTTGACACAGCGTAAGAATGAGGAATGGTTCCCATTCCGGGGTAACAGAGAGCTTTGAGTTGACACAGCTTAAGAATGAGGAATGGTTCCCATTCTAGGGTAACAGAGGGGTTTGAGTTGACATAGCTTAAGAATGAGAAATGGTTCACATTCCAGGGAAACAGAGGGGTTTGTGTTGACATAGCTTAAGAATGAGGGATGGTTCACATTCCGGGGTAACAGAGAGCTTTGAGTTGACACAGCGTTAGAATGAGGAATGGTTCACATTCCAGGGTAACAGAGGGGTTTGGGTTGACACAGCGTAAGAATGAGGAATGATTCACATTTCGGGGTAACAGAGGGCTTTGAGTTGACACAGCGTAAGAAAGGAATGGTTCACATTCCAGGGTAACAGAGGGGTTTGGTTTGACACAGCGTAAGAATGAGGAATGGTTCACATTCCGGGGTAACATAGGGCTTTGAGTTGACACAGCGTTAGAATGAGGAATGGTTCACATTCCAGGGTAACAGAGGGATTTGGGTTGACACAGAGTAAGAATGAGGAATGGTTCACATTCCGGGGTAACAGAGGGCATTGAGTTGACACAGCGTAAGAATGAGGAATAGTTCTCATTCCAGGGTAACAGAGGGGTTTGAGTTGACACAGAGTAAGAATGAGGAATGCTTCACATTCCGGGGTAACAGAGGGCTTTGAGTTGACACAGCGTAAGAATGCGGAATGGTTCACATCCTGGGGTAACAGAGGGCTTTGAGTTGACACAGCGTAAGAATGAGGAATGGATCACATCCTGGGGTAACAGCGATCTTTGAGTTGACATAGCGTAAGAATGAGGAATAGTTCACATTCCAGGGTAACAGAGAGCTTTGAGTTGACACAGAGTAAGAATGAGGAATGGTTCACATTCCAGGGTAACAAAGAGCTTTGATTTGACACAGCGTAAGAATGAGGGATGGTTCACATCCTGGGTAACAGAGAGCTTTGAGTTGACACAGCTTATAAATGAGGAATGGTTCACATCCTGGGGTAACAGAGAGCTTTGAGTTGACACAGCTTATAAATGAGGAATGGTTCACATCCTGGGGTAACAGAGGGCTTTGACTTGACAAAGCGTAAGAATGAGGAATGGTTCACATCCTGGAGTAACAGAGGGCTTTGATATGACACAGCATAAGAATGAGGAATGGTTCACATCCTGGGGTAACAGAGAGCTTTGAGTTGACACAGCTTATAAATGAGGACTGGTTCACATCCTGGGGTAACAGAGGGCATTGACTTGACACAGCGTAAGAATGAGGAATGGTTCACATTCCAGGGTAACAGAAAGCTTTGATATGACACAGCATAAGAATGAGGAATGGTTCACATCCTGGGGTAACAGAGAGCTTTGAGTTGACACAGCTTAAGAATGAGGAATGGTTCACATCCTGGGGTAACAGAGAGCTTTGAGTTGACACAGCGTAATAATAAGGAATGGTTCACATTCCAGAATATCAGAGGGATTTGAGTTGCCACAGCGTAAGAATGAGGAATGGTTCACATTCCGGGGTAACAGAGAGCTTTGAATTGACACAGCTTAAGAATGAGGAATGGTTCACATTTCAGGGTAACAGAGGGGTTTGGGTTGACACAGCGTAAGAACGAGGAATGGTTCACATTCCGGGGTAACAGAAGGCTTAGCGTTGACACAGCGTAATATTGAGGAATGGTTCACACCCTGGGGTAACAGAGGGCTTTGAGTTGACACAGCGTAAGAATGAGGAATGGTTCACATCCTGGGGTAACAGAGGGCTTTGAGTTGACACAGCGTAAGAATGAGGAATGGTTCACATTCCGGGGTAACAGAGAGCTTTGAGTTGACACAGCTTAAGAATGAGGAATGGTTCACATTCCGGGGTAACAGAGGGCTTTAATTTGACACAGCGTAAGAATGAGGAATGGTTCACATTTCGGGGTAACAGAGGGCTTTGAGTTGACACAGCGGAAGAATGAGGAATGGTTCACCTTCCGGGGTAACAGAGAGCGTTGATGTGACACAGCTTAAGAATGAGGAATGGTTCAAATTCCAGGGTAACAGAGGGGTTTGGGTTGACACAGCGTAAGAATGAGGAATGGTTCACATTTCGGGGTAACAGAGGGCTTTGAGTTGACACAGCGTAAGATTGAGGAATGGTTCACATCCTGGGGTAACAGAGGGCTTTGAGTTGACACAGCGTAAGAATGAGGAATGGTTCACATTCCGGGGTAACAGAGAGCTTTGAGTTGACACAGCTTAAGAATGAGGAATGGTTCACATTCTAGGGTAACAGAGGGGTTTGGGTTGACATAGCTTAAGAATGAGAAATGGTTCACATTCCAGGGTAACAGAGGGGTTTGGGTTGACATAGCTTAAGAACTAGGGATGGTTCACATTCCGGGGTAACAGAGAGCTTTGAGTTGACACAGCGTTAGAATGAGGAATGGTTCACATTCCAGGGTAACAGAGGGGTTTGGGTTGACCCAGCGTAAGAATGAGGAATGGTTCACATTCCGGGGTAACAGAGGGCTTTGAGTTGACACGGCGTAAGAATGAGGAATGGTTCACATTCCAGGGTAACAGAGGTGTTTGGGTTGACACAGCGTAAGAATGAGGAATGGTTCACATTCCGGGGTAACAGAGGGCTTTGAGTTGACACAGCGTAAGAATGAGGAATGGTTCACATCCTGGGGTAACAGAGGGGTTTGAGTTGACACAGCGTAAGAATGAGGAATGGTTCACATTCCGGGGTAACAGAGGGCTTTGAGTTGACACAGCGTAAGAGTGAGGAATGGTTCACATTCCGGGCTAACAGAGGGCTTTGAGTTGACACAGCGTTAGAATGAGGAATGGTTGACATTCCAGGGTAACAGAGGGGTTTGGGTTGACACAGCGTAAGAATGAGGAATAGTTCACATTCCGGGGTAACAGAGGGCATTGAGTTGACACAGCGTTAGAATGAGGAATGGTTCACATTCCAGGGTAACAGAGGGGTTTGGGTTGACACAGCGTAAGAATGAGGAATGGTTCACATTCCGGGGTAACAGAGGGCTTCGAGTTGACACAGCGTAAGAATGAGGAATGGTTCACATCCTGGGGTAACAGAGGGCTTTGAGTTGACACAGCGTAAGAATGAGGAATGGTTCACATTCCGGGTTAACAGAGAGCTTTGAGTTGACACAGCTTAAGAATGAGGAATGGTTCACATTCCAGGGTAACAGAGGGGTTTGGGTTGACATAGCTTAAGAATGAGGGATGGTTCACATTCCGGGGTAACAGAGAGCTTTGAGGTGACACAGCGTTAGATTGAGGAATGGTTCAAATCCTGGGGTAACAGAGAGCTTATGTTGACACAGCTCATGAATGAGGATTGGATCACATTCCAGGGTAACAGAGAGCTTTGAGTTAACACGTGCCGCAGTGACTTGAGCAAGCTAGTGTGTTTCCTTTAAATAGACATTGTCAACAACCTGAGAATAATAAATTCTGGTTTTCCCAAGACTTAGGTAGATTGCCACTCAGCTGAGACACTAACACAGTCCTTGTTGGGAGATGTTCCGACCAAACGGAGCTTGTGATCCCGAGCGGAACTTCAGTAGAGCTAATTTGCCCGGCTCTTATTCACAGACCTATCTCGTCGAAGACAGTTGACATTTGAGGGTACTTAAATTCGAAAGACTAGATAACTGGCGCGTTTAAGGTACCTCTTTTGCTCCAATGGAATTTTTGAAATGATTAGTCTATGCCTAAGAAAAAATCATGATGAGTGACAAAGATGGACAGAAATTCCTTGAAACGGAGATAGTGCGGATTCAGAGGGTAAAAAAAAATTAAATATATCAGTGAAACAATGCAGGAGAATGGTCTAGAAAAAGCTGCGGTAGTCGATAGGATCTCAAAAATGGAGAGAGCAAATGTGCTTACTTAAGCATCTACAACAAGAAATGCATATCCTGGAACGCCAAAATAAAGCACCACTACACTGTGGTCAAAACAGAATGCCTGCACGCCAGCGAATGCCTTTCGATGGACTACAAGCTAGAGAAGTGGAGTCCTGGAGAGGAGAATCCTACGGAAAATCATGAGCCCAATCCAGACGGAAGCCGGGTCTACAAGGATGTAGAAAAAAAATCTCTGAGACCATGAGGGCACGGAGGCTAATATTTCTCGGACACCTCTACAGAATGGTCAAATTCAAATTAACCAAACAGTTATTTGACTACTTCTAGAACAAGAAGACCACTACATCATGGATTAAAGAAACTCGGAATGACCTTGAAAGATCTAACTTCCCGGAGGCCCAAATGTTAGGAAGGGATACGCTTCGAAACGCAGTACGGCTAATTCCGCAGTACTTGAAATATACGTTTTCTGTAGAGATACCCTAGTGCAACCGACGAGTTCATCTCACTAGTTGCGTTGATTAACTATTTATTTTTCCTTGGCTATGAAACGGCAGGTACTGCCACCTAGCGGTAAAATCGTGAAAACTTTTGTTTAAGTATTTTTAAAATCTCATGTATTTCAGTGATGCCCTAGTGGTAATAATGTAGCATATTATTAGATTTATCATATAGCGCATTAGGCAAGGTACCGCCGATTTAACACTAGTACCACTAGAATCAACCAAAAATCCTTGAACATTTACTAAATTAAAATTCCTTCAAACGTGTTATATTAAGTATTAGATGATTTAGACATCCATGCCAGATGAAATTTGAAAAACTCCATTTATGTGAAAAAATATGTAGTTATTTAATCCCCATGTTAATGTTTTTGAAACCCTTCCCCTTAGTTTATCAAGTTTACCATAACTTCCTTAATATTGCGGATTTAGGTGAGTCTCTCCTATACACGGTCTGGAAGGGTTTCAAGACGAGATAAGTGCTACAAAGACCGGAAGAGCTTCGACGGAAAACCAACGGCAGCAGCACAGCGAACGTATGAAGGAGTAAACCTGCTGAAAGCAGAGGAAATTACTAAAAAGCAGAAATAGTGAAGTTGTAGCGTGATCCTAACTGGTCAATTCGCAAACATTCTTTTCTTTTTCAAAATATCGTGTGTGGTTTTCTTTTTCCAGAATTAAAATTTATTTAGAACTAGCTGAAGTACCAATGCTTCGCTACGGGTCATAAATAATAACATGTGAAGGTGACAGTTAAAACAGGGGATAGGCGTGGTGCTGCGTGGAGGGAGAGTAAGGATGAAACATTTTGTCCCTCTCCACCGCTCGGCGTTGACCATGTTTTATAGATCAAATACAGGTTTTACTCGCTAACCAATGGAGACACATATAAAGTGATCAGGTCCTTTTAGATAGAAAATTAAATTATAAACCTTATATATGCCATCAAAAGTTTGCAATTTCTTAGCGTTCTCATTTTATTTGAAATGGAAATATGAAAGTTTGAAACCAAAGGGAGTAGTGACGTCACTAAAATGGTCGCCGTCTTTAAACGGTGCAAAGTATCGAAATGAAAAGTAGCCTATATGTTAACCAGGTAAATCAGCTACTTCCATGTTACATTTCATGTAAATCGGACCAGTGATTCTTGCGTGATTTAGTAGCCTAATACACAGACACACACCACCTCATTTTTAGCCTATTTTCAATTTTGAGAAAAAAAAAAAGCTTATGAGATCACCTATTGTCCGTGTGTGCGTGTGTGTGTGTGTGTCCCTAATAACTTCTAAACGGATGGAGCGATTTCAATGAAACTCGGTAAGTTCATAGCACTATTCCGGACGACCCCGACCGTGCCCTTCAAATTTTTTTACGTCTCACCAATCCAATATGGCGGCTTTGTGAAATATTTCACCAGCATTCAATATCTCCGAAACTATTCCCGATATCACCCGGGAATTTTTTTACGGTGATAAAGGGTACTACTAGAAGTTCACCTATGTGACTTTTGAAACTGGTAACTACAAAACTAACATGGCGGCCACGCAAATTTGCGACTTTTAAATAGACGCAGTCCTTCTACCTAAATCACAGATAACACACACTAATACAGCCATCACAATGAACACCGGTTATCAGACAAATTCTACACACACCCAAAGTACACGGGGCTACATGACCGCGTTGTCGCAGCCCCTAAACTAAGGAACAAACCATCCAACCAACCAACCAACCAAGAATAATAATGTCATTAAATATATATTAAAGTAGCTTAATCTATAAATTAGCATTACCATTGTCACCCACTAGGCCTTGCCTTATGTGGTATAGCTCCCATGTATTTTTCCGTTACTCGGCTGAATTTGATATTCATCACATAGATCTAAGAATGTACATTTTTAGACTAATACGCTTACTTAATAGACTAAAGTTACGATATGATGAAGATTGCACATATTTAATATAACGGGTTTCCAGTGTTGTAGATGACAAGTAAATTATACTGTGTAGTAGTGACAAGGACAATGTTTATATAGCACACGCGATTGCTTGAACAATGTACGAATATGTCCTAATATTTAAAAAGCTATGTATGTATTAGTTTTCTTGTATTGCTGGATGTACTGTTGCTTATCTATATCTATACTATATAATATACAACAAGTAGTTCCGTGAAGAACTATACAGCCTATTTTCATATATCCTACTTATGTTAAACTGCCACTATCAACATACAAAATTTCAGTTTGATTGCTGTAATAGATTCGTAGATATTGAACTAAATTAGATACCAGTGCATTGCAATGTGTATAAACATTTCCTGTAACAGATTTCATTGCGTTTGGAACATTAAATCGCGAGAAACGTCTATTTAATTTTTTTTAATTTGCTTGGCCGCCATGTTCGTTTTGTAGTTAATCGGTTTTTAAAAGCTTATAGATGAACTTCCAATAGTACCCTTTATATCCGTACAAAATTTCAGGGTGATACCACTAATAGTTTCAGAGATATAGAATGCCGGTGAAATATTTCGCACATCCGCCATCTTGTGGTTATGTAAACAATTGAACGAAGTTAGATGTCGGTGCATTACAATGAGTATAAACATATACTGTACCAAGTTTTATTGTGTTTGGTTGGTTAAATCGCGAGAAACGCAGACGATTCATTTCTTCAAGTAGTTCTTACTTTTGCAACCAAATACTACCATCCACGACACCTAGCTGCGGACGTGGCTACTACTAAATACCATCGCTGTCAGCTCCTGGCGGCGAACGTTGGAATTAATATAGCGTTATCAAACTAACCTACAAATTTTAGCTTCCACAAGTGTAGTTAGTGGAAGATTCTTTTTCATGCCATAAATCTATGACATGGGACCGCCGGCTTTACTTCCCCTCCGAAGGGAGGCATACTGAGGGATTTTAAACGTTCTTAAAAATCCGACGACTTCGGCCGGGTTTGAACCCGCGATCTTGGGCATAGAAGCTCAGCATGCTACCGACTACGCCACCGAAGCCGCTCATTTTTATTCTCTCGAAGAAATATCTCTGCGTTACGTATACACTTTGTAGATTTATGTAACTGCTCTTTTATGGATTTAAGAAGGACATTGTAAAATTTACGAATAAAGTATTGAAAATTACGCTTAGCAATAGCAATAGATAATGATAATAATCGTACAAATCAGGGCTGCCACTATGCAAGGCTTGAGTCTTGTCACACAAGCATCCGAGGGAAGCGTACAAAGAGAGGAGAGCCAATATTTAATATTACCAAGTCAATGAAAGTGATATCAAAGGAACGGCATTGCTTGCTTGCTTCTCGTCGAGTGGTAGCCTACAAAGCTTTGATATTCCACTGGCGTGGCTTTTAACTATGTGTATTGAGGAAAATATTTCCAGAGAAACGTACCGTCTTATATCGGGGAAATAAATCTCAGCATTTCCTTTGAGTTGCCGTTGATTTAAAAACTGTAATAAATATAAAAGAAATCCCTCTCGGCACAACGGAAGGTGGAGGTAGATTTCGGTTGGTTGGTTGGTTCCTCAGTTTAAGGGCTGCGACAACGCGGCCATGTAGCCCCGTGTACTTTGGGTGTGTGTAGAATCTGTCTGATAACCGGTGTTAATTGTGATGGCTGTATTAATGTGTGTTATCTGTTTTAGGTAACTATTGCAATGGGTCCCATGTTTCGACTTTCGGAAACTTTCGACATATCTTCGCGTTTCACATTCCCAGCCTCAAAACCACTGTCAGTTCAAAAGTTTATATATAATTTATGTATGTATGTATGTATATATATATGTATATATGTATATCAGTTTCTTGTGGACACGATAACTGCCGTAATTTTGGACCAATCACTTTGAATTTTTTACCGAATATGTATACTTATAAAATATCGGTCGAGTTCGTTACAGGACTAAATTGGTCGAAGGGGGTGAAAATGGGGGTCTTTTTTTTCGAAAAAGTGAAATATTGCTATAACTCTCTTAATATGTGAAATATCGAATCCGTTCAACGTTCATACTATGTGTCGGATAAAGCCCAAAAATGTATGTTTGAAGAGTATTTTTATAGCACCAACCATTGACCAAAGGGGTGGGAAAAAGTGGGTTTTTCGGGAAACATTAATCATATCTCTCTTAATAGGCACAATATCAAAACCGTACAAAATGGAAAATATTCCCCTAATAATTACCTAAAACTTTTGGCTGAAATAATTTTTGATATGACTCACCATTACGCCAAGGGATGAGAAAAATGATTTCGGAATTATAAGAAAATGCCAAGAGCTATCAGTGGTTGCCATGGCAACACTACTAAATTGATGAGGGATGAGCCATCAGACGTTGCCATGACAACGCACTTGCACGAGATCAGATTCAGTATTTCCTTCCGACTAAGTGGGAAGCGGCTTCGGTGACGTAACTGGTAGCATGCTGAATGTCTATGCCCAAGGTCGCGGTTTCAAAGCCGGCCGAAGTCGTCGGATTTTCTAAGAGCGCTAAAATCCCTCAGTATGCTTTCCTTTGGAGGGGAAGTTCCAACGTTCGTTGCGAGTTGCTGGTTGGGGTGGCATCTAGTAGCCAAGTTCACAGCTAGGTGTCGTTGACAGTAGTACCTGGTAGCAACATTAGGAACTACTGCTTGAAATTGACCGTCTGCAGTCCTTACCTGAACTAAGACTAATACAGCCATTACAATTCACTCCGTTTATCAGACAGATTCTACACTCACCCAAAGTACACGGGTTTAGATGACCGCGTTGTCGCAGCCCCTAAACTGCGGAACCAACCAAAGGTAGATTTCATTAGAAAGCTAACTATTGCAATGGGTACCATGTTTCGACTTCCGGAATATTTCGACATCTCTTCGCGTTCCACATCCCCCAGACCCCAAAACCACCGTCAGTTCAAAAGTTTATATATAATTTATGTATGTATATGTATATCTTCTATATATATAAAAATCAATGTAACGTGATAGTTTGTCTGTGGGTATGTCTGTGGGTATGTCTCCTATGCGTTCATATACCATTCATCCGATTGCGATAAAACTTGGGTGAGATGTTGAGTACACTCCAAGGAAGGGTTCTGAGTAAATCCATTTTACAATAGGTAGCGCACGCGTAGATTCTGCAAATGAGTGACGATGCGCGAAGCGTTTCAAACAAGTCCCGTATGTGTTCATATACCATTCGTCCGATAGCGATGAAACTTGGGTGAGATGTTGTATACACTTACGTGAAGGTTTCAAAATTAGTGAGTACATTTCACAGTAGATAGCGCACGAGTAGATTCAACAAATGAGCGACGACACGCAAAGTGTTTCAAAAAAGTCCCGTACGCATTCATATACCATTCGTCCGATAGCTATGAAACTTGCGTAAAATGTTGTGTACACTTCAGGGAAATTTTCTGGCTTAGTAAATCCACTTTACAATAGGCAGCGCACGAGTAGATTCAACAAATGAGCTACGACGCGCGAAGCATTTCAACAAAGTCACGTATGCGTTCATATACCATTCGTCCGATAGCGATGAAACTAGGCTGAGATGTGTGCACTCCAGGGAAGGTTTCTGGCTTAGTAAATCCCTTTAAAAATTGGAAGAGCAGGAGCAGAATCAACAAATGAGCGACGACGCGCGAAGTTTTTCAACAAAGTCCCATATAAGGTCATATACCATTCGTCCGATAGCGATGAAACTTGGGTGAGCTGTTGTGTACACTGCAGGGAAGGTTTCTGGCTTAGTACATCCAATTTACAATAGGTAGCGCAGCAGTAGATTCAACAAATGAGCGATGACACGCGAAGCGTTTCAACAAAGTCCCGTATAAGGTCATATACTATTCGTCTGACAGTGATAAATGTTTGGTGAATTGTTGTGTACACTCCAGGAAAGGTTTCTGGCTTAGTTAATCCATTTTACAATACGAAGCGCACGTTTTGATTCAGCAAATGAGTGACTACGCGCGAAGCGTTTCGACAACGTCCCGTATACGTTCACATACCATTCATCCGATTGCGATGAAACTTGGGTGAGATGTTGTGTACACTCCAGGGAAGGTTTCTGGCTGAGTACATCCATATTACAATAAGTAGCGCAAGAGTAGAATCAACAAATGAGCGACGACACGCGAAGCGTTTCAACCATGTCCCGTATGCATTCATATACCATTCGTCCAATAGCTATGAAACTTGGGTGAGATATTGTGTACACTTCATGGAAGGTTTCTGGCTTAGTAAATCCACTATACAACAGGCAGCGCACAAGTAGATTCAACAAATGAGGGACGACGCGCGAAGCGTTTCAACAAAGTCCCGTATAAGGTGAAACTTGGGTGAAATATGGTGGACACTCCAAGGAAGGTTTCTGGCTTAGTAAATACATTTCACAGTAGGTAGCACACGAGTAGATTCGACAAATGAACGACGACACGCGGAGCGTTTCAATACAGTCCCCTATGTCTTCATAGGCCAACGGCCTAGCCGTGTTGAAACACCGGATTCCATGAGGACTCCGCAGTTAAGCAACATTGGGCGCAGTCAGAACTTGGATGGTATGCCAGTTCTAGGCACTGCGCGCTGTTGGCCAACATAAGGAGGAACGGAAAGGCCCTGGCCACCCTACCGCAAGTAAACTCCGGCTGGGGGTAGCCTCTTCGGAGGCAGAATACCAATTAATTTATTAATGTCTTCATATCCCATTAGTCCGATAGCGATGAAACTTGGGTGAGATGTTGTGGACACTTACGTGACGGTTTCTAACTTAGTAAATACATTTTCCAGTAGGTAGCGCACGAGTAGATTCAAAAAATGAGTGACGGGGCACGAATCGTTTAAACAAAATCCGGTATGCGTTCATATACTATTCATCCGATTGCGATGAAACATTGATCAGTTATTGTGTACACGCCAGGGAAGGGTTTCGACTTAGTAAATCCATTTCACAATAAGTAGCGCAAGAGTAGATGCAACAAATGGGTGCCGACGCGCGAAGCGTTTCAACAAAATCCCCTATTGGGTTCATATAACCTTCTTCGATTGCGATGAAACCTTGATGAGTTATTGTGTACACGCCAGGGAAGGGCTTCGACTTAGTAATACATTTCTCAATAGGTAGCGCACGAGTAGATTCAACAGATGAGTGACAGCGCACGAATCGTTTAAACATAACCCCGTATACGTGCATATACCATTCATCCGATTGCGATGAAACATTGATGAGTTATTGTGTACACGCCAGGGAAGGGTTTCGACATAGTAAATCCATTTCACAATAAGTAGCGCAAGAGTAGATGCAACAAATGGGTGCCAACGCGCGAAGCGTTTCAACAAAATCCCCTATGCGTTCATATAACCTTCTTCGATTGTGATGAAACCATGATGAGTTATTGTGTACACGCCAGGGTAGGGTTTCGATTTATCAAATTCATTTCTCAATAGGTAGCGTACGAGTAGAATCAACAAATGAGTGACAGCGCACGAATCGTTCAAACAAAATCCCGTATACGTTCATATACCATTCATCCGATTGCGATGAAACTTTTGAAAGTTGTTGTGCACGCTCCCACGATTGATTCTAAATTAGAAAATCCATTTTACGATAGCATAGGGGCAGTTAACGGAAATTGAAAAACATATTGTGTATCCAAAAGCACTTCAAAAAACAGAATTTCAACGCCAACACTTTCTTTGATTGGCATTGCAACGCATGCCGGGTACAGCTTGTCTTTATATATATAATTCTTCGACACGTGTGTATGTGACTGAACTCCTCCTAAACGACTAAAAAGCACTTCAAAAAACAGAATTTCAACGCCAACACTTTCTTTGATTGGCATTGCAACGCATGCCGGGTACAGCTTGTCTTTATATATATAATTCTTCGACACGTGTGTATGTGACTGAACTCCTCCTAACGACCGATTTTGATGGAATTTGGTATGTATATTAGTATGGGTCCATGTATGGTTTAGATTCACAATCTGACCCAGTAGGTGGAATGAACACAATTTTAGATCCACAATTTACACACAGTTTAAAACCACAATATACAGTCAAAAACAGTCGTCATGGAAACCACTAGCCTTGGCCTTCGTGAAAGTTGATGTCTTTGGACGGTTTGTCTCTGCACGTTAGAGCCACCTGGTCGCAACCTGTGCAACTACCGCCATTACATACACTCCGCCCGTGGCGAAAAGTTGTGTTTTATACCAAAGGTGGCAGTGATGTCGAATTCTACTGTTTGTCTCTGCACGTTAGAGCGTTTCAAAGACCCGTATGCGTTCATATACCATTCATCCGATTGCCAGGAAACTTGGGTGATATGTTGAGTGAGCTCCAGGGAAAGTGTTTGGCTTAGTAAATCCATTTTACAATAGATAGCGCACGAATAGATTCAACAAATGAGCGACGACGCGCGAAGCGTTTCAAAAATGTCCCGTATGCGTTCAAATACCATTCGTCCGACAGCGATGAAACTTGGGTGAGATGTTGTGTACACTCCAGGGAAGGCTTCCGGCTTAGTAAATCAATTTCACATTAGGTAGCGCACGACTAGATTCAACAAATGAGTGACGACGCGCGAAGCGTTTCAACAAAATCCCGTATAAGTTTATATTCCATTCATAGATTGAGATGAAACTTTGATGAGTTGTTGTGTACACTTAATTGAAGGCTTCTAACGTAGTAATCCATTTCACAGGAGGTTGCGCACGAGTAGATTCAACAAATGAGCGGCGACGTGCGAAGCGTTTCAAAAAAGTCCCGTATGCGTTCAAATAACATTCGTCCGATAGCGATGAAACTTGGGTGAGATGTTGTGTACATTTACGTGAGGGTTTCTAACTTAGTAAATCCATTTTACAATAGGTGGCTCACGAGTAGATTCAATAAATGAGGAACGACGCGCGAACTTTTAACCAAAGTCCCGTATGCGTTCATATACCATTCATCCGATTGCAATGAAACTTGGGTGAGTTGTTGTGTACACTTACGTGAGGGTTTCTAACTTAGTAAATACATTTCACAGGAGGTTTCGCACGAGTAGATTCAACAAATGAGCGACCACGCACGAAGCGTTTCATTAAGGTTCCGTATGCGTTCAAATACCATTCGTCCGATTACGATGAAACTTGGGTGAGATGTTGTGTACACGCTACGGAAGGTTTCTGGCTTAATAAATCAATTTTAAAATAGGTAGCGCACGAGTAAATTCAACAAATGTGTGATGGCACGCGAATCATTTCAACAAAGTACCGTATGCGGCCATATACCATTTATCAGATTGCGATGAAACTTTGGTGAATTGTTGTGTATACTCCAGGAAATGTTTCTGTCTTAGTAAATACAGTTTTTAATAAGTAGCGCACGAGTAGATTCAACAAATGAGCGACGGGGCGCGAATCGTTTCCACAATGTCCCGTATGTGGTCATATATCATGCATCCGATTACGATCAAACCTTGGTGAATCATTGAGTACACGCCAGAGAAGGTTTCAGGCTTAGTAAATCTATTTTACAATAGGTAGCGCATGAGTAGATTCAACAAATGAGTGACGGCACGCGAATCGTTTAAAGAAAATCACTTATGCGTTCATATGTCATTTATCCTATTCCGATGAAACTTTGATGAGTTGTTGTGTACACACCAGGGAAGGTGTTCAACTTGGTAAATCCATTTTACAATATTGGTGGCGCACGAGTAGATGTAACAAATGAGTGACGACGCGCGAAGCGTTCCAACAAAATCCTGTATGCGTTCATATACTATTCGTCGATTGCGATGCAACTTTGATGAGTTGTTGTGTACACTTACGTGAAGCTTTCTAACTTAGTAAATCCATTTCACAGTTTGTAGAGCACGAGTAGATTCAACAAATGACTGACAGCGCACGAATCATTCAAACCAAATCCCGTATGTGTTAAATGCCATTTATCCGTTTGCGATGAAACTTTGGAGAGTTGTTGTGCACGCTCCAACGAATGTTTCTAAATTAGTTAATTCAATTCACGATAGTTTAGAGGCAGTTAACAGAAATTGAAAAAAATATTGTGTAACCAAAAGCACTTCAAGAAATTAAGTTACAACACTTTCTTTGATTGGCAGGACAACGTCTGCCGGGTCAGCTTGTCTTTATATATATAATTCTTCGACACGTGTGTATGTGACTGAACTCCTCCTAAACGACTGACCGATTTTAATGGAATTTGGTATGTATATTAGGGTGGGTCCATGTATGGTTTAGATTCACAATCTGACCCGGTAGGTGGAATGAACACAATTTTAGATCCACAATTTACACACAATATTAGAACCACAATATACGGTCAAGAACAGTCGTCATGGAAACCACTAGCCTTGGCCTTCGTGAAAGCTGATGTCTTTTGACGGTTTGTCTCTGCACGTTAGAGCGTTTCAAAGTCCCGTATGCATTCATATACCATTCATCCGATTGCCATGAAACTTGGGTGATATGTTGAGTGAGCTCCAGGGAAGGTGTTTGGCTTAGTAAATCCACTTTACAATAGATAGCGCACGAATAGATTCAACAAATGAGCGACGACGCGCGAAGCGTTTCAAAAAGGTCCCGTATGAGTTCAAATACCATTCGTCCGATAGCGATGAAACTTTGGTGAGATGTTGTGTACACTCCAGGGAAGGCTTCTGGCTTAGTGAATCAATTTCACATTAGGTAGCCACGACTAGATTCAAAAATGAGTGACGACGCGCGAAGCGTTTGAACAAAATCCCGTATAAGTTTATATTCCATTCATAGATTGAGATGAAACTTTGATAAGTTGTTGTGTACACTTAAGTGAAGGCTTCTAACTTAGTAATCCATTTCACAGGAGGTTGCTCACGAGTAGATTCAACAAATGAGCGGTGACGTGCGAAGCGTTTCAACAAAGTCCCGTATGCGTTCAAATACCATTCGTCCGATTGCAATGAAACTTGGGTGAGATGTTGTGTACACTTACGTGAGGGTTTCTAACTTAGTAAATCCATTTCACAGGAGGTTTCGCACGAGTAGATTCAACAAATGAGCGACGACGCGCGAAGCGTTTCAATAAGGTCCCGTATGCGTTCAAATACCATTTGTCCGATTACGATGAAACTTTGGTGAATTGTTGTGTACACTCCAGGAAATGTTTCTGTCTTAGTAAATCCAGTTTTTAATAAGGAGCGCACGAGTAGATTCAACAAATGAGCGACGGCGCGCGAATCGTTTCCACAATGTCCCTTATGCGGTCATATATCATTCATCCGATTGCGATCAAACCTTGGTGAATAATTGAGTACACGCCAGAGAAGGTTTTAGGCTTAGCAAATCTATTTTACAATATGTAGGGCATGAGTAGATTCAACAAATGAGTGACGGCACGCGAATCGTTTAAAGAAAATCACTTATGCGTTCATATGTCATTCATCCGATTCCGATGAAAATTTGATGAGTTGTTGTGTACACGCCAGGAAAGGTGTTCAACTTGGTAAATCCATTTTGCAATATTGGTAGCGCACGAGTAGATGTAACAAATGAGTGACAACGCGCGAAGCGTTCCAACAAAATTCTGTATGCGTTCATATACTATTCATCGATTGCGATGAAACTTTGATGAGTTGTTGTGTACACTTACGTGAAGCTTTCTAACTTAGTAAATCCATTTCACAGTTGGTAGAGCACGAGTAGATTCAACAAATGAGTTACAGCACACGAATCATTTAAACCAAATCCCGTATGCGTTAAATGCCATTTATCCGTTTGCGATGAAACTTTGGAGAGTTGTTGTGCACGCTCGAACGAATGTTTCTAAATTAGTTAATTAAATTCATGATAGTTTTGAGGCAGTTAACAGAAATTGAAAAAAATATTGTGTATCCAAAAGCACTTCAAGAAACAAAGTTAGAACACTTTCTTTGATTGGCAGGACAACGTCTGCCGGGTCAGCTTGTATCAGGGTGCTTCAAAAAAATGTATACACACTTTGAACTTCCATAGAAAATTTATTTACCGTTCTACAAAATTAAATTTCAGGAAATTAGAAAGCTGAAAGTCCAATGTAAACGAAACATAAATAACAAATGTTAATACTGTTCAAATTGGCGACCTGCAGCATCAATACAATTCTGAGTACGAGTCACCACTGATTCTGTACATCGTATCAAAACGTCCAATGAGATTTCTCTACACACGGCTTGAATCTCATTCCAAAGAATGTCTAGGTTACGTGGTTTACGTTTGTACACCTCATCTTTTACTGTGCCCCATAAGAAGAAATCCAGTGGTGTAAGGTCTGGAGAGCGTGCTGGAAACTTGATTGACCCCCTGCGTCCTATCCACTGGCCCGGCAAATTTTGATCCAGGTATGCTCGTACGTCCCTGTGATAGTGCGGCGGGGCACCATCTTGTTGAAAATAAAAATTATCATTACCGTATAATGCACGAATGGCAGGAAATATGGAATCAGCAAGCATTGTTAGGTAAGTTATACCAGTTACAGTGCCTTCAAATCGAAAAGGTCCAATGAGTCCCCTTGAAGACAAACCGCACCACACATTTACACCAGGCAAATTTACAGCTTTTTCAATTGTAATGTGAGGATTTTCTTCACCCCAGTAAACACAATTGTGCCTATTGACAGTTCCATTAAGTTTGAATTGGGCTTCATCCGTCCAAATGATGCTACCCATAAATCCCGGTTCACGTATCACCATCTCCTGAACTCATTCACAAAATTGCAACCTTCGATCTGGATCGTCGTCACTTAGCTGTTGCACCAACCTTGGAATGTAAACACGATACTTGCCTCTCTTCAGAATGCGTAGCACGCTGCTAGCACTTACATCACTTTCACGTGCCCCTTGCCTTGAAGATTTGTTAGGAGAGCGTTGAAACAGTTCCAAGACTGCCGTTGATGACTAATCACTTGTAGCTGTTCGAGGTCGACCTGAATGACCTTTATGCACATCACACACTGTTCCATGAACTTCGAATTTGTCTCGTATGCGTGTAATTGTTAATCTTGAAGGTGGTTCTGTATCATACTCCCTTCTCCACTGTCTTTGAACTTCATTTACATTTTCAAACTTCCAGTACCACTTAATAACCTGCTTACGTTCTTCAAAACTCAAACGTACGTCCGCCATGTTGATATTACAAATTCCAACTGACAATATAACATAGAGCGACGATTATGCTGCCACCTGGCGAAGAAATATAACATTAGCCTTGTAGAGCGGGAAAACTACGATAGTTTAAAGTCTGTATACATTTTTTTTGAAGCACCCTGTATATATATATATATATATATATATATATATCAGTTTCTTGTGGACACGATAACTGCCGTAATTTAGCACCAATCACTTTGAATTTTTTACCGAATATGTATACCTATAAAATCTCGGTCGAGTTCGTTAATGGGCTAAATCGGTCGAAGGGGGTGAAAATGGGGGGCTTTTTCGAAAAAGCGAAATATTGCTAAAACTCTCTTAATATGTGAAATATCGAATCCGTTCAACGTTCATACTATGTGTCGGATAAAGCCCAAAAATTTATGTTTGAAGAGTATTTTTATAGCACCAACCATTGACCAAAGGGGTGGGAAAAAGTGGGTTTTTCGGGAAACATTAATCATATCTCTCTTAATAGGCACAATATCAAAACCGTACAAAATGGACAATGTTCCCCTGATAATTACCTAAAACTTTTGTCTGAAAGAATTTTTGATATGACCCACCATTATGCCAAGGGATGAGAAAAATGATTTCGGAATTATAAGAAAATGCCAAGAGCTATCAGTGGTTGCCATGGCAACACTACTAAATTGATGAGAGATGAGCCATCAGACTTTGCAAAGACAACGCACTTGCACGAGATCAGATTCTGATTTCCATCTGACTAAGTGTGAAGCGGCTTCGGTGACGTAACTGGTAGCATGCTGAATGTCTATGCCCAAGGTCGCGGTTTCAAAGCCGGCCGAAGTCGTCGGATTTTTTAAGAGCGCTAAAAATCCCTCAGTATGCCTTCCTTCGGAGGGGAAGTAAAGCCAGTGGGCCCATGTTATAGATTTATGGCATGTAAAAGAACCTACAACTACAATTGGTAGTGTGTAGCTAAATTTGTAGGTTATGTGTTTAGAAACAGTCTATCAAGTTCCAACGTTCACCACTAGGTGTCAGCGACAGTGGCTCTCTGGTAGCCAAAATTGGAACTACATGAAATTGAACTTGTTGGGGAGCCTACGGGCGTTCAATTAAAATACCCAGCTATGGCCATTGGCTGCAATTCAAATAATAAAATTAGGACGCGTGGGAGAGGAGAGATGTTTCTGGCGACTGCTAATGAAGTGAAGAGATAGGTTGGTAGGACACATACTAAGACACCCAGGAATAGCAAACTTTGTTTCGGAAGAAAGGGTGGAGGACAAGAACTGTAGGGGTTGACCAAGGTTCGAATATGTTAAACAGATTATCTCCGATGTAAGGTGTGGTACCTATTTAGGGATGGAACGATTCGCTCAGAACAGGGAGGCATGGAGCGCTGCATCAAACCAGTGAAAAGACTGAATTAAACAACAACAGTAGGCCTACCTTGGCGGGGGAGAATGATTTACGAGTTGGAAATACTACTGTTGAAGCTGCCAAAGAAAACAAATTTCAACTCAGCGTTCCCCAAGCGAAGCATCTTAAAATGAAATCGAAAGATTGCTTCCAAATTTGCAAGTTTAGAAATTAATCTCGGAGAGAATGTTCATCAGCCGCTTGTCGTATCTGTTTAGAAGTTAAGCTGTTAGAGCACAAACTGGGAGTTTTAATTCTATTAACATTGATTCCAGCAGCGGTAGAAGTGAGGCTTCTCTCAAACAGAGATGATGGCGATATCAAATGGTAAATGCTTCCAGATCGAGTGTTTGCTCTAAAGATACGTTCGAGACGAGATGTCACCGATCTTACATTAAAAGGCAGATTTTATCAAATTATTATTATTATTTAGATTAAGGTTTCTACGGGCCGGTCTACTATTACGATTATTCATGCTTTTGGGATATTGTCGTGTAAATGAGATTTAAAATTCTAAACGTTTCGAAAGGAACCTTCCCTCCTTTTTCAATAGAATTAAAGCAATGTGTGTCATTGAGCTTACAAAAACTAGAGAAATTCCACTGTTCGTCACCAGAGAGCAGCCAGAAACTACTGTACGGACCTTGGTAGAAAAACCCGCCATATTAATTCGAACGGCGGACGGAGTAGTAAGGAAGGGGAAGGAGAAAGAAAAGGGGGCGGGGGAGGATGTCCAAATAAGAAGAAAGGGTGGGTGGGGGGGGGGGGTAAAGGGATGGATGGATATAAGGAAACAGAAAGAAAAGGGAAGTGTATCTGTACGATACCTAACGTCATACAGGCCTCGGCGAAAAAACAGATGGAAATTTCTCCTTCCTTACTACTCTGTCCGCTGTTCTAATTAATATGGCGGGTTTTTCTACCAAGGTCTATACAGTAGTTTCTGGCTGCTCTCTGGTGACGAACATAGGAATTTCTCTAGTTTTTGTAAGCTCATTGACACACATAGTTTTAATTCTATTGAAAAAGTAGGCAAGGTTCCTTTCGAAACGTTTAGAATATTAAATTTCATTTTTACACGACAATATCCCAAAAGCATGAATAATTTTCTAGTAGGCTCATGTTTGCTAGGTTCAAGACAAAGATCAGGAATGTGATCATCATCCAATGCTATGCGCCTACAGATCAATCGGAGCCAGAGAAGAAGGAAGAATTCTACCAAATGCTGCGAGACGTCACAAGACAAAAAAGTAAGAAGGACATTCTCATTGTTATGGGAGACTTCAACGCGAAGGTGGGCTCAAACAATGAGGGGTTGGAGCAGATCATGGGTAAACATGGCCTTGGTGAGATGAATGACAATGGGGAGAAATTTACGGAATATTGCGCCAGTCAGGATTTGGTGATGGGTGGCACGGTATTTCCTCATAGGCGGTGCCACAAGGTCACCTGGGTTTCTCCTGATCAAGTCACAGAAAATCAAATTGATCACATCGCGGTGAGCAGGAGGTTCAGAAGAAGCTTGGAAGATGTTAGGAACAAGAGAGGAGCGGACGTTGGTAGTGACCATCATCTTGTGGTTGCCAACTTCCGCATGAAGATCGTCGCAGTCCGCCGAAAGTTTAACACTCGGCACAACAAGTTTGATGTGGGCAAGCTTAAGAACCAGCAGAGATTGGACCAATTTAAACTGGAGCTCAGAAATAAATTCCAGGTGTTGGACTCCGAGACAGAGAAGGACGTGGAGACTGTGTGGAGCGAGGTAAAGAATATCTTCGTGGAAACCAGTGAGATGCAGCTCGGGTACAAGAACTACCAGCGGAAAGAATGGATATCCGATCAGACCTGGGACAAGATAAATTATAGGAAGGAGATTAAGGCCAAGCTCAACACCTGCAAGACTAGGCAGCAGAAGGCTCTCACACAAGCAAAGTATTCAACAGCAAACAGGGAGGTAAAGAGGAGTGTACGAAAGGATCATAGGAGGTGGATTGATGAGCAGGCGGAGAAAGCAGAAGAAGCGGCAAGAAGGGGGGACCTTAAGGAGCTCTATGGCATCACAAAGATGCTTTCGAAGAGAGGTTTTAATAAAACTAGGCCTGTGAAGAGCAAGACGGGCGAGATCCTCACGACGTGTGAACAGCAGCTGACAAGATGGAGAGAATACTTTGCGGAGGTTCTTAATAGAGATAGAGGATCAGAAAGTAAGCAGCGAGGAGAAGATGAAGAGGAAGCAGAAAGTGACCCAAGCATCAGCCTCGACTCCCCAACTCGGGGCGAAATAAGGACAGCGTTGAAGCAGATGAAATGCGGGAAGGCACCAGGTCTGGATAATATCCCAGCGGAAGTACTGAAAGCAGACCTGGATATTACGATCGATCTGCTGCACCCGCTGTTGGAGAAGATCTGGAAGGAGGAGAAAATACCAACCGACTGGAAGAAGGGGTTGATAGTCAAGTTGCCGAAGAAAGGGGACACCACAAACTGTAACAACTGGAGGGGTATCACCTTGCTGTCCATTCCAAGCAAAGTACTGGCGAGAGTCATCCTGAATCGTATAAAAGACTGCGTAGAAAAAAGGCTTCGGAAGGAACAGGCTGGATTTCGACAACAACGCAGCTGTGTGGATCTCATCAACACCCTCCGAATCATCCTGGTGCAGAGTGTGGAGTGGCGGAATACCCTTTACCTCACATTTGTTGACTTCGAGAAAGCCTTCGACTCCGTAAATCAAAGAATCATGTGGAAGACCCTCGAGGAATATAAAATTCCAACAAAGATCATCAGAATCGTGGAAGAGATGTACGAAGGGTATGAGTGCCAGGTTCTTCACGAAGGCAAATTAACAGAAAAGATAAAGGTCAGTTCCGGAGTGAGACAAGGGTGTGTCCTTTCCCCCACTCTGTTCCTGTTGGTCCTGGATAGTGTGATGAAGAAGGTAATGGGAGGACGTAAGAGGGGTAATCAATGGGGTATAAATGACAGGCTTGAAGATCTGGATTTCGCAGACGACATTTGTCTTATGGCACAACGGTACCGAGACATAGAAGATAAGCTGGGGAGGTTGCAGAGAGAAGCAGAACGTGCAGGACTGATGATCAACACCAACAAGACCAAGAGATGAGGATAAATTCTGACATCACGACTAGTTTGACAGTCAACGGAAAGGACATTGAGCGAGTTGAGTCCTTCCTCTACCTTGGAAGTATAGTCACAAATGATGGGGGAGCAGAGGAAGATGTTCGAAGCCGTATTGTGCCCGTTTAAACCGGAGTCCGCACGACCACATATGCATTTTACCAATAATCAGTCAGCACGAGAGTCAAAATATCCCGGAGCGCCAGATGGGTTAAAGCTAATCGCAAAAATGACATCAAATGAAAAAAATGCTTTACTGATTTTTGGCTCAATGCAACAATAAGGATAGAAGGAGATTCAACTTGGCATAACACATCATGTAAAATTATCTCATTTTATTTTGAATTTAAAATTGACTGCGAAAATGCTCAAAGCAGCATCATTCACGTGTGGCGACCCACACTCCTATTTACACAATGTACAGAAATTTCCCAACACATTGGACAATTATTTTTTGGAAACACAAGTCTGATTATTAGTCCTGTAGACTGTGTTCCAAAATTATATTCATTATTTGTGATTAAATCCAGTTCAAATTTAATTGTCTTTACTGGAAATACTGTAGTTCACTGTTTGAATTTTTACATAATATTAACACTCGTAGAATAAATGTTCATAGAATTTTTAACTTTCACTTATTTTTCCAGTTTCAAAAAATATATTGTCAAAAAATATTATTATTTCTGAATCAACACAAATTATTTACAGATATTAATAACATCTGAAAAGTATTTGACCTTGAGCATAGCATCGAAGAACTGTGCGAAGCACAACAAAATTAATTGTTCTTCTGACATTAAACGTTTCGAGAAGTGACTCGATTATGAACTTCAAGTTCATAATAAAATACATGATTTCTGAATCATCAACTTGATCAATAAATTGTTGAACCATTCAACTATTTGATTTTCCACTTGGAATCATTATTAAGAAAAATATTTATATTCATGGCCATTTTAGTAATTTTCACAACTTGCAATTCTTCGACAGAATGCGGAAATAAGAATTATAGCTTCATAATAAATTCATTTAGTTCATGGCACTAGGATTGAAAACATCCTTCAAATTATTCGTGGTTATAGAATTATTTTTAATTGGCAGTGGCCCATTCTATAATTTGTGTAAGAACACAATATTCCAACAACAACGGCAAAGGTCTTCCTCTGAAGAAGAATAAAATACTATCATGACAAATCCGGGTTCTAGCAAAATCAAAGTCTAAATGGAATCCGTAAACAAGGTTGAAATAAGAACTGATGGTTTCTAAGAAATAACCTTCGGGTCATTCATACGACGAAATGTGTAGTTCCAATACTCCTTCTATAAACCTGAGCCATCGAACAAGCTATTTGATTGATGCTCGAAAAAACCTCCTCATTCCTGCGACTTAAACATGCGCATCTGGGAATGGCATTTCAACTACTCCACACATAAATTTTCTTCCCAAAATTTATACAATAAATCAAGCCTCTGCTTGTTATCAACACTGGAAGATTAATAAACTTACAAGTTTATTTTATTTTACCATTCAGTTCAACCCGTGAATTTACCATACTTATGAAAATCTTTATTTCACTTTCGAGTGTATTTACGTCATGATTTTATTTAAATACAAAAATATCCTATTTGATACAAATATCAATTGCTTCCCGTTTCATGCCTCTCCGTGTTATATGAAAAATATACTTTGCTCATTGCAAATATTAACTGTTCAACCAGAACTGAAATGTTGGTTGAATGCGGGCTTGCGCTAACCACTCTCCTTCGGAAAATCTCCTGTTCCAGACTAGAAATGATTAAACAACTTCATAGGCTCTCTCTCAATACATATGATTATTAGAAAATATAATATCCAAGAATTATTTAGAAAAGTTATAAAAATTATATTATTATTATTAGTGGATTATTATTATTATTATTTGTTATATTATTTTAAATATATTTAATTATCATCTCATTATGTGAGAATCCACATGTTCGAACCTTCGAATATGGAAAAAATATCCATTCCTCAACAAAAAAATAATTTTAACTTTTACAGTTACATCGACGGTTTTCCGTGACTTCCCAAAAATATGAAATATTCAAATAAATGCTCGATATGCTCGGTCATCGATCCTAAACTGTTCTGAGTGCTGAAAATACTCAGAATAACTCTAATATGTCTTGCGTAAATCATTGCAAGTTTTAAATACGAAGAAAAATAAATGTGTTGGTCTTCTGCAGAAAAATAGTTTGTTCCAATTAGCTAGGCATAATATAAAATTCAAATGTGGCTTACATTTCTTGATGGTCTTGAAGCGTAGCGAACCTGGTTTGTACCAGATTTATCCATAGACATGCCCTATCGGACAAGCACGTATAATCCTTGTATCGGCCGCCATTATATACCCACAATCCGTCTAACAAGACATAGTGGTAATATCTCTTGACGTTTGAAGTAACTGTTGATCCATTTTAATATTGGCTTCTGTTAACTCCATAACAGTTTGCTTAAATGGGGTCAGATCTAAGTGATCTATTCTCAGATATGTCAGTTGTAACATAACTCACGGTAATCGTTTCAGTACAAGAAAACACTGACAGTCTAACCAATCAACGGCTGTTCTGAAGATCGTTCCCTGGGCATGGCTTCACACCATCTACCATGCGCGAAGCAACATGTAGTTTCCCTGCGTTGGCTAATAAACAACACCGTGATAGACTGGCCTTCAATATACTGAAAGATCGAAGTGGTTATCAGGTTACACATATGAAAACTGACTAAAATGGACTAAAGTATCCAAGTATTAGGTTATTACTGGACTGTGACAAAGTATTATTCTAGACAAAGTCTAGCATATGTCCATGTAGAAATAAAAATATTTCACCAGTGTCCGTCGAAAAATAACTATCACCTTAGTGATTCTCCCTGCCGGAAACTTACTAAGTTCCACTCGTAGCGCAGCACTTTTGTGACTATCACAATTTTGAATATAACTTCTGCGTAGATCCGGCAACCATGTGCCTTGGCTCAGCGTAGTAGCACCTTGCTAGGCAAGTGCTTGTTTCGAAGTGAGCTAATGATGCCTGAGCCAGCCGGCTTTTATTCAAAACGGTCAGGGTCACGCTGAATCGGCTGAAATCTGGAAATGCTCATATCTCTGGTATCCCTGGTCCGATTTACTTGATACTAAGTGCATTCTCTTTCATTTGGCCGTGCCAGTAATCTGATCCAAGTCTCAAGTCTCTACTCCAAGGCTAACTATTTAATCAATAAATAGCCTCGACCTCTGCTATTAATCGCTACGTCACTTGACATGCTCTTAGCGGTATATTCTTTCCAATTGCTTCTAGAAGCAATGTAGCGCGATATTCAAATATCTCAACTTTCAAAAGTGGCTGTAGCCTTTCCCTTGATATCTAGGTGTCTGAATCTTGGAATACCCATTCCTAGAGTTGGGCACATCCACCCTACACCTAGCAAAAAATAAAAATTGAAAAATTTTTATTTTTCCTATCTACACATTAAATCATCTGGTTCTTGAATAATAAATCTTCAAATTCGATGCATTATAAGTTCCCACGATGTTACCAGTTCGTGTATTGGCGATTTCGTAGCTTCCATTGTTGTTTACTTCCACAATACGATATTCAAAATCTTTAATTTCACCAGGTTTAATATCAAAAATATCGTGATACTCTTCCAAAATCTTCCCTAGCTCTGGGGACTCCTTCTCAGTGTAGACTTCTCTTCCTTCAGCTTCATGAAAAATCAGAGACCATTGAGCATCTCCCTCGATGTCTTCCTCTTCTTTTCCCTCGAAGTTAATCTCTTCGGTATTCTTGAATCTGATCGTCTCTGTCTTCATGTCTATCACTGCTTGATATTTCTGAATGAAATCCGCTCCCAATATCATGTCAAAAGCCATGTCCTTCATTACTACAAACACATGTCGGAAATCATGTCCTCCAATCGTAATACATAAGTATAATTGTGTTTTACACAGAGATATTCTGTTGGGTATTATTCCTTGGATCTTAATTCCTGATACTGGAATCTCCTCTAAATTCTCTTTGAGCTTCCACAGAATATAAAGCTTCTCACTCACAAGACAAAGCATAGCCCCAGTATCAATCAAAATATCTACAGGCATACCGAATACTTCGCATGATATGATTGGCATTCTAATTCTTGTACCCATTTCTTTCCGTTCGTCATTCTGTTGAATTAAGTCATCATCCTCTGCTTGCCATTTAATAATTCTGGAAGTGAAAGTGTTCAAAATTCTATCTTCTACTGTGAATTCGAAGTTTTTTCTTTCGTTTCCATTCCCCCGGGATTGTTGTGTTCCCGATGGACCTGGTTCATTGGGCCTCTGCTCCAAGAACTGCAAGTTATCTTGGTGTCTTGCTTCCAAGTTCTTCCTCGTCTCCTTGTTGAACTCTTCATTGGACTGACGAGTATTCAAATTCCCTCTGTTATTGTAGTTGTTTCTACCGTAGTACCTTCTTTCCTGGTACCTTCCTTGATTATCCCTTGGTCTTCTCCATCGAGTATTATATCGATTTCCACCATCCGGTCTCGCATAAGGCTTGTAACTGTATCTGTTACTGTACTGATTCCATCCTCTTTTGTCGGGATCTTCCCTCGGCGTTTTCTCTTCTCGCCCCTCTCGAATCTCTCGAGGTGTTTGGGAATAACTGTCGGCCATAACAGCGTACACAGCGTTGTTATTCTTTCCTCCCTTCTGATGGAAGAATTGAGCGTTCGTATGATCAAGCTTCTGCAATACCTCGTCAAATTGCTCCATATTATAGATGTCAGCAGCGATCAAAGTCCTTTGGACGTCTGCTGGAAACTGACGTATCAATGCAGTAATTAATTCGTTATCTGGCATCGGCGGATCTAAATGTTGCAGTTTAGAAAGCTGTCCAGAAAAGTACGTAGAGTATCGAGTAGGTTGTGACGTCGAGAATCTCTTCGAATATAATTCTGCTCTGACTTGCTGTTGGGTTTCCGGGGACCAAAATTTTTTAATAACCCACGGGAAAACTCCTCAAAAGTGGTTAGAGTGGATCTAAATGCGCTGAACCAAAGAAGTGCAGGACCTTCCAAAAATTTCCCTATCACTCGGATCTGTCTTTCCTTAGGGATTTTGGAATCTTTCAGGTAATCACCTGCTTCTCTCAAAAATTCTACGGGTGTCACAGAATCTCGCCCTGAAAATTTAGAAGGCTTATCCTCTACATTCTTGAATACAGTTATGGGGTTGGATTGAAATACTGTCCTGACCTCATCCTGTCTATGACTATCAGTTTCTCTAGCTGCTCCTAGGTTTATCTGTATCTGTTCTTTTCCCCTTACACTTGGCATTTTCAACAGATGGTCAGACTGTTTCTCGTCCTTGATTTGGGTTTTCATTGCCTCAAATTCCTTATGGTTTTCTTCTGCCATTTTTTTAATTGCTTCGGTTTCCCTACAATTCTCCTTGACATCAGTGGATATCTGGTTCATAACAGCCTCGTGACTTTTCAATGACCCTGTCATATCTGATATGTCCTTCTGAGTTGCTTGGATATCTTTGGAAATTACTTGAATATGGGATGACAAAGATTCCCTAATTTCCTTGATTCCTTCTTGGTTCTCCAGCTTGAGTGTGTCTTTAATTTCATTGACAACTGTTGTTTTAATTTCAGTTTGTAATTCATTAATCACACCTTCTCTTATTTCTCCCATTACAAGTTCTTTGAATTGTTCTGTCAACCGTTGAACAACTAGAATTCCCATCTCATTACTCTCTTTCTTCACTCTGACTTCTAGGTTGACCATGTCTTCACCAACTTTCCTAAGACCATGTTCTATCCTATCAGCTAAGCTTTGAGATCTAAGATCGGCATCGCGAAATTTATCGTCCATTAAACTTGCGTTAGTGGCTAATGAAGTTTCAAGCTCATGTGTTTTTTCGCATAATTTAGTCATTTTACTCTCAAGTGACATTTTCAAAATTTCGGAATTCTCCTTAAATTTATTTTCCATAGAATTAAATTTACTATTTAAATTTTCTTTCAAGTTATCTTTTAACCTGCTCTCTAACAAATCGGAATTTTCCTTGAGTTTATCATCTAAACTTTCTTTCAAGTTATCTTTTAACCTGCTTTCTAACAAATCGGAATTTTCCTTGAGTTTATCATCTAAAGAATCAGAGTTTTCTTTAAGTTTATCATTTAAACTTTCTTTAAGTTTATTTTCTAAAGAATCAGAATTTTCTTTAAGTTTAATTTCTAAAGAATCAGAATTTTCTTTAAGTTTATTTTCTAAAGAATCAGAATTTTCATTAAGTTTTTCATTTAAACTTTCTTGAAGTTTATCAGAATTTTCTTTAAGTTTATTTTCTAAAGCCTCTGTATTTTCTTTCATAATGGCGGCTACACGCCGTCCAACTTCTTTGGAACTCTCTTCCAAACTCCTCATCATCCTCATCATCTCTTCCATAATTTTCAACTATTATTCAAAACTTAGGGGTATACAATATTGGCAAACACAAGCTTATAACTAGAAAAAGAAATATGAATAGCTGATTGGAACACTCTAATAAAATGAGATTTGTCCTAATGTCAACGTGATGGAAAAAACAAAATTCTCTACTTTTACGAATTACATTTACCACAATATCACAAGAAAAATATGCAAGTTCTCAAATATCCTCCACCTGGATTCTAATAATGCGTATGTCCAGTCATCGAACGTTTACTACTGAATTTACTTGACGCCCTAATGGTTAAGCCATTATCAAAAATAATCAAACCCATTCTAATTATTAATCCAGTTAAATTTTTAATTTTCCCCACTAATTGGGTTTCCTACTAATTTATCCATCCAAACCAGACATCTCTCAACTCCCAAAATATTTATATAAAAATCATCATAATTTAAATCGGCATGCGATTGACCATGTCTAACTCGAGCCCCACGTTCGAAGCCATTTCTCTCTCTATCTTATTTTATGTGCCCGTTTAGACCGGAGTCCGCACGACCACATATGCATTTTACCAATAATCAGTCAGCACGAGAGTCAAAATATCCCGGAGCGCCAGATGGGTTAAAGCTAATCGCAAAAACGACATCAAATGAAAAAAATGCTTTACTGATTTTTGGCTCAATGCAACAATAAGGATAGAAGGAGATTCAACTGGGCATAACACATCATGTAAAATTATCTCATTTTATTTTGAATTTAATATTGACTGCAAAAATGCTCAAAGCAGCATCATTCACGTGTGGCGACCCACACTCCTATTTACACAATGTACAGAAATTTCCCAACACATTGGACAATTATTTTTTGGAAACACAAGTCTGATTATTAGTCCTGTAGACTGTGTTCCAAAATTATATTCATTATTTGTGATTAAATCCAGTTCAAATTTAATTGTCTTTACTGGAAATACTGTAGTTCACTGTTTGAATTTTTACATAATATTAACACTCGTAGAATAAATGTTCATAGAATTTTTAACTTTCACTTATTTTTCCAGTTTCAAAAAATATATTGTCAAAAAATATTATTATTTCTGAATCAACACAAATTATTTACACATATTAATAACATCTGAAAAGTATTTGACCTTGAGCATAGCATCGAAGAACTGTGCGAAGCACAACAAAATTAATTGTTCTTCTGACATTAAACGTTTCGAGAAGTGACTCGATTATGAACTTCAAGTTCATAATAAAATACATGATTTCTGAATCATCAACTTGATCAATAAATTGTTGAATCATTCAACTATTTGATTTTCCACTTGGAATCATTATTAAGAAAAATATATATATTCATGGCCATTTTAGTAATTTTCACAACTTGCAATTCTTCGACAGAATGCGGAAATAAGAATTATAGCTTCATAATAAATTCATTTAGTTCATGGCACTAGGATTGAAAACATCCTTCAAATTATTCGTGGTTATAGAATTATTTTTAATTGGCAGTGGCCCATTCTATTATTTGTGTAAGAACACAATATTCCAACAACAACGGCAAAGGTCTTCCTCTGAAGAAGAATAAAATACTATCATGACAAATCCGGGTTCTAGCAAAATCAAAGTATTAATGGAATCCGTAAACAAGGTTGAAATAAGAACTGATGGTTTTTAAGAAATAACCTTCGGGTCATTCATACGACGAAATGTGTAGTTCCAATACTCCTATAAACCTGAGCCATCGAACCTGCTATTTGATTGATGCTCGAAAAAACCTCCTCATTCCTGCGACTTAAAAATGCGCACCTGGGAATGGCATTTCAACTACTCCACACATACATTTTCTTCCCAAAATTTATACAATAAATCAAGCCTCTGCTTGTTATCAACACTGGAAGATTAATAAACTTACAAGTTTATTTTATTTTACCATTCAGTTCAACCCGTGAATTTACCATACTTATGAAAATCTTTATTTCAGTTTCGAGTGTATTTACGTCATGATTTTATATAAATACAAAAATATCCTAATTGATACAAATATCAATTGCTTCCCGTTTCAAGCCTCTCCGTGTTATCTGAAAAATATACTTTGCTCATTGCAAATATTAACTGTTCAACCAGAACTGAAATGTTGGTTGAATGCGGGCTTGCGCTAACCACTCTCCTTCGGAAAATCTCCTGTTCCAAACTAGAAATGATTAAACAACTTCATAGGCTCTCTCTCAATACATATGATTATTAGAAAATATAATATCCAAGAATTATTTAGAAAAGTTATAAAAATTATTATTATTATTATTATTATTAGTGGATTATTATTATTATTATTTGTTATATTATTTTAAATATATTTAATTATCATCTCATTATGTGAGAATCCACATGTTCGAACCTTCGAATATGGAAAAAATATCCATTCATCAACAAAAAAATAATTTTAACTTTTACAGTTACATCGACGGTTTTCCGTGACTTCCCAAAAATATGAAATATTCAAATAAATGCTCGATATGCTCGGTCATCGATCCTAAACTGTTCTGAGTGCTG
The DNA here is from genome assembly GCA_946902985.2 of Meconema thalassinum. Classification (NCBI taxonomy): domain Eukaryota; kingdom Metazoa; phylum Arthropoda; class Insecta; order Orthoptera; family Tettigoniidae; genus Meconema; species Meconema thalassinum. The sequence continues at coordinate 158,125,190 of OX336398.1, read as the reverse complement.
AAAATACTCAGAATAACTCTAATATGTCTTGCGTAAATCATTGCAAGTTTTAAATACGAAGAAAAATAAATGTGTTGGTCATCTGCAGAAAAATAGTTTGTTCCAATTAGCTAGGCATAATATAAAATTCAAATGTGGCTTACATTTCTTGATGGTCTTGAAGCGTAGCGAACCTGGTTTGTACCAGATTTATGCATAGACATGCCCTATCGGACAAGCACGTATAATCCTTGTATCGGCCGCCATTATATACCCACAATCCGTCTAACAAGACACAGTGGTAATATCTCTTGACGTTTGAAGTAACTGTTGATCCATTTTAATATTGGCTTCTGTTAACTCCATAACAGTTTGCTTAAATGGGGTCAGATCTAAGTGATCTATTCTCAGATATGTCAGTTGTAACATAACTCACGGTAATCGTTTCAGTACAAGAAAACACTGACAGTCTAACCAATCAACGGCTGTTCTGAAGATCGTTCCCTGGGCATGGCTTCACACCATCTACCATGCGCGAAGCAACATGTAGTTTCCCTGCGTTGGCTAATGAACAACACCGTGATAGACTGGCCTTCAATATACTGAAAGATCGAAGTGGTTATCAGGTTACAAATATGAAAACTGACTAAAATGGACTAAAGTATCCAAGTATTAGGTTATTACTGGACTGTGACAAAGTACTATTCTAGACAAAGTCTAGCATATGTCCATGTAGAAATAAAAATATTTCACCAGTGTCCGTCGAAAAATAACTATCACCTTAGTGATTCTCCCTGCCGGAAACTTACTAAGTTCCACTCGTAGCGCAGCACTTTTGTGACTATCACAATTTTGAATATAACTTCTGCGTAGATCCGGCAACCATGTGCCTTGGCTCAGCGTAGTAGCACCTTGCTAGGCAAGTGCTTGTTTCGAAGTGAGCTAATGATGCCTGAGCCAGCCGGCTTTTATTCAAAACGGTCAGGGTCACGCTGAATCAGCTGAAATCTGGAAATGCTCATATCTCTGGTATCCCTGGTCCGATTTACTTGATACTAAGTGCATTCTCTTTCATTTGGCCGTGCCAGTAATCTGATCCAAGTCTCAAGTCTCTACTCCAAGGCTAACTATTTAATCAATAAATAGCCTCGACCTCTGCTATTAATCGCTACGTCACTTGACATGCTCTTAGCGGTATATTCTTTCCAATTGCTTCTAGAAGCAATGTAGCGCGATATTCAAATATCTCAACTTTCAAAAGTGGCTGTAGCCTTTCCCTTGATATCTAGGTGTCTGAATCTTGGAATACCCATTCCTAGAGTTGGGCACATCCACCCTACACCTAGCAAAAAATAAAAATTGAAAATTTTTTATTTTTCCTATCTACACATTAAATCGTCTGGTTCTTGAATAATAAATCTTCAAATTCGATGCATTATAAGTTCCCACGATGTTACCAATTCGTGTATTGGCGATTTCGTAGCTTCCATTGTTGTTTACTTCCACAATACGATATTCAAAATCTTTAATTTCACCAGGTATAATATCAAAAATATCGTGATACTCTTCCAAAATCTTCCCTAGCTCTGGGGACTCCTTCTCAGCGTAGACTTCTCTTCCTTCAGCTTCATGAAAAATCAGAGACCATTGAGCATCTCCCTCGATGTCTTCCTCTTCTTTTCCCTCGAAGTTAATCTCTTCGGTATTCTTGAATCTGATCGTCTCTGTCTTCATGTCTATCACTACTTGATATTTCTGAATGAAATCCGCTCCCAATATCATGTCAAAAGCCATGTCCTTCATTACTACAAACACATGTCGGAAATCATGTCCTCCAATCGTAATACATAAGTATAATTGTGTTTTACACAGAGATATTCTGTTGGGTATTATTCCTTGGATCTTAATTCCTGATACTGGAATCTCCTCTAAATTCTCTTTGAGCTTCCACAGAATATAAAGCTTCTCACTCACAAGACAAAGCATAGCCCCAGTATCAATCAAAATATCTACAGGCATACCGAATACTTCGCATGATATGATTGGCATTCTAATTCTTGTACCCATTTCTTTCCGTTCGTCATTCTGTTGAATTAAGTCATCATCCTCTGCTTGCCATTTAATAATTCTGGAAGTGAAAGTGTTCAAAATTCTATCTTCTACTGTGAATTCGAAGGTTTTTTTTCGTTTCCATTCCCCCGGGATTGTTGTGTTCCCGATGGACCTGGTTCATTGGGCCTCTGCTCCAAGAACTGCAAGTTATCTTGATGTCTTGCTTCCAAGTTCTTCCTCGTCTCCTTGTTGAACTCTTCATTGGACTGACGAGTATTCAAATTCCCTCTGTTATTGTAGTTGTTTCTACCGTAGTACCTTCTTTCCTGGTACCTTCCTTGATTATCCCTTGGTCTTCTCCATCGAGTATTATATCGATTTCCACCATCCGGTCTCGCATAAGGCTTGTAACTGTATCTGTCACTGTACTGATTCCATCCTCCTTTGTCGGGATCTTCCCTCGGCGTTTTCTCTTCTCGCCCCTCTCGAATCTCTCGAGGTGTTTGGGAATAACTGTCGGCCATAACAGCGTACACAGCGTTGTTATTCTTTCCTCCCTTCTGATGGAAGAATTGAGCGTTCGTATGATCAAGCTTCTGCAATACCTCGTCAAATTGCTCCATATTATAGATGTCAGCAGCGATCAAAGTCCTTTGGACGTCTGCTAGAAACTGACGTATCAATGCAGTAATTAATTCGTTATCTGGCATCGGCGGATCTAAATGTTGCAGTTTAGAAAGCTGTCCAGAAAAGTACGTAGAGTATCGAGTAGGTTGTGACGTCGAGAATCTCTTCGAATATAATTCTGCTCTGACTTGCTGTTGGGTTTCCGGGGACCAAAATTTTTTAATAACCCACGGGAAAACTCCTCAAAAGTGGTTAGAGTGGATCTAAATGCGCTGAACCAAAGAAGTGCAGGACCTTCCAAAAATTTCCCTATCACTCGGATCTGTCTTTCCTTAGGGATTTTGGAATCTTTCAGGTAATCACCTGCTTCTCTCAAAAATTCTACGGGTGTCACAGAATCTCGCCCTGAAAATTTAGAAGGCTTATCCTCTACATTCTTGAATACAGTTATGGGGTTGGATTGAAATACTGTCCTGACCTCATCCTGTCTTTGACTATCAGTTTCTCTAGCTGCTCCTAGGTTTATCTGTATCTGTTCTTTTCCCCTTACACTTGGCATTTTCAACAGATGGTCAGACTGTTTCTCGTCCTTGATTTGGGTTTTCATTGCCTCAAGTTCCTTATGGTTTTCTTCTGCCATTTTTTTAATTGCTTCGGTTTCCCTACAATTCTCCTTGACATCAGTGGATATCTGGTTCATAACAGCCTCGTGACTTTTCAATGACCCTGTCATATCTGATATGTCCTTCTGAGTTGCTTGGATATCTTTGGAAATTACTTGAATATGGGATGACAAAGATTCCCTAATTTCCTTGATTCCTTCTTGGTTCTCCAGCTTGAGTGTGTCTTTAATTTCATTGACAACTGTTGTTTTAATTTCAGTTTGTAATTCATTAATCACACCTTCTCTTATTTCTCCCATTACAAGTTCTTTGAATTGTTCTGTCAACCGTTGAACAACTAGAATTCCCATCTCATTACTCTCTTTCTTCACTCTGACTTCTAGGTTGACCATGTCTTCACCAACTTTCCTAAGACCATGTTCTATCCTATCAGCTAAGCTTTGAGATCTAAGATCGGCATCGCGAAATTTATCGTCCATTAAACTTGCGTTAGTGGCTAATGAAGTTTCAAGCTCATGTGTTTTTTCGCATAATTTAGTCATTTTACTCTCAAGTGACATTTTCAAAATTTCGGAATTCTCCTTAAATTTATTTTCCATAGAATTAAATTTACTATTTAAATTTTCTTTCAAGTTATCTTTTAACCTGCTCTCTAACAAATCGGAATTTTCCTTGAGTTTATCATCTAAACTTTCTTTCAAGTTATCTTTTAACCTGCTTTCTAACAAATCGGAATTTTCCTTGAGTTTATCATCTAAAGAATCAGAGTTTTCTTTAAGTTTATCATTTAAACTTTCTTTAAGTTTATTTTCTAAAGAATCAGAATTTTCTTTAAGTTTAATTTCTAAAGAATCAGAATTTTCTTTAAGTTTATTTTCTAAAGAATCAGAATTTTCATTAAGTTTTTCATTTAAACTTTCTTGAAGTTTATCAGAATTTTCTTTAAGTTTATTTTCTAAAGCCTCTGTATTTTCTTTCATAATGGCGGCTACACGCCGTCCAACTTCTTTGGAACTCTCTTCCAAACTCCTCATCATCCTCATCATCTCTTCCATAATTTTCAATTATTATTCAAAACTTAGGGGTATACAATATTGGCAAACACAAGCTTATAACTAGAAAAAGAAATATGAATAGCTGATTGGAACACTGTAATAAAATGAGATTTGTCCTAATGTCGACGTGATGGAAAAAACAAAATTCTCTACTTTTACGAATTACATTTACCACAATATCACAAGAAAAATATGCAAGTTCTCAAATATCCTCCACCTGGATTCTAATAATGCGTATGTCCAGTCATCGAACGTTTACTACTGAATTTACTTGACGCCCTAATGGTTAAGCCATTATCAAAAATAATCAAACCCATTCTAATTATTAATCCAGTTAAATTTTTAATTTTCCCCACTAATTGGGTTTCCTACTAATTTATCCATCCAAACCAGACATCTCTCAACTCCCAAAATATTTATATAAAAATCATCATAATTTAAATCGGCATGCGATTGACCATGTCTAACTCGAGCCCCACGTTCGAAGCCATTTCTCTCTCTATCTTATTTTATGTGCCCGTTTAGACCGGAGTCCGCACGACCACATATGCATTTTACCAATAATCAGTCAGCACGAGAGTCAAAATATCCCGGAGCGCCAGATGGGTTAAAGCTAATCGCAAAAACGACATCAAATGAAAAAAATGCTTTACTGATTTTTGGCTCAATGCAACAATAAGGATAGAAGGAGATTCAACTTGGCATAACACATCATGTAAAATTATCTCATTTTATTTTGAATTTAAAATTGACTGCAAAAATGCTCAAAGCAGCATCATTCACGTGTGGCGACCCACACTCCTATTTACACAATGTACAGAAATTTCCCAACACATTGGACAATTATTTTTTGGAAACACAAGTCTGATTATTAGTCCTGTAGACTGTGTTCCAAAATTATATTCATTATTTGTGATTAAATCCAGTTCAAATTTAATTGTCTTTACTGGAAATACTGTAGTTCACTGTTTGAATTTTTACATAATATTAACACTCGTAGAATAAATGTTCATAGAATTTTTAACTTTCACTTATTTTTCCAGTTTCAAAAAATATATTGTCAAAAAATATTATTATTTCTGAATCAACACAAATTATTTACACATATTAATAACATCTGAAAAGTATTTGACCTTGAGCATAGCATCGAAGAACTGTGCGAAGCACAACAAAATTAATTGTTCTTCTGACATTAAACGTTTCGAGAAGTGACTCGATTATGAACTTCAAGTTCATAATAAAATACATGATTTCTGAATCATCAACTTGATCAATAAATTGTTGAATCATTCAACTATTTGATTTTCCACTTGGAATCATTATTAAGAAAAATATATATATTCATGGCCATTTTAGTAATTTTCACAACTTGCAATTCTTCGACAGAATGCGGAAATAAGAATTATAGCTTCATAATAAATTCATTTAGTTCATGGCACTAGGATTGAAAACATCCTTCAAATTATTCGTGGTTATAGAATTATTTTTAATTGGCAGTGGCCCATTCTATTATTTGTGTAAGAACACAATATTCCAACAACAACGGCAAAGGTCTTCCTCTGAAGAAGAATAAAATACTATCATGACAAATCCGGGTTCTAGCAAAATCAAAGTATTAATGGAATCCGTAAACAAGGTTGAAATAAGAACTGATGGTTTTTAAGAAATAACCTTCGGGTCATTCATACGACGAAATGTGTAGTTCCAATACTCCTATAAACCTGAGCCATCGAACCTGCTATTTGATTGATGCTCGAAAAAACCTCCTCATTCCTGCGACTTAAAAATGCGCACCTGGGAATGGCATTTCAACTACTCCACACATAAATTTTCTTCCCAAAATTTATACAATAAATCAAGCCTCTGCTTGTTATCAACACTGGAAGATTAATAAACTTACAAGTTTATTTTATTTTACCATTCAGTTCAACCCGTGAATTTACCATACCTATGAAAATCTTTATTTCACTTTCGAGTGTATTTACGTCATGATTTTATATAAATACAAAAATATCCTAATTGATACAAATATCAATTGCTTCCCGTTTCAAGCCTCTCCGTGTTATCTGAAAAATATACTTTGCTCATTGCAAATATTAACTGTTCAACCAGAACTGAAATGTTGGTTGAATGCGGGCTTGCGCTAACCACTCTCCTTCGGAAAATCTCCTGTTCCAAACTAGAAATGATTAAACAACTTCATAGGCTCTCTCTCAATACATATGATTATTAGAAAATATAATATCCAATAATTATTTAGAAAAGTTATAAAAATTATTATTATTATTATTATTAGTGGATTATTATTATTATTTGTTATATCATTTTAATTATCATCTCATTATGTGAGAATCCACATGTTCGAACCTTCGAATATGGAAAAAATATCCATTCATCAACAAAAAAATAATTTTAACTTTTACAGTTACATCGACGGTTTTCCGTGACTTCCCAAAAATATGAAATATTCAAATAAATGCTCGATATGCTCGGTCATCGATCCTAAACTGTTCTGAGTGCTGAAAATACTCAGAATAACTCTAATATGTATTGCGTAAATCATTGCAAGTTTTAAATACGAAGAAAAATAAATGTGTTGGTCATCTGCAGAAAAATAGTTTGTTCCAATTAGCTAGGCATAATATAAAATTCAAATGTGGCTTACATTTCTTGATGGTCTTGAAGCGTAGCGAACCTGGTTTGTACCAGATTTATGCATAGACATGCCCTATCGGACAAGCACGTATAATCCTTGTATCGGCCGCCATTATATACCCACAATCCGTCTAACAAGACATAGTGGTAATATCTCTTGACGTTTGAAGTAACTGTTGATCCATTTTAATATTGGCTTCTGTTAACTCCATAACAGTTTGCTTAAATGGGGTCAGATCTAAGTGATCTATTCTCAGATATGTCAGTTGTAACATAACTCACGGTAATCGTTTCAGTACAAGAAAACACTGACAGTCTAACCAATCAACGGCTGTTCTGAAGATCGTTCCCTGGGCATGGCTTCACACCATCTACCATGCGCGAAGCAACATGTAGTTTCCCTGCGTTGGCTAATGAACAACACCGTGATAGACTGGCCTTCAATATACTGAAAGATCGAAGTGGTTATCAGGTTACACATATGAAAACTGACTAAAATGGACTAAAGTATCCAAGTATTAGGTTATTACTGGACTGTGACAAAGTATTATTCTAGACAAAGTCTAGCATATGTCCATGTAGAAATAAAAATATTTCACCAGTGTCCGTCGAAAAATAACTATCACCTTAGTGATTCTCCCTGCCGGAAACTTACTAAGTTCCACTCGTAGCGCAGCACTTTTGTGACTATCACAATTTTGAATATAACTTCTGCGTAGATCCGGCAACCATGTGCCTTGGCTCAGCGTAGTAGCACCTTGCTAGGGAAGTGCTTGTTTCGAAGTGAGCTAATGATGCCTGAGCCAGCCGGCTTTTATTCGAAACGGTCAGGGTCACGCTGAATCAGCTGAAATCTGGAAATGCTCATATCTCTGGTATCCCTGGTCCGATTTACTTGATACTAAGTGCATTCTCTTTCATTTGGCCGTGCCAGTAATCTGATCCAAGTCTCAAGTCTCTACTCCAAGGCTAACTATTTAATCAATAAATAGCCTCGACCTCTGCTATTAATCGCTACGTCACTTGACATGCTCTTAGCGGTATATTCTTTCCAATTGCTTCTAGAAGCAATGTAGCGCGATATTCAAATATCTCAACTTTCAAAAGTGGCTGTAGCCTTTCCCTTGATATCTAGGTGTCTGAATCTTGGAATACCCATTCCTAGAGTTGGGCACATCCACCCTACACCTAGCAAAAAATAAAAATTGAAATTTTTTTATTTTTCCTATCTACACATTAAATCATCTGGTTCTTGAATAATAAATCTTCAAATTCGATGCATTATAAGTTCCCACGATGTTACCAATTCGTGTATTGGCGATTTCGTAGCTTCCATTGTTGTTTACTTCCACAATACGATATTCAAAATCTTTAATTTCACCAGGTTTAATATCAAAAATATCGTGATACTCTTCCAAAATCTTCCCTAGCTCTGGGGACTCCTTCTCAGTGTAGCTTCTCTTCCTTCAGCTTCATGAAAAATCAGAGACCATTGAGCATCTCCCTCGATGTCTTCCTCTTCTTTTCCCTCGAAGTTAATCTCTTCGGTATTCTTGAATCTGATCGTCTCTGTCTTCATGTCTATCACTGCTTGATATTTCTGAATGAAATCCGCTCCCAATATCATGTCAAAAGCCATGTCCTTCATTACTACAAACACATGTCGGAAATCATGTCCTCCAATCGTAATACATAAGTATAATTGTGTTTTACACAGAGATATTCTGTTGGGTATTATTCCTTGGATCTTAATTCCTGATACTGGAATCTCCTCTAAATTCTCTTTGAGCTTCCACAGAATATAAAGCTTCTCACTCACAAGACAAAGCATAGCCCCAGTATCAATCAAAATATCTACAGGCATACCGAATACTTCGCATGATATGATTGGCATTCTAATTCTTGTACCCATTTCTTTCCGTTCGTCATTCTGTTGAATTAAGTCAACATCCTCTGCTTGCCATTTAATAATTCTGGAAGTGAAAGTGTTCAAAATTCTATCTTCTACTGTGAATTCGAAGGTTTTTTTTCGTTTCCATTCCCCCGGGATTGTTGTGTTCCCGATGGACCTGGTTCATTGGGCCTCTGCTCCAAGAACTGCAAGTTATCTTGATGTCTTGCTTCCAAGTTCTTCCTCGTCTCCTTGTTGAACTCTTCATTGGACTGACGAGTATTCAAATTCCCTCTGTTATTGTAGTTGTTTCTACCGTAGTACCTTCTTTCCTGGTACCTTCCTTGATTATCCCTTGGTCTTCTCCATCGAGTATTATATCGATTTCCACCATCCGGTCTCGCATAAGGCTTGTAACTGTATCTGTTACTGTACTGATTCCATCCTCCTTTGTCGGGATCTTCCCTCGGCGTTTTCTCTTCTCGCCCCTCTCGAATCTCTCGAGGTGTTTGGGAATAACTGTCGGCCATAACAGCGTACACAGCGTTGTTATTCTTTCCTCCCTTCTGATGGAAGAATTGAGCGTTCGTATGATCAAGCTTCTGCAATACCTCGTCAAATTGCTCCATATTATAGATGTCAGCAGCGATCAAATTCCTTTGGACGTCTGCTAGAAACTGACGTATCAATGCAGTAATTAATTCGTTATCTGGCATCGGCGGATCTAAATGTTGCAGTTTAGAAAGCTGTCCAGAAAAGTACGTAGAGTATCGAGTAGGTTGTGACGTCGAGAATCTCTTCGAATATAATTCTGCTCTGACTTGCTGTTGGGTTTCCGGGGACCAAAATTTTTTAATAACCCACGGGAAAACTCCTCAAAAGTGGTTAGAGTGGATCTAAATGCGCTGAACCAAAGAAGTGCAGGACCTTCCAAAAATTTCCCTATCACTCGGATCTGTCTTTCCTTAGGGATTTTGGAATCTTTCAGGTAATCACCTGCTTCTCTCAAAAATTCTACGGGTGTCACAGAATCTCGCCCTGAAAATTTAGAAGGCTTATCCTCTACATTCTTGAATACAGTTATGGGGTTGGATTGAAATACTGTCCTGACCTCATCCTGTCTTTGACTATCAGTTTCTCTAGCTGCTCCTAGGTTTATCTGTATCTGTTCTTTTCCCCTTACACTTGGCATTTTCAACAGATGGTCAGACTGTTTCTCGTCCTTGATTTGGGTTTTCATTGCCTCAAGTTCCTTATGGTTTTCTTCTGCCATTTTTTTAATTGCTTCGGTTTCCCTACAATTCTCCTTGACATCAGTGGATATCTGGTTCATAACAGCCTCGTGACTTTTCAATGACCCTGTCATATCTGATATGTCCTTCTGAGTTGCTTGGATATCTTTGGAAATTACTTGAATATGGGATGACAAAGATTCCCTAATTTCCTTGATTCCTTCTTGGTTCTCCAGCTTGAGTGTGTCTTTAATTTCATTGACAACTGTTGTTTTAATTTCAGTTTGTAATTCATTAATCACACCTTCTCTTATTTCTCCCATTACAAGTTCTTTGAATTGTTCTGTCAACCGTTGAACAATTAGAATTCCCATCTCATTACTCTCTTTCTTCACTCTGACTTCTAGGTTGACCATGTCTTCACCAACTTTCCTAAGACCATGTTCTATCCTATCAGCTAAGCTTTGAGATCTAAGATCGGCATCGCGAAATTTATCGTCCATTAAACTTGCGTTAGTGGCTAATGAAGTTTCAAGCTCATGTGTTTTTTCGCATAATTTAGTCATTTTACTCTCAAGTGACATTTTCAAAATTTCGGAATTCTCCTTAAATTTATTTTCCATAGAATTAAATTTACTATTTAAATTTTCTTTCAAGTTATCTTTTAACCTGCTCTCTAACAAATCGGAATTTTCCTTGAGTTTATCATCTAAACTTTCTTTCAAGTTATCTTTTAACCTGCTTTCTAACAAATCGGAATTTTCCTTGAGTTTATCATCTAAAGAATCAGAGTTTTCTTTAAGTTTATCATTTAAACTTTCTTTAAGTTTATTTTCTAAAGAATCAGAATTTTCTTTAAGTTTAATTTCTAAAGAATCAGAATTTTCTTTAAGTTTATTTTCTAAAGAATCAGAATTTTCATTAAGTTTTTCATTTAAACTTTCTTGAAGTTTATCAGAATTTTCTTTAAGTTTATTTTCTAAAGCCTCTGTATTTTCTTTCATAATGGCGGCTACACGCCGTCCAACTTCTTTGGAACTCTCTTCCAAACTCCTCATCATCCTCATCATCTCTTCCATAATTTTCAATTATTATTCAAAACTTAGGGGTATACAATATTGGCAAACACAAGCTTATAACTAGAAAAAGAAATATGAATAGCTGATTGGAACACTGTAATAAAATGAGATTTGTCCTAATGTCGACGTGATGGAAAAAACAAAATTCTCTACTTTTACGAATTACATTTACCACAATATCACAAGAAAAATATGCAAGTTCTCAAATATCCTCCACCTGGATTCTAATAATGCGTATGTCCAGTCATCGAACGTTTACTACTGAATTTACTTGACGCCCTAATGGTTAAGCCATTATCAAAAATAATCAAACCCATTCTAATTATTAATCCAGTTAAATTTTTAATTTTCCCCACTAATTGGGTTTCCTACTAATTTATCCATCCAAACCAGACATCTCCCACTCCCAAAATATTTATATAAAAATCATCATAATTTAAATCGGCATGCGATTGACCATGTCTAACTCGAGCCCCACGTTCGAAGCCATTTCTCTCTCTATCTTATTTTATGTGCCCGTTTAGACCGGAGTCCGCACGACCACATATGCATTTTACCAATAATCAGTCAGCACGAGAGTCAAAATATCCCGGAGCGCCAGATGGGTTAAAGCTAATCGCAAAAACGACATCAAATGAAAAAAATGCTTTACTGATTTTTGGCTCAATGCAACAATAAGGATAGAAGGAGATTCAACTTGGCATAACACATCATGTAAAATTATCTCATTTTATTTTGAATTTAAAATTGACTGCAAAAATGCTCAAAGCAGCATCATTCACGTGTGGCGACCCACACTCCTATTTACACAATGTACAGAAATTTCCCAACACATTGGACAATTATTTTTTGGAAACACAAGTCTGATTATTAGTCCTGTAGACTGTGTTCCAAAATTATATTCATTATTTGTGATTAAATCCAGTTCAAATTTAATTGTCTTTACTGGAAATACTGTAGTTCACTGTTTGAATTTTTACATAATATTAACACTCGTAGAATAAATGTTCATAGAATTTTTAACTTTCACTTATTTTTCCAGTTTCAAAAAATATATTGTCAAAAAATATTATTATTTCTGAATCAACACAAATTATTTACACATATTAATAACATCTGAAAAGTATTTGACCTTGAGCATAGCATCGAAGAACTGTGCGAAGCACAACAAAATTAATTGTTCTTCTGACATTAAACGTTTCGAGAAGTGACTCGATTATGAACTTCAAGTTCATAATAAAATACATGATTTCTGAATCATCAACTTGATCAATAAATTGTTGAATCATTCAACTATTTGATTTTCCACTTGGAATCATTATTAAGAAAAATATATATATTCATGGCCATTTTAGTAATTTTCACAACTTGCAATTCTTCGACAGAATGCGGAAATAAGAATTATAGCTTCATAATAAATTCATTTAGTTCATGGCACTAGGATTGAAAACATCCTTCAAATTATTCGTGGTTATAGAATTATTTTTAATTGGCAGTGGCCCATTCTATTATTTGTGTAAGAACACAATATTCCAACAACAACGGCAAAGGTCTTCCTCTGAAGAAGAATAAAATACTATCATGACAAATCCGGGTTCTAGCAAAATCAAAGTATTAATGGAATCCGTAAACAAGGTTGAAATAAGAACTGATGGTTTTTAAGAAATAACCTTCGGGTCATTCATACGACGAAATGTGTAGTTCCAATACTCCTATAAACCTGAGCCATCGAACCTGCTATTTGATTGATGCTCGAAAAAACCTCCTCATTCCTGCGACTTAAAAATGCGCACCTGGGAATGGCATTTCAACTACTCCACACATAAATTTTCTTCCCAAAATTTATACAATAAATCAAGCCTCTGCTTGTTATCAACACTGGAAGATTAATAAACTTACAAGTTTATTTTATTTTACCATTCAGTTCAACCCGTGAATTTACCATACCTATGAAAATCTTTATTTCACTTTCGAGTGTATTTACGTCATGATTTTATATAAATACAAAAATATCCTAATTGATACAAATATCAATTGCTTCCCGTTTCAAGCCTCTCCGTGTTATCTGAAAAATATACTTTGCTCATTGCAAATATTAACTGTTCAACCAGAACTGAAATGTTGGTTGAATGCGGGCTTGCGCTAACCACTCTCCTTCGGAAAATCTCCTGTTCCAAACTAGAAATGATTAAACAACTTCATAGGCTCTCTCTCAATACATATGATTATTAGAAAATATAATATCCAAGAATTATTTAGAAAAGTTATAAAAATTATTATTATTATTATTATTAGTGGATTATTATTATTATTATTTGTTATATTATTTTAAATATATTTAATTATCATCTCATTATGTGAGAATCCACATGTTCGAACCTTCGAATATGGAAAAAATATCCATTCATCAACAAAAAAATAATTTTAACTTTTACAGTTACATCGACGGTTTTCCGTGACTTCCCAAAAATATGAAATATTCAAATAAATGCTCGATATGCTCGGTCATCGATCCTAAACTGTTCTGAGTGCTGAAAATACTCAGAATAACTCTAATATGTCTTGCGTAAATCATTGCAAGTTTTAAATACGAAGAAAAATAAATGTGTTGGTCATCTGCAGAAAAATAGTTTGTTCCAATTAGCTAGGCATAATATAAAATTCAAATGTGGCTTACATTTCTTGATGGTCTTGAAGCGTAGCGAACCTGGTTTGTACCAGATTTATGCATAGACATGCCCTATCGGACAAGCACGTATAATCCTTGTATCGGCCGCCATTATATACCCACAATCCGTCTAACAAGACATAGTGGTAATATCTCTTGACGTTTGAAGTAACTGTTGATCCATTTTAATATTGGCTTCTGTTAACTCCATAACAGTTTGCTTAAATGGGGTCAGATCTAAGTGATCTATTCTCAGATATGTCAGTTGTAACATAACTCACGGTAATCGTTTCAGTACAAGAAAACACTGACAGTCTAACCAATCAACGGCTGTTCTGAAGATCGTTCCCTGGGCATGGCTTCACACCATCTACCATGCGCGAAGCAACATGTAGTTTCCCTGCGTTGGCTAATGAACAACACCGTGATAGACTGGCCTTCAATATACTGAAAGATCGAAGTGGTTATCAGGTTACACATATGAAAACTGACTAAAATGGACTAAAGTATCCAAGTATTAGGTTATTACTGGACTGTGACAAAGTATTATTCTAGACAAAGTCTAGCATATGTCCATGTAGAAATAAAAATATTTCACCAGTGTCCGTCGAAAAATAACTATCACCTTAGTGATTCTCCCTGCCGGAAACTTACTAAGTTCCACTCGTAGCGCAGCACTTTTGTGACTATCACAATTTTGAATATAACTTCTGCGTAGATCCGGCAACCATGTGCCTTGGCTCAGCGTAGTAGCACCTTGCTAGGCAAGTGCTTGTTTCGAAGTGAGCTAATGATGCCTGAGCCAGCCGGCTTTTATTCAAAACGGTCAGGGTCACGCTGAATCAGCTGAAATCTGGAAATGCTCATATCTCTGGTATCCCTGGTCCGATTTACTTGATACTAAGTGCATTCTCTTTCATTTGGCCGTGCCAGTAATCTGATCCAAGTCTCAAGTCTCTACTCCAAGGCTAACTATTTAATCAATAAATAGCCTCGATCTCTGCTAGTACTCGCTATGTCACTTGACATGCTCTTAGCGGTATATTCTTTCCAATTGCTTCTAGAAGCAATGTAGCGCGATATTCAAATATCTCAACTTTCAAAAGCCGCTGTAGCCTTTCCCTTGATATCTAGGTGTCTGAATCTTGGAATACCCATTCCTAGAGTTGGGCACAGTATCAGGAAGGCAAATGGTGCCTTTGTCCAGCTCTACCCCATCTGGAGAAATAGAAACATTTCCAGGAAGACCAAGCTCTCCGCCTTTTCAATAGCAACGTAAAGTCGATTCTTCTCTACGGTTGTGAAACGTGGAAAGTCACAAAACCGATCAACAACCAGTTACAGGTGTTCATTAACAGATGTCTGCGTCGCATCATGAATGTGAGGTGGCCGGACATAATCTCAAATGAAGATCTTTGGACCATCACCAATCAACAACCGATTAGCATCCAGATCAAGGGGAGGAAATGGCGCTGGATTGGTCACACACTAAGGAAGCCGGACGGAGCTATTGAGAGGGCGGCGCTAGACTGGGATCCTCAAGGCGCCAGGAAGCGAGGTC
The DNA here is from genome assembly GCA_946902985.2 of Meconema thalassinum. Lineage (NCBI taxonomy): Eukaryota > Metazoa > Arthropoda > Insecta > Orthoptera > Tettigoniidae > Meconema > Meconema thalassinum. The sequence continues at coordinate 158,109,768 of OX336398.1, read as the reverse complement.
GACCTAAGGAGACCTGGAAGAGGACGATCGAAAATGAAATTGCAGAGGTGGACAAGAACTGGAGTCAAGTGAAGAGAATGGCCAGGAACCGTACTGCGTGGAGAAATTTCGCCAAGGCCCTATGCTCCGGAAGGAGCGGCAGGAATTAAGTGTAAGTGTAAGTGTATGAATAATTTTATTATTATTATTATTATTATTATTATTATTATTATTATTATTATTATTACTATTTTGGAGTCTAATGCTACAGTCCGTAGGATTGAAGCGAAGGCAACTGTTAAAATCAGAGACCTTGGTGCTCTAACTACTTCCCAAGAGGTCATGGAAGCTATTCAGAGAACTAATCCAGAGCTCTCTCCATATACCAAGGTGCTGGTGACGAGCACGAATACGAGGGAAGTGAAGATGGCTGTTTTCACATTAACAACTAGTGATGTAGATGTACTCTTGAAGCAAGATCATATCACCATAGGATGGGTCAATGTTATACCTCGCTGTTACAGATGTTTGGAGTATGGACATGTCGCTAGCAAGTGCAAAGGCACTGATCGAAGTAAACTTTGCTACAGTTGCGGAGGGACTGATCTCAAAGCTAAATGATGGACGGCCTTAAAGAAGTGTGTTCTTTGTGAAGAACGAGGTTTCGACAAAGAGTATTTAGCACTTGCTGAGGGATATGGCTAGTGAAAGGTCTTCAGAGAAGCTTTAGATAAAGAAAAGGCTCTGAGGTTCAAATGATTCGTGTACTAGAAGCAAATCTACAAAGAAGTAAAACAGCCGATGATCTGCTGTATCAGCTAGTTACAGAGAAGCAAAGTGATATCTTGTTACTCAGTGAACAGTGTAAAGAAAAATATAGTTGAGGGCAAGTGTCGTAGCATATGGTCCTAGCCTGAAGTAATGTGTTAAACGGTTCCAGGCTAGGTTCCAGAAGTAACAGGGGTAGTTTTAGTCGGTAGTCTGCCACTCAGGAGCCCGACACTTTGGGCGTAAATGCATTTCTTCCCCTAAAAATATATATATATTATTATTCGTAGTGCCCATTCAAAGAGCACATTTGAACTTGTCAGTTGACCTGATGGTTTTCGCCTTCTTATTCTCCCAAAATCTCTTCATGAATGCACTGGGTGGACCACTTCCGATCAGTTTTCCTTTTAGGTTTATCCACGAATTTGAGCTTGCCTACTATTGTACTCAAGGCTCGACGATTTTCTATGATTGCAATGAATGACATCTTGATCTTAAAAATCCATCGACATTAACCAATTTGAAGATGGTATTAAATATTATCCGTGTTGACCGATATTAATCTACAATTATAAATGCCGCTTTAATGCACTGCTTCACGATGTTACTTAATTGAATTTCTCAATTTATCATTTCATTATGGTTGGAATATCAATGTCCAAGTATTTCACAAATCCTATAATCTTATTATATAATACGCTACCGGGTGAGTTAGCCGAGGTCGTTGCGGCATGACTGTTGGCAGTCGCTCACATCCGGGAGGCGAGGAGGTTCGAATCCCCCCGCCGGCAACTTTGAAGATGGTCTTCTGTGGTTTCCCATCTTCCTTCCAGGCAAATGCCGGGGTTGGTCCCTAACTATAGGCCACAGCCGCTACCTTCCAACTCCTCGACCCTCCCATCCAACATTCCGCCCCAACGGTACTTGTAGCTCACCCATTGGGTGTCCGTCTCGAAGCAGCTACAAAACTGGCGAGCCGAACATGTCCTCGGACACTCCCGGCACTAAAAGCCATACGCTAAAAATATATATATATATATATATAATACGCTAAGGTGTATGTTTCACAAAACTCAAGCTCCTAAACCAGAGGTAGTTAGAAGGTGTGGTTTGTACCAAAATCTTCCAAATCGTCTCAATAGTACAGGAAAAATCTTGCATTTCTTGAAAAGATAAACAAGACCAAAGCCCCTGACTGAACAGTATCGCGTACAGTCCTCATAGCACTAGAGCCTGGCGGGTAGTCGGTACACATGGGGCGCACACAACCCATTATGCGAGAGTTCTCGCACGGGTCCGCTGGTATTTATTAATTCTTTTTTGTAACCTTTCATTTATTTAAATTAATGTCTTTATACTAAGAACAAAGTTCCAACTGGTTCCGCCTCGTCAATACTGTTTATTAAAATGTCGTGATACAATCACCTGTCTTTTAACACATCACATGGTACATGTTTCAACGTCTAACACGTATTGACGTCTTCATCAGCCAAAATATTTGTGCAGCACTTGTCTTTATTGTAAGGATATCCATTTTCTTTTTGTTTTTTGTTAAAATAGTTTATAAGAGTGTTTCACGCTGACGAAGTTATCATTGATATAACGAAACATGTACGTTTTAATTTAATTATGAAACTACTTTCTATAATTTGAGATCTTTATTTTACACAAACTTTCGGTTGAAGTAGCTATGGAATTGTTCCATGCAAAAATATCGCCGATAATGACGTACGGTCTAGAATTGATATGAGAACTACTTACCAAAGGAAATATTTGATACATTGAAAGTGTAAAAGCAATCTACTTGAAATATGTATTATGCCTGTCTAAATTCACTCCTTGAAGACTATGTTACGAGCTCACAAGAGACCTCCTCCATACAGATACTTGAAATAATCTTTTGGTTAGTCTATTTCTGCCCATTCTACAGATATGGCCATATAATTTCAGATGTCTCTTGCGTAAGGCATCAGTACACCTGTCAGTTTAGGAATAGAGGTCCGCTGTTCTCATCTTAATCCAAAATCCATTTTCTCTCGGGGTACCATACATTTTCAGGAGAATTTTCCGTTCTTGGTTTTCAATTTCTATAATTTTAGAGTGACCACCAAGGGATAAGTTTCCTGACGCGAATAAAGCTTCCCGCAAAACAACTGTCTTGTAATGTCGTAATTTTGCATCACGAGTTATGACTCTTTAGTTACAGAAATTCCACGTTAGCCCGTACCCCTTATGGAGTTTGTTGTCTGAAAATCCACAGTCTGCTTCCAGTCGACCGACCGGGTCAGGAATAGAATGAATGAAGCCCCCATCTAGCGGCGAGGATATGAACTGTGCCGGCTGCCGAGGCCTGTCGCACTCCTCTGGGGCAATGATTAAATGAATGACAGATGAAATGAAATGATAGTGGAGAGTGTTGCTGGAATGAATTTTTTGACAGGGAAAACCGGAGTACCCGGAAAAACCCTGTCTGCTTCCGTTTTGTCCAGCACAGATCTCACATGGAGTGACCGGGATTTGAACCACGGACCCAGCGGTGAGAGGCCGGCGTGCAGCCGCCTAAGCCACGGAGGCTTACTCTTATTATTATTATTATTTTCGTTTCGGTCGTCTAGGGACCACGAGCCAATTTCAATTCTTTGTCCTTTGCTGTTCCTTCTTCTTCCTCCAGTATTCCTTCCTCATCTCACTGCTTGCCACGGTGGGTGAGTGGTTATCGTGTCGGACTACCAACCCCAAGCTTGCAGGTTCGCTCCTGGCCATGGTAAGTGTTTTTTTTAAGGCATCAAAAATCACGACACGCATGTCATACGTTGTTGGCATGTTAAAGAACCCATTTGAATTCAGTAGACCGTGTTCATAATACCCAAATTAATTTCGGGATTTTCCGCCAGCACAAAGTTCCTCCATTCTCTACTAGAAAGCGCTATAGTGTCAAGGAGCTTAGATATCTAACCTCCTTGACGTGCATAGCCTTCCAAGGAACGACAGAATTCGACATGCCCTCTGGGCGCCAAATAACAAAGCTTGTACCCGGCACCCGAGGCCATACGATGTTGTTATTATTATATCATCTCACTATGTTTCCTCTTCATTTCCTTGGACCATTTCGAGCCGGTTTTCTTTCCCTTCCTCCCTTGGAATCCTTCGATTTCTAGCAGTTTTTGCCTAAAAATATCTCACTGTGGTGTATCTTGTTCTCATCCAAGTCCTTTTTGACTTCTTGCACCCAGGTTGTTGTTCCACAGGAATGTGAAGATCTGCTTGGTTAACCTACTGTCATCCATCCTGTAGCAATTTCCTCTTCCGTATTGTTTCTGATATGTTTTCTATTTTTCGATATATTTCATCATTACTTCTTAGTTTCCAGAATTCTGCAGTTTTTAAAGGACCGAGTATTTTGCGTATAATTCTTCTTTCTACTACTTGTAATTTATCCAATGTGTAATTCAGTACGAGACATTCACTCGCATACAGGCATTCCGGTTTGCTACGGTGATGTAGTGCTGTATTTTAAGATCATTAGACAAACACATTTTGTGGTAGGTATTCCTAGTTATGCCATACGCTCTTTCCGTCTTTCGTATTCTTTCTCCTACAGCAGATTTTCTTGAATAATTTCCCCCAAATATTTGAATAGCATTACCTCTTTATTTGACCAATTTCGTCTTATTATTATTATTTATTTAATCAATTGTTCCCCTAGAGTGATTAAACTTGAATGCACAATTTCATCTTCGGGAATTTTCCCTCTTCTCTTCCCAAAATCTCTTCATCCTCTCGGAATGCTCCTTCTTCCACTCAGCTGTCCATTTTATTTTTATTTTCCAGGTTGTCGTGATGTTCTTTGCTCAAACTTAACATTTGTGATTTTATTCCGGCACTGGCTGCGGTCCTCGAGATTTTCTATATTGATCTGTTGTAGGTCCCTCTGGACCTCTGTCAGCCATTCGTGCTGCATTTACTCTTTGTTATAATGTTGAGTAGTTTCTTTGCCGTTCTTTGCGTTTTCCAACCTATAGATGTGTGTGTAAAACTTTGCTCGGCGTTTCCTGATTTCTTCCGTTATTGTTTTGGTATTTGGATCAAGTTCATGCTGGGGTATCTTCATCCAAATGCTGTTTTTATTGACTGCCCCGTAAATCATCCTGAGAATTTTTCGTTCCTGCTTTTCTATGTCCTTAATTTTGGAATGACCGTCGATCATCATTGTTTCGGCTGCGAAGGTTGCTTCTGGATAATCACTGTTTTATAGGGCCTTAACCCTTTATAGGGCAGAAATATTATTAAAATATTTTATTTGTATTTATTTAAATTTAATTACTTTAGCCACATTTTTATTTAGTAAATTTATTTTGTGTTATCTGTTTAATTTTTATGGTTAAATGTTTTAATAATTTTATTTTTATATTATTTTTATGATCTTAATTTTTTATAATTGTATTTCATAAGCTTATTAATATTTACAACTTATTTGTTTTCAATTTTTATTTCTTTCACATTTTATTATTTACGTTTTAATTGTTTTTGTTAAAGCAATAAAATTTCATCAAGCGTCTCAGGTAAGGAAAATAAAAAATATTATTTGGTTTTATGAAATATGGCAAGAAAGAACTAATAAAATGATAAAAGCCCAAAGAAAACATGGTCTACATTTAAAAGAAAATATCTTATTAATGACGACAAAATTAAAACATTACAAGACGGTGGTTCAACTAGAGGTGACATATGGAAGCGAAACTCTTTTTAAAGTTACTCAGAAAAACAGAATCGACAAAATTCTAAAAATAGAAAGAAGAATAGCTAGAACATGCATAAATAAATAAATAAATAAATATCAGAAAGATGGACAATGGCAGATAGTACCAAATGAGGTGGTATACAGAGAACTGGAGCCCATCACTGATACTATTCGCAAGAAACGGATTTTTCTTTTTGGTCACATTATGAGGATACCGGAAACCAGATTATCTAGAAAAATTGTTGAGGAACTTTGGAATATGAAACAACAAGTAGGATGGATTAATTTAGAGAAGATATGAATGAATTAGAAATAACCTTAGATGACTTGCAAAACACAACAACAAAAAATTAAAAAGATTGAAAGACATAAAAATAAGATTTCAACCAAAAATAGACAAACATCATAGAGTAAAAAGGGTATTTACGGATGAGGAACGCCTGAGAAGATCAGAGCGAATGAAAAGCTACTGGGCAACTCGAAAAAAAAACTTTATGAAGAAGAGGACCAAGAAATGATTGACTAAAATGGTCCAATGAGGCCGTAAAAGCAGAAGAAGAAGAAGAAGAAGAAGAAGAAGAAGAAGAATTAACACTTCCGAAAGTGAATTCGTTGACATATTGCTGAAAGATTTAACCATCAGCATCTGTGACATAGCAGAGGTATAGAGGCCACTAACCCTGTAAAGGGTTAATTTTGAGTCTATCGAGATACATCTCTTGTTGTAATGAGCCCACGTTAGCTTGTAAGCCTTCTGTAGCTTGTTGATTCTTTGTTGATTGGCGATTCGGTTTAGTCCCGAGGACTGTATGGTTTCACCATGGCGGACTTGCGCGATTTTACAGTATTTTGTACCGGGTGAGTTAGCCGTGGTCGTTAAGGCATGACTGCTGGCAGTCGCTCACATCCGGGAGGCGAGGAGGTTCGAATCCCCCCGCCGGCAACCTTGAAGATGGTCTTCTGTGGTTTCCCATCTTCCTTCCAGGCAAATGCCGGGGTTTGTCCCTAACTATAGGCCACAGCCGCTTCCTTCCAACTCCTCGACCTTCCATTCTAACTTTCCCCCACAACGGTACTTGTAGCTCACCCATTGGGTGTCCGTCTCGAAGCAGCTACAAAACTGGCGAGCCGGACATGTCCTCGGACACTCCCGGCACTAAAAGCCATACGCTAAAAAAACGTATTTTGTGATTATAGGGGATTTATTTTCTGGCCGTCATTCCATATATTGTTTTTTTTTTTTTCATAACTTCAGTTTCATTATTATTATTATTATTATTATACTACCTCACACAACTTTTAACACGACACGGATGTTTCCGGAAACTCCTGTATAGAGTAGGCGGAGTGAGTAGTGCAACATGCATATATTGTGACGACATCGATGATGTACTTCACACCTTCGTGTGCGGCCATTGGATGATAAAGAGAGAATATGTGGAAACTGAATTGGGAGAACTGACACCAGATAATATTATTTCTGTGATGTTACGGAACCAGCAATCATGGGATCATGTAGCAGTGTATGTGGAGGATGTCCTTCGCCAGAAAAAGCGGGATCTGGAAGCGTACGAACGTCCTTAAGAAGAAATGGAGAAAGAAGAAGTCTGAAAGGCAAAGTAAGCACGACATCACCCTGAAGTAATGCCAGAGCGGTTCCGGGGTGATGAACGCATCGTGGGAAAAGGGATGTGGTTTTTAGTGGGTAAGAATCCCACACTACTGTGGAGTGCGGACCCTTCACAAGTGTCTTTTGAAGATTTTCCACAGTCCCTCAAAAATATATATATATATATTTATTCGTTACGGCCAACTGTGCACCACGTTCGACAGGGTTTACATTATGTGTTGTCTTCACTCTCTGCCAATATCTCTTCATCCTCTCTCCCACTTCCTTCTTCTGTTCCTCCCTGTAAGATCTCCCTTTGCTCCCTGACAACTCCCCTGTCTCCTGCAAACATGTTAACTCCTTACTAGTCGTCAAAATTACTCTCTGTTCATTATGTCTTCTTCTTTTACCCCCATCAGATCCAAGTCCAATCTCACCATTTCGGCTCCGTCTTCCTCTTCCTGAAGAATGCGAAAATCCTTTTCGTCAGTCTGGCACTGTTCATCCTCATCAAGTGTCCATAAAACGGTATTCTCCTTTTTCTCATTAGGGCTACGACTCCTTCTGTCTTCAGGTATAGCTCTTTGTTAGGTTTGAGTCTCCTCTCTCCATCCTTGATATTTGGGCCTAGGATTTTTTTGAGCATTTTTCTTTCTCTCTTCTTCCGGATGTCTTCGAGGCCGCCCTTCCCAATCATGTCTCATGTTTCTGCTGCGTACAGACGTTCATGTCTGACAACAGTATATTATTATTATTATTATTTATTTTATTTACATTGTTTAGACCCAAAGGATCACATTAAGAAAATTATGTTCTGGCGCTGTTCTTCTTGTTCTTCCAGAACTCCTTCATCATCTCACTGTGTCGGACTCGACGTTCCTCCGTCCATCCTTTCCCTGGTCTCCTTGGTCGATCTTCATGTGTGACTTCCCAACTGTGGATCTTATGTCGGAATGTCATTCGATCGTCTATGTCTATTGGTATGATGTTGGCACTTTCGAGATCAATTTGGACTTGGGTAACCCAGACTGTTGTCACTTTAAGTTTCCGTAAGTAAGTCAATATTCTCTTTGTTAGCCGGTCGTCATTCAGTCTCATAATGTGGCCGTAGAATCTCAGTCGTCGCTTGCGGAAATCTGACTCGATGTTAGAGTATCTCTCTGTGATTGTGTGTGATTGCAGACGATATCCATCATCTGTGAGTTTAGGACCCAATAATTTACGGATGATTCGCTTTTAGAAGATGGTATGGCAACTTCTTTTAGGGTGGCGAGCGAACTATGGAACAGGTTTCCAAGATGACGGCCTTCTGCATGATGATATGTAGACCAGAATGTATTCCCAATGTCTCCAGGTTGATAGCCAATTATTTACGGGTAAATAAAATAATATCGTATGGCCTCGGGTGCTGAATGCAAGCTTTGTTATTTGACAGCCAGAGGGCAGCTTGCATGTCGAATTTTTGTTGTTCCTTGAAGCACCATGAAAGCCAAGGAGGTTAGATATCTAACAGTAAGTTCCTTGACACTATAGCGCTTTCTGGTAGAGAAATGAGGAACTTTGTACTGGCGGAAAATCCCGAGATTAATTTTATCATTATGATTATGAACACGGCCTACTTAATTCAAATGGGTTATTTAACATGTCAACATCGTATGACATGCGTATCGTGACTTTTGTCGCCTTTCAAAAATCACTTACCACAGCCAGGAGCGAACCTGGAAGCTTGGGGGGTTGGTAGTCCGACACGACAACCACTCACCTACCGTCCACAAGAATGATCCGTCCCTTAACAACTTGTGTCCGCTTAGTTGCGTAGTGGTTAGCATTCTTTGCAGTCACCACGGATGCCCAGGTTCAATTCTTGGCTAAGTCAAAATATTTAATTCTGGTTCGAGAGCTGGAACGGGGTACACACAGTCTCTTGAGGCAAAACTGGTTCGAAGCGGGTTCGATTTGTACTTCGGCCATCCTGAAAAAAGATTTTCCGTGGGTTTCCAACCTCTACTCCGGGCAAATGCCGGAATGGATCCACGGCCGCCTTCTAGCCAAATCCTATCTTACACACTCAAGTACACGGGGTTCGATATCGCAAAGCCATAAAGAAACAACAAACATAACTATCCTGGAAGTGTTTTGCCGTGGTTTTCCTCACCTTTTACTTCAGGCAAATGCTGGGATGGTAAAACCACTGCTACGTCCTTACCAATCTCTATCCCAATTACAAATACACACACGAATACAGTGAAAACAATAACACAGGTTATCAGTCTCACCCAAGTTCATGGGACTGCACTATCACGATGACGGAAAGCCCCTAAACGAATCAACAACAACAACAACTCTCAACGATGTTCAAAGTAGAGTGGTGGATAACCCCCTTCGAACTGTAAGGATAAATACACTAGTTTAACGCATACAGAAGACCTGGGTTCGAATAATGGATATACCATGAAGAATGACCGGGTGAGTTAGCCGTGGTTGTTACGGCGTGGCTGCAGGCAGTCGCTCACATCCGGGAGGCGAGGAGGTTCGAATCCCCCCGACGGCAACCTTGAAGATGGTTTTCTGTGGTTTCCCATCTTCCTTCCAGGCAAATGCCGGGGTTGGTCCCTAACTACAGGCCACAGCCGCTACCTTCCAACTCCTCGTCCTTACATTCAAACTTTCCTCCCCCAGTCAACACCCCACACGCGACGGTACTTGTAGCTCACCCTATGGGTGTCCGAATAGGAGATGCTACTAACTCTGGCGAGCCGAACATGTCCTCGGACACTCCCGGCCCTAAAGGCCATACGCTAAAAAATAAATAAATAAATAAATAAATAAATAAATTAATTAATTAAAAAAACGCACACAAAAGAGAACCATGAATAATAATAATTAGATTCCTTCTGTAAGGTTTGCAACAGAGTTGTCACAACCTCGTGAGGACAAATGAGAAGGGAGGTGAGTTCGAACCCCATTCGTTTGTAATTTAGAAATTATATTCCGTGGTTTGCCACTTAAAATCAAAGTTATTGGAATTGGGAGCTGCTCGTTTGGAGATGCTAAGTTCGAATCCCTGTTTTTGTTCTTTTTTTTAGGGCTTCACCAAATTATGGCGTTTGAAGTCATTTTCAGTGTTGCCTTAGGAAACGAAAGTTTGGTGCTATTTAGTCGGTCAACACGATTAAACCCAAATGAGATGAGTTATTCCCTAATCCTGAAAAAAAGCATGAGATTAATAAATACACTTGGATGATCAGTTTCGATCGTCAAGCGATCATCATCAGATCCATTACACTTATTATCGGATTTTAATTATTATGGATACTCGAGTTTAGGCCTTAATTACAAGCAAACCAACAGACTTATTGAAAAACGAGTTATACTAACATTTTCCTTGTTTAATTCTGCGTTAGAATGCACAGGGTCTTTCATATAAAATGAGAGCGCCAAGCGGCGGCTTTGTTAACCTTAGCTGCGGTCACCTTGGCCGAGCTTTTGGCGCGCCAAGGCCCCCTGCATTAAGCGTGTGTACAATCCTATATGATGCAGCGGCCTTGCTAGCGAGTGTACAATGCTGAAATCTTACTTTAGTTAGTTAGTTAGTTAGTTAGTTAGTTATTGTTGATGAAACCGAAACCCCTATAGTATTGAAAGCGCGCTCATATTACATACGATGGCTGCTTTTTTAAATTTCTGATAGACTGTATAAAAATAACAGATTGACATTACCAAACTTGACCTTTCAATAAGCGTGCAGGTGCTCAGTCGCCAGTCTAAACCTCAAGTGCTAACATGGTGAGACAGTTATCATTGCAACATCGTATTTTTTTATATAAAACTTATTTTAAGTACGAGTCGGCTCGGCGGGTACGTGATGCATTTGTTCAGCAATCTCCTGATGAAGTGCCACCTTCACTAGCACAGATTCACGTAATTGCAGATAAGTTTTACACTACTGGCTCGGTGCTCAATAAAAAACATACCCGCACACGAACAGTTTTAACAGAGGATGAGCTAGATGACACTGGCGAGAATCTTGAACGGTCTCCGAATAAATCACTCACAAAATTAGCACAAGTAGGGGTTTCGGTTTCATCAACAACAACTAACTAACTAAAGTAAGATTTCAGCATTGTACACACGCTAGCAAGGCCGCTGCATCATATAGGATTGTACACACGCTTAATGCAGGGGGCCTTGGCGCGCCAAAAGCTCGGCCAAGGTGACCGCAGGCGCGGTTAACAAAGCCGCCGCTTGGCGCTCTTATTTTATATGAAAGACCCTGTATAAGTCAATTATTCTCAAGTTTAATAATATTTTTTTAATTTGTGGTTGTATGAAAAGTTGTCTGTTTTTTTTGCCGTCTTTTCTAGGAGCCACTCACTTAAAACTATATACATGGAAAACTACTTGGCTGAGGGTAATGAATTTTTTATATGTTATAGGCACAAGTATTGGTATTGCAAATCTCAAGTTTGAAGTTCTTTCAACTACCCAATAAAAAGTTATTTTACTTTTTCTGACGTAATGTTTTCTCAGCCCAGGATAAACGTATAGCAGGGAACTTGGTCTCATTTTGAAGCTCTCATTCGTGATTATCGGAAACTACGACCACTGTAAACGTACAGTGTGATGAAGAATTTATGAAGAGTAATATTAATGGGAGGTTTTGTGCGTTCTGGCCCGCGAGATTAAAAGCAAGCGGGCTTGTGAAATCCGGTGCAACGTTGCCGCGTTAAATTGCAGTCGTCGCGGCTTGCAACGAACGAACACTGCTTTAAGTTTACTTTCAACCTTTTATTTTCTTTCCTCGTACAAATTTAGTAGGCTACAAAATTTTTATGTCTTAATGTAATGGGTGGAACATATTTACAATATGTGCACTATAAAAATGTTGTAGCCAAGTGTAATGGATCTGATGATGATCGCTTGACGTTCGAAAATGGTCATCCTAGTGTATTTATTAATCTCAAGTATTTTTTCTTTTCAGGATTAGGGAATAACTCATCTCATTTGGATACAATCGTGTTGACCAACTGAAAAGCATCAAACATTCTTCAAGAAATTGTAGTCATTTAGCCCCGTGTACGTGGGTGTTGTATGATAACCTGTGTTACTCGGGTGACTCTATTTGTAATTGAAACAAGGATTGGGAAGGAGGCGGGCTTGGCGTTAATTTGCCTCAAGTAAAAATGGGAAACCATACCAAATCACCTCGTGGATAGCTTGCCACGGTGGGTGAGTGGTCAACATGTCGGTCTACTAACCCCAAGCTTGCAAGTTCGCTCCTGGCCGTGGTAAGTGATTTTTGAAAGGCGGAAAAAATACGATATGCATGTCATACGATGTTGGCATGTCAAAGAACCCATTTGAATTCAGTAGGCCGTGTTCATAATGGCAAAATTAATCTCGGGAGTTTCCGCCAACACAAAGTTCCTCATTTCTCTACTAGAAAGCGCTATAGTGTTCAAGGAGCTTAGATATCTAACCTTCTTGACTTTCATAGTGATTCAAGGAACAACGAAATTCGACATGCAAGCTACCCTCTGGGTGTCTAATTACAAAGCTTGCACCCGGCATCCGAGGCCATACGATATTATTATTACCTCGTGGATGGCCGAGGTGGGAAGCAAACCCGACCCTTTTCAGTTTTGCATCTCGAAGCTGTCTCCGAGATGACAGCCAAGAACGCTGGTCACTACACCATGAGGTGGTTGTTCAAACCCCGACGTGGACAGTGACAATTCTTGGGGCGGTTTTACGTCACGCATTTCCAAACTTGCTCCCGGAAAATCCAGGGATAGTGCCTAATACAGTAAAAGAGACAGTTAGTCTCAAAGACTAGACTTTATATCATTTTAAATGCTACAAATGCTGAAAAATGCTAGAAAGGCTGGAGACTCTTGACATGTTAGATGATCAAGAAACAATCAGAACGCTAGAAAGTTACAAGTCATCGCGGTGAAAGGAGGGAGCTGGCTGGATGACGTCACGCTCGCCGTGTCGTTGCTGTCTCGTGCCAGAGAGTAGTGCACCAAGCGGTACTATGACGTCACACACCTCAATGCATTCTCGGTACATTTCGTGACGGTTCCGTAACGACAAACTCGACTAAATCATTTAAAATGATAAAACCTGCCTTAACCGGACCCTTTACATACCGGAAACTTGGACAGACGGAAAACAAAATTCGGAACGTAGGTATTTCCCATGTAAAATGACACTGTAAAACCATAAAACTGGCTAATGCGGAAACAGAAAGAAATTCTTGGACTGTAGGCGTAAATAACCTAACTAAGATGGATTATCTTATCCATAATATCGTACAAAGCTATGTACTAAATTTTGAACACGACTGTACTTGCACCAAAGTTCTATAAAAACATTAACTCTAATTTTCCTTTTTTTTTTTTTTACGTATGGCTTTTAGTGTCCGAGGACAAGTTCGGCTCGCCAGTTTTGTATCTCCTTCGAGGCGGACACCCAATGGGTGAACTACACGTACCGTCGCGTGTGTCTGGAGAGGAAAGTTTTGATTGTAAGGACAGGAAGTTGGAAGGTAGCGGCTGTGGCCTATAGTTAGGGACCAAGGAAGATGGGAAACCACAGAAGACCCAAGGTTGCCGGCGGGGGGATTCGAATCTCCTCGCCTCCCGGATGTGAGCGACTGTCAGCACTCATGCCGTAACGACCGCGGCTAACTCAGCCGGTTAGGCCTAAGTGATTGGAATGCACCGTTACTTCCTCCAACCCTCTTATAATACACACTTTTGGAGAAGCACTATCTGTTGTGAGTGGCCTTCAGGAATTTGCAGCTTCCAAAAATGTTCCAGAACTCCTGGAGTCAATGCAGGATGCAAAGGAGATCCTACCATGTTCTCTTTTAATTAAGTCTCAACAATGCACTTTGAAAGACATGTACAAACAAGGGAACGAGCGGAGAAACTGAATTTTTTTGTAGGTAAGTTGAAAATATACTGTAATACATGTGAACCTATTTCTTTTTTAATTACAGACCTATTTTTAGCCTATTTTCATTTTATGAAAAAGAGGCTTATGAGATCACCTTTGTCCGTGTGTCTGTGTGTGCGTGTGTGTGTGATTCGTGTGTGCCCCCCACCCCCTAATAAAATCTAAACGGCTGGAGCGATTTCAATGAAAGTCAGTAAGGTCATAGCACCATTTCGGCCAACCCCGACCGTGCACTTCAAATTGTATTACGTTTCACCAATCCAACATGGCGGCTGTGCGAAATATATCACCAGCATTAAATATCTCCGAAACTATTACCAATATCACCCTGAAATCTTGAACGGTGATGAAACCCTACTGAAAGTTTACCTATTAGACTTTCGTAAACCTGATAACGACAAAACAAACATGGCGGCCAAGCGAAGTTGCGACTTTAAAATAGACGTTTCTCGCGATTTAACCAACCAAACGCAATGAAACTTGGTACAGTACATGTTTATTCACATTGTAATGCACCGACATCTAATTTCGTTGAATTATTTACATAACCTCAAAATGGCGGCTGTGCGAAATATTTCACCGGCATTCTATATCTCCGAAACTATTACTGATATCCCCCTGAAATTTTGTATGGAGATAAAGGGCACTACTAGAACTTCATATGTGAGATTTTCAAAAACCTGTCAACTACAAAACGAACATGGTGGCCAAGCGAAATTGAAAATTTAAATAGACATTTCTCACGATGTAATCATCCAAACGCAATGAAACTTGGTACAGCAAATGTGTATACACATTTTAATGCACTGGCATCTAATTTAGTTCAATTGTTTACATAACCTCAAGATGGCGGCTGTGCGAAAATTTAAAATTAAGTTTTTATTTCTTGTGTCGTAATCATGCGATCGAAGTGAAAGTTTGAATACTGAAGCTACGCAATAATTTTCATTTAATGATACATAACTCTATGGCCTATACATATATCAATCCAAAATGGCGAGCATCCGAAATATTTAGACAGTTCTCAATATCTACGAATCTATTACCGTACAAAAATTAAACTGAAATTTTGTATGTTGCTAGTGGATAGGATACATGAAAATAGGCTTTAGTTCTTCACGGAATTACTTGTTTAAATTATTATTTCTTTGTAATCCTATGCGATAATACAGTATTTCTTTTTAGTGTATTTTGGCTTATTAAAACTCAACCCTTTGTAAACCGGAAACCTGTGGAAACGGAAAAATAAATCTGGAACGATTGTGTTCCGCTATAGGCACGTTTACTGTACAACATTCCGGTTCACTTATCATCATCATCATCATCATCATCATCATTTCCCCTTATCCAGCTCCTGCCGGGTCGGGGTATTTATGGCACTTCTCCACTTTCCTCTTTCCTTCCACCATTCTTCTTCCACGATCTTGTCCCAGTCCAGATTTCATTTTCTTACGCTGTTCTTCACTGAATCTATCCACCTTGTTCTAGGTCTTCCTCTTGCTCTCTTACCCTTGCACTTCGCCTCCAGCATCTGTCTTGGTATTCTATTTTCCCCCATCCTCTTTACATGTCCAAACCACCTTAGTTCATTCTTCTCAATTCTCTCATTTAGTTTTTCCATCCCAACTTCCTTCCTAACATCTTCATTCCTCACTCTGTTTTTCCTTGTCTTTCCTATCATACTTCTTAGGAATTTCATTTCACTGGCTTGGATCCTACTCTCTTGCCTGCTTGTCAGGGTACAAGTCTGAGTTGCATAAGTTAATATGGGTACATAGTACACTTTATACATTACCTCCTTGCTTTTCCTTGGTACTTCCTTATCCCAAACAAGTTTTCTTACACTTTGATAGAATGCATTGCTCTGCTGTACCCTCCTGCCAATCTCCATGTCCAACCTACCAGTTTGCATCAATTCACTTCCTAGGTATTTGAACGTGTCCACAATTTCCAAACTCTGACTTCCAATTTTCACAGTGCCCTTTCCTTGTCTTTCCCCTCTTTCCGGTTCACTTAGAAAGAAGAAAATCCACAGCCTGCTTCCAGTCTACGACCGGGTCAGGAATGGAATGAATGAAGCCCCCATCTAGCGGCGAGGATATGGACTGTGCCGGCTGCCGAGGCCTGACGCACTCCTCTGGGGCAATGATTAAATGAATGACAGATGAAATGAAATGATAGTGGAGAGTGTTGCTGGAATGAAATTTTGACAGGGTAAACCGGAGAAAAACCTGTCTGCCTCCGTTTTGTTCAGCACAGATCTCACATGGAGTGACCGGGATTTGAACCACGGACCCAGTGGTGAGAGGCCGGCGTGCTGCCGCCTAAGCCACGGAGGCCTTTCTCTTTCCGGTTCACTTATCTATCCCAAAAATTACAATCGCAAACATAGCTACACAGTTGATCAGACATAATATACATGCATTCAAGTAAACGGGGCTGATAACAACGATGTCACAATCAAACAACAGTGCATGTTAAAGCATGGCTGTACTTACTAACATAGTAAAATTCAACTGCCGGTAAATGGGAGTATACCAGCACGACTGTGAAATTCAATAGCGTGCACAGAGATACGGATCGAATCAGCACATCTGATCTTGTTCTAACACTGACAATAACAGGCTGACAGATAGAATAGTTTTTTTTAATACAACACATGATTGCGCATTATCAAAAAGCATCCATTACTGGCATTACAAATCAGCCATTAAAAAAATCGTAGAATGTCATGAAATCAGTTTGTAGAATGTGAAGGATTTTTCGTTATCTATTATTCTATAGGCTACAGTTCCATAGAGTTAAAAAAAAGTAAATTTGAACTTACCCTTAAAAGTAGACGCTAACATTGAATACAATTTCACTATTATGGCATCACCAATAACATCACTATGTAATATACATTTAACAACAACACCACACGATAAATCACTATAACCGGAATTGAGAGAGAAACAAGTGTTTTTTCTTTATTTTGTAAGCACCACAAGTAATGGGATTTAACAGCTGACAGGACACGAATGAAACACACTGGGCAGTACTGGCAGGTTACAATGTTCCACCGCTACTGTGTGTTAAGCGCTGCTGTCGCCCCCTCTCCTCCCAAAGCCACCTGATATTGTATATACGGATCCACCGCCGCCACCGCTGCCCGCTTCACCCTGCCGAAATATTGTATGCTCTGTGTACGCGTGCGCGAGGCTACACTGATCAACCTATTGGAGAACACCAAATAGCGGCGAGTTACAGGGGAAAGGATGAACGGGGGAAGAGAAGAAACCCTTTACATCAGGGGTATCCAGCGTTTTATCTTATCCCCGCAGCATAGCCGTACGTGCATCACGCCTCCAAGGGGATCTTGGAAGTCCGCAGATTAAACGTTGGAATCTCGACGCTGTTAGCGGCCAACCGGAATGTGGTTTGCAGCGTTTTTAGATAGATTTCATAAGAATAGTACATTATGCAACGAGCCTCTAGTGGCAATAATTAAGACACGAGTATGTTTTTAAAACAAGCGTATGCGAGTTTTATAATTTCCACACGAGTGTCTTAATTACCATTATAGGCGAGTTGCATACGACTGTTTATGTTCGACGATAATTATTATAACTATTTTATGTTCGAACATAAATATTCATAAATACCTGTCGAGATTTCGCCAGGTTTATGTACTGAACAGAGTGCATGGGGCGAAGAGAATACCCTGTATTTGACCATGGCCTCCTCGATTACCCCACTACGATACTAGGCGACGCAGTGAAATTTAAATTAGAAGGCATTGGAACTTAGCGCAGGTGCGATGCTATCCTTACCTAATTGGTCACACAACTGTTTCTTGAGCTCTGATTTGTGGGAGAAACTGTCCCATAATGAATACTTGTACTATAATGAGCATCATTATAGTACAGTTTTCTGACATATAATATTTACATTATCACCTCCATAGCGTAGCGGTCAGCATGGTTAGCTGCCGCCCCGGAGGTCCTGGGTTCGATTCCCGGCTCTGCCGCGAAATTTGAAAAGTGTTATGAGGACTGGAACGGGGTCTATTCAGCCTCGGGTGGCCCAAAATGAGTAGAGGGGGTTCGATTCCTCCTCAGCCATTCTCGCAGTGATTTTCCGTGGTTTCCCACTTCGTCTTCAGGCAAATGCCGGGATGGTGCCTACTGTAAGGCCACGGCCGCCTCCTTCCCTCTTCCTTGCCTATCCATCCTTACCATCCAATCCCTTCCCTCATGAGGCCCCTGTTCTCTTTGCAGGTGAGGCCGCATGGGCGAGGTGCTAATCCCACCTCACCAGTTGTATCCACTCTGATTAGATGTTCCCAGCTCTAGTACACTGCCTGAAAATGGCGGTAGGGGTGAGTTCCCTCGCTGAGTCCGTGGGAGCCACCACCCTGTATGGTAAACTCGATTTTTAAAAGAACATTTCGACATCGTCAAACATAAAGATAATAAGTTTCCCTTTTTTTTTTTTTTTTTTTTAAGAGAACATAGTTATATGGAAAACTTGATTGTCAACAGGTACAGAATTGTGTCAGCTATTTTTCGACACAGGCACCAAACGAATTGAGACACTCCTTATAGCGTGGTATCAACTTTTGTAGTCCTGTGTCATACAAGTCTGCCCCCTGCGTGTAACAGTTGTCTTCAGCTCTTCGTCAGTGTGTAAATGCTGACTGGAGAACAGAAATTTATTGAGGAGCAAGGAAAGGTGGACATCGCTGGGAGCAAGATGAGGACAGCAACTGTTCTGCAGAAGTTTGGCTGGGAGCTGTTTGATCATCCACCTCACAATCTTGCTGCCAGCTATTTCCATCTATCTTTTGCACCTCAAAAAATTTCTATTCTCAACATTTTCACATTTTTACTTTTTTAATTTTAATTGTTTTATTAAAATAATATCAAACACCATAGGTCAAGGTGATAAAGAACTTATATTTGGTTTCCAGAAATATTACAACTTCCAAAGAAAATTTGTTGGTATTTGACTGAAGATTCAACCATCAGCAGCTTTGACAATATAAATTCTCCTTTTGACAGGTGGTTAATATTCTGACCACAAACCTACAAAGGGATAATGGGCGAAATCGGACCAAGGGGGTTGAAATGGGGAGCCTTTTTTCGAAAAAGTGAAATATCGCTATATTCTTCGGATAAGGGCCAAAAATGTATCTCCGTAAAGTTTTTGGATAGCACCAACCATTGACCAAAGTGGTTGGAAAACTAGAATTTTGAGATTTAAAAGATCATATTTCTCTTAATAGGCACAACCATCAAAACCATTTTAAATGGCCAATCTTCTTCTTCTAGTCCCTATCCGTTCCGGATATCGGCAACCATATTCAAACGTACAGGTTCAGTAAACGATAAAAATAGTCGTAATGGTCGTTTAGAGGGGCAGAGAGCGTCGCTATACCACCCATTAAAACAACAATAACTGTCTCTACTGAACTAGAATGCCATAATAACCACCGCATATCCGTATCGGTTTTCTTTCGCCCACGGTAATCACCGATATACCTCTGCCCTCAAGCATATCCAAGTTTAAAAAATTCCTCTTAGCATCCGTCGATAGAGCCACATCTCAAAGACCTCTAATTTCGTCTAAGTCCATGGTCAATAGTCCACTAGAAATTACCTAAAACTTTTGTCTTAAAGATTTCTTGATATGACCCACCCTTACGCCAAGGCATTATCAAAATATTCTCGTATGTGAAACTTTTGTAGATCTACAAAAATTATTGGTAAATTTAGTGAATTCGAAATATTTTGCTTTGCTCGGTGATATCTACCTGCGCCTTCCGGCGTGCCTTGATTCACCCCCTTCATAAGAAGGGACATAAAACAGACGTAAATACTGTAACTACCGTGGCATTTCCCTCCTTCTGATAACCTATAAGATTCTCTCAAAGCTCTTCTGACTAGGGCAGAGAAACATCTAGATCCACAACTGGGAGAATATTGTTATGTCCCGATGTCAGTTCATCCTTGAACTGTATCGGACATTCACCCTAGGTTCAAATGAGTACATGAGGTGCAACGCCACGGGCTGAGTGGAATGCACGCGTTGGCAGGATTGTGCATGGGATTGTGCATAAAAGCGGCGACCTCAGGTCAGTCGGGGTCAGACCCTAGCCTAACCGCCACCGACACAATAGCAGAAGCCACTCCTTCAGACAGCTCTGCTACACCTGTGCCCATAGCTCCCCCCTATCGCACCTTCAGCTACACTGGCGTCGCGATGCCCACCTCCAAAACAACGCTCCACTCTCATTATCCAGTGTTTCCGTTGCCAAAGGCTGAATCACTCTGCACAAGAGTGCAAACATGACGTTAGGTGTAACCGCTGCGGCGGGCCTCATCGTCATAGCGAGTGTTCAAAGCCCAGGGACTCCCCCACGTGTGTAAACTGTAGGGTACCCCATGCCGCCTCCTATTCTGGATGTATATACATAAAGGAGGCGCTTAAACACCAACACCTGCAACGGCAACGAACATACATGCCCAATAATATTCCCTCCCTTCTCTCCATGCACATCTCCCCGCCAAGTCCCAACACACTCAATAACACTGCCCTCTCAAGTTTCTTACACATCCTCCAACAGCTAATTTCCCCATCACTCCATGCACTCACACATGTCCCCTCTTGGCCCGCTGTCCACTGCGCGCCTGCTCGGTGGGACGGCTTCGGCCGGCCCCTGCCGGGATGGAGGCCAGTGGGCCACGGGCCCTCTGCACGATGCCACTAGCATGTGGATAACAGCCCTTACTCTTTCTTCTTATTATTGCCTATGCCTAATTTAAGTACGCTACGAGCCAAATGGCTCACCTTGATATTTATGCCAGCTGCATTCTACGTCTCCTCACCTTACCCTCTTCCTAAATTCCTGCTCCTTCCCCTACCCAAAAATCCCCAGGCCATATTCTGGTCAGTTTGTTTCACATATACCTACCCTTACATTTAACCTATTAAGTTCCAGGTCCTATTCTCCCTTGATAAAGCTCTTATGGCCCCAAAATGGGAGCCGACAGGCTAAAACAACACGCAACTTCGATTGCTTGGGTCAAGGAAGGCAGTCGGGGTCAGAGAGAGTGGGACCAGACTGCGCGAGGCGACGACGGAACGGAATGCTGGGGATAAGGTGATCGGGAGATCGAAAGTGACGGGACATCGGGAGGGAGCTCATTGACCTAAAGGGGACTGAAGTCGAACAGCGTTGAGAAGAGCCAAGTGAAGGATCACGTGAGATCAGACGCTGTTTATTCTAATCTAGCGAGATTGATTCAAGTGAGCCTCGCATCTGCATGGCGGATTCCTTCAAGAATTTAGAAGGAATAAACAGGCAGTGCAGCTGAGACCTCTTTTTTTGGGGGAACAACCCCGTGTTCCTACAACTCCCTCATTTCCCCCTCCTTGAGTATAAGTGGTGTGATGTTAATCGTTGGTGAGACGATCGGTAAGGACACGGTAACGATCCTGCTAACTGAGCTTGCAGAACCCCCTAAGCGTGAAGGACCCCGTTAAAGAACCCCTGGATGGTCGACGGCTTAAGTCCGTACCACCAGGCAGAGGGGAAGGTCAGGTCGAAACAATATCAAGCCTGTTTCCGGAAAGGGCAATCATGCATCCAAAAGATTATAAACCTCAAATCTACTCTCTCCTATTTGAAAAACAGAAATAAGAAATGTGTGGTGACCTTCGTAGACTTTAAGGGGGCTCATACACGGCCAGTGGGAATATTCGCACACAGTTACGAATCATATCATAGCTTCACTAATATGTGACATGGAGTTATGAAAACTGACATACGTATAGTAAATACATAGAGCTTTCATCTAATTTAGAGAGAGGAGCAGTATATAAAGTATTTCGTGATATATTGAAAGGATAATATTCGTGATATTTTAAATTCCGTGAATCACAAAAAACACGATTTAACAAGAAATAACAGTCAGAATGGAATGAATTTTTTTTCATGTAAAGTAAACGCATAAATAGCGAGGATGAACCACCATGAATGTTATATTGTAAATGGTATATATTTTTTTTAATATTAAATTTGTCTTTCAAAAAGTAAACAGTTTTTTGTTTAATTTTCCTAGTATATCTCAATTATTTTTAAAGATAATTTCATAAATGAGGTTCATCCTCTAGGGATCATATGTTGGAATGTATCTGCCGAGTTTCATCACATAGTTCACGAGATATTGTGTTTTTCCTACCAAAATAGCAACCTTTCGGGTAAACAGCTTTGAATATTAAACACTACATTGACGGATAGGCGCATGGTCTCACGTAATACGCTATATCTCTGCCAAAACGCTGAATTTACTTGTAAAACTTAACAGATATATTGATAAATGTATTGTCTTTCATTTAAACGTAAAAAAAAAAAATAATTGACAACCGACTGTGTATGAGCCCATATTAAACACTCCATTGACAGATAGGCGCATGGTCTCACGTAATACGCTATATATCTGCCAAAACAATGAATGTAGTTATAAAACTTAACAGATATGTTGAGAAAGGTATTGTCTTTCAGTTAAACGTAAAATCAACAAACTTAAATTTTGACAACCGGCGGTATATGAGCCCACTTAAGAAGGCCTATGATTCTATTGATTTCTATTGATCGCAACACCCTGATACGAATCCTAAAAGAATTTGGCCTGGACAACAAAACCAGAGCGATCATCCAACAATCGCTGACCAACACCACCTCGAAGGTGAAGTTTAGGGGCGAGATATCAGACACCTTTGAAATCAAGACAGGAGTAAGGCAAGGAGATGGTATCTCACCAATACTCTTCAACTGTGTCCTCGAGAAGGTTATCCGTGAGTGGTGTAAAGAACTGAATAAACAAGGAGTTGAAAGCGGAGTCAGACTGGGATACAGAAGCCGGAACATCACAATTGACTGTCTAGCCTTTGCCGATGATCTTGCAATCATTTCTGATTCATTAGAGACAGCCACGGAACAGATTAGTCAGCTTAGTGCACAAGCAGCGAAGACAGGACTCCAGATCTCCTTTGAGAAGACGGTGTTCATAAATAATATCGAACCAGCGCCTAAACACCTTGCTGTGGAACAAGGAAAAATTAAGCGAGTTGCAAAGTTTAAGTACCTAGGAGAAATTATAACACCTAATGTATCAGAGAAAGAAGCATTCACATCGCGCATGAGCAAAATGGAAATAGCCTACCATGTAACTAAGGGCATCTATAAGAAAAGGTCAATATCCTTCAACGCAAAACTAAAACATTACTGCAGTGTCATCCGTCCGGAGGTCTTGCATGCTTCTGAATGTCTCACGATGAACAAAAAAGGCTTGGTCGAAAAACTGGAGGCCAAAGAAAGGAAAATTTTGAGAATGATATTGGGTCCCATCAAAGACAATTGGGAATACAGAAGACGGCATAACCATGAACTATATACTCATGTGGAGAAGATCAGTGACGTCATCCGGAAGAGAAGGATAACAATTTTTGGACATGTGAAACGAATGAGCCCTGCGAGACTGACCAACCGCAACATAACTTACTTTCAGGAGAGGAAAACAAAATGGGCCTGGTTCATTGAACTGGATAAAGATATGAAAGAAGTGGGGATTACACCAACAGACATTCAGGAGCGCGCCCCACTCAAAATAAAAATTCAAGCTTGCAGGAGTTTCCAAGAAAAACCGAAGCTGAAAACGGGAAAGACTTGGACCAAGGAACGGAAGGAAGTCCATCGAGAACGAATGCGGGCAAACATCAAAGCCTGTAGGAGACAGTTGGAATGACGCGGTCCATTGATGGCCTATACGAAATGAATGAATGAATGAATGAATGAATGAATGAATAGAAATGACTTACCAACTAACCAAGAACACTTATAATAAGAAGTGTATTTCCCGAAAGACTAAACTGAGACACTATCAGACAGTTATACGTTCTAATGCTCCATACAAAGGCTTTCAAAAATTACTTTTTAATACCTAGGCCTAAATCTATATTAGATGTCAACAGATTCCTTTTCTGTAGAAATGCTTTCCTTGCCTGAGCCAACCTACTTTTTATATCCTCTTTGCTTCGCCCATCACTGGTTATTTTCCTTCCTAAGTAACAGAAGTCTCCTACTCCCTTTAGCTTTTCATCTGCCAATTTGATGTCCATAGAGGTTTGTAATTTATTTCGGCTGCATTCCAAAATTTTTGTTTTACATTTATTAATTTTCATCATGAATTATTTCCTCAAGGTGGAGTCCATACCATTCAAACTCTCATTCAAATCCTCAGGCGTGTCGGCTAAGATGACGATGTCATCAGCAAATCTCCGAGTTGAAATTATTTCCCCTTGAATTTTTACTCCCACTTTAAATGTTTCTTATTATTTTTTATTATACAGTGCATCATAGTTTATGTACACAGTAAGCACGAGGGACGGTGGATAAGTACCCTGTTATTGTTGTTTTTAAATTGCATTTATTGGATTGAATACCGTGCACGTGAAAACTTTGTTTTTGGAAGTGTGTAAAAATTTGAGTGATAACTTGTCTCATTGTGGTATGTGTATTCGTAATTGAATCTAGAGTAGTGTTTGGGAAGGAGTTGATCGTGGGCTTATGCTAGGAACTAACTCGGTATTTGAGCGGAGTACACGTGGTAAACCACGGACAACGTCTGGCATTTCTCGTATGATTCCTGGAACGGGGTTTACTCAATCTCGTGAGGCAAAACTAAGAAGAGTTTATTTGTTTAATTATCATCTTTATAATCCTGGAGTAAAGATATGTTAATTTTAATTTGGTCGTGTTGTGAAATTCCTTGTAGTATTGGACGTCTTCTGTTAACGTTGTTATTAGATTGATTGATTGATCGAATAGTTTGAAATTGCACTAAGGTGTTTAATTGTGTAGTTAATGTCGCTTGTTCAAAACATTCCGTGTTTATTTTGTACAAATCAATGTGCATCGTAAATGTAAACTTTTAGTTTCTAGGACAGTAATTATTGATGATCAATTTTATATTTAGAATTTGTTCGAAGCAGGACCTGCCCTTCCCAACAATTTTGATAAGCTTTGGATAGGACTTTGTTCGTAACAGTCAGTAAAGATATTCCTCTATAGTTGTTAACATCTGCCTTATCCCCTTTTTATCTTATTTTCATTTATGAAACAAAATAAGCTTATGAGATCACCTTTTGTCCGTGTGTGTGTGTGTGACCTCCACCCCCTTAATCTATACTAATATAATAACGCTGAAGAGTTTGTGTGTTTGTTTGTGTGTTTAAACGCGCTAATCTCTGGAACTACCAGTCGGATTCGAAAAAATATTTTTGTATATGATATCCTGATTCAAGAGGAATAGTTTAGGCTATGTAGCATTAGGCTAAACCTCTCAGGTAACCTTAAAGATTGATTTTTGTTCAGTAAGTCGGAAGAACAAGCCCTCCAGAACACCTAAGTCTATTGTCGTCCCTACTAATGTTCTGGTGCAGAATTGCGAGCTGCTTATAAATTGCTGTCACGGGGAGTAATTAGTACAAAAAGATTTCTTAGGTCCCTTAAAACAGTTATCATGACAATAGTATGCCTGTGGTATAAGGGCGATGGTGTTGGCGCAGTATACTGAGATTATCAGCTGCAATAAGCGTTGGTACTTTAAAATTTACTTTCATTTATTCCGATCCTTATTCTTGAGCGCTGCAGTTCTGTAAAACAAATAAATCCACCGGGCGAAGCCGGGCACTACTTCTAGTAAAATATAAACGCCAGGAGCGATTTCAATAAAAATCGGTAAGGCCATACTACTATTTTGGCCGACTTCGTTAGTGCCCTTCAAATTATAAGAGCTGGGTTCGATTGCCACCTTAGCCATCTTAGAAGTGCTTTTCCGTGGTTTCCCCACTTCTACTCCAAACAAATGCTGTGATGGCTCCTAAATTACGGCTAAAGCCGCACCCCTTCTGAATCCTAGCCTCACAAATACGCACACTTCTACAAACACCTCAATAATGTTCATCACACAATTTCTATCCAGTACTTACCCAAGTACTCAGGACTGATAACTTCGATGCCGCAAACCAGTGTATGAATCACTACAATCTCTTAGCGTAGCGACTAGAATTTTAGAATGCCAAGTTGAATTCCCGGCACTGCCAAGATAATTTAATTTTGGTCTGAGGGCTGGAACGTGGTACACTCAGCCTCGTGAGGTAAAACTGAGAATAGGCGGGTTTGATTCCTACCTCAGCCGTCTAGGAAGTGGTTTTCCTAGGTTTCCCATTTCTACTTCTGGCAAATGCTGGGACGGTACCTAAAGACGTGTGCAAAATATTAGAATCGATATCAGTTTTCCATCAAGCCTCCGTGGCTTAGGCGGCAGCACGCCGGCCTCTCACCGCTGGGTCCGTGGTTCAAATCCCGGTCACTCCATGTGAGATCTGTGCTGGACAAAACGGAGGCAGACAGGTTTTTCTCCGGGTCCTCCGGTTTTCCCTGTCAAAATTTCATTCCAGCAACACTCTCCATTGTCATTTTATTTAATCTGTCATTCATTTAATCATTGCCCCAGAGGAGTGCGTCAGGCCTCGGCAGCCGGCACTGTTCATATCCTCGCCGCTAGTTGGGGGCTTCATTCATTCAATTCCTGACCCGGTCGGAGACTGAAAGCAGGCTGTGGATTTTCATTTTCATCAGTTTTCCATCATTTCCTTCTGATTCTCTTATGGTTTTATACAGTGAAAATGGTTGCAAGGCCCCTGAGATTATTACAAATGTTTAACCAATAGTGTTGTAATTATATTTTCCCTACCACCCACATCCAAATCCGAAAATGCGTTCAGCTAATATCAGCAAAATGGGAAAAAACAGGTTTTCCACCCAACATTCCTTTCCCTCATTCTCACAAAAGGCATCCTCTTAAAGAGGGCAACGCCATGAAAAACAGGACATGTCACACTTCAAAATCGCATCATCCCTTCGCCAGATATCAGGAAAAATGTGAAAAACAGGGGTTTACCCCAAAAACCGTTTCCAATAATCAACCTATAAAAAAATAACCTCACCATCAGATAGAGCGGAAATAATACCATCAAAACTATACCAAACAAGCCCTCCCACCACATCCCGTTCTTCAATTATCCACAGATAACAATAGTGACGCAAACGCCTCAGGGACTCACAACCTCCTAAGTGCGGCAGATGCACCACCTTCACTATTACTGTACAGTCAAATGATGTTTTAGAATTTTCACTAAAAGAGGAGTCTTGTTAATGCACAAAGTCATGCGTTTTTGTTTTGATTACGTTATTCTAGTTGTTGTGTGTATATAGAGTAGAGGGATTGGAGTATTTTATTACTTACTAGCTTGCCCGGGAAAATTATGAATGCATTACGTGATAAGCGTTTTTTTTTTTCGATGTCAATGAACTACGACCTATATCCGTTTTAAGTCTCGGCATGATGGGTTAAAATCACTGACTGGACTATTAATTATATTATCATGGAGATGCATGTGTAACGAATTCTTGACAGACGTAATTTAAGAATGGCGAGGTGCATGAAACACAAATCCCACTTCCGTCTAATCTTAACTTGACTTTGTATTCTGTGGAACGAAAGGTTCACAGGCGAAATCAAGAAAAGCCGAGTTGAACTTCTAGGGAAACTCCAAACCCAACCACTCTTCTCTGGAGTCTCTACAGTTTGCTGCTGGCTGTATCTGGGGTGATTGGCTCGCCCCTAGCTAGCTCGTAAACTGTCGCCTCAGGAATTAAATGGAGATTGTTGGAAATAAAAACGAAAAAACACTTATAGTGGGCGATGTATTGAAAATAGAAATATGCTCCGCGGAATTGTTTGTAGAACTTTTCGTGCTGAACAATTCTTACACTCATAGTATAGGCCTATTGATATTTTTAACGGTTTGTCCAGCGTAAGCTTAAGAAGCGCACGGGCGCCAGGTTTTTTTTCGACTTTTTCACTGAAATCGTTACTGCTTGGCTGCGTTTGATCATAAATAAATTATTTTACACAGAAACCTTCCTCGAGATATCCTTTACAGAATGGTGAAAACTGCCTCAAAATCCAACCAGTGGTTCTCTAGATTACCCGTGACAACCAAGAATCGGGGCCTTTGTTTTATACTGTACCCAATTGTCATCATATGGAACATGTGTTCGTATCCCAGCTAACTCACGGTCTTTCGAGGTATGGGACGTTCGTGCCCACCATACGACCACATGCTCAGGATTTGAGTCTGTCAGGTAACTACTCTACATGAAAGAAACAACATATTCCTAAATACAACATTTACTGATATAAAGTCATGGCTATACAACAAAATACAAGCAAAGGATAGTTTACATTTACTTCCCATAATGAAAATCAAGGTTATTTGTGAGTCTCTTATCAATTAGTGCTTCACTGCACTCAAATATATTTCTAGCATCCTATCATTGATACTTTCAGACATCTACGAGTATCCATAGCGTTCGTCATGTGGCACAATTTAACAAACTGGAGTATCACAACACAATAGTCATATACATTAAATGACATTAATTCAGTAATAATTAAACACTAATCCGTTTCCTACGGCATTTACTTTCATTGACATAAATTCATTACCTTATGCCTTACTTAACAAATGTTGTGTCGTGTGAATCGTCTTCCTTTTTCCCATCAATATGAAACGCTAAAAGTGGTACGTTTTCCCTTCCAAAATACACATGGATAGAAATGTTTATAGTTTCACCATACAACGATTTTCTGGGTCTGGTCGAAATTATTATCGTTACAAACGTGTCATGTTCTTGAAATCACTTACCCGTCTGCATAAATTAGTGTGAACCGGGCAAAAAATGCACTTTAAAAAGATGCCTATATTTATTTGGTTCAGCATTCCTCCTTAGAGAATAACTCAGCCAAATATTATCCGATCACAACGATCAAACAAGGTATGTGTGTTGAATCACATCATTTAATTCAATTGGCATCATCACAACAATCATATCTTAATTACATTTCGAAATATCGAGATTCTTCAGTGTCCCACTATGCTTCTAAAATAAAGGGACCAGGTCAACAGACCTGCCTTTCAAGCATGCAATAAAATTAGTTCCAGCTGGCCGAGCAAGATGGCCGCCGTCCTCGTTAGCTACAAACCACCCCCCTTGGCTGCTCGCAAGGTCAACTTTGTTTACAATTGCAGTACAAAGGAGTTACGCTGAGTGTTGTCTCTATTAATTGAGTCATTCTAATTATTTACCACCTATATTTATAGTGTAATGGGCTCAACTCGGCTCCTAAATAACATTCATGGCTGAGGATGGATTCTGTAATTGCCTTGCCGTTCTGTGGCGAATACTAGTGGGTTCGGGCGCGCATCATAATGAGAATACAAGATTTCTCATCAGCAGCTGCCTAAATAAAAATAAGGAAATCTGCGTTTCCTATACGACGAACATGATTCTCCCCTCAGGGCAGATCAATTAATACATGTGCTCACGGGGTCTCGAAGAACATCCCTCGTGGCAATTATTCCTGCAAGCCGTGGATACAGATAACGTCCGTACCACTCGCTGCGAATAATACAAGTATGCATCACGACAATAC
The DNA here is from genome assembly GCA_946902985.2 of Meconema thalassinum. Taxonomy (NCBI): domain Eukaryota; kingdom Metazoa; phylum Arthropoda; class Insecta; order Orthoptera; family Tettigoniidae; genus Meconema; species Meconema thalassinum. Next base: position 158,080,100 of record OX336398.1, on the reverse strand, counting down.
TATCTCGTAGATTAGCCAACCTTTCACCTAACGTGCAAGCTATGTTAGAGTGGTCCCGCAACTTTATTGACGTAAATCACTTGATTCTACGTTACCTCGCTCGCTATGTGCGGCTCAAACAATACTTCTCATAGATGACTCAATTATTGAGGCACTCACGTCCTCTCTGCAATTACTCTTAAGCCAAAGCTTTAAATAGCTCCAAAAACAAGTATAAAATTACTGGCTTACATTACTTTAATGGTTCTCAAATACACTCCTAAGAATTGACCATATCAAATATTCATTCAATTATTCACTGACACTGAAAAATTCTCATATCTCGATAGATTTTACGTTACTTTCTTACTGTTTACAAAAATACAGTATCTTTACATTAGACATGACACACTTTGTACGTTCTCTAGGCCTGACACGACTAATACTTTACTTATTACTGTTACCGACCCCAGATTATTATTATTATTATCAATTTAACGTTACCGTTACATTCATCACTCTCTTAGGCCTGAATGGCCCTAAACAAATCACCTTCCAAGCCATACTCTATCAAAATACGAGTGGTGAAATCTCGTACATAAGTGACTGTTACATCTTAGTCTTAAATGATGCTTCGTTGTATGGTGGACTATCTAATTACATTAACATTTTGAATTTGTACTCACTTTTCATTTTCGCTGGATTATTCCAGCATGCCAGCCACGCGCCTACCATGATGCTTGGTCTAAGCCATCATGCTATATTTCACACGACACATGGTAATAATATTTTTATCACTGGCTTTTCTCATTTTAACACAATACATATTATATCACAATACACATAAACACTTTTGAAATCACTGTAATAAAACTTATATACACTTCTCGCACTATTTCACATGTGGATCCTTAATTGGACTCCTCCTAACGCCTGACCTCAGAGATGCGATGCAGCTACGACAACCGCTGGTCTCCGTGAAAGTCTGTCTTGCGTGTATGTGCGTTCGATTCTCGTCACCTTCAATACTGTTCATTTCACCGTCATGATTACTTGTGATGCCTTCCCGGCTCCCATAATTGTAGTGATCCTGATGATACTGCGTCATTTATAACTATGACAATACCTCCTGGTATTCAGTGTCCAAAAACGTCCTAAATTATTCCTCCGCTGTAGCGAATAACACTTGCGTATAATAATGGATAAATATCTGCTGAAGATTAAATCTTACGCGATTCATAATTACTATTAAGAAGCTGTATGATGTGCTTCCATTGTTCTACAAATATATTCGAGCGTCGATACTCTAACATTTCGCGCACTTACTGGCAGCGTTTTAGTTTACGTGTGAACTGAAGACGAACTGAAGACGAACTGAAGACCAACTGGCTTGGTCTGCTCTGCTCCCCCTATATAAAGGTTTCTCGTAAAATGTAGTCCACAGGACTTACGAGAGCGACTCCTTTCTTGAAATAATGCATTTCCATTCAAAATGACGTATACACCTCGTTTATCTAGGTGTGGAAGTCCCATAATCACTCTCGTGCAAGCAATCGCTTCGGCCAATTAATTACAATTAATTCCCTTTTTCCATAGCGTCATGACGCCACCATGGTAAATCCCCTCGTGTGGGTCTCCAAATCGTTCCTCTCACGCGTAGGCTCTGTGTTCACAGGCTTATTTAGAGATATAGGCTTTAATTTAGGCGTGAAACCACTCCTAAATTATCTCTCCTAGAATATATTCACCTGGGTGTATATTTCACTCCATTTCAATGCTCCAATTGGCTGTAATCAATTAATTTCCGTGGACAATTACCCCCTCTCCAGTCTCAAACGTTGTCTATGGGTGAACCCCAGAGTCATTAATTTCGAGCTGTCCCAGCGGTCCAGACGAAATGAGTCCCTTCGGCGTCACTGATCCACGCCCCTCTGTTGGCTGCGATTAGTCAAATGTCAAGCTGGCTTGCCTTCATACTTCTATGCTTCCAAACCGTACTTATGCTTGCATTTTCTTATAATTATTCATCTTAAACAGCTATGATATTCACATTAAACAGCTATGATATTCACATTCTAGCCGTGAAATCATGCTATTGTGATTATATATCATTATACAACTCATTGCCCTTCGGGTTCCCTGTAGCTGTTCCCCCTCAGAGATCAATGGTTCGACTCTAGGCATAATCATGGGCCTGGTCTTCTCTGATAAGACCCGAGTTCGATGCCAGTCTGCCGTATCCGATTGGGCACAATACTAAGTAGAGATGGTTCGCTTTTAAACTATTCAAAGATTCATGGATCGTGGATTGAAATCACCTGATTTAGAGGATACATTCCAAAGTCAATGAACATAGAGGAAATGGAACAAGCTTAGGTATCCCTCAAAATCTCTAATTTCCAAAACTTCCTTATGCAGTTCCTTTATGGGACAAGTTGTAAATGGGGTAATAAAATAGAAACAAAAAAAATAATTTAAAATTTAAGAAATGTAACTGATTTAAATTCATTGTATGAGTCTAATAATTTGCACATTTATGTAACTTAAAGCCACGGCCGCTTCCTACCCAAATCCTACCTCAATTACTAATACACACACTAGTACAGTCAAGAGAGTGACACCCACCAGAGTGCACGGGGCTACATGGCCACGATGTTTCAAAGCCCCTAAATAATCAACAACAACAACAACAACAACAACTAGTTCTGAATCCCTGAGGGATTGGGATTTTCCACGCTGCGATACTTTTGCACTCAGTTGATGTGAAGTCATTAAGCATCTCGACTAAAATATGAGTATCATTACTCGCTGAAGAGAGAGGGGTTTGGGGGCTATATAGCACACAATCAATACTCGCTGAGGAACCACCTGAGTCTTCGTCGGCGACCAAAGGTGGCGCCATCTTACTCTCCTGTCCTGTCACGACATTTCACTCTCACCCCGACTGGATGACGGCTGGCAAACTGGTACTTTCACCGAGAACACAGATCCCTTAACCCTTGAGTGAAAAAATATAACACGAGGACTGGCGCCGGGTAATTTGGACCCACAGTGTGTCCCTCCCTTTTTGTCGTAGTTGGTAGCATGCTGAGCTTCTATGCCCAAGATCGCGGGTTCAAACCCGGCCGAAGTCAGATTTTTTAAGAGCGTTAAAAATCTCTCAAATCGCTTTCCTTTGGAGGAGAAGTAAAGCCGGCGGTCATAGATTTATGGCATGTTAAGAACCTTCCACTAATTACACCTGTGTGAAGCTAAATTAATTATAGATTAAGAAACGCTCTAATTAGGTTCCTACGTTCGTCGCCAGGAGCTGACTGCCATGGCGTCTAGTAGCCAAGTTCTGAACTAGTAGTCGTTGACGGTGGCGTTTGGGTTCTGTTTTGGAGAAAGTCCCGGATCCAGAATTCCACTCTTTTATCAAGACCCAATTTTTCAAGGTTATCTAACAGTAGATCATGTGGAACCATGTCAAAAGCCTTAGCTAAGTCAATGACAACACTGTCCACTTGTTCTCCTGTGTCCATGACTTCTGCTATATCTTGGCAAAACCCCACCACCTGTAATTCAAATGAATATCCTTTCCTGAGTCCGTGTTGTCTATCATACAACCAGTTCTTTTTCTCCCAAAATTCCCTTATATAATCTGCAATTATTTGTTCCATTTGTTTACAATCTACTGCTGTCAGACTCACTGACCGAGGTCCCTCAGCTGTTCTCGGGAATCGAATCACAGTCACTGTAATCAGGACGTAGCCGATCCACTAACCCATTAGACGCTGTTTTTATCTAACTGTCGTGGCTGATTTCCGCTGGGACTAAGTCGCACGCAATGTTGCGCTTTATGAATACTTAATGTGGACAGTCGTCTGTTTGGGGAATTACATGGCGCAGGGAATTAAATTTCCTTCTTATTCTTCTTCCGCCTTGTGTGCGCTATTTCCAACATTAAATTTATTGCTCAAGTTTCTTTTATTCAGAGCCGACGAGATGAGGGTTCAGATAGAGACTGGCAAATGGTATGATTCGCGAGAGCACATCAGATGAGTTATCTATAGCTAGGCCTACTCCTTTAACCCTTTATATGGCAATTTTTTAGCCTATTTATACTTTATGAAAAAATAGGCTTATGAGATCACCTTTTGTCCGTGTATGTGTGTGCGTATGTGTGTCTGTCTGTGCCCCACCCCCCGCCTAATAACATCTAAACGGAAGGAGCGATTTCAATGAAACTCAGTAAGATGATAGCACCATTTTGGCCGACCCCGTCCATTCCCTTCAAATTTTATTACGTCTCACCAATCCAACATGGCGGATGTGCGAAATAATTCACCGACATTCCATATCTCCAAAACTGTTACTGATATCACCCAGAAATTCTGTACGGTGATAAAGGGCATTACAAGACAATTGCCTGTGGGGCCTTCAAACACCTGTTAACTACAAAACGAACAAGGCAGCCAAGCGAACTTGAAACTTTCAAAGAGATTTTTCTCCCGATTTAACCATCCAAACGCAATAAAACTTGGGACAGAATATGTTTATACACATTGTAATGCACCGACATCAAACTTTGTTCAATTGTTTACATAACCTCAAGATGGCGGCCGTGCGAAATATGTCACCGGCATTCTATATCTCCGAATTTATTAGCGGTATCACCCTGAAATTTTGTACGCCGATAAAGGGCACTACTGGAAGTTTACCTATGAGACTTTCAAAAACCGGTTAACTACAAAACAAATATGGCGGCCCCCTTTCTTGCTATTTAATGATCAAAACGCAATGAAACATGGCACAGCAAATGTTTATACTCATTGCAATGCACTGGTATCTAATTTCGTTCAATTGTTAACATAACTTCAAGATGGCGGCTGAGCGAATTTTAAAATTAAGTTTTTATTTCTTGTGTCGTAATCATGCGATCGAAGTGATAGTTTGAATAATGAACCTACGCAATTTTATTTATTTCGTATGGCAAAAGCAAGGATACATTATAAATACATACAGTATATCTTCCAATTTTATATACATTATTTACAGATCAATGATACACATTCAAAACTTAATGTCCAGACTTTTCAGCCAGTCCACTGCTTCCGTAGAAACCTACGCAATAATTTTCCTTTAATGGTACATGACTCTATGGCCTATACAATACATATAACAATCCAACATGGCGACCATCCGAAATATTTAGATGGATCTCAATATCTATGCATCTATTAAAGAAATAAAACTGAATTTATTAACGTTCATAGGGGCTATGAACATAAGTTCACCTATAGGACTTTCAATAACATGGCGATCACAAATCCAACATGGCGGCGACGCGAAATATAAATATTCACATGGTCGTTTCTCACAATTTAACCATCAGATTGCAGTGACACTTGGTACAGTAAATCCTTATACAAATGTTAATCCACTGGCATCTATTTTTTTCAATTGTTTCCATAACCAGAAGATGGCATCTGTGCGAAATTAAAAAATCTCGTTTTTAATTCTTGGGCTGGCTGCGTGGTTCAGGGGTAACGTTCTCGCTTGCTGGGCCCAAGGTTGCAGGTTCGTATCCTGGCGCAGTCAGCTGGCATTTGAGGGTGCGCAAATGTGAGGGAGCCGTGTCCGTAGATTTACCGGCACGTTAAAGATCCCCTTCGGGGCAAAATTCCGGCACCCCGGCGTCTCTAAAAGCCAGTGTAGTTAAAAGGGACGTAAAACCAATAGCATTATTACTATTATTATTATTATTTTAATTCTTGTGTCCTAATCATGCGATTGAAGATTGAATAGGGGGCGTGGTGGCTCAGCGGTCTAGCTGTATGACTATCACCAAGGTGGCCCGGGTTCGATTCCCGGTCAATGCATGTGAGATTTTCGAAGTGAAATCCCATGTCCTGTGGTTCGGATTCCACGGAAAAAAGGAGGTCCCGTGGCTCATGATCTCGAGATTAACGGTCACGTTAAACTACAAGCTTCCTTCCTTCCTTTCCTTGAAGTTTGAATACTACACGTACACAATAATCGTCATGTAACAGTACATAACTCTAAGACCTACATATATAAAAATCCAACATGGCGACCATCCGCAATATTTAGTCGGTTCTCAATATCTACGAATCTATTACAGCAATCAAACTGAAATGTTGTATGTTGATAGACGCAATTAACATAAGTAGGATATATGAAAATAGGCTGTATAGTTCTTCACGGAACTACTTGTTTCTCTGATTTTAATGTTTATATTGAGCCCTTGAATGTACGCCCACATTCAAGTCCTCAAATAATTTTATTTCTTCAGCTAAGATACAGCTCAGTTGAGAAAAAGTTTGGTCATATTTGAAATATCAGTCTGGATGGACAATGCATTGCTACCGTTGTCGCCAGTGAAGCAACGCCAGGTTAAATATAGCCGGTTCCAAGAAAAAGAGAAAGGCAGATGCAAGCGATGTATCCGTTGACTTGTTCAAAAGAGAGGTATAAATGTTTCATGGTATTAACCGCTAGAGAAGGAAGAAGATAGGCAAACTGAAGCGTGAGTTTATGACCAAACATGAGAGTGGGAGAAAGGTCATCACCCTGGTGTCACCGTATTATTTGAAATATAGCCAATGAGAGCAAGGCGCCGAATTTGACCGCGCAGATTGTTTGCGCGCGAATCCTGATAAATAGATGTTCCCACGATGCAATTTTCTGCACGCGAGTGTCAATTGTTCGTGCTGATTTTTACAAGCTGAATGAGAAGTGTCCGAAGTGTGTGCGAGTATTATTACTATTTTTTGTGGAGCGAGTTACCCCTTCCACGTGAAATTTGATTCAATCATATAAATATAGTGGTCTGTGAAAAGACGCTGACACAATTTTAGATATCTTCGAGCGAGTATGGTGTCATTCTGTCTGAGGACATGGTACGTTGATAGACTAACTTTTGCGGGTGCTTAGGCAGCACGAAAGAGTTTGAAAATTTTTATTGTGTTGCGTGACGGGCAACATAGAATTGTGTTTGAGTATTAGGTCGAATATATCCACATATTGTAGGGAAAGTTAACGATACTGCAATTAACTTATGGGTGAATCGAGAGCTCAATAACGCAGTATAATTAGGAGCCTGAAAATAATAACAATAACTTTATTTCCTTTAGCTAGATGATCATCACCATGGCCTCAAGTGTGGATAGTGTCGTATCCAAAGATTTGATGTCTAGCATTATGGGCTAGGATATGAAGGAGGAAGATAGCGGGTGCTATCTCGGCACCGGGCAACATGGAAAGAGATGAGTACTAATTGAAAATGAAAATCCACAGCCTGCTTCCAGTCTCCGACCGGGTCAGGAATGGAATGAATGAAGCCCCTATCTAGCGGCGAGGATATGAACTGTGCCGGCTGCCGAGGCCTGACGCACTCCTCTGGGGCAATGATTAAATGAATGACAGATGAAATGAAATGATAGTGGAGAGTGTTGCTGGAATGAAATTTTAACAGGGAAAACCGGAGTACCCGGAGAAAAACCTGTCTGCCTCCGTTTTGTCCAGCACAGATCTCACATGGAGTGACCGGGATTTGAACCACGGACCCAGCGGTGAGAGGCCGGCGTGCTGCCGCCTAAGCCACGGAGGCTTACAGATGAGTACTAATTAAATTTATTTAATTTTGACGGGGAGGGATCATGTATAATTAATTGGGAAATTGTGTTTTTTGTCAATAATTTTGCTTTGCTGTGATTACATGTAGATTCGTTTCACTGACATAATAAGTTAAATAGCATCACGTGACTTTGTGTAAATATTACATTAATTTGCTTGTGTGTTTTTCTTGGGTTTTAACCCGTCGCTTTGTTTGATAGAGTGATTGCATTGCATTCATGAAAGTAAGACACTAACGAGATTATTTACGGCTGAAACCTTAGATAAGGGTGATAAATGGGACTGCATTTAAATTTTATGTTAGACAATGCGGGGAAATTCCCGTCTTTTTGGTTGTATTTTTACCCAGGCAAATGCTTAGATTGTTTTGCTTTGAACAACTTTATGTTGTTACAGAAGGCCGTCCGCCTTGCTGTAGTCATATATTAGATTTTTGTGTGGTATTTATATTCGGGATCTGGGGTACAAATGAGGTCAGTTGGTCAGGTATGGAGATGTGTGTGTGCTATATGATATTTTTCGAAGAGGTAGCAGGATTTGGACATGGCGATCCAGTTTCCGTTGCTCCTCATGCTTCAGTAAACGTACCTGAGGGACGTGTTGCTGATATGTGGATCTTGACACCCATGGGTGGTTGGTCAAGAAAATTTGATGTTTTATGATGTATTTTTCCGCGATTTCAGAGGCTGGAAGTTTTTGCTGACACATTATGGCACATTTGAGCTTGACAGACCTATATACTCAGATCTCTGAATGTTGATATGGAAGCAGCGTGCGCTCTATGCATTCCTGTAACTAATTGGTAGATTGCTTGCCTGGCAAATTATAGCTTGCTTTTGATGTTAATTGGGATAGTTGCCCATGCCCCTATATAAATACTTCAGTCCGTATTAATCGAAGTGTTACATGCAATTTTTGTATTCAGCCCGCTGGGGCATTTTAATTTGGTTGTTGTTGTTGCTTGGATTTTTGCCAAGCATTGTAAGATGTCATTTTAAAGGTCGCAAATGGCGTGCCGATATCCTTGTTGTCACGTGGGTGCTCTGTGTTATTTTTCATGACTTAAGACCGACTGATCGGCAGTCAAATAAGTGTAAATATACTATTCGTGTATGATTGATTGTATGTAAGGGTAGACTATGTCAGTGCCTTTATATTTTGTATTAGCCATTTAGAGTGTATTCCCATAATTATCATGATTTTCCGACTCACAGTACAGGGTTCACGAATTAATCGTATGGTCGATCGGAAGTGAATTCCCGTCAAGTACTCAAATCTTTCTTTGTCCGAGCATGCGCACAACACAATAAACATGTTTCTGTTCTAATTTGTATTTATGATATGTTCTTATTTAAACTGTAATATTATTTGAGGTGATAGTTTTGTATCCCTCGTTTACAACTGTCCAAGTTGATTTATGAGGTAGCTTTTCCTGGATAGGTGTTTGAACCAGTTATTTAAATTTTGACGAGGGTGGATTATTTTATTGTTATGTGGTTATCCGTATTAAATTGTTTTGTTTTAACCTGTCATATTTCATTTATAGCCTTAAGTTCCTTTATGAATCCTGGAAATTTATAAGAAGCACGTTCTCCTCTTTATACTTTGTATGGACCGATCACTCCCGGAATGTCTGTCTCGTGTAGTGCTTCTTTTCCAAGGGTACAATATATTTATTTTTAATTTTCAATTTATGTTCTTAAAGATTTAATTTTGATATTTGTATTAAATTATTTTACTTATTTATTTATTTCAAATTTATTTGTACAATTTTTTAAAATTTTCAGCTTATAACATCACCTTTTGACCGTGTGTGTGTGTGAGAGGTGTGTGTGTGTGTGTGTGTGTGTGTGTGTGTGTCCCTAAAACGTCTAAACGGCTGGAGCAATTACAATGAAACTCGGTAAGATCATAGCACAATACTGACCGATCCCGACCGTGCCCTTCAAATTTTATTGTGTCTCACCAATCCAACATGGCGGCTGTGCGAAATATTTCACCAGCATTCAGTATCTCCGAAACTATTACCGATATCGCCCTGAAGTTGTGTACGGTGATAAAGAGCACTTCTAGAAGTTCACCTATGAGACTTTCAAATACCTGGTGACTACAAAACCAATATGGCAGCCAAGCGAAGTTGAGACTTCTAAATCGACTTTTCTCGCGATTTAACTATCCAAACGTAATGAAACTTGGTGCAGCAAATGTTTATACACATTGTAATGCATTGGAGTCTAATTTAGTTCAATTGTTTACATAACCTCAAAATAGCGGCTGTGCGAAATATTTCATTGGCATTCCATATCTCCGAACCTATTACAGATATTCCCTGAAATTTTGTACGGTGATAAAGGGTACTGATAAAAGTTTATCTATGTAACTTTCATAAACCTGTAAAGTACAAAACGAACATGGCGGCCAAGCGAAATTGAAACATTTTAATAGACTTGTCTCGTGATTTGACTTTCTGAGCGCACTGAAATGTGGTACAGTAAATGATTTTACATATTGTAATGGACTGGCATCTAATTTAGTTCAATTGTTTACATAACCTCAAGATGGCGGCTGTGCGAAATTTTAAAATTAAGTTTTTATTTTTTGTGTCGTAATCATGCGATCGAAGTGAAAGTTTGAATAATGAACCTAAGCAATTTTTCTTGAATGGTACATGACTCTATGGCCTATAAATTTAACAATACAATATGGTGAGCATCTGAAATATTTAGATGATTCTCAATATCTATGAATCATTTACAGCAATCAAACTGAATTTTTTAATGTTCATAGAGGCTATGAACATATGTTCAACTATAGGACTTTCAGTAACCTGGTGAGCACAAATCCAACATGGCGGCAACGCGAACTATAAATATTTAGATGGACGTTTCTCGTGAATTAACTATCCGAGTGCAGTGAAATGTTGCACGTTGAATGCTTATACAAATGTTAATCCACTGGCATCTAATTTATTTCAATTGTTTGCATAATCACAAGATGGCAGCTGTGCGATTTTTTTTACATCTTGTATTCTAATCATGCGATTGAAGTTTGAATACCACACGTACACAATAATCATAATGTAACAGTACAAAAAATAAAAATCCAACCTGGCGACCATCTGAAATATTTAGACGGTTCTCAATATCTATGAATCTATCACAACCTTCAAACTGAAATTTTGTATGTTGATAGAGGCAATTAACATGGGTAGGATATATGAAAATAAGCTGTATAGTTCTTCACGGAACTACTTGTCTTTATAGTGAACCCTTTAGTATTGCAGTGTTTATATGTAAGAAATCTTAATCAAGGGGTCGCGCTCAGTTCATAGTGTGATGTTTACGTTCGCCAAACAACATGCTCTACTGAGGTAAGGGTCATAGGATTAAAACTATAATTATGAAAGAAGTGACAAGATGTAAAATAATAACATAATTTAATGACTATTTGTGCAAAATGAAATGAATATAAACAATAACAATAATAATTATTCCTCCCTGAATCTTCCCATGACAAAATATCTATTAATGTTGAGGAGTCAGACGGATCTCCCCCTTATAAAAATGTGGATTCAAGTTCCACTAACTTGCATTGGATTGTATGTACGCGTAATGACTAACTACGAGGAATGAGTACTTTGGATGACTGTTCGTTTACATCGGGTAACAGCCACGATGCTTACGATCAATCATCTCGTAAATCAACGTTTACGGATATGGGACACAACACTAATAAAAACCCTTAAACACTAATGCTGACACACAATCTAAAATCTAGTATTTACAGGAATCTCCCTCGGGACCCTTCTTCAATGCGGTGACGCATCAGACAAATGAGCTGCCAACCCGGCCAATTGCTCAATACACAAACAAGGAAAGACAGCATCGCACGTGACTACACGGGTCACAAATATTAAACCAACAACAACAAAAGCCTCAACGGCTGAGATTATCTTATATGAACAAACATGCACGTTAAGCTAACGCTTCGGAGATTATAGTTATTCGTAGGCAACTCCCATTTATTTAAACAAATTTTACCATTGATCAGTTCTTATTCTGTATTTCAAGTAACTTTACGGGGCCAAAGCACTCCCTAATGACCTTGCTGCAATCCTTTCAGCCCGCCTTGTGAAACATCTTCCCCCTTACAACACCTGTCATCGTCCAGCCCAGTGTGTAAAAATAGCCAGACCAACTGCTCCGTTATCTCGTAGAATCAACAGCAACAAATCTCAACCACATAAACATATGGTAAGACATTAATCGAAATAGCCACATATGTCCTCGCAAGGTAACGATATGGGCTTGGCATCAAGCTGACAGAAATCAGTCTACGCTGAAATTCCCGCTTGTAATGACCAATAATACACACACACACACACTGCTGGAAATGACATAACACTTTTCACACGGGTCGGTTGAATAAGATGCTCACAAACTAATTTAAAATAATAAAACCTACGAGAGAGCTGACTGCTCCTCGCCACAAATCACATTGCTCCAACGGCAATAAACTCACTGAATCTGATCAATAATAAACATTACAAAGATTAATTTACCCTCCAAACTACTGCATGATTATACTAATTCAGTCCTACTTCTGAAACACAACATATCTCCGAGAGACGTTTCTCAACCGTATTACGTAATCATATGCGAACACGGTCGTCCACATAGTCACGTTAGTTAATAAAAAAAACAAGGAACTACCACTAAATAAAATTGTGCGAGCTGTTTCCATGCAAAAGGTGTGTCAGACCAAAACTAAATACACTACGTTAATCAACACAAGCAAGATATTTACAAAAACTAATTTGTCCCATATACCATAAGTTAATTTATCAGATAATAAGAATATTATTCAGTACTCATCCTCAGCCAATCACCGTCAACGGACATCTGCAGCCATTTCCCAACTTAATGCTGTTTAGCTCGTCTCAAACATCTCGACGGAGTGTTGTCGGTTCCAAACTTCTTTCATGGTCAGTGATGTCATCTCTCGTGCTGATGTAAAAAAGTTATAAATTATTATACACTCGATATCTGACTACTAAATTCGCCGTTCTAGGTACTTAGTTCCCCAGAAAACAGTCTGTTGGCGAATTGTCGAAGATACTGTCCCTACAAAAATAGTACAGTGACCATCTAACACACTGATTTTAACACACTTTAGTATTAATAAAATTCTGTGTCCTCATGACACGCAAAGTACAAGTGCCTACGTCCTCGGACGCGCGAAATGTAGTATAACCTGTGTCTTCCGACACACACAATGTAAAAGAGTCACCTACGTCCTTAGACGCACAAAATATAGTCAGTCTTCTTGGCTCTTCACGCCACTTATAAATGAACTGGCCCTAGGTATCGATAGAGGGGGAAATTATATAAAAATTTCTCAAATAATAGTGGTACAGGAATGAAACAAATATCACTGAACTCGTAAAATTGCGCAGGTCAAGAATATGCCCATTAATTCAAGAATCGATCGTAGAGATGTTGTCTAGCCGATCTCCCGCGTTAATGCTAGATATCGCGTACCCAAGCTAGACTTGGCGCGCTCGTTAACATTCATCTCCCATTGTTTCCACATATTCTGTTAACTTCGCGGTTTTATCAGACCTCGGCTTCGTGGTACCATCAACCACTCACGTTACTGCATTATATTTTTTCTAGGCGCGAATAGTACAATGCACATGCCATAAGCGTGTCTCACCACGCGTCCCTTCTATATTGAGGTAGCCAGCACCTGTCCTTCTGAATCATTGCTATGCTATTTCTTTCCACAATCCTTAAGTATTTAGCCTTTTGTCAAACTGCTGCAGGTATGTCCCAACTGTCTCCAACAAATGCTTGAAATTTCCTCATCTTCGTCTGGCTATTTTATGACGCCGGTGGAAATATTAATTAATTGAAGAAATAAAACATCGAATCATTTATCCATCAGAGGTTAAAGGGTTCAATAGTTATATTCATCACTAACATTTTTATATTACTTTTATTATTGTAATTTTATTTTTATAATGTTTATTTCTAGATTTATATTTCATTTTTAGCCTATATTCAATAAAAAAAAAGGCTCATGAGATCACATTTGTCAGTGTGTGTGTGCGCGCGTGTGTGTGTGAGAGGTGTGTGTGTGTGTGTCCCTACTAACCTCTTAACGGCTGGAACGATTTCAATGAAACTCTGTAACTTCATAGCACTATTCCGGACGACTCCGACCGTGCCCTTCAAATTTTGTTACGTCTCACCAATCCAACATGGCGGCTGTGCGAATTATTTCACCAGCATTCACTATCTCCGAAACTATTCCCGATATCACCCTGGAATTTTTACGGTGATAAAGGGAACTACTAGAAGTTCACCTATGTGACGTTTGAAAAACTGGTAACTACAAAACCAACATGGCGCCACGCGAATTTGCGACTTTTAAATAGACGTTTCTCGCGATTTAACCAACCAAACGAAATAAAACTTGGTACAGTATGTGTTTATACACATTGTAATGCACCGACATATAACTTCGTTCAATTGTTTACATAACCACAAGATGGCGGATGTGCTAAATATTTCACCGGCATTCTATATCTCGGAAACTATTAAAGTATCACCCTGAAATTTTGTACGGAGATAAAGGGCACTACTGGAAGTTCATCTATAAGACTTTGAAAACCCGGTTAACTACAAAACAAGCATGGCGGCCAAGCGATTTGAAAATTTCAAATAGACCTTTCTCGCGATTTAATGTTCCAAACGCAATGAAGTCTGGAACAGGAAATGTTTATACACATTGTAATGCACTGGTATCTAATTTAGTTAAATTGTTTACATAACCTCAAGATGGCGGCTGTGCGATTTTTAAAATTAAATTTTTATTTCTTGTATCGTAATCATGCGATCGAAGTGAAGGTTTGAATAATGAACCTACGCAATTTTCCTTTAATGGTACATGACTCTATGGCCTATACATTTAACAATCCAACATGGCGACCATCCGAAATATTAAGACGGCTCTGAATATCTCCGGATCTATTATAGCAATCAAACTGATATTTTTTATGTTCACAGGGGCTAAGAGCTTAAGTTCACCTATAGGACTTTAAATAACCTGGCGATCAAAAAACCAACATGGCGGCGACGCGATGTATAAATATTCACATGGACGTTTCTCGCAATTTAACCATCCGAGTGCAGTGAAACTTGGTATAGTAAATCCTTATACGAATGTTAATCCACTGGCATCTATTTTATTTCAATTGTTTCCATAACCGCAATATGGCAGCTGAGCGAAATTTTAAAATCTCATTGTTAATTCTTGTGTCCTAATCATGCGATTGAAGTTTGAATGCTACTCGTACACAACAATCTTCATGTAACAGTTCATAACTCTAGGATCTACATATATAAAATCCAACATGGAGACCATCCGAAATATTTAGTCGGTTCTCAATATCTACGAATCTATTACAGCAATCAAACTGAAATTTTGTATGTTGATAGTGGCAGTTAACGTAAGTGGGATATATGAAAATAGGCTGTTTAGTTCTTCATGGAACTACTTGTTATACTTGTTAATGTTTTTAGTTTTAGATTATGTAAAATTTTATCCAACACATTACGCTAAGTAGATAGGAATATCATATTTGATTTTTTAAATATATCCATGAATATTCCTCGAAATTTGGCTGAAAGATTCAACTATCAGCATCTCTGAAAGCACAAACCGTCCTTATGGCAGGTGGTTAATATAGAGACTACTATCTCATAAAAGTGTAAACAATCTCTACTCACGATTTGTGGGATTCCACACACTCCTATGAGCGGGGATGATGATGAATTTGTCCCATGGTCAGCTCGGGGGAAGGTTCGAGTTTGTCCCATGGTCAGCTCGGTGGAAAGTTTGAGTTGGTCCCATGATCAGCTTGGAGGAAGGTTCGAGTTGGTCCGATGGTCAGCTTGGAGGAAGGTTCGAGTTGGTCCGACGGTCAACTTGGAGGAAGGTTCGAGTTGGTCCGATGGTCAGCTTGGAGGAATGTTCGAGTTGGTCCCATGGTCAGCTCGGAGGGAGGTTCATATTGGTCCCATGGTTAGCTCGGAGGAAGGTTTGAGTTGGTTCGATGGTCAGCTTGGAGGAAGGTTCTTGTTGTTCCCATGGTCAGGTGGAAGGAATGTTCGAGTTGGTCCGATGGTCAGCTTGGAGGAAGGTTCGAGTTGGTCCGATGGTCAGCTCGGAGGAAGGTTCGAGTTGGTCCCATGGTCAGCTTGGAGGAAGGTTCTTGTTGTTCCCATGGTCAGCTTGGAGGAAGGTTCGAGTTGGTCCCATGGTCAGCTTGGAGGAAGGTTCGAGTTGGTCCCATGGTCAGCTCGGAGGAAGGCTCGAGTTGGTCCCATGGTCAGCTTTAAGGGAGGTATGAGTAGTCCCCATTGTCAGAAGAGATAGATTGGTAGGACACATACTAAGACACCCAGTTATGGAAGGAAGGGTCGTGGATAAGAACTGTTGTGGTAGATCAAGGTTAGAATATGTTAAACAGATTGCCTCGCATGTAAGATATGTTAGATATGTAGATATGAAACGATTAGCTCAGGGCAGGGAGGTTTGGAGGGCTGCATCAGACAAATTTAAAGACTGAAGACTCAAACGAATGCAAGTGGGAAAGTTTGGCTGAAATGGTTGCATAAGATATTTGAATTGGCATGAGTTTGCGGAAATGTAGTACAAATCAGTAATCACCCGAAAGCAAGGTAACAGAAGAGATTGCAATACTGTACATTGAAAAGTATCCCGGGCAAAGTTTACTCAGGCATTGTAGAGAGGAGAGTTCGATCATCGGCCGAGAGTAAGATGGATGAAAACCAGAGTCGCTTCAGGCCCCAACGAGGATGTCAGGATCAGATTTTTAGTATGTGCAAAGTTATTGAAATATGGTACGAGAGCAGTGGCGTAACTAAGGTTTGCTTCAGGAGGGGGATGAGCGGAATCAAATCTGAACTAATTGCGTTTTTAGTTTTGTGTTTGTTTATCTTTTTTCTGCTATTTTATTTTGTTTTCCCTTTTTTTTTGTTTTCTGCTTTTGTGTTAATGTTTCCCCGTTTTTTATTAGATTATTAGCCTATTTTCAATTTTGAAAAAATAGGCTTATGAGATCACCTTTTGTCCGCGTGTGTGTGTCAGGTGTGTGTGTGTGTGTGTCCCTAATAAAATCTAAACGGCTGGAGCAATTTCAATGAAACTCGGTAAGTTCAGAGCACTATTCGGGACGACCCCGACCGTGCCCTTCAAATTTTGTTACGTCTCACCAATCCGACATGGCGGCTGTGCGAAATATTTCACCAGCATTCAATATCTCCGAAACTATTACCGATATCACCCTGGAATTTTATACGGTGATAAAGGGAACTACTAGAATTTCACCTATGTGACATTTGAAAAAACTGGTTACTACAAAACCAACATGGCGGCCACGCGAATTTGGGACTTTTAAATAGACGTTTCTCGCGATTTAACCAACCAAACACAATGAAACTTGGTACAGTATATGTTTATACACATTGTAATGCACCGACATATAACTTCGTTCAATTGTTTACATAACCACAAGATGGCGGATGCGCGAAATATTTCACCGGCATTCTATATCTCTGAAACTATTCGCGGTATCACCCTGAAATTTTGTACAGAGATAAAGGGCATTACTGGACTTCATCTATAAGACTTTCAACATCCGGTTAACTACAAAACGAACATGGCGACCAAGCGAATTTGAAAATTTTAAATAGACCTTTCTCGCGATTTAATGTTCCAAGCGCAATGAAATCTGGTACAGGAAATGTTTATACACATTGTAATACACTGGTATCTAATTTAGTTCAATTGTTTGCTTAACCTCAAGATGGCAGCTGTGCGAATTTTAAAATTAATTTTTTGATTTCCTGTGTCGTAATCATGCGATCAAAGTGAAAGTTTGAATAATGAACCTACGCAATACTTTTCCTTTAATGGTACATGACTCTGGCCTATACATTTAACAATCCAACGTGGCGACCATCCGAAATATTTAGACGGCTCTGAATATCTACGAATCTATTATAGCAATCAAACTGATTTTTTTTATGTTCATAGGGGCTAAGAGCTTAAGTTCACCTATAGGACTTTAAATAACCTGGTGATCAAAAAACCAACATGTCGGCGACGCGATGTATACATATTCACATGGACGTTTCTCGCAATTTAACCATCCGAGTGCAGTGAAACTTGGTACAGTAAATCCTTATACGAATGTTAATCCACTGGCATCTAATTTATTTCAATTGTTTCCATAACCACAAGATGGCATCTGTGCGAAATTTAAAAATCTCCATGTTACTTCCTTTGTCCTAATCATGCGATTTAAGTTTGAATGCTACACGTACACAATAATCTTCATGTAACAGTACATAACTCTAGGACCTACATATATAAAATCCAACATGGCGACCATCCTAAATATTTAGTCGGTTCTCAATATCAACGAATCTATTACAGCTATGAAACTGGAATTTTGTATGTTGATAGTGGCAGTTAACATAAGTAGGATATATGAAAATAGGCTGTATAGTTCTTCACGGAACTACTTGTTAAATTTTGTTTTTGATTTGTATTTAGTTTTTGGTTTATGTTTTTCTGCTTTTGCTTTTGAATTTTGCTTTTTGATTTGTGTATATAATTTTGGTTAATATTTTTCTGCTAGGTGTCGATGATGGTAGCATTTGGTAGCAAAAGTAGGAAATACTTGAAATTATTGTCCGCAGTTCTTACATGAATTAAAAACAGATAACACACACTAATACAGTCATCACAATTAACACCGGTTATCAGACGGATTCTACACACACCCAAAGTACACGGGGCTACATGACCGCGTTGTCGCAGCCCCTAAACTAAGGAACCAACCAAGCATGGATATTTCCCACAACCTTACGAAAAATCTGTTCGCGAGCACTTTTTGGCTCGTATGATGGAAAGCATTTCTACAGAAGAGGAATCTGTTGACATCGAATATAGATTTAGGTATTAGGAAGTCGTTTTTCAAAGCGTGGAGAAACTTGGACTATTGGTGCAGCAGAAAAGAGGAGAATTGAAGCGTTTGAAATGTGGTGTTACAGGAGAATTATGAAGATCAGATGGGTAGATAGGGTAACGAATGAAAAGGTATTAAGACGAGTGGGAGAAGAGATATGTTTCTGGCGACTGCTAATGAAGAGAAGAGATAGGTTGGTAGGACACATACTAAGACTCCCAGGAAAAGCAAGCAAAGCTATGGAAGGAAGGATCGAGGACAATAACTGTAGGGGTAGACCATGATTAGAGTTTAATAAACAGATTGCCTCGGATGTTGGGTGTGGTGGCTATGTGGAGATGAAATGATTAGCTCAGGACAGGGAAACATGGAAAGCTGCATCAAACCAGTCAAATGACTGAAGACTCGAACAACATGACTGGAGCACCAAATTTAATTTCATGAGGGCCAAGGTGAGAACGCATAGTCTACCAGAGCCGTTAAAAAACTTTGCTCTCACACTCTCTCTATTCCCATAATTCACTTCGCCCTCCTCAAAACCTCGCTGGAGACAGAAAATCTTCAAGTGTTTACGTGATAACCTTCATTAATAGCGAGCCAATCAGTGTTTCAGAAAACACAACCCAGCGGGGGAGGGTGATAATCAAATGACGCCAATAGAAACCTCTGGCGGTAATGAGAGGAATCGATCGCCTCATTTTGACGCGTCAGCTCGAGCGTTTTACGGGCCGACCGAGTATAGAGGAGAAGAGGAAAGAAGAAAAGGAAAAAAGAACTATTTTTAGAAAAAGCCCTGTGTGTCTATCGACCTGTGAAGGTTTGACGTCACCACATACTTTCTGTGATAGTTGCTTAACTGGAAAATATGATGAAGGAGGCAAGAAATTCAGTGGCGCCCAGCGGGTTTATAAAGGTGACGGAATGGCAAGCTGTTCACACTCAAGTGTAATAGTTACCTTGAGCAAAATATAACTGCATTAAACTTACAAATTGTTATTGAAATATCAATAATAATAATAATAATAATAATAATAATAATAATAATAATAATAATAATAATAATAATATCGTATGGCCTCAGTGCCGGGTGCAAGCTTTGTTATTTGACACCCAGAGGGCAGTTTGCATGTCGAATTTTGTTGTTCCTTGAGGCACTATGAAAGTCAAGGATGTTAGATATCTGAGCTCCTAGACACTATAGCGCTTTCTAGTAGAGAAATGAGGAACTTTGTGTTTGCGGAAAGTCCCGAGATTAATTTTGCCATTATGAATACAAAAATAAACCCTCGCACTATACAGCCAATGACGGGCTAAGGCCAACCAAGCGACCGCTGCCCAGCCATTTGGCCTGCAATTATATTGGGGTGACGCGTAATCAGCGCGACCGTTATCTTGGTATTCGTGATCGGGGCGCTGTCTCACTAACAGACAGTTACTCAATTGTCCTCACGAGGCTGAGTGCACCTCGTTCCAACCCTCACGTCAGTTTTAAAATCCCTGACGGAGCCGGGGATCGAACCCGGGGCCTCCGGATGAGAGGCAGGCGCGCTACCCCAACACCACAGGGGCCGGCCCATTATGAATACGGCGAACTGAATTCAACTGGGTTCTTTAACATGCCAACATCGTATGACATGCGTTTCGTGATTTTTTCGCCTTTCAAAATCACTTACGGTACCACGGCCAGGAGCGAACCTGCAAGCTTGGAGTTAGTAATCCGACACGATTACCACTCACCCACTGTAGCAAGCGAAATATCAATGATGTTGTTTGAGTCTGCAGACTTGTGACTGGTTGTGTGCAGCTCTCCATGCCTCCCTGTCCTGAGCTAATCGTTTTATCTATACATAACAACCACACCTCACATCCCAGACAATTTGTTTAACCTACAGCATTCTATCCTTCATCAATTCCTACAGTTCTTGTCCTCGAACCTTCCTCTCATACCCAAGTTTGCTATTCCTGGGTGTCTTGCTATGTGTCCTACCAACTTATCCCTTCTCTTCATTAGCTGTCACCAGAAAAAACTCTCCTCTCCCACTCGTTTTAATACATCTTCATTTGTAACCCTATCTTCCCATCTGATCGTTATCATTCTCCTGTAACACCAAATTTCAAATTCCCCTCTTTTCTGCTGCACTAACATTCCAAGTTTCACTTCCATAGAGCGCCACGCTCCAGACAAAGGCTTTCAAAAATGAGTTCCTAATACCTAAATCCAGTTTTTGATTTGTTAAAATAGAGGTTCCGGTACTGTGGGCTACAGGGGGGAGGGGATTGGGTTTTATGGAATATTGAATTATAGAGTTCTAAAAACGATATTTTTACGCTTTTACGAACACCTTTAAAAATTAAGCAGTGGACAAAATAGCATTCTTATTTTGATTGCAATTTTAAATTAAATTGAGACTTTTGTAGCAACATTTTTCTTACCATAGCCGTTGCCCTATATTAAAGTTTAATGTAGGCCAACTAGGCTGCCATTCAAACAATGTACATTATTTCAATTTTTTTTACGTAATTTAAAAATTAAATACATTCGGTTCACCAATAATCTTTTATTTCTTGTTTCATAATTTTGTCTTTACAGTTTTCTGAAACAATTATTTATTATAAAAGCTTATGTCCTTAAACATGTTTTACCTCACAGGTTATAAAATTGTCCGAAGTTAAGGAAAGTTTTCGTTGTATTTGCCTCCTCTCTCTCTCTCACACCTTGCTTTTAGTATCCCCGAAGCAGCCAAGATTCTACGTACTTTGAATGGTCAAAACGAGTGAATGGTGAGCCATTCAGCTTCAGTGAGGAGACTGTTTGTGTTAACAAAGACGCTCTAGGATCAGTTCTGATGAGGTTCATTTGAGAAAAATTATGTTCTAAACTCGATTTTTCCCCCGATCAGAGGTTTCGGTACGACGTACCGGTGCGTTCCGTCACAAATCTAGCCCTGCCTAAATCTATATTGGATGTCAACAGATTTCTTTTCTGTAGAAATGCTTTCCTTGCCTGAGCCAACCTACTTTTTATATCCTCTTTGCTTCGTCCATCACTGGTTATTTTGCTTCCTAAGTAGTGGAAGTGTCCTGCTTCCTTTAGCTTTTCACCTGTCAATTTGACGTCCATAGGGGTTTCTGATTTCTTTCGGCTGCATTAGAATATTTTAGTCTTACATTTATTAATTTTCATCATAACTTCTTTCCTCTAGACCAGGCGTGCCCAACCTTTTTTAACTAAGGGCCACGTTGTAAATAATTGGGGGACCTTGCGGGCCAATAACACTCTGGGGAGTTTTGGGGGTTATGGGCATTTTATTAAAATACTAGCTGAAGTACCCGTTCTTGGAACGGCTTTTAGTACTTGCTGGTCTAAATCATTAATATATATAATCACACATTCCTAATGTAGTTATGCTATTTCCATGTTATCAACTACATGTGTAGACTACATGCATTTTCACTCACCAAATTATCAATCAGAGGTAGGAAAGTGAAAATCCTTAGCCTGCTTTCAGTCGACCGACCGGGTCAGGGAATAGAATGAATGAAATCCCCATCTAACAGCGCGGATATGAACTGTGCCGGCTGCCGAAGCCTGTCGCACTCCCCTGGGGGCAATGATTAAATGAATGACGCATGCAATGAAATGATAGTGGAGATTGTTGCTGGAATGAAATTGTGACAGGGAAAACCGGAGTACCCGGAGAAAAGCCTGTTGCCTCCGCTTTGTAGGTGAGAAAGTGCATTTAAATATTGGAAATAAATATCAGCTTCTATGTAGTAAAAGTTAAATAACCTGTCTTAAATATTGAACACCTATCGTTTAACGTCTTCATACTATATTTAAACATATAAACATTATGCTAAAAATACATCAAACTAGATAGCAATTATCATATCCGCAATAAGTAATATTGCGGAAAGTACGTACCATGTCATGATAAAGGGTAACAGTAACGGATCAAACTTCAGTCATCCCAAGTAATAATAACAAAAACAAATAAATCACAGAAAATGTTTCTTAGTTTATGCCGTGTTTTGTGCGAGATTACGCCTAGTAACTCCATGATGGTTCATCGGCGGGATCTTGTGGTCTATTTGCGGACTACCAAAGGAGTAGCAAACTGTGCGATACCTCAATTCTTATTTAGAACACCTCAGCTACTTTACTGCGAGTGCTAAAGGTTAAAAAGTCTTTCACCTCCCTATAAAGGCTTCCAAAATGATTGTATATTCAATTTCAGGGCCAAGCAATTAACACTCAGCAACTTTTCTAGGTTTACGCCGTCTTTCGTGCGGGTTTTTTAATTGGCCGCGAAAGTCAAAATACTGTACCTACTTTATTGAAATAAATTTGCCCAGTTCTGCAGTTAGATTAATATGAACACTAAACAAACTAATGTGACAGTCGATAGTCTTCGACACATTCGTCTGTGTATTTGGGTTTCTGATCACGGTAAAAAACGACAAAAAGCAGATAACTATTGGCCAACTGAAATATTCATTTAACGAAAAACAAATCGATAAAAAGGATGAAAGCATACCGTGCAAAGTAGAAAGCCCTATAACATTGTGAAACAGCGTTAACATCCAAATACTCACATACAATAACCGGCACAAAGTGTATATAATTAGGCTGAACATTACGTCTAGTTTCGGACCCCACAAACTATCTCTATAAATAAAACAGTTCATGTAGAGACTAACATAGTCTAACATCGCTCGGCGTTGACCGTGTTTTATAAGACATTTTAGGTTTTACTCGCTAACCGTTGGAGATACACGAAAATTGATAAGGACCTTTCGGATAGAAAATTAAATTTTAAAGCTCGTAGTGTGCCATCAAAAGTTTGCTATTTATTAGCGTTCTCTTTTTATTTGATATGAAAATATGAAAATAGTCGCCATTTTTAAATAGTGCAAAATATCGAAACCAAAAGTAGCCTATATACAATCCTGGTAAATCAGCTACGTCCATGCAAAATTTCATTTAAATCGAGCCAGTGGTTCTTGTGTTATTGAGTAACACACAGACAGACAGACAGACACACACCATCTCATTTTTATATATTAGTATGATGTAGTGGATAAAAAATAAACTGAAACAAACGCGAGGGAAAGTATCGTTGGCAGGAGAAGAATCTCGGGAGTTTAAGGCGACTCGTGAATTGAGACAAGGCGACGCTCTATCATGCACGCTGTTTAACATTACGCTGGAACGATTAATACGGAAGATAGAAATCAATCCAGATGGAACACTGTTTAATAGAACAATGCAATATCTTGCATGTGCTGACGATGTGGATATTTTGAGCAGAAATGAGAGGAGGCTTACGGAAGTGTTGAGAGAATTAGAAGATGAATCATTGAAAGCAGGGTTGTGCATTAATAAGGACAAAACGAAGTATTGTACCCTACGGGTCCTTTAAGTATTTAGGGTCAGTCTTGATAGAGAAAAAGAGACGCATTTGGAAATAAAAGAAAGAAATAAGGCAGGCAACAAGGCTTATTACAGCTTGCAGCATCTTCTGAAATCTCGGCTGATCAGCAGAAGGAGCAAGAAACAAATATATAGGACGGTGTTACGACCCATTGTAATGTACGCATCTGCGACATGGGCAATGGCAAGACGTGATGAGATCCTTCTAGACACCTGGGAGAGGAAAATATTACGACGTGTATAATTATGGTCCTGTGCAGGAAGAAGATGGATGGCGTATTAGGACGAATACCGAGGTTTACGAGATGTATGAAGAGCCTAATGTTGTGACGGAGATGAAGAGAGCAAGACTCAGATGGCTGGGAGACATCGAACGTATGCCAGCTGAAAGAACTGTAAAGAAGGTATATTGCCAGAAACCAGAGGGACGTCGCCTGCCTGGATGTCCAAGGAAAAGATGGCTTGACGACGTGAAGGAAGATCTCCGGCAGATGGGTGTGAGAGGCTGGCGCCGTCGTGCCCGGGACCGGAACGAGTGGAGGAGGATCGTTGAGGCATCCAAGGCTCTACATGGGCCGTAGTGCCAATGGGTAAGGTAAGTATAAAACAAGTAGTTCCGTGAAGAACTAAACAGCCTATTTTCATATATCCTACTAATATTAATTGCCTCTATCAACATACAAATTGTAAGTTTGATTGCTGTAATAGATTCGAAGATATTGAGAACCGTCTAAATATTCTAGAATTTCACCATGTTGGATTTTTATATTATAGGCCTTAGATTTATGTACTATTACATGAAGATTATTGTGTAGGTGTTTTATTCAAACTTCAATCTCATGATTAGGAGACAAGAAATAAAAGCGGGATTTTAAAATTTCGCTCAGCCGCCATCTTGTGGTCATGAAAATAATTTAATGAAATAGATGCCGGTCTATTAAAATTTGTATAAGGATATACCGTATCAAATTTCACTGCGCTCGGATGGTTAAAACGCAAGAAACGTCCGTTTGAATATTTAAATTTCGCGTCGCCGCCATGTTGCATTTGTGCTCGCCAGTTTATTGAACGTCCCATAGGAGAACTTATGCTTATAGCATCTATACACTTACAAAATTTCAGTTTGATTGCTGTAGTAGATTAATAGATATTGAGAACCGTCTAAATATTTCGGATGGTCGCCATTTTGGATTTTAATATATGTAGGCCATAGAGTTACGTACTATTAGGTGATGATTATTGTGTACGTTCATTATGCAAATGTTGATTTCGATCGCATGATTAGAACACAAGAAATAAAAACTTAATTTTCGAAATTCGCACAGCCGCCATGTTGAGGTTATGTAAACAATTGGACTAAATTAGATACCAGTGCATTACAATGTGTACAAACATTTTTTGTACGAAGTTTCATTGCGTTTGAATCAATAAATCTCAAGAAAAGTCTATTTAAACTTTCAACTTCGCTTGGCCGCCATGTTCGTTTTGTAGTTAACCGGTTTTTGAAAGACTCATAGATAAACTTCCAGTAGTGTTCTTTATCTCCGTACAAAATTCCATGGTGATACCGGTAATAGTTTAAGAGATATAGAATGCCGGTGAAATATTTCACACAGCCGCCAACTTGAGGTTATGTAAATAATTGAACGAAGTTAGATGTCGGTGCATTACAATGTGAATAAACATATACTGTACCAAGTTTTATTGAGTTTGGTTAGTTGATTCGCGAGAAACGTCTATTTAAAGTCGCAATTTCGCTTGGCCGCCATGTTGGTTTTGTAGCTGGGGCGTGGTGGCTCAGCGGTCTAGCTGTATGCCTCTCACCAAGGCGGTCCGGGTTCGATTCCCGGTCAATGCATGTGAGATTTTCGAAGAGAAATGCCATGTCCGGTGGTTCGGATTCCACGTAAAAAGGAGGTCCCGTGGCTCATAATCACCAGATTCACGGTCACGTAAAACTACAATCTTCCTTTGATTTTGTAGCTACCAGGTTTTCAAAGGTCACATAGGTGAACTTCTAGTAGTTCCCTTTATCACCGTACAGAATTCCCGGGTGATATCGGTAATAGTTTTCGGAGATATTGAATGCTTGTGAAACATTTCGCACAGCCGCCATGTTAGATTGGTGAGACGTAACTAAATTTGAAGGGCACGGTCGGGGTCGCGCGGAATGTTACTATGAACTTACCGAGTTTCATTGAAATCGCTCCAGCCGTTTAGATTTTATTAGGGAGGGGGGGACAGACACACGGACGAAAGGTGATCTCATAAGCATTATTTTTTTTTTCAAAAATGAAAATAGGCTAAAAATTAAAAAAAAACATGGTTTTAATAAATCCCTTTAAATTAGAAGTACGATGATATTCAATACACTCTTACAGCATGAATGACAACGAGTGAGTATTTATGTTCATTTGACACAATTATTAATCAAATTATGAAATAAAGTGAATGATTACTTAGTTTAGTACGACGACTCGAACTGCTTTGGGTAGGGGTGCGCGCGCACTACTTTGTCCACTTGGCTTTAGTGGTATACATTTCTGGCGACACGGCACGGCGTTGGGCAGTCCTGAGCTATGTTGTAGAGATGAATCGATTAGCTCTGGAGATTGATTGATTGACTGATTTATTTTCACTGCTACACTTAGAGCTTAAGAGCTCCTTTACAGTAGCGCCCTACATAAAATAAGGTTAGGGCTTACAAAAATAAAACATTTCACCTACATTACAGTATAAATAATCATAGTCTAACAATTATAGTAACAATACAATAATAATAATATTACTAATGATAACGGAAAAATTATATACAAAAGAGTGAGAGTGCATACAGACTATCAGCCCGAAAAACAAACACCATATACTGTACAAGAAGAGCTATTGAAGTAGACAGGTTGTCAGCTATTGTCCTTGTGTTATAATTGAACTTTAAAATAGTATTTTAACATAATACAGTAATCAAATGTGAGAGGTATACTGCTCCAAGAAGCGGGATGAAAGATGTCTTTTGAAAGCTGCAGTGCTTGCAATGTTGACGAACTTATATAAATCGAAGGTGTTGAAGAAGCGTGAGGCGGTGCAAACAAAAGATTTATTGAACTTCGGTGTATAGGAGAGGGAGGTATGGAAAGCAGCATCACACCAATCAAAAGACTAAAGACTGAAACACAAACACACATCAATAGACTGTTATTAACAAAATCATGAATTTGATTATAATTTGCAGGATGTCATTGGTTTAGTTCCGTACTAGTAACCCGGATGTTATGGAGATGCGAAATGTTGCCAAAATTGAGACAATAACATATATTTTTTCCAAGTAGCAATGGGCGGTTGCATTTTGCTCAACAAGTAGGGCAGCAGGCCCGATGCCAAAATAAATATAACATGATGAAGTGCTTTATTTAGCTAGAACTAGTGTTCAATATCTTCATAGCCTTATTGTATTCGTAATACTGTTAGACTACGGGCTTTGGCATATGTTTTAAAAAACAAGGAGTTCCGTGACTATCTAAAGAGCCTACTTTTCTTAAAATTATAGAGACCAGATATCAACAGTTGGCAGGCCTGGCGACTCTATATTCTTAGTTCCATCTCTTAAGGTACACATCACACATGCAAAAATTGGTTGAGGTCCAATAGATAGTATGCACGTTACATGTATTTAAATATTGAATTTATCAACATGCGTAAAATCAGTTTGGCGACACTGCCATAAATGGCATGATAAAACTTAAAATGAAATATTATGATCCTTATATGTGCCATATCCTTCATATGTAAGTATGAATAAAGTACAGGGATAGGAGGGTGATATACAATCTGTACAGAAACCAGACAGCAGTCATTCGAGTTGAAGGACATGAGAGAGAAGCTGGTATTCAGAAAGGTGTAAGACAAGGTTGCAACTTATCACCCATACTTTTCAATCTTTACATTGAACAAGCAATGAAGGAAATTAGAGAAAAATTTAAAGTGGGAGTGAAGATTCAAGGAGAAATAATTTCAACTCTGAGATTTGCTGATGACATCGTCATCTTGGCCGACAAGCCTGAGGATTTGAATGCGTTTTTGAATGGTATGGACTCCGTCTTACGGAAAGAATTCATGATGAAAATAAATAAATAAATAAATAAATAAATGTAAAACAAAAATACTGGAATGCAGCCGAAATAAATCAGAAACCTCTATGGAGATCAAATTGGCAGGTGAAAAGCTGAAGGAAGTAGGAGACTTCTGTTACTTAGGAAGCAGAATAACCAGTGATGGACGAAGCAAAGAGGATATTAAAAGTAGGTTGGCTCAGGCAAGGAAAGCATTTCTACAAAAAAGGAATCTGCTGACATCGAATATAGATTTAGGTATTAGGAAGTCATTTTTGAAAGCCTTTGTCTGGAGCGTGGCGCTCTATGGAAGTGAAACTTGGACTATTGGTGCAGCAGAAAAGAGGAGAATTGAAGCATTTGAAATGTGGTGTTACAGGAGAATGATGAAGATCAGATGGGTAGATAGGGTTACAAACAAAGAGGTATTAAGACGAGTGGGAGAGGAGAGATGTTTCTGGCGACTGCTAATGAAGAGAAGAGATAGGTTGGTAGGACACATACTAAGACACCCAGGAATAGCAAGCTTAGTTATGGAAGGAATGGTCGAGGACAAAAACTGTAGGGGTAGACCAAGGTTAGAATATGTTAAACAGATTGCCTCCGATGTAGGGTGTCGGAGCTATGTAGAGATGAAACGATTCGCTCAGGACAGGGAGGCATGGAGAGCTGCATCAAACCAGTCAAAAGACTGAAGACTCAAACACACGTGTGCCAATTTTGAAACAACTGCATTTATTAGTATGGAAGTTACGTGTGATTCAACATTAAACCTATCAGCACGCGTAGAACCATGTTAGCAGCACTGTCGTATATCGATTACCGAAAATTAACCTTACATTTGCAGGTCTGTAAGTGTGAAAAGTTTAGAACTGTTAGCCTGCATACTTTCGGCTATATTCAGATTAGGATTTTTTTTAAAAAGTATAGAGTGCATTTTTCAACAGTTGGCAGCCCTGTTGACACTAAAAAAAACTCACATTCATATATGCTCCGGTGTGCAAATCACATACCAAATTTGGTTGAAATCCAATAGATCGTATGGAAGTTACATGCATTTGAAGATTGGACCTATCAGCAGGCATAGAATCGTGTTGGCAACACTCATGTATAGGCTCCTGTGAAATAGACTGATGTAATATTATCTATAAGTGTGTCAACTTTGGAACAATTCCCATGCATATCTTTCGACATAATCAACATAGACCTCAACTTTCAATTGCGATTTTTCAGCAGTTGGTAGCACTGACGTCATTTTCAAATATGGCCGTGAGTTATTCAGGCATAGGTCTTTACTCATACCAAATTTGATTCGATAGCTGCAGCCGTTTAGGAGTTGATAGAAGGACAGACAGACACACATTTGTCCAAATCGATCTCATACAGTAAGTCTACTTTTTCCTTATTTTTACAAAATGTCTAAAGTACGCTAAAATATCCCTCTCTGCACGCCGGAAGGCGGAGGTAGATTTCACCGGCCATAGACAATTGTTTATAATTCACTAAAAGGCCCTGAAACCAACAGTTTTTGAGATATTCCCAGAAAACTAATTTCATTTATTAAACTAATGAAGGAATGCAAGCCAGTAACCATGACAACAGTATCTCAAGACGTGACATTCAAATTTTCATATATTTATATTAGAAGTATTAGCCACTCCATTCATTACATTTCTGTGAACGTTTGCAAATGGCTATAAGGTTATCACGGAACCAACTAAAACTGTAAAATCCATCAATGCGCTTAAGGGGGTCAAGGAGTACCCTATAGTTTTTTCACACGACTTACACGTGCGATATGTCGTACAGAAGGTCTATTATATCTCCACAGCAACATTATTTTCAAAAATTCCTGAATTGAAATAGGTTTTTTTGCGGCTTATAAGAATTTGTGCCAAGCACCACAAGACTTTATAATTTATTAAAGGGTTCTTCCTGTGGATGGGGACTTGACACAACGGCGAGGGTCCGTTTTTATGTGACGTATACTGCGTTTCGTCTACGAGGTTTTCAATTTTATTTTCACGTCAGGAAGAACACGTTGGGTAAATTTAGTTTTAGAGCATATTTCAACTAACCATTTTTCTTTGTCGACAAACAGGTTCCAAGCCCCTAACCATTGCAACAGTAGCTCAAATGATAAAGTATGGTTATTAATACCGAAGACCGATCGAAGAATGGATATTTCTGCTAGTCTTCTTATAATTCCAAAAATATTTTGCTCATCCTGTGGCGTAAGGGTGGGTCATATGAAAAATTATTTCAGACAAAAGTTTTAGATAAATTTTAGAGGAATGGTAACAATTTAAAACGGTTTTGATATTGTATCTACGAGGAGGGGTATGATTTCTTTCTCTCAAAACTCCATTTTTCCCACCTTTTTGGACAATGGTTGGTGAGAAAGAAGGAAAAGGAGTAATCAAATTCGGAGATAAGGAATTGGAATTGCTGAAACACTTCAAATAATTGGGAAGTGAACTGACAGAAGATGGAAGACTAGATTTGGAAATTAGCAGAAGAATACAACTCGGGAGTGCTTTCTATCAACTGGTAGGGGGACTAGTATGGAACAAGGATATACCAATTAAAGCTAAAGAAGTTATGTACAAAGCATATTATGTTCCTATAATGACATATGCAACAGAAACTTCGACAATAACTAAGAGGAATGAGAGCAGAGTACAGGCAGCTGAGATGAGATTCCTGAGAAGTATGGTTCAGAAAACGATGAGAATCAGAGTAAGAAATGAAGATATACGGAAAGAATGGCGTTCTGTTCGGAACTATGTAACGTGTACTTCCGCGCCCACAATATTTCTACGTGGACTGTCTGCACGGTGGTGACGTCACGTGCTCAAGTCTGGAATTCCATTATATCAAACCGGAGGTGACAAATGTGAAACGATTGGCTAGAGCGTGACTATGTACAGGCTAACCCGCAAGCTTGAAGGTCAAGGCCAATCGTCTAAAACAAACGTCCGGCTTGTACCTACCGTCGGGCCATGGCCGCCTCCTTCGCTCTTCATTGTCTATCCAGGGCCGTATTTCTAAATAGGCTAAGTAGGCTGCAGCCTAGTGCGGCAAATTTTCAGAGGCGGCAGTTTGGCAATTCATTGGGAAGCTAAAATGAAGTATTTCAGACGAATTTCGTACGAATTTAAGAATAGAAGTTACTTAAAAATATGTTTTAGTCCTTATACAGTTCTTCCTGCCTTAGAAGAGTTAAGAACTATCCGCGAACTAGTACGGTTAAACTCGTTTTAATTACTTTGTATTGAGGCAAATACAGCAAAAACACTTTCATATGAGGACGTTATTAACGAGTTTGACAATAAGAAATCTCGTAAGAAAGCTATGTAAATTTGAACAAGAAGATTACGTGGGGTGAGTTGTTTTAGAGAAGTTTGTATATTTTTCAACAAATAAACCAGTAATTGACTACATTTTGTGTAATTTGATTTCACCATGTAGGACAACTTAATTCAAATTGAACACTGTTCTTCAATTACGCCAAAGATAGCCATTAGTATTAAAATATAAAAATATGTGTATAATAATGATCACTGATCTCCAAGAACAAATTAATTAATTAAGTTCGAAACTCATTTCATTTTTAACGAATCTTAAAAGATGCAGCCTAAGTAAAAAAAAACAACAAGTAGATGACTAATTTCATTATAACATTTATTATGTAAGCCTTTAAATTTGTAGTTTTATCTAAACTAAATGAATTTTATGTTTAAAAAGATGAAAACGCCAATGAACTCTATCATTTTGTTGTATAAAATAAATGTATTAAGCAAATATGAACTTTTGAGGAGGCGGTAAATGGACTTAAGCCTATAGGAGGCATAATCATACATCCGGCCCTGTGTCTATCCCGTCCCATCCCTCATGAGGCCCCCTGTTCGCTTTGCAGGTGAGGCCGCCTGGGCGAGGCGCCAGTCCCGCATCCCCAGTTGTATCCCCAGGCCCGATGCCAAGCTCCAGTACACTGCCCGTAGAGACGGTAAAGGTGGGATCCCTCACTCAGTCCGTGGGAAAAGCCTACCTGGAGGGTAAACTGACTACGAAAATAAAAAACAATTGGGTAGAATCGTGTTTACCAACTAAAAGTTATTTTCTGAAAAATATATCTTCAAAGCTTTCTACGGTTTTGAGACTGCTACTAGAAGCCAGAACTCACGTTTATGGTAACAAGGAGGAGACAGTGGAAGAAATAATAATATATAATATCATATGACCTCAGGTGCCGGGTGCAAGCCTTGTTATTTGACACCCAGAGAGCAGCTTGCATGTCGAATTTTGTTGTTTCTTGGAGCGCTATGAAAGTCAAGGAGGTTAGATATCTAAGCTCCTTGACACTATAGCGCTTTCTAGTAGAGAAAATGAGGAACTTTTGAGTTGGCGGAAAATCCCGAGATTATTTTTGGCACTAAGAACACGGCCTACTGAATTCAAATGGGTTTTTAACATGCCAACAACGTGATTTTTGTCGCCTTGCAAAACACACCTACCACGGCCAGGAGCGAATTTGCAAGCTTAGGGGGGTTGGTAGTCTGACACGATAACCACTCACCCACCGTGGCAAGCTACTTTCAAGGTTTTTTTTTCGTGTGGCCTCCTCAGAGGCCGAGTGCAGGTCTTATTCGACGCCCTGGGCGACCTGCGTGTCGGGATGAGAGATGGAATGGATGAAGATGAATGAAACTGGGCGAGGATGTGGAAGGACCTGTCAGAAGGTACCTTCTCAGCATTTGCCTGGTGTTGAAAATGGGGAAACCACGGAAAACCATTTCAAGGAAGGCCGACTGTGGGGCCCGAACCCACGCGTCTACCGATTCAGTAGAGAGATTGGTCCCATGACTTACTACTGCGCTTTACCCAGCTGAGCCACTGCTGTCGGTACTTTCAAGTAATAACGCATCAAACAGCTGGGATGCGGAACACTCTTTACAATTGGGTAGAATCCTGTTGACCAACTGAAAGCCATTTAACATTTCTGAAATTCAGTATATATCTTGAAAGCTTTCTACGGTTTTGAGATTGCTACTATAAAAAGAGCATCCAGCGTTTAGAAAAGACTGTGGGCCTTATGGGCTTTTCCTTTTAACGGAAATCCCCCCTACACTGTTTTTTTTAACCTCACCTTTTATCATGAAGGAACTCTGAACATATATATTTTTCGTCATAATAGCTTCCTACAATTATCTGCCAATTGATTACCTTTGTTATTGCGTACAAGTATCGCTTATATTACGTCTTAGTGATTTAAACAGTTTCGAGGTTAGCACGCTGGAAAGAAGAGCCTCGTCCAGTGCTGCATGCTCGCCCGGAGTGGAGCACGTGCTCAGTTCCGCCGACAACATAAGTTCTGAAGCACTATCCGTCATTGGTGTTACTGTTGTGGGTTTGTTTTATTTTCTGTTCGATCGAATCATTACTGCCGACAGTTGGGTTCCAACCCACTATCTCCCGAATGCAAGCTCACAGCTGCGCGCCCCTAGCCACATGGCTAACTCGCTACAATATTACAAATATTAATCTAAACAAAACAACAAGAATAAAATTGAAAGAAACTAAATTACAGCCTAACTAATAACTAAAGAGGTGATGATCAACAGGATTGCTGACATAAAAATTGTTAACATCGTCTGCATACATCCGAGAAGGAAGGAAGGGTTGTGCTCTCGACATCTGTCAATCAGTAATGCGTCATATCACAACGAAATGAATGTCGTTATTGGTTCTCTTCGCATACAGTATCCTTAATACTGGTCCAATCCGTTAACACCTGCAAAAATGCTCCTTCCTGGGCATGTTCCATTTCAGGTAGTTGCTGGGGTTGTGTTGTCTCGCTAACTTATGAAAGCACAGTACTCGAAGCGGGTGAACATAGCGTATGACGTCAGCGCTACCTCGGCCTAGAGTTAGCAACACTGTCGCCATAAGGCTCCACAGTCTTTTCTAAACGCTGGATGCTCTGAAGCCTGAACTCTTGTTTACAGTAACAAGGAGGAGACAGTGGGAGACAAAGACTCGTATATCGATTGTGCTAAGCCACAGACAGACTCTGGCCGCATATCCACACTCTAGTCCGCACATGGTGTCTTCACATACTGTGGTAACCATCCTCGGTCTAACCGTACTACCCCCAGGGGCTAACATCTAGTGGGACGTGGGTTGGCGACCACGGGACCCCAGCTGAGTCCGGCATTGCTTCCACTTACTTGTACCGGGCCCCTATCTGTTGTCTTTCCTGTCGACCTCCCTAGGTCAACTCTTGTTCTCTTCTGACCCCAACGGTATTAGGGTATCCGAGGCCTAGGGAGTCTTTCACTTTTCCGCCTTAATTGGCCCTTGTCTCATCTTACCTGATCCCTCATTTTTCCAAGGGTCTGACCTCTTGTTTTCTTTTCATTATATCTCCTGCCTTCTGCTCAAGACCATCAAGGAGGTAGGGTGCGTGTAGCCTCTCCACTTCTTTTGTCCAAGATAGCGGGTTCAAACCCGGCCGTTAAAAGAGCTTTAAAAATCCCTCAGAATGCCTTCCTTCGGAGGGGAAGTAAAGCCAGCGGTCCCATGTCATAGATTTATGGCATGTTAAAGAACCTTCCACTAATTACACCTGTGTGAAGCTAAATTGGATAGGTTAAGAACGTAAACAACGCTCTTAGGTTCCTACGTTCGTTGCCAAGATCCGACTGTGGTGTCGTCTAGTAGCTAAGTTCTGAACAAGGCCTAGTAGTCGTTGACGGTGGCGTTTGGCGGCAAAAGTAGGAACTATTTGAAAAATTCAAAGTTGCAGTCCTTACTTCAATTAAACAGATACACACACTAATACAGCCATCACAATTAACACCGGTAATCAGACAGATTCTACACACACCAAAAGTACACGGGGCTAGATGACCACGTTGTCGCAGCCCCTAAACTGAGGAACCAACCAACCATCTCAACTTCTGGTGCACCTTGGATAATCCTACACACTCAGGGGCTCACGTCTTCCTGAGCTGGGTCCGGTTTCTCTCCTTCTGCTATTGCCTTTCGGCTGGTCCCTCTCCTCTTTTCCTTTCCTGTCTGCATTTCCTGGCTCTCCTTTCTTCCAAGTCCCTTGATTCTCATTCTTCGGGGGGTTGAGGACATTTCCTTTCCTCCTGTGGGTTGGCGACCACGGGACCCCAGCTGAGTCCGGCATTGCTTCCAGTTACTTGTGCCGGGCTCCTCTCTGTCTTCTTTCCTGTCGATCTCCCTTGGTCAACTCTTGTTCTTTTCCGACCCCGACGGTATTAGGGTATCCGAGGCCTAGGGAGTCTTCCACTTTTCCGCCTTAATTGGCCCTTGTCTCATCTTTTCTGTCTCCCTCCTTCTGCGAGGGGTCAGCCTTCTTTTTCTTTTCATGTTATCTCCTGCTTTCTGCTCAAGGCCCTCTAGGAGACCGGGTGTATGTAGCCCCACCACTTTTGGTGCACCCTAGATAATGCTACACCCTCAGGGGCTCATGGCTGGTGAGTTCAGGAGTTGGCGACCCCGAGGGATTCCTGAGCTGGGTCCGTTTTCCCCTTTTGTCCCTTACCTGTGGGGCGGACCCTCTCCTCTTTCACTTTCCTATCTGCCTTTCATGGCTCTCCTTCCTTCCAAGACCCTCAATCCGCATTCTTGGAGGGTGAAGGGCCTTTCTTTTCCTCCTGTCCTTTATTTACCTTATTCTCCTTTAGTTTTCCATTTCTTCTTCTAGTATATAAGTTAGTAGTGTACCAATGTGAGTAATCTCCATGGAAAACATGCTTCTGCCTCCAGCTAGCATCAGTTCTCAGGCGTGTACCGTCCTCCCACTGAGCAGTTGCATATTTTGATCTGAGACTAAAAGGTATCAACTCTACAATGATAAAGCACAATTCTATTCTAAAGACTTTAATTCAGCTTTAAGTCATGGCTTCAAACACATAAAAACACAATCCCAACAAATATCATACAAAACAAAGCAAAATTACTCCCACAATCCACTAATATTCACACTTTATCCTATTAAATCCAGATGATTATTCAATCATTTACCCTGAGATTGATATCAAATTCACTCTCAAGTGCGCTAATGCGCATGTAAATTACACATAAACTGTACTTACAATCTTATGTCACCTGCTGTGACCTCTTTCATTCCACAAGATTAATTGTTTATTCTCAACACCTCTTACTTTACATTATGTGTACCTTTGTGTTTTGTTTCTCTCTTCCCACCAAAATGCTTTACCGTGCATTAGCCAATTTATGGGTTGCACATCAAATTCACTTGCAACTCCACAATTATATGTAAGTATTCTACAGTTCCCTTTTCTACAGTTCCACTTTCTACAGTTCCACTGTATGCCGTTGTGATTTCAACTTCAGAATTCCGTTACCGCTGTGTCGGACGATATTTTATGCTACCCTTGCATGGCATAGCCTATGGCATCTGGCACCGAGCTCCAGAGCTACGTAAGACTGTCAGTGAAGAAATGTAACTTCCAACAACTCATAAGTTTGCTAAATATTAAATCATCAGGATGATCTTTAATTATCAATGTGTTTTCAAACCACACCATTACATTATACAATACAACACTGACTCTTTCATTACAAACAGGGTCACAAATCTGTTCCTTTTAAATGTCAACCTTCATGGGTCGTTTTAAAACTCTGCCCCTCAGAGCTTACTCGTATACAATGGAACGGAGCCGAGCGGTCATAACACGTGCGACGTACCTCCTGACTCCTGGCTTTTATCTCCAAGCAGTAACCAGATTTCTAAATACAATAGTGCAGTCTCACTGACCCACATATCCCATATGATCTAAACTGAATGGTATGCAAGACGGGTGATGGACGTGTTTAAATATTTATTCCTAACCTTAGGAGATTAATAACTGGCCTCAATAGGTCCATTTCATTATATGAAGGAACGAGATTCATCAAACACTGGTCGAACTGGCTAGCCGGCAACTTAATAACTGCTACGGTCAGGCACATGCTGCCGCCAATTAGATTCGCTTCTCAGGAGCTGAATCATTTCAATAACAAGTTCACGGTCGATCAGGTATCATGCAGAGGTTTCCATTGTTCTCCTCTCATATACCACAGGATTCGAACCCGGAACATTCCATATCCATCCTCAGAGTTAGGGTACATCACTAAATACACTCTGGCAAATAATAAATATCTCTGTACGCCCTAGGCTATACGAGATTTCACACGTCGATAGACTACCTGGCTCCCTAACCATTATGCTATGATCTCGTCCTTTAACTAGTAAGATAAATCTATCAATTACTCTACAAGCTTATTCACAAGCTGCAAAGTCAATTCACTATTAAACTCTTCCATTCCCTAAATTCTTGCATAATTATCCCCTTATTATAATATTCTCTGATATTAAATTGCTTTTCTTAGCCCTTCATGTATCATATTACTGCTTGGATAGATAAATATTCCAATTAGCATATATATTTTGCTTACAACATTTTTCCTGACGTATTCGTTTATTCCTTTTTAATATTATTATTATTATTATTATTATTATTATTATTACTGACATGAATTTCAATAACCCGACACAACGTAACCGTTTTAATAACCGAACGTCCGTGTCCGTTACGTTAAGTTTTATATAACTGAATTGCCATTTACAGTAGTGGTAACGATTTATCCACTCAATGATGTACAAAAGACATCTCAACTTTACTAAAATCAACACAACAATACTAATAATTTGAGGTTCTCCCTCCTAATACTGACTCTTACTGGCATCTTTTATAATTTTGAAATCACAAAACACACAGTGGACTATAACTGCTATAAAATCATGGTTTTTGGGTACTTACATCGGATATGCGGGTGGCTCCAACCACTCATTCCTTCCATTAATGCCTGCCATTTGCATAATTAGCTAGACATTCTTACACTGATAACACACATTTTATATAACTTTGGCCTCACAAGACACACGGCACTTTTCCTTTCCATATTGAGGCTATTGCTTCCTTATACACATAACACTTTATAGCACTTGTTACACTATTAATTTTTAAGATATTTAACAGATCATCACTTCACTATTTACACTTCTTACTGGTTGAATTTCACTGGCAAGATATCAGAAATGTAGACGCTGAAGCTGGCCTTCTCGCTGCTATCCGTATCCTGATTGAAAGTCTTGATTATCTGCTTAAGGATTCCTAGCGATTCACCCAACTGTCTATCCATCTTTATCCTGCGATAAACTTCCTGATCTAGCATGAATATGCTTGCATATCGTCCTGAGCGTTAATTATTGGTGTTCTATGAAATTCCACCACTCACATAATAAAGTTTATTTCTGCGCAGTCCAGCAGCCTAAGATCTGCCTACTCAATGTTTTACATATTGCGCTTAACCATTGTACATCGTACTTGTACAGATTATTACTCTCAAATGTTCTAGCTTGTCTATCACACGGTATTTTCCCTATGTGCATACTAACAATCGCTCGTACTGCCGACTATACAAAAATGGCACGACTGTCCTTAATAAATGTGATTAATAAATGTTTCACTGCTCGGCTCTTCATGCTGAAGTCCGAGCATCCCTTCTCGACTTCGGTAACGCGCACTTCGCATAATAAAGTTTACTGATTACATCTGACGACAACTGACGACTGCTGACGACTGACTTCTTTATGATGCTTTCCTAACTCGTACATACTTATACTGCACGGCTAATACAATAATTCATAAAGAAATATTCAAGTCTTTGTGCGCGCGTTCTTTTCCTGGACCCGGGCAGCATACGCTCCGCGCTAGAGTCTGGTACAACTGACCTCTTCTGTCATGGGTCCATGCCATATATTCATTTCGAGAGAAAAAGTAGACCGCCAATTCCCCCGCAGTGTCATCTTCTCTCCCAGGAAGATTCTGGTCTTGAAATAATGTTCATATGGTTCCTCTTTCGTCGCTGGTCACATATCTGTATGCGTGCTCGAGGGTCGATCGGCCAATTAATTAATATTAATTGCCTTTGCCATGGCGTGGGCACGCCGCGTCCCCTAAAAACCCCCGGCGACCTAGTCAGATCTCGCCGCTAACACCAAATATACTGTGTCCTTGCGCATTCCATTAAATATGCCTCGATTTCACTGTTTAATGGCTTGATAATTAGCCTCCCGGCTAAACATTCACATGGGTGAAAACCTCATGTCACTGCGTTGCTCCAATCACGAGTAATCATTAAATAACGATGGTAGCTCCTCACTCCACTAGCGTTTCTATTCTCAAACGGGGAATAACTTGGCCATTATTTAGCTCCCTGACCTGCTCCAGACGACTTAAGAAGGTCACAAAGATTGACGCGGCTCCAAGAATCTCCTCCCACTTTTCTGGAGTCATTAGCAAACGTCAAACGCTCCAACTTCTGTGCTCAAGTCCAGAAATGTATACTCCATACAGCCCAGTAATGCTGTATTCTACTAATATTCCCTGCATTATATTAATAAATAATGTCAGCATTAGTTCCTATCACATCAGTGATTTAATATGTACTTTTCTCTAGGGGTTTTGATAACTTAAACTCCCTCAAAAGATCTCGTGTTCGTTCCTTGATGGAACCTTTATTCTGAGCTCAACTACCTCTGAGATCCACGTTCGACACCAGTCAGCCTAACCCCGTTGGGTTCAGTAGTTAGTTTTAGTTTTAAGTTTGCATTTCATTTTCATCTTCACGACCACCCAACCAATCAGGGGCCGATAACCTAGATGTTAGGCCCCTTAAAACAACCATTATCATCATATTATTTATCCTTTCCTCCCGTCTTTTGTTTACCTTATTCTAGTTTTTGTTTTCCATTTTCTCTTCTAGTTTGTAAATTTGTAGTTAGATTTAGGTTTAGTTTTAGTTTCATTTCATTTACATTTACATTATCACCCAAACCATTGGGGGCATCTCCGCCCCTTAAAACAACATTAACTAACTAACAAATAACCCAGATGTTAGGCCCCTTAAAACGACAATTATCATCATCATCTAATCATACTTTTCATCCCAAATGTCACAGCTTCGATTCTCGGTACATCCAGTATCCCACTTGTGGACAAAAGGTCCGAGTTCGATTCCCGGCTCTACCAAGAAATTTAGTTCTGGTCTGAGGGCTGGAACGGGGTACACTCAGCCTTGTGGGACAAAACTGAGAAGAGGTGGGTTCGATTTCCACTTCAGTCATCCTGGAAATGATTTTCCGTGGTCTCCCCTACTTCTACTCCAAGCGAATGCTGGGATGGTTCCTAACTTGCCAATCAGCACCTGAATTTCTATAATACAGCCATCACTTTAACACAGATTATCAGGTAAAATTACACAAAAATATTCGGGGATAAATGACCACGATGTCAAGACCCTCAAATAATAATAATAATAATAATAATAATAATAATAATAATAATAATAATAATAATAATAATAATAATAATAATAATAATAATAATATCGTATGACCTCGGGTGCCGGGTGCAAGATTTGATATTTGACGCCCAGAGGGCAGCTTGTATGTCGATTTAGTCGTTCCTTGGAGCGCTATGGAAGTCAAGGAGGTTAGATATCTAGGCTCCTTGACGCTATAGCACATTCTAGAAGGCAAAGGAGAAACTTTGTGTTGGTGGAAAATCCCGAGATTAATTTTGCCATTATTAACACGTCTACTGAATTCAAATGGGTTCTTTAACATGCCAATAATACGTGTCGTGATTTTTGTCGCCTTTCAAAAATCACTTACCACGGCCAGGAGCGAACTTGCAATTTTGGAGTTGGTAATCTGACACGATAACCACTCACCCACCGTGACAACCAGGCCTTCGAATGAAACAACAACTCAAACATCATAACTCATAGCGAAAGTTACTTACTTACTTACTCCATGGCGCTACAACCCGGGGTGGGTTTTGTCCTCTTGGACAACTGCTCTCCATGTTGGTCTATCCATCCTCTCACTCCCATTGCGACGAGGTCTGCATTCACATCATCCAACCATCTCTTCTTAGGACGTCCTTTCTATTCTCCTCCTGGAGAATAGCCTCCCTTTCAACATTCTCTTGGGCATCTGGCTCTCCGGCATCCTCTCTATATGTCCCAACCATTGGATTCTCTGTGACTTTATAAACTTTACGATATCTTGTTTTCCAATCAATTCGTTTAGTTCATGGTTATATCGTATTCTCCATCCATCTTCCTCTCTAAGAGGGCCATATATTCTTCGCAGTATTTTCCTTTCAAAACACTTCACAGTATTCTCATTATCCATAGTTAATGTCCAAGCTTCAGAGCCATAGGTCACTACTGGTCTTATCATTGTCTTATATGTCTTCATTTTGGTTGTTCGCGATATAAGTTGATTCCTGAGCATCTTGATGTTTGCATAGTATGCTCTGTTTCCAGCCTGTAATCGATCTTTAATACAGTTTGTCATATCACACTGGTTGTTAATAAGTACTCCTAGATACTTAAATTGTGCCACACCCTCAAATGTCTTATCGCCTATTTTAATATCATGCGGAGCTCTTCTTGTGTTAGATGTGGACATTACCATGCTCTTAGTTTTACTCTCATTCACTAATAACCCAATATTTGTAGCCTCTTTCTCTAATTCTAAATATACTCTTTTCAGTGTACGCTTCTCTCTTGCTATGATCACTACATCATCTGCATAAGCACAGATCTGACTTGATTTGTTAAAGATAGTGTCTCCCTGGTCCACTTTACTGATTGCTTTATGTAGTGCAAGGTTAAAGAATACTGCAGACAATCCATCTCCTTGTTTTACACCCATATTAATTGTAAAGGGTTTAGCTTGCCATAAAATAAAGTGTAAAACATTATAGTACATCCCTCGTACATTTCTTCCCACGGGAATATATCCTCGACCCAACACTGCTCACTGCATTGTAAGTTGAACACAGACGGGAACCCATCAACTGTCCATTAGGCGGCAATAAAGTAACGGAAGTGCTAATTGGAATGCCACGCACTTAAAAGGCCACAGTAAAGTGATAAAACCACAAAAGGGTGTGAAATGTGGGCAAACTGTCAAACGATACAGTGCTTGTCAGCAATAATACTCTTACCGCAAAGTGTGACTTAAGCCCGGAGTAAAACAAAATCACTAAACCTGCTAGAGTCATTTTTGGCCTATTTCCATTTATGAAACAAGATGTTCAGTAAAGAACATATAGCCTACTTTCTCCTAAATGCATGGGTTTTGTTATACTCTTTGTCCTTTTCAAGGAGTATAATTGAATGTTGGTTGTAGTAGCTTGTTGAAATACAACGTGTTATACGGATATTAAACATGAATATGAGGTGCCCTTTGCTAGTGCTATCTCTGTACAAAATTTCATTCAATTAGGTTTTACCGTGTTTGAATTGATAGGGGGAATCGATTTGCACACATACATGGCCGCCATGTGCAAACTATTGGACGGACGACCTTGTAGCTTGTTCAAAGAACGCTTTTCACATAAAGGTATGTTTTTGCAAAATTTGGTAGAGATCAGATGATCAGGTTGGTCGTAATTTGATTTAAGCTTTTAACATTTGGGTGGCCGCCATTACGTTTCCGTCAAGATGACGACGATATAAAACATGACACTGAGTTGCCTTTTGCAAGTGCGACCTCTGTACCAAATTTCGTTCAATTCGAATTCACCGTGTTTGAATTGATATGGGTAATCGATTTGCACGCATACATGGCCGCTATCTGCAAACTATTGAGTTGATGACCTTGTAGTTCCGTCAAAAGATTCTTCATACATAAAGGTATACTTTTGCAAAACTCGGTAGAGATCAGATGATTAGGTTGGTCGTAATTTGATTTAAGCTTTTAACGTTTGGGTGGCCGCCATTACGTTTTCGTAAAGATGGCAGCGATATAAAACATGACACTGAGGTGCAATTTGCTAGCGCTACATCCGTACCAAATTTCGTTCCCCATTCAGAGTACACACACTCACACACACACACACACACACACACACACACAGACAGACACACAATTTTTCGCCCTGTGTTGATCTCATAAGTCTACTTTCATTTTTTGCAAAAATCGAAAGTAGGCTAAAATATAGGCTTATTAGATCACCTTTTGTCCGTGTGCGTGTGTGTAGGTGTGTGTGTGCCCTCGCCCCCCCCCCTTAATAAAATCTAAACGGCTGGAGCAATTTCAATGAAACTCGGTAGGGTCATAGTACTAGTTTGACCAACCCCGATCGTGCCCTACAAATTTTATAACGTCTTACCAATCCAACATGGCGGCTGTGCGAAATATTTCACCGGCATTCTATATCTCCGAATCTACTACAGATATCACCTTGAAATTTTGTACAGAGATAAAAGGCACTACTACCAGTTCACCTATGAGACATCCAAAAACCTGTTAACTACAAAATCAACAGCGCGGCAAAGCAAAGTTGAAACATTTAAAAAAAACTTTCTCGCGATTTAACCATTCGAACGCAGTGAAACTTTGTACAGCAACTGTTTATACACATTGTAATACAATAACATCTAATTTAGTTCAATTGCTTACATAACCTCAAGATGGCGACCGTGTGCAATTTTAAATTTAAGTTTTTATTTCTTCTGTCCTAATCATGCGATCAATGTCAACGTTTGAATAATGAACCCACGCAATAATCGTCATCTAATAACCCTATGACCTACATATATAAAAATCCATCATGGCGACCATCCGATATATTTAGACGGTTCACAATATATATTAATCTATGACAGCAATCAAACTAAAATATTGTATGTTGATAGAAGCTATGAACATTAGTTCACCTATGGGACTTTCAATA
Organism: Meconema thalassinum; assembly: GCA_946902985.2. Lineage (NCBI taxonomy): Eukaryota > Metazoa > Arthropoda > Insecta > Orthoptera > Tettigoniidae > Meconema > Meconema thalassinum. Next base: position 158,036,021 of record OX336398.1, on the reverse strand, counting down.
ACCTGGTGAGCACAAATCCAACATGGCGGCGACGCGAATTGTAAATATTTAAATGGACGTTTCTCGCGTTTTAACCATCCGAGCGCAGGGAAACTTCCTAAGGTAAATGCTTATACACATTTTAATCAACTGGCATCAGATTGATTTCAATTGTTTTCATAAACATAAGATGGCGGCTGTGCGAAATGTTAAAATCTCGTTTTTATTTCTTGTGTCCTAATCATGCGTTTGAAGTTTGAATAATACACCTACGCAATAATCTTCATGTAATAGTACATAACTCTACGGCCTACATATATAAAAATTCCACCATAGCGAGCAACCAAAATACTTAGACGGTTCTACGAATCTATTACAGCAATCAAACTGAAATTTTGTATGTTGACAGAGGCAATTAACATAAGTAGGATATATAAATATTCTGAAGGCTGGAAGGAAGTATATTCAGCCTCGTAAGGCAAAACTGAGAGGAGGTGAGTTCGATTTCTACCTCAGCCATCCTCGAGGTGGTTTTATCATGGATAATGCTCCATCAATCTAATCGTTTCTCATTAATCGGAAGATTTTTTTTATTCAAAATTAGAAACTTAATCAAATTTTATAATTTGCGTCTGAGACTGCTTTGGTGGCGTAGTTGGTAGCATGCTGAGCTTCTATGCCCAAGATCGCGGGTTCAAACACAGCGGAAGCCGTTGGATTTTTTAAGAGCGTTAAAATCTCTCAGTATGCCTTCCTTCGGAGGGGAAGTAAAACCGGCGGTCCCATGTCATAGATTTATGGCATGTTAAAGAACCTACCACTACAATTGGTAGAGTGTAGCTAACTTAGGTTATTTGGTTAGAAACGCTCTATCAAGTTCCAACATTCGCTGCTAGGTGTCAGTGACAATGGCATCGCTAGTATATCATCTAGGCTTACTGGATGGAGCCGCCGTCGTGTATCGGTAATGGAGTACGGACACTAAATCGTACCTGAAAAGACAGCCGAAACGTCGGGCAACAATCACCGATATGCGACGCGGCTCCGATAATAAACAAGACACCGGTCGCTGAAGCCTACGATCCATGCATCTCTGGTAGCCAAAGTTGGAACTACTTGAAATTCAACTTGATGGGAGCCTACGGACGTTCAATTAAAAATACCCTGCTATGGCCATTGGCTGCAATATAAAAATTTGGCTCTGGAAGGGATTCATCCCCCTGACCACCCCCAGTAATTACGCCACTGGTTGATAGAGAACATACTAAGGCACCCATAGTTATGGAAGGATAGGTCGAGGACAAGAACTGTAGGGATAGACCAAGGTTAGAATATGTTGAACAGATTGCCTCAGATAATAATAATAATAATAATAATAATAATAATAATAATAATAATAATAATAATAATAATAATAATAATAATAATAATAATAATAATAATATCGTATGGCCTCGGGTGCCGGGTGCAAGCTTTGTTATTTGTGCCCAGAGGGCAGCTTGCATGTCGAATTTCGTTGTTCCTTGGAGCACTATGAAAATCAAGGAGGTTAGATATCTAAGCTCCTGGAACACTATAGCGCTTTCTAGTAGAGAAATGAGGAACTTTGTGTTGGCGGTAAATCTCGAGATTAATTTTGCCATTATGAACTCGGCCTACTGAATTCAAATGGGTTATTTAATATGCCAACATCGTATGACATCGTGTCGTAATTTTTGCCGCCTTTCATAAATCACTTACCACGGCCAGGAGCGAACCTGCAAGCGTGCGGTTGATAGAATGACACGTTAACCACTCACCCCCTGTGGCAAGCTCGGATGTAAGGTGTGCTAGTTATGTAGAAATGAAACGATTAGCTGAGGACAGGGAGGCATGGAGTGCTGCATGAAACCAGTCGGTCAACACGATTGTATACAAATGAGATGGGTTATTCACTAATCCTGAAGAATATAAATATCAATGTAATGCAAATGTAAATGTAAATGTAATGCAAATGTAAATGTAATGCAAATGTAAATGTAATTGTAAATGAAATGTAAATGTAAATGTAATGCAAATGTAAATGTAAATGTAAATGTAATGTAATTGTAAATGTAATGCAAATGTAAATGTAAATGTAATGCAAATGTAAATGAAAATGCAAATGTAAATGTAAATGTAATGCAAATGTAAATGTAATGCAAATGTAAATATAATTGTAAATGTATTGCAAATGTAAATGTAAATGTAATATAATTGTAAATGCAAATGTAAATGTAAATGAAAATGTAAATGTAAATGTAAATGTAATGTAAATCTAAATGCGAATGTAACTGCAAATGTAAATGTGAATGTAATGTAAATGTAATGTTAATCTAAATACGAATGTAAATGCAAATGTAAATGTAAATGCAAATGTAAATGTAAATGTAATGCAAATGTAAATGTAAATGTAAATGTAAATGTAAATGTAATGTAAATGTAAATGTAATTGTAATGTAAATGCAAATGTAATTGTAAATGTAATGTAAATGTAAATGTAAATGTAAATATAAATGTGAATGTAAATGCAAATATAAATGTAAATATAATGTAAATGTAAATGCGAATGTAAATGCAAATGTAAATGCAAATGTAAATGTAACGTAAATTTAAATGTAAGGTAAATCTAAATGCGAATGTAAATGCAAATGTAAATGTAATGTAAATATAAATGTAATGTAAATCTAAATGCGAATGTAAATGTAAATGTAAATGTAAATGCAAATGTAAATGTAATGTAAATGTAATGTAAATCTAAATGCGAATGTAAATGCAAAGTAAATGTAAATGTAATGTAAATATAAATGTAATGTAAATCTAAATGCGAATGTAAATGTAATGTAAATGTAATGTAAATCTAAATGCGAATATAAATGCAAATGTAAATGTAATGTAAATATAAATGTAATGTAAATCTAAATACAAATGTAAATGTAAATGTAAATGCAAATGTAAATGTAATGTAAATGCAAATGTAAATGTAAATGTAAATGTAAATGTAAATGTAAATGTAAATGTAAATGTAATGTAAATGTAAACGTAAATATAAATACACACTCTAGTACAGACATGACAAGGACACAGGTTATCAGACAAATTCTACAACACAAACCCAATTACACGGGGCTAAATGGCCACGATGTCGCAAAGCCCCTAATCCTGAAAAAAAGAATGATATGAGATTAATAATTATTTCTTTTCGGGATTAGGGAGTAACCCATCTCGTTTGGGTGCAATCATGTTGACCGACTGATAAGCACTAAACTTTTGTTTACTAAGGCAACACTGAACAAGTAGTTCCGTGAAGAACTATACAGCCTATTTTCATATATCCTACTCATGTTAATTTCTTCTATCAACATACAAAATTTCAGTTTGAAAGTTGTGATAGATTCCTAGATATTGAGAACCGTCTAAATATTTCAGATGGTCGCCAGGTTGGATTGTTATTTATGTACTATTACATGAAGATTATTGCGTACGTGTGGTATTCAAATTTCAATCGCATGATTAGAACACAAGAAGTAACAAGTAGTTCCGTGAAGAACTATACAGCCTATTTTCATATATCCTACTTATGTTAATTGCCACTATCAACATACACAATTTCTGTTTGATTGCTGTAATAGATTCGTAGATATTAAGAACCGACTAAATATTTCGGTTGGTCGCCATGTTGGATTTTATATATGTAGGTCCTAGAGTTATGTACTGTTACATGCAGATTATTGTGAACGTGTAGTATTCAAACTTCAATCGCAGGATTAGGACACAAGAAAAACAAGGAGATTTAAAAATTGTTCACAGCTGCCATCTTGAGGTTATGGAAACAATTGAAATAAATTAGATGCCAGTGGATTAACATTCGTATAAGGATTTACTGTACCAAGTTTCACTGCACTCGGATGGTTAAATTGCGAGAAATGTCCATGTGAATATTTATAATTCGCGTCACCGCCATGTTGGATTTGTGATCACCAGGTTATTTAAAGTCTTATAGGTGAACTTAAGTTCATAGCCCCTATGAACATTAAAAAATGCAGTTTGATTGCTAAAATAGATTCGTAGATATTCAGTATCGTCTAAATATTTCGGATGGTCGCCATGTTGGATTGTTAAATGTATAGGCCATAGAGGCATGTACCATTAAAGGAAAATTATTGCGTAGGTTCATTATTCAAATTTTCACTTCGATCGCATGACTACATCACAAGAAATAAAAACTTAATTTTAAAATTCGCACTGCCGCCATCTTGAGGTTATGTAAACAATTGAACTAAATTAGATACCAGTGGATTACAATGTGTATAAATATTTCCTGTACCAGGTTTCAGTGCGCTTGGAACATTAAATCGCGAGAAAGGTCTATTTAAAATTTTCAAATTCGCTTGGCCGCCATGTTCGTTTTGTAGTTAACCGGTTTTTGAAAGTCTTATAGATGAACTTCCAGTAGTGCCCTTTATCTCCGTACAAAATTTTAGGGAGATACCGCTAATAGTTTCAGAGATATAGAATGCCGGTGAAATATTTCGCACATCCGCCATCTTGTGATTATGTAAACAATTGAACGAAGTTAGATGTCGGTGCATTACAATATATACAAACATATACTGTACGAAGTTTCATTGCGTTTGGTTGGTCAAATCACGAGAAACGTCTATTTAAAAGTCTCAAATTCGCTTGGCCTCCATGTTGGTTTTGTAGTTACCAGGTTTTCAAAAGTCACATAAGTGAACTTATAGTAGTTCCCTCTATCACCATAGAAAATCACAGGGTAATATCGGTAATAGTTTCGGAGATATTGAATGCTGGTGAAATATTTCGCACAGCCGCCATGTTGGATTGGTGAGTCGTAACAAAATTTGAAGGGCACGGTCGAGGTCGCCGGAAATAGTGCTATGAACTTTCCGAGTTTCATTGAAATCGCTCCTGCCGTTTAGATTTTATTAGGGGGGGACACACACACGAATCACACACACACACACACACACGCACACACACACGGACAAAAGGTGATCTCATAAGCCTATTTTTTCAAAATTGAAAATAGGCTAAAAATGATATTTTAAAATTTCGCACAGCTGCCTTCTTGTGATTATGAAAACAATTGGCATTAATTAGATGCCTGTGGATTAACATATGTATAAGGATTTAACGAAAAGCCTCCGTGGCTTAGGCGGCAGCACGCCGGCCTCTCACCGCTGGGTCCGTGGTTCAAATCCCGGTCACTCCATGTGAGATCTGTGCTGGACAAAACGGAGGCAGGCAGGTTTTTCTCCGGGTACTCCGGTTTTCCCTGTCAAAATTTCATTCCAGCAACACTCTCCACTATCATTTCATTTCATCTGTCATTCATTTAATCATTGCCCCAGAGGAGTGCGGCAGGCCTCGGCAGCCGGCACAGTTCATATCCTCGCCGCTAGATGAGGGGCTTCATTCATTCCATTCCTGACCCGGTCGGAGACTGGAAGCAGGCTGTGGATTTTCATTCATAAGGATTTAACGTGCAAATTTTCACTGCACTCGGATGGTTAAAACACGAGAAACGTCCATTTAAATATTTATCTTCGCGTCGCAGCCATGTTGGATTTGTGCTCACCAGGTTACTGAAAGTCCTATAGGTGAACTTATGTTCATAGCCTCTATGAACATTAAAAAAAAAATCAGTTTGATTGCTGTAAAAGATTCGTAGATATTGAGAACCATCAAAATATTTCGGATTCTCGCCATTTTGGATTGTTATATGTATAGGCCATAGAGTTATGCACCATTAAAGGAAAATTATTGCGTAGCTTCATTATTCAAACTTTCACTTCGATCGCATGATTACGACACAAGAAATAAGAACTTAATTTTAAAATTTCGCACAGCCGTCATCTTGAGGTTATATATACAATTGAAGTAAATTAGATGCCAGTGCATTAAATCATTTACTGTACCACATTTGACTTCGCTCAGAGAGTTAAATCACGAGAAAAAACTAATAAAATATTTGAAATTAGCTTGGCCGGCATGTTCATTTTGTACTTTACAGATTTTTGAAAGTTACATAGATAAACTTGTACTAGTGCCCTTTATAACCGTACAAAATTTCAGTGTGATATCTGTGATAGTTTCGGAGATATAGAATGCCAATGAAATATACTGTATCACACAGCCGCCATTTTGAGGTTATTTAAACAATTGAACTAAATTAGACGCCACAATGAGTATAAACATTCGCTCTACCAAGTTTCATTACGTTTGGACCGTTTAATCACGAGAAAAGTCTATTTAAAAGTTTCAACTTCGCTTGGCCGCCATTTTGGTTTTGCTGTTATCAGATTTTTGAAAGTCTCATAGGTGACCTTTCAGTAGCACCCTTTTCCACCGTACATTTCAGGATGATATAGGTAATAGTTTCGGAGATATTGAACGCTGGTGAAATATTTCGCACAGCCGCCATGTTGGATTGGTGAGACGTAAAAAAAATTGAAAGACACGGTCGGGGTCGTCCGGAATAGTGCTATCAACTTACCGAGTCTCATTGAAATCGCTCCAGCCGTTTAGATGTTATTAGGGGAGAGACACACTCCATCACACACACCATCACACACGCACACACAGACAGACACACGGACAAATGTGATCTCATAAGCCTATTTTTTTAATAAATGAAAATAGGCTAAAAATGGCTTCTAACGCCATAATCCCATGGTTGTGTAAGTGGGAGTATCCACGGGGACGATGATTAAACTAATGCAGGAGATTAACTGGCCATCTGTTGCGTTGGGTGTTTGCTGTCGCTTCATTTGAGCAGTAAGATATTATTCTGGCTTGCACTGCATCGGCTCTGCCAACCTGGAAGTGGTTTTCTGTGGTTTCCCCACTTCTACTCCAGGCAAAAATGGGATAGTACCTAACTTACGGCCACGGTCATTTCCTACCTAAATCCTACCTCCATTACAAATATATAGGCTACTTTTGTACAGACATGACAAGGACACAGGTTATCAGAAAAATTCTGGTTGGTTGGTTCTTAAGTTTAGGGGCTGCGACAACGTGGTCATGTAGCCCCGTGTACTTTGGGTGTGTGTAGAATCTGTCTGATAACCGGTGTTAATTGTGATGACTGTATTAGTGTGTGTTATCTGTTTTTTACTTTAAGTACTGCAACTTAGAATTTTTCAAATAGTTCCTACTTTTGCCGCCAAGCACCACCGTCAACGACTACTAGGCCAATTTCAGAACTTAGCTACTAGACGCCACCGCAGTCGGCTCTTGGCAACGAACGTAGAAACCTAAGAGCGTTGTTTACATTCTTAACCTATACAATTTAGCTTCACACAGGTGTAATTAGTGGACGGTTCCTTAACATGCCATAAATCCATGACATGGGACCACAGGTTTTACTTCCCCTCCGAAGGAAGGCATACTGAGGGATGTTTAACGATCTTAAAAAATCCGACGACTTCGGCCGGATTTGAACCCGCGATTTTGGCCATAGAAGCTCAGCATGCTACCGACTACGCCACCGAAGCCGCCTAAAAAAATTCTACACACACCCAAGTATACGGCAGTAAATAGCCATGATGTCGCAAAGCCCCTAAAATAATTAATAACATCTTTTTCTGGGACTTGAAGTAAGGTACTGATGATGGTGATGATAATTGCTGTTTTAAGGTGCCTAACATCTAGGTTATCGAACCCTAATGGTTTGGGTGATAGTGAAACATTAGAATGTAAGGTAAACTATAACTAGAACGAATGCACACTTACAGAGTAGAAGAAGAAGTGGAAAACAGAAGGAGAATAAGGCAAATAAAGAACATGTGGGAAAGAAATGACCTCAAACCCTCCAAGAATGAGGATTGAGGGACTTGGAAGGAAGGAGAGCCAGAACCCAACGGGGTCGCCAACTCCCCTAACTCACCAGCCGTGGGCCCCTGAGGGTGTAGCACTATCCAGGGTGCACCATAAATGTTGGGGCTACACACACCCTGCCTCCTTGAGGGCCTTGAGCAGAAGGCAAGAGATAACTTTAAAAGAAAAAGAGATCTGACCCCTCGCAGAAGGAGGGTTTCAGGAAAGATGAGACAAGGGCCAATTAAGGCGGTAAAGTCACCCTAGGCCTCGGATACCCTAATACCGTTGGGGTCGGAAGAGAACAAGAGTTGACCAAGAGAGGTCGACAGGCAAGAAGACGGATAGGAGCCTGGCACAAGTGGAAGTAATGCCGGACTCAGCTGGGGTTCCGTGGTCGCCAACCCACGTCCCACAAGATGTGAGCCCCTTGGGGGAATAAAGTACTATTCCAGCATTTCTCTGAAGGAAGTGTGGAAAGCCCCGACCGCTGTTTGCGCCGGGATTCGAATTTCCGATCCGCGGACTTACTGCAGCTCAGCAAAGGGTAGAATAGCACTGTGCACAAGATAGCGAATCACAGTACAGAATTTTATAACGACTATCTCATTATCTCCTCGTCTTCTCGCCAGGTGGCCTCTTTTCCCTCTGTCTAGTCCGTGATATAAACCGTGTTACATTTTCTGCTTGCTTGCTCGAGCTACAATCGATATGGCTCTCCTTTTGACGATAATGAGGCCATGTGGACCAATAGCGGTTAAGTTACAGTGATAAGGCTATGCCGACGACACCTTATTATCCTAGCAGAAAACATTCACTATGTCGCTGTAGCCAGGGACATAGGGACAAGGTCAGTGGAGGGTCATGAGCTGAGTCAAAATTAGGGCTAGGATTCTTAAGTAGATACATATTCCTTCCCTTTGCTTATGCATAACTAAAAACAATAAATGTCCATGAAATAGAACTTTAGCTATCATATAATTACAGTACATTATATTTTGATCATCATCATCGTTTCTTCGCTCCATCAAGCCGGGTGCGGTTGTAAAAGAGCCGTCTCCAATTTGTCCTGTCCATCCATAACTGTTGTTCTTGTATTTGATGCCAGTTCTGATCTCCAGCTTCAAGGTCCTTATAAATTTGCTTCTCCCACACATCAGGAGGTCTTCCTCCTGGTCTCTTCCCGGGGACACTCGGGCCAAAGTACACTCGAGATATTTTGTAGGGAGCCATCCTCTTCATGTGACCATACCATCTTAATCTCTTGGGTTCGAGTGTCTCCAGCAGGCTCCTTTCCAATCCCAGTTGTTGTCGGATATCCTCATTCCTTATTTTTTGTCCATTTTCGTCTTTTGAAGGCAAGAACGGAGGAACTTCATTTCTACTGCCTGGAGACATATTACGTGTGCTGTGGTGGTTCTTTGCGGGTAGCGGGAAGATAGTACGTTTCCGGATACCGGACACTAATTCCTATGCTAAACTTAACCGCCTTGGTCCCAACTACAAGCCCTCAAAGTTTGTAATAGGAATCTAAAAGCACCCTGTATACACTTGGATGACCAGTTTGGATCGTCAAGCGATCATCAGATCCTTTACACTTACAAAGAAACTATCAGGTAAGACAGGTCGAAACCTATCTTGAAACTTTGTAGACGCAATCGTTGTTCTATAAGAGGACAACGTGCGGAAAATCAGCCTCCAGATTGAACTTCAAGGCTCCGAAATCATACCTGACATCCTGGTACTCAGGCATGACGGCTGGAGGAGCTGGGCATCCCTGTGGCACACGGAGAAGAAGCGTGGCGGGGCGTATGTGCTGACTGGAGCGTGCGGTTCATCCCCACCGGCCTTGAGGGCTTGGACGGTCAGGGCTGTCCATTCCAACATGTACGGTACTCGCTACTTCCCATAGATTTATATGAGAGATTCGCCACATGTTTTCGGAGCCTTGCAGTTCAATCTGGCGGATGATTTTCCGCACATTGTCCTCTTATAGAACAACGATTGCGTTCACAAAGTTTCACGATAGGTTTCGAGCTGTCTTACCTGATACTTCCCTTGTTAGACTATTGAATCTATGTCTACATGGGTGATGTGTATTTAAAATATGTAGGCCTACACTTATTTAGTTACAGTAGCTTATATAAACCAGCGCAACTTGTCTAGATTCCTTAGTTATATGCGATTTTTTTAGCATTTAGCTTACGCGTGACGAGAATGAAATTGGCCTTTAATAGTCGACGAAGTTCAGAATACAGTAACTTACACGATATTAGGATGATCTAGACTTAGCAGCACACATACCGTCCCTTAGGACAGTTCTCACCAACTCTTTACTAACGATTAGTTAGTTAATTCCTATTTAACTTAAATACGAGAGTTAATGCGTGATTATCGTTGATGCATTTCACGAGGCCATTCAGGTTCGTAATTACTTAGATACGCTTTACGGCTTTCCCGAATGCGTAGACTTGGTTTCACCCTGGAGAAACGTGTCGGACTGAACAAGAAGCGTTGTTTGCGATGCTTCCTTGAGATTTCCTGCAACATAATTATAAAGGAAGGGAAATACAGAAGACCTTATTCACGGCAAAAGCTTAAAATGATATGAGTAGTGGTTTTGTGGCGGTTCAAAACCCTCCTCCTCCTCACCCTCCTCACAAGATGGCGGCGGTGCGATATCTCTCGAACTTATGGTTGGATTTTAACAAATGAGGTGTCATTGAACTCGGGCTGACACCCCCTTTCCAATGGACAACATATTTCAACCCCAAAATAAAACCTACCCCTACTAGGGGGTGAAATTGTATTTTTTTGAGAATCTCTCTTTCCAATTGCAACATGTGAGAGTTTGAATGCTAATATGGAATGAAAAGTTGTTCTACACAAGAGACATGTGTGCGGTGGAAAGCCACTATGAATTAGCATGCCCACTCATGGCTTTTGAAGAGGGTGGGGGAGCGGTTCCTTGTTGACGAGTCCCTGTGGACGGGTCATTGTTGACGAGTCATTGTTGACGGGTCCTTGTGGACGAGTCCTTGTGGACAAGTCCTTGTGGACGAGTCCTTGTCCCTTTGGACTGATCCCTTTGGACGGGTCCCTTTGGCCTGGTTTCTACGGACTAGCCCATGAATTTATTTAAATTATGTTAAAGGGCCTAACTACATTTGTGTGTGTGTGTTGAATTGACGTTGTTCACAAATCCCCCACTACTATAATGGGATAACGATATGAAAGGGACGAAATACATGTGAACACGTGTGAAATGACCTTATTACCGTCCTCCTTGTGAAACAAGTCACATCCTGTTTTGCTTCATACGTGAGAAAATGCAAGTTCATGTGTAATATGATCTAACACACAAGTGTTCACCTGTACACGTGCACGATAAGAGCTAACAAGTCACAACCTGTTTTGACAGTGGTGGGAGGTGAAGGGGGGAGAGTTAGTGTAAGAGAGAACACAGGTGAAGAGAGAAAGAAATATGTATTGCTCATAATACATGTATAGCTGAGGACTGTACATAGGACTGTAGGTTAAGTACAACAAGAGTAAATAAATAAATACAAGACACACAGGTTCACACAACATGTAATTTATTAATCCAAGAATTAAAGGCTGAGCTAAATCCCAACCATTTTACATATAGTTTATTTCCTTTTTGTTTCAACACTTTTTCCACAAGGTAATGTTTAGGAAACGCTGTCTTTTGAAGTTGTTGAAGATAAAACCTACCTTTTATGGGTTGATGGTTGAGGTCCTCGAGTAAATAGGTGACTGGACTGTTCAGGTTGACTTGACGAATTCGAAATAGTTCAGTCCCCCAATTTGGTGTGTAGCCCTTGTCGAAGACGGACTTGAATTTGCTCACACGAACATGGTCCCCAATGTTAAGGCGATGACGTTTAGGGTCTTCTGTTTTTATGGGGTTAAACAGTTTATCCAGTTGTGGAATATTTTTAGTTACAAGTCGTGGCTTGGTCCCAATGGTTCTGTGTTTGGTGTCGTTGTAACGTGACACTAACTCAGGTAACAAGTCCAACCAGCGATAAGTGCCCTGAGCGGTAAACGCTTTCCACATATGTGTTTTCAATGTTCGGTTGAACCGCTCGACCACGCTGGCTTTGAGATTGCTGTACGTGGTGTAATGGTGAATATCCTTAGATTTGAGAAAACTGGAGAAATCTTTGTTGAAAAATTCTTTTCCCTGGTCGGTTTGTAGCAGCTGAGGTTGACGTTTGGATTGTTGAATAATATGTTGAAAGGCTTTGGTAACTAGTGGACTAGACTTGCGACGCACAGGTTCAACAAACGCCATTTTGGAATAAACATCAATGACCGTCAACATATAGCGTACACCATCGTTAACGCTAGCATAGGGAATCATTTCAACCAAGTCTGCTTGCCAAAGTTCATCCACACCCTGTGAAATCACCTTGAGTCGCTGATAGTGACGTCTAGCTGGACGATGCAACTCGTGAGCAATACCCATTTTAATGGGTGAGGGCTTAAACAATAATTTTGGCATTTCGAAGTTCTTCCTCAATTTCTTGAATTTCCCAATCGTGACCAGTATGGCCGGCTTGACGTGAAGCATGCAACAGCTGTAGTCGCTGGACGAGTTTATTTGGATTGTGCCAGTAGGTAACATCCACAAGGGGTTTTAATGGTTTAAATGTCACCCCTGAAGCGGACACTTTACGACGACCACTTTGACTAGTGGGGAACATTTTTGCAATGATGGTTTTATATTTTTGGGATATATTAGCATTCACTTGTTGAGTGGGATCATACTGTCTTTTGTGAGCATGGGTATCCAATAAAATGGATTTATATTTACTAAGGTCCTCTGACGTATAATCTTGAGGTGAGGGAGTCCTAGAGAATAGTAGCTTTAACAGTCCTGATGTTAATGTATAGTTGATCTTTTTAATGACAGCTTTAGTACGACTAAATTTAATCGATGAATCACCAATTTTAAAACTATCATTCTCATAGCGAACGCCATATGTGGTATCTGTGTTTCCAACAAATAGATTGGTGAAATAGGGTTCCAGTGTTGATCCATAATATTTTATTAAAATGTTTTTCAGTTGAGCTTTATGTTGAGGAGTGGCCAAGATTTGTGAAAATGGAGACGATCTGGAAGGGCAAGGGGTTTCGACCATGGCCAAGGATTTCCTTTTTCTTAAAAACTCTGCAAGGGGTGATGCCTTTTTTTGAGGCGTAAACACTTGTTCCTCATTATCCTCAACTTCGCTAACACTAGTTAAATCTTCCTGTTCCTCTTCATCTTCCTCTTTCTCTTCCTCAGAGTCCTCGTGGTGCGTCTGACTGGCTTGTGAAACGGTAGGTAGCGTTTCAGATGGCTTGAGAGAGGGTTTCAACATAGCTTTTAGCGGAGGTGCTAAATGTTGTTGAATAAACAAAGCATGATCCGCACGCGATCGTTTCAATTGACGAAACTTTTGGCGAATAGTATTTTTTGCTCTAATAATATGCTTTTTCAATTGACTCTCTGCTAACGCCATGATGTCGCGACAAATGACTTTAGAGGGAATGATACAGTGCCTTAAATAGCAATAAAATGATCAAACCCTAAGCGATACCGCCCTTGGTTGAGTTCACTTTGTTTGTCAATCACTAAACAGGCATGACGTTGTGTGTTCCAGCACTTGCCACACAATTCTGTAAACATTTGAAAGGTCATATCCGGATTCACATGTTCATTATAAATGTAACGACTGTTCCTCTCGTCCTGGCGAAATAAAACAATGACATTGGCATTGTCACGAATCAACTGTTTGGACATTTTAGAATACGTTTGTCCAAGATAGAAGCAATCGATATGTTTGTGTCGACCCATGCTGAAATAGCTTTGAATGATACCTTGTCGTTCAGTGGATACATCATCGAAAATCATGAGTGAATCAGGCTTTACCTCATCCGGTGAAATAACATTTTCTTGCGTGGAAAATGTAAAATACCCCATATTCTCATTTTTTAATCCAGACATGACTTGATCCAGAAACACGTAGAGGGGTTGGTAGAGAGATTTTGCGAAAATATAAATATTTTGAAAACACAGACCATTGGGCGCTGTAATAAGTGTCAGCAAAAGATTGGTCTTTCCACAGCCGGAAGGTCCCACAATGATGCAGCGAATGGAAGATGGAAACAGTGAACCATGGCGTTGTTCACGTGATGTGGGGCAGAGATGGGAAACCATGTCCCTCACAGGGAATGACTCTTGCTGCTTAATTAGCTTCATTTCAACTAAGGCTTAGAGAGGCTAGCAGGCTGTCTATATACATCGCACCGAGCCACGTCATAGAAACAGTAGACTCGTATTACAGGTTGACGATGGATGTCTTTGGACGTGCGTTGATGGTCAAAGCTAGGTCTGTTCCCATACATGATCCTAAACAAGAAACAGATCCTGCTAATAAACACTATGTGGATAGGTCAGTAGTGCCACGCACAAAACAAGGAGATTATGACTTTAAAGGAAAGCGGTTAACTCATGTAAAACATCCTCAAGTGTCTACAGACGTTACTACAAAAAAGTATGTGGATAACAAGGTGTATGAGTTTTATGATAAAGTGCCTCAGCTTACGGTGAATGGCTATAGCGCTAATCATCACCGCATTATTCACGTGGAAGACCCACAAGAAGATAATGATGTCTGTACCAAGCGATACGTGACCTATGAAATGAAAAGGCTTTATAAATTTATCCCATCTGTATTTTTAGTGCATTTGACAAATGTAAAACCTGTGAATGAGAGAAACCATATACCGCTAGTTTATGACCAGCACTTGACCTATGTGCTTGCTTCGGGTTTAAGCCACTATCGACTACACTATAATGGAACCATTCACATCAAATATGCCATACCTGATGAGAACCATTTACAAATAGAGATAAATGGTCATAGGATGTTGGTCCATAACCATGAAATGGTCAATGCAGGAGACGAATTATCCTTTCATCTCCTGTTGACATGGAATGAAAAGCAAGCTGGAAAAACCATAAATGATTTCCCACTTTATGTAGAATTGGAATATACAGCCATGAAATAACAATCTAATGTTAGTTGTGACTTAAACTTTCTTGTGAAAGGTTGTTGGTCATCATCATCATCATCATGGTGAAACAAAGATATGTGGTGAGAAAGACAAAAAATATGAGCCTGTCCTTGGCAAAGCCTGGGCTTATGACATTCGTGGACAAGCCCTTACGAAAGAAAAAAAAAAAAATGTGTTGACCATAAGGGAAGCTCTTCGAGTAGCACAGAGACATGTCATTCCAAAACGTCAGCGACAGGGTTCAAAACAAGGGCGAGTGATCCCCGTCCTCAAAAGAGCGGGATTTTTACCTGCATTATTCGCCGGTCTGGCTGCTCTAGGTTCACTTTTAGGCGGCGCCAGTGCAGTGGCAAAAACCATTAAAGCCGTGCAACAGGGCAAGCAACAACTCAATGAAAGTCAGCGACACAATGAAACAATGGAGGCCATTGCTATGGGGGCTAGAAATGTCAATTTGAAGCCAGCCTTTTATCAACAAGGATTTGGAATTTCACCTTTTCGAAATAAAAAAAAACATCTTTAACCTCAACCATAGCAAGACATGCCCTGACGCATCAGCAAGTGGAAAGCTATGCTAAACAACTGAAGCTTTCTCATTTTCGAGGTGTGTTTATGCGAAACCAATTACCCTCACAACCCGGGAAACATGAATGTGCTGTTATCAATTTGGATGATCACCGAGGACCTGGAACACATTATGTAACTTATGTCAAAGAGGGATCTACTGTATGGTACTTTGACAGTTTTGGGAATTTACCCCCGCCCATGGAACTAGTGGCCTATTTTGGAAACAGGATCAAAATATATTATAATGTGAAACGTGAGCAAACGTTTAACAGCCAACAGTGTGGACGTTTGTGTTTAATTTTTTTTATATAAGACGCAACATAAGCAAAAACGTCAACAGTATGTCGGCGGAAAGTAAGACGTTTACACTGCATGGACGTGGACCTGAAGCGAGTCTAGACTTTTACCCACCTATCGAATTGAGTGAAAAACCTTATGGTTTAGGACTTGTTTCTCTTGAAACGTACAATCGAATATACAACATACGTGAAAATGTGAACAACAAGTTTTACTATGATGATTCTGTGCTCACCCTGAACTCTGGTGGATATACGATAGATGACATTTATGAACACATTTATGTGGTGTTGATCAATGAATATGGTTTAAAGTCATTTCTCGATGGAACGCGCAAGTTTGAACTTGTAGGAAATACCAACACTCATCACTGCAGTATTTTTTCTACATTCAAAATTGACTTTAAAACTCACCCCGATTCCATTGGTCCATTACTAGGATTTAAACCACGTGTGTTAGAGCCCAACAAAAAACATGAATCAGACCATGAAGTGAAATTCATTGAGGACCATCATGTGTCGGTGACGTGTAATATTATTAGTCAAGTGTACACCAATCAAGAACCGTCGCATTCGCTTTATGACTTTATTATAACATCGCCCAATGGTTATATTATTCGTGAAAACCCTCCAGTGGTGCTTTTTCACTCTGTGGCTGTCGATGGTATTAGTAATATAACATTAAGACTGATCAATAGAGAGCAACAACTCATTGATCTAGATTCTACCACACCAGTGACTTACAAGTTGGTGCTAAAACCACTATGAAGTTTGTATATAAAGCAACAGCACCGTCTAGGAATGGTGTTAGTTGTTTACCACGTGAATACACGTTAACATCTCAGAACAAGCAGATTTTACAGCATTTGGGTTACCACATTAACCCCAGCGATGAATTCTATTCTAGAGGTAGCGAACCACATCGAGGAGCAACCAGGAGTGGTAAGAATTGATCTGCATTCTTATCAAGCTCAAACACCTGGACTCAATAACAATGATGAAATTCAATTTGTTATCAACAACCAAGATATTTACACCCTACCGCATGAAAGTGTTATTCAGATTGAAGGTCGACTCACCAAAGCCGATGGTTCTACACCCACTACATCCAAGTTAGCCAACCATGCTTTTGCCTTCCTGTTTTCTGAAGTACGATATGTCATTAACGATATCGTGGTGGATAGCACTCGAAATGTGGGTATTTCCAGTGTCATGAAACTATATCCCTCTTATAGTGAGGAAGAAGCTAAAACACTTTGCATGGCGGGTTGGTGCCCTGAATCGACCAATGACTGGATGGTACACACCGATGGCACCTTCACTGGATATTTACCTCTTAAACTGATTTTAGGCTTTGCTGAAGATCACCAGCGCATTGTGGTCAACGCAAGACAAGTGCTTTATCTAGTGAGAGACAGGAGTGATAATAATGCACTCAAGGGAGTCGACAATGCCCCCATTGATTCAAAAATTCAACTACAACGCCTGCTATGGAAAGTGCCTCATGTGACCCTTAACGATAGCAAAAAACTGGACATATTCAAAATGGTAAAGAGAGATATACCTCTACCCATGGAATTTAGAAGCTGGGCACTCCATGAGTACCCGTTATTGCCCACCACCAACACACACAGTTGGTCTATAAAAACAGCCCGCTATACAGAGAGACCTCTCTACATGATTGTGGGTTTTCAAACGAATCGCAAGTATCAACAAACCAAAGATGTCACGCAATTTGATCACCTGCAATTGAGAAATGCACGTCTTTTCCTCAACGGTGCTGTGTTTCCCTATGAAGGGCTGGATTTAGATTTTTCAAAAAATAAGTTTGCCCCCCCCCCTGTACGACTTGTTTTCTAAATTTAGATGGTCGTATTATCAAAAAGAGAATTGTCCAATGTTGTCACCCCAAGCTTTTAAGACAAGGGCGCCACTGATTGTCTTTGACTGTTCCTACTTGGAAGAGTCTGTCAAACCATCCAATATTGACATTCGACTAGATTTTGAAACGCATGACAATGTTCCAGCCAATACCACGGCCTACTGTTTGATTATTCATCACAAACAAGTCAACTATTATCCACTGTCCAACCAAGTGACAAGTGTATAAATAGCAGGTCAACACACATCAAACCACTCAGTCATGTCTTGCTTTCAAGCCTCAAGAGAAGTTACATCCATGAATTTAAAATCTGAGGAACAACGTTTCAAGACCTTTGCGACGTGGCCGGTGCCTTTTATAAACCCTCAAGCCTTAGCAGCCGCTGGATTCTACTATTTAAAAAGAAGAGATGAAGTGAAATGTGTGTTTTGTCCCATCATCTTAGACCAATGGCAAGAGAGTGATGAACCCATGCAGGAACATCAGCGCTGGTCACCTGCCTGCCCCTACCTGTGCAGAATGGAGGTGGGTAATATACCCTGTCATTCAAGTTACCCCTCACTCATGCCTCTGAGTGATGAAAAAAGTTATGATACGTGTGGACTTTATGGTGCCGGCAGTGCTTCAGTGAGCAGCTCACAGTCAAAAACATCCAGTTTAGAGACATTGGGATATCATCGGTGTTATGGACACTATAAACACAAAAGACTTTTTTGTTGTATGAGATGGTACCGCCTCTATCCTAGAATGAAAAAAGAATGTAAAACTTGTTATGCTAATAAAATAATGAAATAAAAAAATGGTTGTTGTTGTTGTTATATTATTATTTCTTATGCCCCCCTGTCATATCCTAACCTCTATAGTGACTACTCGATGTTTTTCTTTTCTTTTACTAGAATGGAATGTAAGTAAATGACATGGGTACACCTTACTGAACAATTGTCAGTCTGTAGTCAGTTGGACTTGATCCAGACAAGAGTGAACATGTTGCGTACACTGATTGTCGACTGTCAAGGGTTTAAAATTGGAGATAACAAATTTATATTTAAAGAAGTGGCCATCATCGATTGTTCCACTTTTTGGATATCACAAGCTACTCATTTGGTGTTTAAACCACCTTATGCGTTTGATTTGTTGTGTGATAAAGACCGTAAACAAACCCAGTGGATTGAAACTCATATGCAACTAGACTGGAAGCGAGGAACCATTTCATATAAGCACCTGGACATGGTCATGAAAGCCCACTTGTCTTCTGCCCATGTAATATTTGTGAGAGGTAGTGAAAAACGTCAATGGCTACAACCATTTTTAGCATCTTACTGTCAATGTATCGATTTAATGGACATGGGCTGTCCATCGCTGCAAACACTCATGGATCGCTGTCCCTGTGACAATATTACCCATAAAGTCTTGGCACAGGTGTGGCAATTGTTTCATTGGCTATCCACCAATGCCTGCTGGGAGTTGTTAAATAAAATTAAAACTAAAGGTTTACCTGTGAATGACACCAGTGAGATTTCTACAAGCGACGTGTAAACATCAAC
Organism: Meconema thalassinum; assembly: GCA_946902985.2. Classification (NCBI taxonomy): domain Eukaryota; kingdom Metazoa; phylum Arthropoda; class Insecta; order Orthoptera; family Tettigoniidae; genus Meconema; species Meconema thalassinum. Next base: position 158,016,801 of record OX336398.1, on the reverse strand, counting down.
GTGATACCATGGAGAAAGGGGATGCTACCGATAAAGCGATTGGAAAGTTCTTTGTGTGTAAAAAGAAACTAGACAGTTTTACTAAAGAAGAATTATTGGCTCTTCCAAAATCATTCATTTATTATGTCGCAGCAAATGCAGTGAAAGAAATCTGGCAACATGTACCAAAATCATGGACTCAAGACCCTGTGTTAAGTGAATTGCAACCATGTACAGATTATGATCACCATAAGCAAGTGGCTATGGCAAAAATACCCTCTATGCGACAGTGTGCTACTTGTCAGCTAGTCAAACTGTATCATGGTCATAAAAGTCAGTGTAAAGACTTTGTTTCCTCATACCACGGGAGTAATGAAGAAAAAAAGCAACAACAACAAACATCATCCACAGAAGAGGAGGAAGATCAAACCTTTTTACCATCGATGGAAAAGGATATGCCAGACCTGTACTGGCAATGGCATCATTAACAAAGTAATTCAATACTTGACTTTCGAAATCTACCTACCTGGTTATTATTTGTGTAGTCCTGGAACTTGTCTTGAAGAACCTTTGCAGCATAGTGATATACCTATTAATCCTTTGGATCAAGCATGCACCTTTCTTATCACCACAGTCATTCTGCATTAAGACGTGTAGCGGATAAAGTATCGTTGAAAAGCTAAACAACTTTTGACATTCTGTGATGTCTCAGTGGGAGAGAGGTTGGCAGTCGTCATTGTGATTAGTGTTATAAAAGGAAAGTTGATAATGAGTGGACATGGACATTGAAAAGGATTGAGGAATTGGTATTTTCTTTGTATTCTATTTTTGTAAAGCTCTATTTGTTGTGAAATAAAAACAAGGTTTACAAGATCACAATGTCTTTTATTTTAAAAAATGGTGATAGCCATTTCATTTTTTTCACACATGAATATTTACAATTTCCACTTTACATTTTTTTACATTCCCCTTGTTTAGTTTAAACATTCTGTACATTTTTGTTGTTGTGAAATAAAAAACAAGGTTTACCAGATCACAATGTCTTTTAATTCTAAAAATGGTGATAGTCATTTTTTCATTTTCATTTTTTCACACATGAATATTTACAATTTCCACTTTTACATTTTTTTACATTCCCCTTGTTTAGTTCACACATTCTGTACATTTTTTTGTGAAATATAAATAAGGTTCACTGAATCACTATATCTTTTAATTTTTAAAAATGGTGATAGCCATTTCATTTTTCACACATGAATATTTACAATTTCCACTTTTCATTTTTTACATTCCCTTGTTTGGTTTACACATTCTATACATTTTAGTTGTTGTGAAATAAAAAACAAGGTTTACCAGATTACAATGTCTTTTTAATTTTAAAATGGTGATAGCCATTTCACTTTTTCACACATGGATATTTACAATTTCCACTTTACATTTTTTACATTCCCCTTGTTTAGTTCACACATTCAGTAAATTTTTAAAAATCATTTTTGTAATATACAAAAGCAAAACATTTTACACTAAAATGTATTACTTATCTTATTTTTACTAAACTACTGTAGCCTAACATTATACATTCTACTTACAGTTTTTACAAAAAAAAAAAAATATTACAATATAAAACACACTACAAATATTACAATATAGTGATCATTAGACTTAAGTAAAGTAATAGTCGTCAATACGACTGTTTCCCCAAGCAAGAGTATTAAATGTGTTGGGTATAATGAATCGTTTGTTGTCTTCATTACTTAAAGCAACTTTGTTCAACAAATTGGTATGTAGCTGATGATTTTTACTTCTAAATACACACATTTTCTTATATAATACAGGTGGGTTACTAACTATACAGTTCTTATAATCACTTATATCTAACTCTTTACTAACAACATTCTTTTTCACTCCTTTTAATTTTTTTACTACTACATCATCAATTGTCATATAGCTGTATGATTTAGATTTTGTGCCTACAAAGGTGTCTATAATAACACCAGCACATTCATCCCTAAATTTCCCAAGAACCTTTTTGTTTACTAGAGGTAAATGGTAAATATTATCCTCTGGATAGTCACTTGTATCAAACCTATTTAGCTCAGTTTTGATATCATCATAAAAATCATCAGTTTTAAACTCATAAATAAAAGAATCTGTGTCTGTGTAGAGTAATTTAGCATTATCAAGATAGTTTTTCTTTACATAATCATAGTGAAATTCATACATAAGTGTTTTTGACAATTCCAGAATGGTGTATCCCACATATATGGGTTTGTTGTAAGTTACTTTAAGACGATTCATTTGTATTACAACTAAATCCTCATGAATAATTGAACAGCTATGAAAGTTAGGCTTGCTTATTAAGTTGCTCGCACCATACCTTTTACCTTCATTCTCCCACTTTGTTATCAGCTTTACATCAACTCGTTTATCAACATTCTCCATAGTCTTTCCAAAAACACTATTATTCATGAGTTTATAAAAATCCTTTTCAAACGCGTTTGTTGACTGTGTTCTTAAATTATTGTTTAGATCAATATACGGTTTGAGCCATGCTGACTGTTGAAATTGCAATACGCGATGAATTTTAGTTAATTTTAATCCATGCTGTAGACACTGTTTCAAGTTTTGATAAAGTATTACATATTTACATTTATCATTTACATTAGCAATTAACATTTTTGTTCGTGATGAAATGTATGGAGATTTCATATTCTCAGGACAAAATGGTAAATCATTATGATCATCATGTAACTCTTTAGGGTACTCAAGATTTACCTCTAAAATATATCCTTTATCATCGTTATCATTAAGAGTGTCAACATGTAAGACATCAATTTCAGGTTGTGTCAGCCAGCGAAAATCTTTCAGTGGTAGATATTGACTCATAGCCCAACCATATTGGTTATTTGCATCGAGGTAGACAATATACTTTGACTCTTCACAAGGGTTGTAGCTAGGCATGTATTTATTATTCGCTTTAGAGTACCGTCCACTACATTGGCTTAATCCACCTCGAATTGATGATTTTATAAAATTGATCATGTCTATATCAGTCATTAATTCTAAATTTACTTTCGTTTTTTTCAACATTGAACTGAAACTTAACCCAGGAGCAGTGAAATACTGACAAGGATCAAGATCATAAGTTTTCATACAAACATTTCGAAAATTTTCAAAAACATCTGCTAATAATAACACATCTGTCTTCAAATATATGTCTGAAAATTCTCCTAAAGTTTGAATGTGGAACTGTGTCCATACACGTTGTGCATGTAAATATTCCTGATCACTGATATGACTTGTGTTTAAGGAACTGTAAAATGCATCTTTCGGTGGTAAACAACACTCCTCAAGACGTTCCACACAGTTAATATATTCATAAGGGAATATACCCTTTTGACGAATCAAATTAAAATCATCTTCTTTAGGAAAGACACGATGAATTTCATGAAACTGATCTGATTTTAAATTACTAGCCAGCTTATCAAGACTACTCGGCATAAAGCGGAATGAATCTAAAAATCGCAGTTTAATGGTTTTGTTATTGCTAGTTTTGATGTATTTTGTGAACGATATGTATTGTTCCTTATTATTCGCAATCACATCAATTTTCACATCTGAAGCTCCAAATTCTTTAACGATAAAGTGGTTATCGTATTTGCTACCGTCGTGTAGAATGACCGGAATTAATTTACTTACTCTATAATTTAAATTACATTCTTGGTGAGCAGCACCACGATATTTTCCTGTTAAATGGTCATGATCGCGAACCCTGTCTGAATATAAACATTCACCACATATAAAACAATTAGTTTCAGTTTCAAAATTCATTTGCTCTGAGGAAGTTAGTGACTCCATTGGAATGATCGTATTTAAAATAGAGGATATACGAATGGCATCTTTCTCAAGCCTTTCCATAAAAACTTTAGGTGCATCAGGTCCTCTATAGAGCTCAAACTTATTTAAAGAGGCATCATAACTACATTTAATATAATATGCAAAGCTAAAAGGTTCATGAATGTGAGTTGTGTTGGTGAAAGGTTGGGCTGGATTTGATGAACATGTATTAAATGGTTTTAGCAAAGCCTCGAAGTCAGCATATATAACAAATGGTACTCGAAGCTGTTTCTCATAATCCTTAAATTTTAGAATGTTATTTTTAGGAGTCGGTAATACCGTACGAACATGATTACACCCCCATTTTTGATGTTGAGTTAGTTGGTCCTCTTTTCTGAAATAGAGCAAACAGCCATCACACAACCACTTCTTAGATTCATGTTTTGATACTTGACTACCAACAAGTCTACTCAAATGTTTTATCCAACAATAGTGGGCGTTTTCACCTTCAGTTATGTATAGTAAATTTACATGAGCATCCTTTTTTTCCTGAGTATAATATAGAGGGCCTACTATACTCTTATTTTCAATTTCATAAACATTAATACTTACATTGTTCAGCTCTTCAAAACGTTGAATGTCTTTTATCGCCATAGGAAATTCTATTTCTTTTAAATCTAACACTGAAGAATAGTGAGGATAAGATGACGTTCTCTCCAAATGTCCCACTGCTGGATGGAGAGCTGAGGTTACAGCCCATGCAAAGCATGCGTCATCATTATTCATAACGTTTACACAAGCGTGCTTACGTTTGATCCATCCTGGCAAATCAACGTATGATGATGCTCGAAGGGGATTATATTTATTCATGTTGGTTTCTAAATAAAGTACTTCAACCAACGCCCAGCCTGACTCCCTTTCCTGGAACTCTTCACTCTTCACGATGATGGCACTTGAAATATTTTGATATATATCACTAATATTAGTTGATTCGCTAACAATTATGTTTTTTGTATTAAAAGATTTGATATCTGTAATTTCACCTTCGCTCCCAGTTTTTACATAGAGGCCAAAAAGTTCAAAATTCATTTTAATTGTTTTATGCTCTAATAAAACATTTTCTACTAAGCCAAACACAGTAGGTTGAACATTTTTTAAAAATGATTCAATACTTTGAGTTTTTTCTTTACTATAAAGTCTATAACTAGCAATTCGACTTTTAAATGCACTACCAATTTGTTGAACATTTCCAGAATTTCTTTCATGGCAAGCGTTATTTTTATGTTGAATACTGCGTAAATGTCCATGAATGATTGAAGAAGGTATATCAATATTACATACATCACAATGTGTTATTGAAGGTTCACCATTCTTTTTTCTTTTTGTTGCACAACTATTTTCACAATCTTGAGAACGTTTACGCTTTTGAGCATCACATTCATTTAAAGGTTCCGTGCTAGTTGATGGTTTTACAGATTTCAATTCCTGTTGTTCTCCATGCACTTCAACCATGTGAAATTGATATCGCTTTACAGCAGAAAAAACAAGTTCGCAAACTGAACACGAAAAAGGTGCTGAACTGACATGCATTAAATTTACATGACGTGCAAGATTATCTTGTCTGTTAAATGTTGTAGCACAATGACTGCACACAAACATTTTCTGATTATGTTTTGTACTTGCATGACGTTGAAGGTTGTCAGGTCTTGAGAACTGTTTCTTACAGTCACCACACTTGAACATGATGATTACTTTCCAAGTTATCTATAAAAGAAAGAAATAATCAATGTTAGTAAAAGATAAAACAAAATTTACAATATAAATAGTTTAATTATATTCCAGTCAATGGTTATAGCAGGGTATTTAAATCGATCATCTATTAACTCCTAGCAAGTCTAACTTCATGTAGTTCTAACTGGGGGTTACTATATACCACTGTCACTGACACCTAGCGGTGAAAATTGGAACATGCTAGAGTGATAGAAACCAGTGATCACCAGTTAAGTGAGCTAAGTGTGACGTCATAACCAATCTTAAAACAAGTCTAAACTTGTAGAACATGTCACGTGATAGAAACCAGCGATCACTAGTTAAGTGAGCTAAGTGTGACGTCATAGTCAGTCTTAAAACAAGTCTAAGCTTGTAGAACATGTCACATATTGGAAACCAGCGATCGCCAGTTAAGTGATCTAAGTGTGACGTCATAGTCAGTCTTAAAACAAGTTTAAACTTGTAAAACATGTCACATGACAAGGTTAAGTTAGGTAAAGTTAAGTGAACTGAGGTTAAGACTTTAAATATTCCCTCTGTCACTGACACCTAGCAATGAACATTCGAACTTAATAGAGTGGTAATCAAAATCTAACCTACAAAATTAGCTTTACACATCATGGTCAAGTAGTTCCAACGGTTGACTGCCAAATATACCATTTTCACTGACATGTAGTGGTGAACATTGGAAAATATCACTCTAACTGTTTAAAAGTTATTAGAGGGGCGCTTACCTTTTTATAATTGATCAACTGATGCCACTGAATGAACAGATTGTAGGAATCTGGTATCCTACAAGTACCCAATTATCTGCAAACAAATCAATCAATCAATCAATAAATACATTCCAATCAATAACTTCAACATCAATTAGTAATAAAAGACTACAATCCATTAATAATAAGTACTTACTTTGCAAAATAATTTAATGATTTTCTACCAAAACGGCTTTACAACTCTTGAGCAGTAATAGAGCACTGTTCACTCAAAGCGAGTAATAAAGACTGATAGTAGGGAGATATATGACACCCCTCATATATAAACTCTCATCGCTCGTGTCAGCAGTTTTTTGCAGATCATTGCAATTCCTTTCCCAATACAGTTGAGAGTCCAAAGTACACTAGGAACACCTGTGTGGTATTCAATGACTGCTGACTTTGCATGATCATCACCCATTGTCTTAATCAACATATGGGGTTTCAAATTACTGCAGCGTCAGTCATAGCAACAGCAGTGTGCGCTCTCTGGTATGTCAGCAACATGACACCGGAAGTAACACCTGTGTAATATCCAATAACTGCTAACTTTGCATGACCATCATCCATTGTCTTAATGAACACTTGCGGTTTCAAATTACTGCAGTGTTAGTAATAGCAACAGATCTGCACGCTCTCTGTCATGTCTGTAATATGACACAGGAAGTAACAAGACGTCTTACTGCACGTGTCATCTCCTCAGTTTTAACATCTTAAGAACATGTATTATTCTCTTTCAACTACAAATGACTTGTTAGAACACATCCATCCACCAAGTTAGATCCCTTGTATGTTCACATGTATTTCATCACTTTCCTTTCATATCGTTATCCCATTATAGTAGTGGGGGATTTGTGAACAACGTCAATTCAACACACACACACAAATGTAGTTAGGCCCTTTAACATAATTTAAATAAATTCATGGGCTAGTCCGTAGGAACCAGGCCAAAGGGACCCGTCCAAAGGGATCAGTCCAAAGGGACAAGGACTCGTCCACAAGGACTTGTCCACAAGGACTCGTCAACAAGGACCCGTCAACAATGACTCGTCAACAATGACCCGTCCACAGAGACTCGTCAACAAGGAACCGCTCCCCCACCCTCTTCAAAAGCCATGAGTGGGCATGCTAATTCATAGTGGCTTTCCACCGCACACATGTCTCTTGTGTAGAACAACTTTTCATTCCATATTAGCATTCAAACTCTCACATGTTGCAATTGGAAAGAGAGATTCTCAAAAAAAAAAATACAATTTCACCCCCTAGTAGGGGTAGGTTTTATTTTGGGGTTGAAATATGTTGTCCATTGGAAAGGGGGTGTCAGCCCGAGTTCAATGACACCTCATTTGTTAAAATCCAACCATAAGTTCGAGAGATATCGCACCGCCGCCATCTTGTGAGGAGGGTGAGGAGGAGGAGGGTTTTGAACCGCCACAAAACCACTACTGATATGAACAAAGTATAGGAGAACAGGCAGTTGTTTTTAATTAGCTAAATAGGACACGCTCACCACGTTGCCTTCGTATCGTAAGCGGTTGCATTGCAGAATCAGAATTCATTATGCAGAGCTAGGGGGAGTTCGAATCCCACATCACATTTTTTTTTTAAATCCGTATTCTCCTTTCTTTTTTTCTTTCTTTCTTTCTTTCTTTCTTTCTTGATATTAAACATGTATGATCTTTTATAATTTCATTGTCATAAACATATTTCATATTTATATGGATGAAATTTTGTGTGAAACTCAGAAACAAACCACCATTGCGTTATGCTTGAGGTAGAGTTCATCTGTTTCCCTCCACTTTAACGGGTTAAGTACAGGTTACCATGGTAAAATTTTAACAATTATCTTCTTTTTTCTTTTTTTCTTTTTCAAAACCACAACACTTACAGCAATGCAATTTTGTGCTCATGAAACACTGGCATTATTCTATATAAAAAAAACATTACATTCATTCATGTCAAAACTCCTGTAATTTTCAACATTTTTAGGTTCTGTTAATTTTATTTTATTGCAACGATATTCCTCTAGAAATGCAAGTACCTTCAGCAACATATCTTAACAAAAAATATTTTTACTTTTGTATTGAAAAGAAAATGTCTAAATTATACAATAATTTTGCTACATTTTATTTTTTATTTTTTGGAACTATTATAGGGAGAGACATGTATTTACATCATATTGTAGATATAGTGAGCAGAAATTCACACAAAACGTTTCATTAGTATATGTCAATTAGATTTTGAGTTATCATTAAAACGGGTGTCAAAAACACAATTCTGAGAAAATGAGCGATAAACATTTGTACATAAATCTTACATAGACTACCATTAAGGGCCTTCCCTTTTAAATCTTAACTCAAAAACTATGGCGCATAAAGACATTTTTCTTTCACCAAAATGTTCCTCAAGGATTGGAGCATAAAATAAAAAATATTTTTAAAAATAGATTTTTTTGAAATAAACCCATAAACGATGCTTTAGAGAGTGTTCAGGTTTGGCCATTTAACGCAATTCCTTGTTAGTGCTAAGTTAACGAGCGGTTCTGTTTGATGAAATGCTGGTGCAAAGTTAAATAACCTATAATGGTGAATTAAGAGATACAGTAATTGACGTTGGAGAAAACGGCCCGTATGAAGTATGAAGCAATACCGCGCATCTGACAATGCTGTTCTTTTCCAATAGTTTCCTTATGAGTGGTCACGTCTCCCAGCTGTATGTGGATGTGTCGCCCAACAGAGAAATTGAGGTTAGGGTCATTTTCCTGTTTATAAGCCCAAGGAAAATGAACTTCAAATTTATTGTACTGTAGAAACGTATATTCCCGTGTAGTTCGCCGGTAGGTGTCAATGACAGTGTGATCTCTGGTAGCCAAAGTTGGAACTACTTGAAATTGAACTTGATGGGGAGCCCAATGGCGTTCAATTAAAATACCCCGCTATGGCCATTGGCTGCGATTTTTTTTATTTAGTCGATTTTACCCCCCCCCCCCCAGGTTGGTTGATCCCACGGAGTCAGCGAGGGATCCCACCATTACCGCCTCTACGGGCAGTATCCTGGAGCTAGGAACATCTGGACGTGGGGATACAACTGGGGAGGTGGGATCAGCACCTCGCCCAGGCGGCCTCACTTGCAAAGCGAACAGGGGGCATTATGAAGGATGGGAAGGGAGGGGAAGATTGGGAGGGATAGGCAAGGAAGAGGGAAGGAGGCGGCCGTGGCCTACAGTTGGACATTTGCCCGAAGGCGAGGTGGGAAACCACGGAAAACCACTTCGAGGATGGCTGAGATGGGAATCGAATCCCCTCTACTCATTTGGATCAATCGAGGCTGAGTAGACTCCGTTCCAGTCCTCATACCACTTTTCAAATTTCGTGGCAGAACCGGGAATCGAACCCGGGGTGGCAGCTAATCACGCTGACCACTACTTGGTAGCAATTCAAATACAAATACTCGTAGAGATAGATTAAAGAGCTTAATACCGTAAGTGTAAAGGATCTGACGATGATCGTTTGAGGATCGGAACTGGTCATCCAAGTGTATACAGGCTGTATGAAAATGAATATCGGTGTTTTAAGGCTTTGTATTACAGTAGACTTATTACATTTAACGTTTTCTTCTTCTCTTTTCTTAGTCGTTTACCCTCCAGGTTGGTGCAACCCACGGACTCAGCGAGGGAACTCACCACTACCGCCTCTACGGGCAGTGTCCTAGAGTTGGGAACATCTAATCGGAGTGGATACAACTGATGAGGTGTGATTGGCACCTCGCCCAGGCGGCCTCACCTGCAAAGCGAACAGGGGCCTCATGAGGGAAGGTAATGGATGGTCAGGATGGATAGGCAAGGAAGAGGGGAGGAGGCGGCCGTGGCCTTGAAGAAGGTACTGTACCGTTTTCTTTTATTTGGTCTGATTTACGGTACATTTTCCTTTGCGAACCGCTGCCGCAAATGACAGGTTTTGACCTAGTTTGGAGAGCGCGAATAGCCATGTGATCATTCGGCTCAGCTGGTGTCTCATCGACAACCTTCGGAAGAGTGTTTCTCTTTTAGGCCGCGAGGATGCGCGGGAGTCCTTGAGCCTTGCAGTAGTGGGGAGATTGACATTTACATTCGAACATTATTTGGAAATAAGGCACAGTTATGATGTCAAATGTATATTGAAGTTCGATATTACAGCAGAGAGAGACAGTGCTGTCTTGCTTTTATGGAAATAGCATTTGTAACGTCAAGAATATAGATTTAATATATCGACCTATCACAGAGAGATCGTCACGTCATGCGCAGGAGTGACAGCGTGCTAGCTGTGACATGCAGGCAAACGCATGCGTGCGACAGACAGATCATTTTTAAACTCAGACGAATGTACATCTAAGCAAGGATTCGTATCGCAATGGTGTTTCGGGCAGAAGAAGTGCCAAGTTATCATAAGTTCACGGCGGTGCCAGTTCATGGTTATACTTCGTGTTGTGACGTATTAAGGCCAATATACTTAAAGTTCAGTGTCGAATGAGAACTTCAATCGTCAGAGCGCCTGGCATTGTCTGTCTGTAAGGTAGTCAGCCCGAAGGCTGGTTGGATCCTCAAAAAGTACCGCCGTTACGTTATGTGAGTAGATACCCACAAAAACCCAAGGCAGCGCTATTTTGAGGCGTTCTAGGCAAGAAGAGGAGTGAGGTAGTTTGCCATTGCTGGCATTGTATGCGGGCAATATTCAGTTAGAGGAATCCGTCTCTTTTCATGTTATTTAAATGCATGTGTGGATGAGGAGCGAAGTGCAGTGATATATTATGGGGCTTGTTTCTGAAGTCTATGCTCACTGAGAAGGTGTGCTGTCTTTTCTCACGCCAAGACTATTTCAATTCAACGTCATGTACATTCCGAGTGAAGATATTTAACCATGTATAGTGCTTGGAAACCCGAGGTGTTGGGAGAGATGTCTTGGATGTATATAAACATATTAGCCATGTGCGGCTAGGGATTTTAGTGTGGACATCGCTCTCCAAGCAAATGCAGTGGACGTTACGAGTGACTACAATGCTGTTTGCGAAGTGGAACATAGCACACTCGCGATGCGGGCTATTGGCTTGTGCAACATGAACTTTTGGTAACATGCAGCCGAAAATAACTCAGGCTACCGTCATGTGTCCACCTGCTTATCGCGATGTTGCATTCGCGCGCGTGATGTATTTTAGGGCTGGGCTGGAACTATTCGAAATTCGGGCTAGGACAATTTCCGGGATGAGGAAGCAGTTCGTTTACTATCAGTGGACTTGGGACATTGGAGTAAGAAATTCCCAGTGCGTTCATTGGAAATTGGAATGGAACCGTGTAGTCCTGCTATACCATGTTGGAATCAGATGGTGGGCATCTTCACGCTTCATATCGCCTTCTAGAGTCTTCAGCCAGGTAGAGGAACAATTTTTCACGTAGCGTTGCAAAGTAGATAGTCCAGTGGAAACACTTTGCCATCTGTTATTCATTTTGAGTAGTATGATTGTGGAGTGAAGTTTATGCATGGCCGTTCCATGGTCTGTATGACTTCATTTGCAGTCGAGTTTAGGCCTGGTTCTCCAGGTGCACTCATTTCGTAATATTTTATTATGAATTAATTGTTTATTTTTCAGCTTAATAAATTTTATTAATTAAATTCATTAAATTTTTCCGAACTTCTTGATTGTGGAGAACAGATCTACATAGGGGAAGAAATATACGTTATTCTCAAAGGGATTTTTTTTGTGGATTCGATATTTTCCAAATTTTGGAGTTGTTCTTGTTTTTTTTTATTTATTAAGCTTTGGCTTGGGGGGTTGTCGTTCCATTATCTTCGTGTTCGACAATTGCGAGATTCGAATTTGCCTATGCGCTCTTGCATTATAACTATTAAAATATAGTATAGAATGTGAAGTTTGATCATTCTTTTAGAATGGTTTTTTTTTCTCTTGAGAGTGAACGCTGTCATACTGAATTCTAATGTGTCAACAGGAGTTAACTAGAGTCGTTACCTGGGTACATGCTGTAGACCCAGTCTGATTTTCGTGAATTCTTTTGAGGGGACATTTCTATTTTCGTCTGATCAACTTTAACGTTTGATTTTGTAGTCACGTGTACTTGGATACATCTCGTTGATCTTTATATTAATTAATATTTCTGTAACTGAATTTTGATTCAGTCTTTCGAGTTTTTCTTGTTTAGAACGTTGCTTAAGAGTACTATTTGAAGAACAAGAATCTCTTTTGAGACAAATCCCAGGGATTAACTTTAAGGGGAAGTGAATTCTTATGAGACTGTAAATACAACTCTGTAAGGCAAGCTTTTTGTGATCCAGTGGATTTGATTAAGTAGCCACTCATGTTAAATTTATGATGCATTGGAATGAGAAAACATAATAGTTAAGAAACACAGATGAATATATCTGATTACTGGTTATCGAATAAAATAATCACCATGTGGGTGATAATGTATGAAGAAACGTCAATGGGCGTGTAATATATTTACGGTGGTACTCGTTGAAGTACGTTAATGTTAAGATGCTAGTGAAAGAATAATGTGTAATGCGATTATAAAAATATAAACTTTGTGATGTTGGTGGTAATGCCCAACTGTATTCAGAAATCGAGGCCATGAGTGACCATTATAATGACAGTATTTCAGTGCAAGGTTATACTAATTTCCGAATGTTTTTGAAAGAACATAGTTTTTGTTCTCTTTTGCATTTCTTGTTACCATTTATTGATAAATTGGCAATTCCAATTATGGATCTAGTTTTTGTCAAGCCTCAGAGTTTGTTTTTGTGTGGCATCCCCATTTAATTAATTCTTCGGTTGTGCTCAATTTATAAGATTTAAGCAATGTTAGATATGATTCATGATCGATATACTATAAAGTCTGGATGAATTTAAATAAGTACATTTATACTGGGAAGTTATTGAATCTTTAGAGATTTTGAATTACGAATTTCACGTTTTTTTAGCTTGAGTGCTTGATTGATAAAATAAATTTTGACTACATTGCTAAGGCAATATAATTTATACAATATCAGTTTTGACAAAGCACCAATGAGGAGTGCAGAATTACCTGTTTGGGAAGGCATTTACATCTGAGGGTGTAATGATATTAATAATGATTTCGCTGTAAATAAGTAAATATCTTTATAAATCTGAATTAATTCGCGTGTTTGAAAATGTTGGAATCGGTGGAAGAACCATTAAGGCGATTTATTTATTTATTTTTGCTTCTTATTGGATCACCTGTTGTTCATATAATTAATAATTTCAATTGAGGGTCAAATGCATTCTTGGTCCATGGGGACTGCTAATGCATTTATTGGCACGATACTAGTGCCTACTTTCTTTGTTTTTGTGTCCAGTCAAGGACAATTGGTCTGACCCTCAGTCAGATTTTCTTTTTGGAAATAAATACTTTGTCATTTCTTTTAATCGCGTGATGTGATGATTTACAGAAGTATAAAGAGGTCGCATTAAGGGGGGCCACAGCTAGATATTTCTAGAGTTTCCCACACTCCTGAGAGGGTGATTTCCCACGATTCTCGTGTTCTTAGAGCAGTTTGCTGCTACGCTTTGGTCTTGCTTAATGCCACCTCTGCTTGGATTTACTGCACCCTAATACTCCCTTCCCCTGTTGGTAGGATCTGGGGATTTTTCTGAGCCGGGGGGATTTCAGGTCCTACGATCCAGTTACCATAGAGGGATATCAACAGGTAAAGGATAGGTATTTTCGGGCACAGTACCATCCCGGCATTTGCCCGAAGACGAAGTGAGAAACCACGGAAAACCACTTCGAGGATGGCTGAGGTGGGAATCGAAGCCCCTCTACTCATTTGGACCACCCGAGGCTGAGTAGACCCCGTTCCAGTCCTCATATCACTTTTCAAAATTTCGTGGCAGAGCCGGGAATCGAACCCAGGACCTCCGGGGCGGCAGCTAACCATGCTGACCACTACGCTACGGAGGCGACCACAGTTAACGTATGATTATAAATAATACAACAAATGAAAGAGCAACGCAAACAGTTTGTCCTACAAGTGTTCGTACCTGTGCGCTTGAGCATGCACTGGTTCCTCCGTCTTCCGTTAGAAGCGCTAGTAGCCAAGATTGCGACTAGGGAGAAGTTCTTTGTAAACCAAAAAAAAGTTATTTGTGTTTTACAGTTTGCAAGGACTGGATCTGCAGTTACAGTGCAACTTGCGTTCCGTATTACGTTCCAGATGACAGACCTTGTTTCGCATGGCCTCCACGTTCACCCAATCTGACGCCATGTGATTTTTACCTGTGGGGGTTCATACCTCCGCTACGAGCGGACCTAACCGACTTAAGAAACAAGCTTGAAGCAATTGTTGCTACAATCACTCCAGAGACACTGAGCAAGGTTTGGGACGAACTCGGCTATCGACTCGATGTGTGCCGTGTGACGAATGGTGTTCACTTGTTTGAGTTGCTCTTTCTTCTTCTTCTTCTGTCCTCGATTTTGTCCATCTTTGGACCGGGTAATATAACCCATTGCATTCATTGTCTCTTTCCTTTATCCTTTCTTGCCTTCCAGTAGTTCTTCATTACTTCATTTTGTCTCCTGCTTCTCTCTTCCGTCCAGATGTTAACCCTCCTCTTCTTTTCCTTCTCTTGGAAACCCTTGATATTTTTGATCATATTTCTGAAAAGTGGTCTGTCTTGAATAATATCTATTGTTACTTCCATCTCTTCCATATCCCTTTTTATACTTTGTACCCATTGATTACCATTCTTGCTTTTGTATACATGTCTGAAAATTTGTTTTGTGAGTCTGGTGTTATTCATCCTCATTACATGTCCAAATAAATTAACCCTCCTTTTCCTGATCGTATCGTAATTTTTTTCAATTTCTTTATATTTGTAGAGGTCGTCATTTTTCTGCATCTGAACTCTCCAATTTCTGTTTTTAATGGTCCCAATGTTGTTCAAGGTATCCTTCTTTCCTTTTTCTCTAGCTCTTCTATTTCGCATTTTTTAAATGTATAACATACATTCTGAAACAAAGAGACTTTCATTAGATGTATACCTCCCTATATTATTCTGCTAAGGTCCCATTCCAGTTTTGTACCGAAAATAAGGTCCCATTAACACCAACCTACACATATGGGGTACGAACAGGTTCAGCATAACCCAATGCGTAAGCGAAACGCACTCACTTACTCTTTAAATGCCTCACAATTAAAACACGTATATTCACAATGAAAAAATGAAAGAATGCAACACGGTAACCATGGTAACAGAATCTCACAGGTCCATCAATTTCTGTAAGACGCAATGCAATTCCAATTATTACATTACTGTGAAAGTTTCCAGACTGTTATAAGGTTATCACTGAACCAAATTAAGCTGTAAAATTCATCAATACATACAGTATAATGCGCTTAAGGGGGCATGGGGCACTCAAGATTTTTTTAACGCAATGTTCCCGTGTGAGTGTGGTACGAAAGGTCTTTTTCACCCGACTATAAAGGGTCTCCGAAAACCACATTTAAAGACCCTTAAATTAACAGTGTCTGTGATATTCCCAGAAACTAACTTAGCTCTGATATACCGTACCTATGAAGGAATGACAAACCCCTAACCACTGTACCAGTAGCTGAATTGATAAAGTCTGATTATTCATACCAAGGATAAATCAGTCATAGCATTCATGATTGAGATTTTGCTAAGTGTACTCTTTACAACTAGAATATTCGCGGGCGAAGCCGCGACGGGTAATGCTAGTTATTTATAACTGTAAGTCAACTGTAATAAATACTACAAAGCATTAAAACCCCGATATTCATTTTGATACATTCATATATTCATCTCGTGTTCCTTTTTGCAGGATTAGCGACACACACAGTTTAAATATCGATTGTATGTTCATATTTAAATCAACGTATCGAAAAAGTATTAATGTTCTCCTTCAAGTTCACTTTTTCTCCACTTTGTCTCCACAAGGAGTAAATCCACTACGCCTAGTGGAATTTCGCTACAGTTGGCAACACTGTGTGACAGCTATGTAATGTCTGAAAAGAGGTGACGATGACAAATAGCTGAGGGGCCAATTAGAGTTCTACTCTGGCAGACAAGATGAATCGCCCCAACAGCTGGCCGATGAGACCGTACAAGAAGGGGCCATAAAAACCTCATATTATTTGACACCTTTCAGATAATAGTCTATAGATCGTGTATTGTTATTGTAATTTTAAGGGGCGGAACAGCGAGGTTATCTGCCCCCTCTTAACAAAGATAGATCATGTAATGCACAACTAAACAATCCTTCAGTTCTTTCAACAAATTGTGAGATTGTTTGTTGTTAAAATTCATTTGAGGGGTTTGGGACATCTTGGCCATCAGCCCCGTTTAGTTGCGTGTGTGTTGAGCTTGTCTGAGATAATCTATACATAACTAGCTGACCCGGCAGACGTTGTCCTGCCAATCAAAGAAAGTGTTGTAACTTTGCTTCTTGAAGTGCTTTTGGATACACAATATTTTTTTTCAATTTCTGTTAACTGCCTCTAAAATATCGTAAAATGAATTAACTAATCTAGAAACATTCGTGAGAGCGTGCACAACAACTCTCCAAAGTTTCATCGCAATTGGATAAATGGCATATAACGGATACGCGATTTTGTTTAAATGATTCGTGCGCAGTCACTCATTTGTTGAATTTCCTCGTGCTCTACCAACTGTGAAATGGATTTACTAAGTTAGAAAGCATCACGTAAGTGTACACAACAACTCATCAAAGTTTCATCGCAATCGATGAATAGTATATGAACGCATACGGGATTTTGTTGGAACGCTTCGCGCGTCGTCACTCATTTGTTACATCTACTCGTGCGCTGCCAATATTGTAAAATGGATTTACCAAGTTGAACACCTTCCCTGGCGTGTACACAACAACTCATCAATGTTTCATCGGAATCGGATGAATGACATATGAACGCATACGGGGTTTTCTTTAAACGATTCGCATGCCATCACTCATTTGTTGAATTTACTACTACACTACTTATTAAAAACTGGATTTACTAAGCCAGAAAACTTTCGTGGAGTGTACACAACAATTCACCAAAGTTTCATCGCAATCGGATAAATGGTATATGAACACCTAAAGGAATTTGTTGAAACGATTCTCGCGCATTCGCACATTTGTTGAATCTACTCGGGCGCTACCTATTGTAAAATGAATTTACTAACAATTCACCAAAGTTTCATCGCAATCGGATAAATGGTATATGGACGCATGCGGTACTTGTTTGAAATGATTCGCGTGCCGTCACTCATTTGTTGAATCTACTCATGCGCTACCTATTGTAAAATTGATTTATTAAGCAAGAAGCCTCCCCCTGGAGTGTACACACCATCTCACCCAAGTTTCATCGCGATCGGACGAATGGTGTTTGAACGCATACGGGACCGTGTTGAAACGCTTCGCACGTCGTCGCTCATTTGTTGAATCTACTCGTGCGCTACCTATTGTAAAATGAATTTACTAAGCCAGAAACCTTTACTGAAGTGTACACAACAATTCACCAAAGTTTCATCGCAATCGGATAAATGGTATATGGACGCATACGGTACTTTGTTGAAATGATTCGCGTGCCGTCACTCAGTTGTTGAATCTACTCATGCGCTACCTATTGTAAAATGGAATTATTAAGCCAGAAACCTTCCGTAGGGTGTACTCAACATCTCACCCAAGTTTCATCGTAATCAGACGAATGGTATTTGAACGCATACGGGACCTTATTGAAACGCTTCGCGCGTCGTCGCTCATTTGTTGAATGTACTCGTGCGCAACCTCCTGTGAAATGGATTTACTAAGTTAGAAACCCTCACGTAAGTGTACACAACATCTCACCCAAGTTTCATAGCAATCGGATGAATGGTATATGAACGCATACGGGACCTTGATTAAAAGTTCGCGCGTCATTGCTCATTTGTTGAATCTACTCGTGAGCTACCTATTGTAAAATGGATTTACTAAGTTAGAAACCCTCACGTAAGTGTACACAACATCTCACCCAAGTTTTATCGCGATCGGACGAATGGTATGTGAACGCATACGGGACTTTGTTGAAACGCTTCGCACGTCGTCGCTCATTTGGTGAATCTACTCGTGCGCAACCTCCTGTGAAATGGATTTGCTAAGTTAGAAACCTTCAGGTATGTGTACACAACAATTCATCAAAGTTTCATCTCAATCGATGAATGGTATATAAACTTATACGGGATTTTGTTGAAACACTTCACGTGTCGTCGCTCATTTGTTGAATCTACTCGTGCGCTACCTATTGTAAAATGAATTAACTAAGCCAGAAACCTTTACTGAAGTGCACACAATAATTCACCAAAGTTTCATCGCAATCGGATAAATGGTATATGGACGCATACGGTACTTTGTTGAAATGATTCGCGTGCCGTCACTCATTTGTTGAATCTACTCACGCGCTACCTATTGTAAAATGGAATTATTAAGCCAGAAACCTTCCGTAGGGTGTACTCAACATCTCATCCAAGTTTCATCGTAATCAGACGAATGGTATTTGAACGCATACGGGACCTTATTGAAACGCTTCGCGCGTCGTCGCTCATTTGTTGAATGTACTCGTGCGCAACCTCCTGTGAAATGGATTTACTAAGTTAGAAACCCTCAGGTAATTGTACATAACATCTCACCCAAGTTTCATTGCAATCCGATGAATGGTATATGAACGCATACGGGACTTTGATTAAAAGTTCGCGCGTCGTTGCTCATTTGTTGAATCTACTCGTGAGCTACCTATTGTAAAATGGATTTACTAAGTTAGAAACCCTCACGTAAGTGTACACAACATCTCACCCAAGTTTCATCGCTATCGGACGAATGGTATTTGAACGCATACGGGACTTTGTTGAAACGCTTCGCACGTCGCCGCTCATTTGTTGAATCTACTCGTGCGAAACCTCCTGTGAAATGGATTACCAAGTTAGAAGCCTTCACTTAAGTGTACACAATAACTCATCAAAGTTTCATCTCAATCTATGAATGGAATATAAACTTATACGGGATTTTGTTGAAACGCTTCGCGCGTCGTCACTGATTTGTTGAATCTAGTTGTGCGCTACCTAATGTGAAATTGATTTACTAAGCCAGAAGCCTTCCCTGGAGTGTACACAACATCTCACCCAAGTTTCATCGCTCTCGGACGATTAGTATTTGAACGCATACGGGACCTTTTTGAAACGCTTCGCGCGTCGTCGCTCATTTGTTGAATCTATTCGTGCACTATCTATTGTAAAATGGATTTACTGAACCCATAGGCCATAGGGTCCATGACGGTCGAATCCATGTCCTTAAGGAAGAAATGAAAGAAACGTATAGTTTCTTAAAGGAACGGAGAGAGATTTTAAGCCAGGAATATAGCTTAACATTGTGCAAGCGACTAGGGACAGATGTTCCTTAGATGAGATCACCCCACTCGACATTTCAGAGAGGGCTGGTCACGAGTATTAATAACTGAGTGGAAATTTCTACCGTGATAGAAAGAGAAGCCTGAATCGGAATTCAAGCTGACGTTGCTGGATTTTGACAACGCCGCATATGCACCAGAAGAGGAATAATTAAAATTAACACGTTTACGAGCATAATAATGAGTAAACAAGCATAGCACAGTGAATCATTTTGAATGAGAGATTTTTCAGTATAGAGAAACCATGTAATAATTGTGCAGAAATAAACTGCCGACGTAAGACGACGTCATTTGGGAATTACCTAAGCCTCTGTGGAGGGGAGAGAGCAAAAAGAATGCAACACCCACACATTTGAGGACGAGAAATTAATTAATATCTCCGAATTGCACGATCGATTCTTAGGTGCAATAAGATCATTTGACATTGAGAAGATGAGCTTTCGGAAGGTATAATTTTTATAATTGTGGCACCATTATTTTAGAAGTTGACCACAGGAAAGGCTAGAGTCTTATTTTTTTGTAGTAAAACAGTATAAAGCTTCGGGCGTTTCCAAGCCAATCATGCAGTATTTAGACAGCCAGAGGGCGCGTCACTGTGTCGCACCACACAAGCAGTTACAACGAGCACTCCGTGACCGGAGGTGCTGCATCAAAGTCTTCAAACGTATGAACCTCAGGGGAGGTCATACTGCGCAACAAGTATACGCACCGAATGCAGTATTCAGACAGCCTGAGGGCACGTTACTGTGTCACATCGCATGCAGTCCTACGAGCATTCCGTGAGGGGAAGTGCTGCTCCACGACGTAGAAGTAGTCATTCCGACAGTCCGTGAAGGGACGTAACTCTGCGTTACATCGATAACAGCTACCAGTACTCCTTGAGGGGAGAAACGCTGTTTTACATCGCCGAAGTAAGATCTGATAGCCACAGGCATCACAGTAGTAACGACTTGCTTGCTTCCATAAGGAGCAGCCAATACGAAATTTTAAAGTATCGCCGCAGTGAAGTATTAGGAAAATCCTAATTATAGGATTTAGGCCCGACTGTATACAAGTTAAAGTGAAAATTCGCAAGATATAGTCATAGCAGGCTGCGAACGTCGGACTTAAAGGCGATAGGTCGTTAAATGTACGAACGAATAGATCATAACGTACGGAAGTATCGTACCAGACAGATAAACTGTTATTTAAATTGAAGAAACCTAAAAAGGAAGAACAGAATAAGGTTCGAACGTAGGAGTGTTAAAACAGTTCAAATAAAGAAGATAGGAGATTATAAACATTAGCTCCAGAAAGCAGGCGAACAATTCTAATAGTACTAGAATCGAGAAGTGCTAGCTGCTATAAACTAAATCTATAGGTCTTAGAGGAGACCTCGATCCATATAGACTTTCGTTAGGATCGATAGACAGATCTACAGAGAAGCCGTTCAAGCTAGATAAATAGCCGGTTATCCAGGATAGGAATAGCAGAATTGAACTCCAGGGAACAGTAGATGTTTCGGGACTTTCGCATTCTTCAGAATAGGAAGCCGACATCGGATAAATTCCACCCTTGGAAACGGGAATTTAAGAAGATCACGTGTGAGAGGCTCAGAAACACGGCCTAGTGATCGTTGTGAAGTGTAAAATAATCCAGATTGTGTGTTAAATAATATTTTTAGTGTTTATTATGTGTTCAAAAGGGACACATCAGAATATAAAAATGTCGTCAATATTAAGTGTTTTAGATATATGTTTATTTGTGTTTTCACGTAAGATGAATACCTTTAATATGGTGTAAAAAGTTCAAAGTGGGCCCAAAAATGAAACACCGCACCAGATTTAAGATCAGGGATGATCTGGAAAATATGTGAGTACTAAATTCATTTTTATTTTGGTGTCAGAAATTGATTGTGTACAGACTCACCGGAGTTTTTGGAGTGAAAGGGATGTGTTTTAATAAATAAATACTGAATAATCAAGAACACGGTCTGAACAATAATAAAATAAATAGAGAAATTATGAATAATTATGTAAAGAATAAATCCCGTAGAGGAAATAGGTGAATAAAGGGTTAATGTATTTAACAAATGTCATAAGAGCAAGCGAAATATCATTTAATTATCATGAAAGACATTGAAATAAAGTAAAGTTGAGATATGAAAGAAATAGCTTTTGAGCTTGTGTATAAAGAATAAAGATAATAATAATAATTAAATATGGAAATGTTAAATAAAAATCAAATAAATTGATATGAATATAAGAACGTTAAGCCTTAACGTATGTGTAAAAGATGAGGTTCATTGGAATATTTTAAAACAGGGAGCGATTTATCGACCACGGAAAGATTAATATGTGAATTAAAATAATATGAATTGTTACTAAAGAGATTTTATCAGTTCTTGGGAAGGCATTTTCGGCTTAAAATAATGCATAGCGCATAATGAGCGCAAATATAATATTAAAGCGTCACGCTAGGAAAGCGTAGTGGTTAAATACTTGGTACATTACTTATGGAGGGTAGTTGATTGCAGTGAATTGATAATTGTGTAAGTCCTCTATTAGTGACATAGTATCACGAGGCATTGTGTATGTATTTAAAAAGGGAGCTAATATATGGTATTATTGAGCGTATGTCATATGGGCCACGGCCGACTCTAAATCGCATTTTGTATAAGGCCTCTGTAAGGGATTGGTTCCCGAGGCACCTGAAGAGATTCGAATGCAGGATCTTCTTATGATAAAAGCCCCTGTAATTCTCCGTCGTCGTATGTGTATTTAATCTTCCCAATCAATGATGACCCTCTCATAATTAATAAATGCCAAGGATACGGAAATGGTCTTTGAACCAAAGAATAGTTGTTTGAATGTTACGGTACAGTAAAGCCCGGTCTCCCCAGAACTGGATAGAATGGGAAGGTTTGTTTTGAAAGCCTTGAAAATAAGCTACTAATGTTGGGTCAGACAGGATGTCTCCGCCACCCTAACGTGTCATAAATCGCACCCCATGTAGTAGAGACTAGCTCTTTTAAAAGCGAGGGGGAACAGAGACCGTCTCGTAAGCTGTTGTAAAGAGAAATAAATACACCAGGAGTGTTTAAAGTTGTTAACGACCCGGGCGTTGAACCGAGGTCCTTAAAGATGGATATTTCGTTTGCCGGTTCAGATCGTAGTTTCTTATATGATAATGGTCTATTAAGACATAAGAGATAAATAACAATCCCTATTGTAATAAGGTATGGACGTGGGATTCCACGAGTTGATTGAAGGCAACTGAGTTCGGGAGTAACTATAGTTTTTTGACTGTGTCAAGTACCTTCACGCTCTGGAGTACACAATTGATTTTCTGATTACCTTAATATATTTGTAAAATAAAGAGAGATGATAACAACTGAATGTGTGGACATGCCCAAAAATATTGAATTAGATAATTAACATAGATTTTAAATATAATTATATATTTGTTTTTGAGAAATAAGAAAATATAAAAGCTAGTGTTTGAGGTGTACAAGAATGACACCGTAATAATGTAAATGCATGGAGCCAAAGAGCTCGGAGTTATGTAAACTTAATGTTAGTGCTTTATGGAAGTGAGATTAAGTAAGAATTGTTGGTTTATGTGGAAACCACAGGGTTTGAATACAATATTTGTTTATTTTATTTTGTGATCCCTTGTTCATTTGGAACAAGCAGTTGATATTTGGGTCAGTAATTAAATTGTTTAAATGTTTGTAGCGCCATTAATTTTATTAATTAAATGTATTTTAAAATAGGAGTTGATTTTGTTGTTATTTTTGCAAGTGTATCCTCTAATTAATCCAAAATATGTGAGTCACAGAGTGGGGGAACTTACCGCTGCCCCGAAATCCCGAATTGAGCTACGCTGGTATACTGTGATTGGCATATTTCTTGCTAAATGGGCACAGGGGGATATATAAATACTGTGCTGGATTAATAACTAGAGGAACACTTAAGTCGGTCATATCATGTAAAATTAAAGTAATGATAGGAAAAGCTACAACGTAAAATATTAACTGACCGCATGGGTCCCTGGAAACTCATACCGAGCAGCCCTGACATATTATATTATAAACCCCCTAGCAAATATATAATTTTTGGCGCCCAGTACGCAGGGATGAGTTTTCCTAGGGAAAACCCGAGTTTTCTCGAAAAATCAAAATTTTCATTTTTTGAAAAAAAAAATGGTTTTTCGAAATTTTGAATTTTAAATACTTCCATAAAGGGTTTGTGAAATTGAATAAAAGTATCAAAAGGGTACGTTGTAAGTGAATACCCGTACCAAAGTAAAATATTTTAAAGAAATTGGGACACACGGATTCAGAGTATCATCTCTCAAACATGTACTAGTGTGGTGGCATTAGAGGCCCACTGTATTTTAATATGATGTTGCTAAGTGAAGAGAGGCGGAGGCTCTCTGAGAATGTAAGGGCCGAGAGCCCAGGGAAAGGTAAAACTACAGGTGAGAAAGAGTACCCAACCAAAGAAATGATAAATGTTTCTGTAGAAAGCATGCGTGCACCTGGAGACATAGTTACACGAAGAGATGGTAACATGTCTGCAGACAAAAGGGTAAATGTTGAGCCTATAGAGCTCGGAAAGGAAAAGGAAAGTTGTAAACCAATTCCAAGGGAAAATGTAATGGATATTGATAAGAATAAGTCTCACGTAGTAATGTCGGTCCAGGTAGGCTCCGAAAACGAAGGGGAAAAGAACGATAGTACCGACGTTCAGGATCAGGAAAAGGTAGAAAGGGCGACTAGGGAGGAAATAAAGAAATTCTTGGATATAATTGAGAAAATGCGAAGTGAACACCTTGAGATGAGGATGGAACTTTGGGAATTAAAAAATTACAATTTAAGAAAGGAGGAAGGAATTGAGGAACAAAGAGATAGGATCTCGGAGGAAATTGGGAAGATATTTGAACTTCGTAAAAGGGCATGTAGAAATAACCTTACGATACCTGAACAGGAATTAGAAGACTTGCACAAAGAAATCCCGAAGCTTAAAAGGTCATTGATAGAAACAAAGAAGAAATTTGCGAAACGTATGGAGAAAGAAGGAAAAATAGAAGTAGCTCCGTGGGAACAGATAAATATACTTACTGATGACGTAAGTGGAATAATGAAGCAGGTATGGAAAATAAGAAATGAATGGGATGAGATTGGGTGGAAGATCCCTTACGAAGAGCGCGACCGAAAAAGGTATGTTGAAGAACAGAAAGATTATTTACAGGAAGAACGTAATCAGATGCATTGCTTCAGAATGAGCATGTATGAGGAACAAGATATAATCAGCGTTCAGGAGTTAGCTGAAGTAAGACAGGTCAAAATTCCAGAATATCAAGAGATATTAGAGGATGCTCAGAAGAGATATGAGGAATACATGTTGGCGCAGAATCGTCAGGCAAATGAAACAGCTGTCCAGACGGAAGTTGAAAAACAAGCCGAAATTGAAGAAGAAAAAGAAGTCACGGTGCCAGAGGAGCCCGAAATTGATATTATAGAAGAAGAGCAAGAAATAGAAATCATCATGACTCCAGGGGAAATTGAAGAAAACTTGGAGATCCTTCCAGAGAAACCAATGGAAACTCAGGAAGAAATCGTAACTCCAGAACAGGAGGAGAGCCAAAATGAAAATGAGCTCCAAACAGAAGAGACACATTTTGAGGAAAAAGTCGAGCTGGAAGAGCAGGAAGTAATCTCGGAACAGGAGATACTAAAGGAATTGATAGTTGAAGAAACGGAAATGATAATTCCAGAAGAAATAGAGAAATTAGATGAAACAAATATGGAAAATATCAACGAAGCACCGACGGAAATAGAGGTTCAAGAGCTCACAGGAATTGAAAAGGAAAACTCCGAAGAAAAGGAGGAGGTAGAAAAAGAAAACCTAGAAGACATGCAGGAGGATCAAGAGGATAAAACGGCATTAGAAGGACCAAAATTGAAAGCTCAGATCCTTGAATTGTTGATTAAATACCAGAACTGGCAACAAAAGAACAGAGAAAGGGAAAGTGCTAATAAGAGCCAAGAAACCCTAAAAGAAAAAGATGAGATTGTTGGGAGCAATGAAAAAATGAGAGGAGACGTCTCTGAAGAAGAGCCAAAAGGAGGAAAACTGCCGTTGATAGTTGGTGTACCAGGAATTGGATACCCCAGGGAAACAATGAAAAGAGGAGGAGTAACAAACAATGCCATGGAGAAAGAGGATGCCCAGGCATATTTCAGCTGGAAGCATCGTAAGAAGAAAGGGAAGGATAAAAAGAAGAGAAAGAAAGGAGATTTGGAAAATCTAAAGAATTGGAAGAGTAGGAAAAAGAAATACTCTTGGAAAATGCCATCTCAATATGGGGTGAAGGAAGAGAATTATCCCTTTTGAACAAACGGGTAAAGATATTTGCAACCATCAAAGAATATGAGAAATAAGTATAATATGTGCTGAAATACCATCTCAAAGAGAGATGAGGAATAGGGAAGAGAACCAGAAAGAGTCAGGTGAAGTCAGACTGAGCTCTTAAAATTTTTAAATGAAGGGTAACAGACTTGAAGTCTGATAACTGTAATGAAGTAAGTTACGGGTAAAGCTAATTGCACCCGCAAGATAATTAACATAAAGTCATTAAGTTGAAGAAATATAATGAATAAAGAACAGACCGATTTGAAGTCTGACCTGAGAAAAGAAGAAAGGAAACCAACTGTTGACTCGAGTTTGGAGAAGCGCGCCAGACGAGGGTAGAGAGTTGTAAACATCGAACGTGACAAGAGATTTATGGCCTGAGTGGAGACGTCCACTAGGGAATAAATGAATGAATGGGAACTCTTGGAGACCCAACCTAAACACAGACCAGAAAGGAAAGGAACTTTAAAGAAGTAATTGATTTTATTGAAAAGGAAAATTTTAATGTAATAAAGAAGAAAAGGGTAAAGATTGAGCATACCCAACCGGCACAATTAGTGGAAGGAACCTTAAGAAAATAAAACAACAGTAAATACGGATGACGTTATGATGGATTCGACGGAAAAGAAATACAAATAAAATTGAAATAAATTTCCTTAAAATTATCGAAAATTTATTTACCTAAGGAGGGGAGAGATGAACCCATAGGCCATAGGGTCCGTGACGGTCGAATCCATGTCCTTAAGGAAGAAATGAAAGAAACGTATAGTTTCTTAAAGGAACGGAGAGAGATTTTAAGCCAGGAATATAGCTTAACATTGTGCAAGCGACTAGGGACAGATGTTCCTTAGATGAGATCACCCCACTCGACATTTCAGAGAGGGCTGGTCACGAGTATTAATAACTGAGTGGAAATTTCCACCGTGATAGAAAGAGAAGCCTGAATCGGAATTCAAGCTGACGTTGCTGGATTTTGACAACGCCGCATATGCACCAGAAGAGGAATAATTAAAATTAACACGTTTACGAGCATAATAATGAGTAAACAAGCATAGCACAGTGAATCATTTTGAATGAGAGATTTTTCAGTATAGAGAAACCATGTAATAATTGTGCAGAAATAAACTGCCGACGTAAGACGACGTCATTTGGGAATTACCTAAGCCTCTGTGGAGGGGAGAGAGCAAAAAGAATGCAACACCCACACATTTGAGGACGAGAAATTAATTAATATCTCCGAATTGCACGATCGATTCTTAGGTGCAATAAGATCATTTGACATTGAGAAGATGAGCTTTCGGAAGGTATAATTTTTATAATTGTGGCACCATTATTTTAGAAGTTGACCACAGGAAAGGCTAGAGTCTTATTTTTTTGTAGTAAAACAGTATAAAGCTTCGGGCGTTTCCAAGCCAATCATGCAGTATTTAGACAGCAAGAGGGCACGTCACTGTGTCGCACCACACAAGCAGTTACAACGAGCACTCCGTGACCGGAGGTGCTGCATCAAAGTCTTCAAACGTATGAACCTCAGGGGAGGTCATACTGCGCAACAAGTATACGCACCGAATGCAGTATTCAGACAGCCTGAGGGCACGTTACTGTGTCACATCGCATGCAGTCCTACGAGCATTCCGTGAGGGGAAGTGCTGCTCCACGACGTAGAAGTAGTCATTCCGACAGTCCGTGAAGGGACGTAACTCTGCGTTACATCGATAACAGCTACCAGTACTCCTTGAGGGGAGAAACGCTGTTTTACATCGCCGAAGTAAGATCTGATAGCCACAGGCATCACAGTAGTAACGACTTGCTTGCTTCCATAAGGAGCAGCCAATACGAAATTTTAAAGTATCGCCGCAGTGAAGTATTAGGAAAATCCTAATTATAGGATTTAGGCCCGACTGTATACAAGTTAAAGTGAAAATTCGCAAGATATAGTCATAGCAGGCTGCGAACGTCGGACTTAAAGGCGATAGGTCGTTAAATGTACGAACGAATAGATCATAACGTACGGAAGTATCGTACCAGACAGATAAACTGTTATTTAAATTGAAGAAACCTAAAAAGGAAGAACAGAATAAGGTTCGAACGTAGGAGTGTTAAAACAGTTCAAATAAAGAAGATAGGAGATTATAAACATTAGCTCCAGAAAGCAGGCGAACAATTCTAATAGTACTAGAATCGAGAAGTGCTAGCTGCTATAAACTAAATCTATAGGTCCTAGAGGAGACCTCGATCCATATAGACTTTCGTTAGGATCGATAGACAGATCTACAGAGAAGCCGTTCAAGCTAGATAAATAGCCGGTTATCCAGGATAGGAATAGCAGAATTGAACTCCAGGGAACAGTAGATGTTTCGGGACTTTCGCATTCTTCAGAATAGGAAGCCGACATCGGATAAATTCCACCCTTGGAAACGGGAATTTAAGAAGATCACGTGTGAGAGGCTCAGAAACACGGCCTAGTGATCGTTGTGAAGTGTAAAATAATCCAGATTGTGTGTTAAATAATATTTTTAGTGTTTATTATGTGTTCAAAAGGGACACATCAGAATATAAAAATGTCGTCAATATTAAGTGTTTTAGATATATGTTTATTTGTGTTTTCACGTAAGATGAATACCTTTAATATGGTGTAAAAAGTTCAAAGTGGGCCCAAAAATGAAACACCGCACCAGATTTAAGATCAGGGATGATCTGGAAAATATGTGAGTACTAAATTCATTTTTATTTTGGTGTCAGAAATTGATTGTGTACAGACTCACCGGAGTTTTTGGAGTGAAAGGGATGTGTTTTAATAAATAAATACTGAATAATCAAGAACACGGTCTGAACAATAATAAAATAAATAGAGAAATTATGAATAATTATGTAAAGAATAAATCCCGTAGAGGAAATAGGTGAATAAAGGGTTAATGTATTTAACAAATGTCATAAGAGCAAGCGAAATATCATTTAATTATCATGAAAGACATTGAAATAAAGTAAAGTAGAGATATGAAAGAAATAGCTTTTGAGCTTGTGTATAAAGAATAAAGATAATAATAATAATTAAATATGGAAATGTTAAATAAAAATCAAATAAATTGATATGAATATAAGAACGTTAAGCCTTAACGTATGTGTAAAAGATGAGGTTCATTGGAATATTTTAAAACAGGGAGCGATTTATCGACCACGGAAAGATTAATATGTGAATTAAAATAATATGAATTGTTACTAAAGAGATTTTATCAGTTCTTGGGAAGGCATTTTCGGCTTAAAATAATGCATAGCGCATAATGAGCGCAAATATAATATTAAAGTGTCACGCTAGGAAAACGTAGTGGTTAAATACTTGGTACATTACTTATGGAGGGTAGTTGATTGCAGTGAATTGATAATTGTGTAAGTCCTCTATTAGTGACATAGTATCACGAGGCATTGTGTATGTATTTAAAAAGGGAGCTAATATATGGTATTATTGAGCGTATGTCATATGGGCCACGGCCGACTCTAAATCGCATTTTGTATAAGGCCTCTGTAAGGGATTGGTTCCCGAGGCACCTGAAGAGATTCGAATGCAGGATCTTCTTATGATAAAAGCCCCTGTAATTCTCCGTCGTCGTATGTGTATTTAATCTTCCCAATCAATGATGACCCTCTCATAATTAATAAATGCCAAGGATACGGAAATGGTCTTTGAACCAAAGAATAGTTGTTTGAATGTTACGGTACAGTAAAGCCCGGTCTCCCCAGAACTGGATAGAATGGGAAGGTTTGTTTTGAAAGCCTTGAAAATAAGCTACTAATGTTGGGTCAGACAGGATGTCTCCGCCACCCTAACGTGTCATAAATCGCACCCCATGTAGTAGAGACTAGCTCTTTTAAAAGCGAGGGGGAACAGAGACCGTCTCGTAAGCTGTTGTAAAGAGAAATAAATACACCAGGAGTGTTTAAAGTTGTTAACGACCCGGGCGTTGAACCGAGGTCCTTAAAGATGGATATTTCGTTTGCCGGTTCAGATCGTAGTTTCTTATATGATAATGGTCTATTAAGACATAAGAGATAAATAACAATCCCTATTGTAATAAGGTATGGACGTGGGATTCCACGAGTTGATTGAAGGCAACTGAGTTCGGGAGTAACTATAGTTTTTTGACTGTGTCAAGTACCTTCACGCTCTGGAGTACACAATTGATTTTCTGATTACCTTAATATATTTGTAAAATAAAGAGAGATGATAACAACTGAATGTGTGGACATGCCCAAAAATATTGAATTAGATAATTAACATAGATTTTAAATATAATTATATATTTGTTTTTGAGAAATAAGAAAATATAAAAGCTAGTGTTTGAGGTGTACAAGAATGACACCGTAATAATGTAAATGCATGGAGCCAAAGAGCTCGGAGTTATGTAAACTTAATGTTAGTGCTTTATGGAAGTGAGATTAAGTAAGAATTGTTGGTTTATGTGGAAACCACAGGGTTTGAATACAATATTTGTTTATTTTATTTTGTGATCCCTTGTTCATTTGGAACAAGCAGTTGATATTTGGGTCAGTAATTAAATTGTTTAAATGTTTGTAGCGCCATTAATTTTATTAATTAAATGTGTTTAAAATAGGAGTTGATTTTGTTGTTATTTTTGCAAGTGTATCCTCTAATTAATCCAAAATATGTGAGTCACAGAGTGGGGGAACTTACCGCTGCCCCGAAATCCCGAATTGAGCTACGCTGGTATACTGTGATTGGCATATTTCTTGCTAAATGGGCACATTACTAAGCCAAACACCTTCCCTGGAGCTCACTCAACATATCACCCAAGTTTCATGGCAATCGGATGAATGGTATATGAACGCATACGGGACTTTCAAACGCTTAACGTGCAGAGACAAACAGTAGAATTCGACATCACTGCCACCTTTGGTATAAAACACAACTTTTCGCCACGGGCGGAGTGTAAGTAATGGCGGTAGTTGCACAGATTGCGACCAGGTGGCTCTAACGTGCAGAGACAAACCGTCTAAAGACATCAGCTTTCACCAAGGCCAAGGCTAGTGGTTTCCATGACGACTGTTTTTGACTGTATATTGTGGTTCTAAATTTGTGTGAAAATTGTGGTTCTAAAATTGTGTTCATTCCACCTACAGGGTCGGATTGTGAATCTAAACCATACATGGACCCATACTAATATACATACCAAGTTCCATCAAAATCGGTTCAGTCGTTTAGGTGGAGTTCAGTCACATACACACGTGTCGAAGAATTATATATATAAAGATATGTGATGACTAGGGCTCGGATGTTTAGGAAAAATCATATATTTTTCTTTGTCTCTATTGTCTTGCCCGATGGGTTTCTGATGTAAATCAAGAGATTATCGTTACAATACAGTGGTTTCATTTGTCATATAATGCACATTTCGAATATTTTTAACCATTAGGTCATATTTTGAGCATTATTTGTTAAGAACGTCATATTTCGGTAGTGTGACGGCAGCTGTTGGTGTGTAATCATCCTCAACTTAAACTGTGTATTAAACTGCATTTAGCACCGAGTACTTGGTTGTGTGTGACATTTTTTTGATAACTTGTGTTATTGTCATGGCACTGTTCGTGTGTGTATAGGTAATTCAAGTAAGGATTAAGAAGAAGGCAGCCGTGGCCTTAAGTTAAGAACCTTCCCGGCATTCGTGTGGAGTAGAAGTGCAAACCCACGAAAAAGAGATTCTAGCAATCAAATCCACCTCCTCTCACTGTTAACTCACGAGACCGAATGTACAGTTCACGCCACGGTTTTTGACTGGTCAGACCCAGATTCACATTCGTACAGAGGACAGTTGCTTTCCGCGCAACTGAAAACTCACTTATAAATTGCACATGCTTGAGGCTCGTCAACGGTCCTGTGTACGACTGTGAAACCGCGACTGACCAGTCAAAAACCGTGGCGTAAACTGTACCCCGTTCCAGCCCTCAGACCAGAATGACATTTCTTGTAGAGCCGGAAATTGATCCCGGATCTCTGGGGTCAACAAAAGTAAATTTAATTTATCTTTTTCATTTTTTCATTAATTTATCTGTTTATTTGTCGATTAAGTTATTTATCCATTTATTTATTCATTCATTTATTCATTTCTTTATCTGTTTATTTATTTATTTATTTATTTGTTCATGAATGCATTTATTTATATATTTTTCTATTTATTTATTTAACTATTTATTTATTTATTTACTCATTCATATATTTATTAATTTATTTCTCTATTTAATTCACTTATCTATTTATTTATTCATTTATACATTTACTGTATCTATGTATTTATTGACAACGTTAATTCCAACTAAGGAGCGCGATTGAACCTATTTAACTGATGGATATGTATTTGCTTTCTTTTCTTCCCAAAATCTCTTCATCCTTTCACTTCTGTCCATGGAGTGGTGGCTCTCATACAAGGGCAACAGCAAAGAGATGTTTGTTCACCAACATTGTAAAACTATATTATTACTAGTATTAACTCGATGGTTAGTTCTGATCTGCAGCAAGAAGCAAAATCAAGGCAATGGTTGATGTCGTGTGACGTTACTAAGCAGAGTAACCATAGCAACAGGTAATTAATTACAAGCTACTTGCGCTGCCCGTGTCTGTCTTTCTCTCCTGGAAACTGGATTCCGGTGTCTTTCATCCTTCCTTTTATCTCCCAGTGCTTTGGTTACACAGTCGTGAGGACGGTTAGCTGCGGGCTTTTTCTTTTTTTACTCCTGTGACTTCACTCTTGCAGACTTCCTGCAAACTTGATTGCCATTACTTTCCAGAGTCAGGCTCTCAAAGGAGTTTCCTCCCTAGCTTACTACCGGTCCAGATCCCAGCCTCTGCTTCATGCGTTGTTATCACCGAAGAATAACCGAAAATTACGCTTGCGTTTTTACATTCTGGAATAACCAGGAATTAAACCTGATTTCGTACTTCTGGGGAATAATCACCAATCATGTGTTAATGTTACCCGGGAATAAACAATAACAATGCGTGATTAATTCCAGAGAATAACCGGGAATTAAGCGAGAGTATTTCCAAGGGATCATCGGAAGTTATGCATGAGCCTTCAGTGTGAAATCTGCAACAGGTATATCAGTTATGAACAGAGACTGAAATTAGATGATCATGGAGGAGGATCAGCTGGAAGAAATCATGGGAGTGCAGTGGTGTAATCATCGAGCAACCTCAGAAAATTATTTGTTTAAACATATAAAATCAGTGCAATATGCATGAATTACTTGTAAGGCCGCTATTGCACAAACTACATACTAAGATTAGAAATAGTCTCGACCCTGGAGGAAAGAATAAGAGGAGATGCCCTGAGCTCGTTTGAGTGAAGCCAAGCGCTGCGTCCAAAGTGGGCGTAACCTGAACTTGTATTCGGTGTTCCGTGACTTGCATATGGTTGTACGGATCGAATTTGTGTTCTGTTTATTAATTTTAAGGTTCGTATTCATGAATATCAACATGTGTACGAACAATGAGTGAAAGTGGCTGTGCTCCAAATTAGGCCTAAAATCTGTTGAATGCCTCAACAGCAATAATAACTTAAAAATCAATTTGGTGTAAATACCGTACCGTGATTAGTTCGGCGTCATTATGATAGTTCCCAAGATGTTCCTCTTGGTATAACTCGCACCTTCAGACACCTGTATTCAATTTAATCAGTGTTTCATCGTAGTATTACGTTTGGCCGCGTCTTTCTTACAAAACTAGCCTTCCATAGGTTCTCTCACTTTTGTATTTAAATTGGCTTTTAAAACGATAACGCAACTTATTTGTGCCAAGTACCGTGATGAACAGAGTGTATTCTGCATGCCCAAGAAGAAATCTTGACTTATCATTGCAGTTTTATGTCACTAAAATCCAAGACTAGTTGGAGCGTTTTACGGCTTTAAGCTTAGGAACTGCCCTTTTCTTGCTACACAAAGTGGGCGTGCAGTTTGGCTTCAGCAGCTTCCACTAAGCACCGCAGTGAAGGCATCTCCTTCCATTCTTTCCTCCATGGTCTCAACACTGAACGCTGTATCTAATGATACAATGATAAATGTGTTTAATATCATTTGTGCGGATTCACTCTTTGAGCAAACCCTTTCTTGAAAAAGATAAAAAGAGCTAGTTCTGTTAAGCTGCAAAGCTAATCGGGTTGTTGGATGCGAGAGTATTTCAATGGAGTTCGATGCTGTTCACTTAGAGCAAGTGTTATTCTTAGGCCCTTAATAATTCCTACTTGAACCTATATACTTGTTATGATCACCTGATTCCACGCAGAATTATTTTTTACACCAAATACATGTACGCCTTCAACAAACACATCATATTTGGCTGTGGAAAATAATGAAGTATGTCAATTGTGAGTAAGAAGACTCTTCAGGCAGCCATACCCATTCCCGACTGCTGCCCACTCTCTTGGCAGCACGAGGAAATAAATGCACTTCAGTTTTTTCCACAGTTGTTGAAGAAAGAAAGGCCACCGAGGTTTTATACAACAAAGGGATAGAATTCATTGGTGTTTTCAACTTTTTTAAACATTAAGTTTATTTAGTTTAAAATTGTAGTTTTATATAATACTTTACATAATAAATTATATAATGAAATTAGTTATCTACTTGTTTTTTTTTACTTCTTTTAAGATTCGTTAAAAATGAAATGGGTTTCAAACTTCATTAATTAATTTGTTCTTGGAGATCAGTGATCACTATTTTACACATATTTGTAGCCTATATTTTAATACTAAAGACTATCTTTTTCGTAATTGAAGAACTGTGTTCAATTTGAATTAAGTTGTCCTACACGGTGAAATGAAATTACACAAAATGTAGTTAATTACTGGTTTATTTGTTGAAAAATATACAAACTTCTCTAAAACAACTCACTCCACGTAATCTTGATGTTCAAATTTACATAGCTTTCTTAAAGGCAATGAAAGTGATTTTCTTGTATTTGTGAATTTGTATTATGTTTAGAAAGTAGGCTATGTACAGCAGAAGGACTAAAACATATTTTTGAGTAACATGTATTCTTAAATTCGTATGGAAAATATTATTAACGTCTGAAATACTTCATTTTAGCTTTTGAATAAATTACCAAACTACCGTCCCTGAAAATTTGCCGCTCTAGGCTGCAGCCTACTTAGCCTATTTAGAGGGAGCTCGAGCTGCAGCAACTGATAGTGTTCTGTACTACTTGTCATCGCATTGGCAAAGTAAAAAATAGGGTGGAAGTCAGTCCCTAACTTTCTCCTGTACTCATACGTATCGTATTCTTTCTTTCTTTCTTTCTTTCTTCCTTCCTTTTTTTCATTGCCTTTGCATCCGCTCTACCGCCCCCCACCCCCACCCTTTGTATGTCCCTCCATTTTTTAAAATAGTAATTCCATCTGTATTTCTCTCTTCCTTCGTTTCTTCTGTTTAGTTTAAAAAAAACTTTGCGGTGGAACTCGCTTTTATTAACCCTACTTATACGTAAATATAAATGTAAAACTAAAGTATTGTAATGCAGCCGAAATAACTCAGAAACCTCTATGGACATCAAATGGGCGGTGAAAAGCTGAAGGAAGTAGGAGACTTCTGTTACTTAGGAAGCAAAATAACCAGTGATGGACGAAGCAAAGAGGAAAGGAAAGCATTTCTACAAAAAAGGAATCTGTTGACATCGAATATAGATTTAGGTATTCGGTAGTCACTTTTGAAAACCTTTGTCTGGAGCGTGGCGCTATATGGAAGTGAAACTTGGGCTATTGGGCTATTGGGTTATTGGTGCAGCAGAAAAGAGGAGAATTGAAGCGTTCGAAATGTGGTGTTACAGGAGAATGATGAAGATCAGATGGGTAGATAGGGTTACAAACGAAGAGGTATTAAGTTGAGTGGGAGAGGAGAGATGTTTCTGGCGACTGGTAATGAAGAGAAGAATGGTCGAGGACAAGAACTGTAGGGGTAGACCAAGGTTAGAATATGTTAAACAGATTGCATCGGATGTAGGGTGTGGTAGCTATGTAGAGATGAAACGATTAGCTCAGGACAGGGAGGCATGGAGAGCTGCATCAAACCAGTCAAAAGCCTGAAGACTCAAACAACAACGACAACAACTTATACGTTTCTCTATTTTTGTATCGTACTTACTTCTCACCTTCATTCTTTCTTTCTCTTTTCCAAACTTCTTCCTTTCATACATTATCTTTGTTTCCTCCCTTTGAGGTGGAAGTCACCCGCGTTTCTACCCCTCTTTTGTATCTTTTATTTATTGGGAATTTCTTTTTGCTTTCACTTCTCTTGTTTATGCTTTGATTTGTTTCTATAGGCTCATTGCAGTGGATTCCGGCCGTCGATCTTTACCTCCCCAGCTCTTTCTCTAAATAGAGAAATGTATAAATAATGTATCATTAATCAGGCGTTAGCCGCTACGTTTGTACATATTCATCCCAAAACTCCCCAACTGTTATTCGACGTCCACTTTCTTCACCACCGACACCATTCATTCCTTATAGCCAATTTTATCAACCTTTCTCACCTAACTCCAACATTTTACTTCTTCGCCAAAATTTTCTTTCTTTTGGCCCAAGAGATGGTGCGGTCATGAGGCAGTATTTTGGGAAGGAATGAAATGCCTAATTCGGTACTCCCGCGGCGTAGACATGGAGGAAAGAATTAGAGGACATGCCCTGAGCTCGTTTGACTGAAGATAAGCGCTGCGTCCCAAGAGGGCGTAGCCTCAACTTGTAATCGGTGTTCCGTGACTTGCATATGGTTGTACGAATCGAATAAATGTTCTGTTTATTAGTGTTAAGGTTCGCATTCTAGAATATAACAAGTAGTTCCGTGAAGAACTATACAGCCTATTTTCATATAGGCTAACCTACTCATGTTAATTGTCTCTATCAACATACAAAATTTCAGTTTGATTGCTGTAATAGATGCGTAGATATAGAGAACAGACTAAAGATTTCAGATGGTCGCCATGTTGGATTTTATATATGTAGGTCCTAGAGTTGTGTACTGTTACATGAAGATTATTGTGTACGTGTAGCATTCAAACTCCAATCGCATGATTAGGACACAAGAAGTAACAAGGAGATTTTAAAATTTCGCACAGCTGCCATCTTGTGGTTATGGAAA
The DNA here is from genome assembly GCA_946902985.2 of Meconema thalassinum. NCBI lineage: Eukaryota > Metazoa > Arthropoda > Insecta > Orthoptera > Tettigoniidae > Meconema > Meconema thalassinum. The sequence continues at coordinate 157,979,466 of OX336398.1, read as the reverse complement.
CAATTGAAATAAATTAAATACCTGTGGATTAAAATTCATATAAGGATTTACTGTACCAAGTGTCACTGCACTCGGACGGTTAAATTGCGAGAAACGTCCATGTGAATATTTATACTTCGCGTCGCCGCCACGTTGGATTTGTGATCACCAGGTTATTTAAAGTCCTATAGGTGAACTTAAGTTCATAGCCCCTATGAACATTAAAAAATTCAGTTTGATTGCCATAATAGATTCGTAGATATTCAGAGCCGCCTAAATATTTCGGATGGTCGCCATGTTGGATTGTTAAATGTATAGGCCATAGAGGCATGTACCATTAAAGGAAAATTATTGCGTAGGTTCATTATTCAAACTTTCACATCGATCGCATGATTACGACACAAGAAATAAAAACTTAATTTTAAAATTCGCAGAGCGGCCATCTTGAGGTTATGTAAACAATTGAACTAAATTAGATACCAGTGTGTCCTGTACCAGATTTCATTGCGGTTAGAACATTAAATCGCGAGAATGGTCTATTTAAAATTTTCAAATTCGCTTGGCCGCCATGTTCGTTTTGTAGTTAACCGGTTTTTGAAAGTCTTATACATGAACTTCCAGTAGTGCCCTTTAACTCCATACAATATTTCAGGGTATTACCGCTAATAGTTTCAGAGATACAGAATGCTGGTGAAATATTTCGCACATCCGCCATCTTGTGGTTATGTAAACAATTGAACCAAGTTAGATGTCGGTGCATTACAATGTATATAAACATATACTGTACCAAGTTTTATTGCGTTTGGTTGGTTAAATCGCGAGATTGAATGCTGGTGAAATATTTCGCACAGCCGCCATGTTGGACTGGTGAGACGTAACAAAATTTGAAGGGCACAGTCGGGGTCGTCCGGAATAGTGCTATGAACTTACCGAGTTTCATTGAAATCGCTCCAGCCGTTTAGATGTTATTAGGGGACACACACACACACACTCCTCACACACACACGGACAAAAGGTGATCTCATAAGCCTTTTTTTTTTTTTCAAAATTGAAAATAGGCTAAAAATCTGTACGAACAATGAGTGAAAGTGGCTGTGCTTGAAATTAGGCCTAAAAACTGATGAATGCCTCAACACCGATAAGAACTTAAAAATCAATTTGGTGCAAATACCGTGATTAGTTCGGCATCATTAGTTCCCAAGATATTCCTTCTTTGGTATAATTCACATCTTCAGACACCTGTATTCAATGTAATCAGTGTTTCAGCGTATTATTACGTTTTGCCGCGTCTTTCTTACAAAACTAGCCTGCATAGGTGCTCTCATATGTCTATTTAAATTGGCTTTTAAAAGGACAACGCAGCTTATTTGTGCCAAGTACCGTGATGTACAGAGTGTATTCTGCCTATCCAAGAACAAATCTTCACTTGTCATTGCAGTTTTGTCAATAAAATCCTAGACTAACATTGGTTTACGGCTTTAAGCATAGGAACAGCAATTTTCTTGCTACCCAAAGAGGGCGTGCCGTTTAGCTTCAGCAGCTTCCACTAGGCAGCGCAACGAAGGCATCTCCTTCCGATCTTTCCTCCATGGGCGTAGACGTGCTTCTTAAATCGTGCAACACGGCCGCGGGGAATTTGCAGTAAGCCCGGAGTTGGCAGGTTAGAATCCTGGCGGTGACAAGGCTATCCTAAGTGTGATTATCCCCCGTCTGTATTACACACTCCCTCTATGCAAATGCTGGGATAGTACCTTACTTCAAGTCTCGGGGCACCTACCCCATCTACAAGTTAATGTCTAAGTCTATAATCCATTGAAGGGCTGAAGCCGTCACTTCCAGAATGAGCTCGTCTGCTGCAGGATGTTACAATGTTTTTGATGGTCTGATCTTCACCGCCACAGTCACATTGGGAAGATGCCGCCAATCCCCATCGGTGGAGGTTCTCTGCACAAATGCTATGGCCTGTACGGAGCCTGTTAACTGTCTTCCAAACACGTCGTGGTAGTTCCATGCCAACTGGCTGTGTACCTGGTCTAACGAGAGCCTGGTAGTCCTCATGTGCAGCACTAGTTCACATTCCTAACCATTTCCTGTTCATGTTGAAATTCATTACTTGCAACGATTCTGCCAGTATGATGGGTGGCCGTCTGGATTTTAATCGGCATTTTTTTCTAAGTACAGATACATCAGAGTGGATTGGTAGCTGAGGATTGATAATTATTTTTTTCTATTCATTGTACAGTCATTGATAGAGCTCAACTCACAACACCATCTACACGGGGCTGATCACCAAGCCTCTCAAATTAATTAACAGCAACGAAACTAATTAGTAAGAATCAGTCGCCGTATTATTATTATTATTATTATTATTATTATTATTATTATTATTATTATTATTATTATTATTATTATTACTATTATTATTATTATTATTATTATTATTATTATTATTATTATTATTATTGTTATTATTATTAGGGCCTACAATTATTAATAATATTGTTACGGCTGTGAGTTTGTGTCATCACTCGCCGCATGAGTCACAACTGCGCCAGGGCTGGGCTGTGTCCTGCCTCCTGTATTGCGTGCGCCTTATGCAACAGGGCTACTAAGACAAAGGGATAGTCCTGAATATTCGTGACTGGACCAGCGATGGAAACCTCGAGAAGCCGTGAACCCTGGATGGATCTAGAAGCATTTATTGAGTCACCGGCCTGCTATATAAGAGCGACCTGTCAAGCAGTGGTGGTTGTTGTGTTTTACGAGCTAGTGTGAGCGATTATCTTGAGCGAAAGAAGTGTGGTGATGAAGTGCTGTGCGAGTTACGAAATCCAGTGACATTGTTCCTCCAGCTTGTGGACAGCGAAATAGCCTGCAGCAGGTGATCGTAAGTAATTGTGGTCGGTGAACATAAAGGAGAGGAGCAGGTAGTTTCTGTCAAGGCCACCGTACTCATTAGGACGGATTAACTTCTGTGATCTGTTGACAAGTGGAAGGGCCAAGAGCGCTCAAGGAAGAGACTGTGAGGAAACTGGAGTAAGGCTCCTAATTGCTTGTATTTGCTGATTAGTGTAATTTTCTGGCCACAATAAAGTTAATTATTTCTTTAAGCAGTAATTGGTGTTGTGCTTTGTACCCCCACCATAATCCAGTTAACAAAGGTGCCACTAGGGGGTGGCACGTAACAACTGGTGTCAGAAGCCGGATTACGAACTCAAGCACAACACCTGACGGTCCTGGTTTCAAAACCCGAGCAGGTCATTTTCTCTAATTTTCCTGTGAGTGCATGCCCTTTACAAGACAAACAACTAAAATGGAGGAGAAATTGGCAGCATTGCTAGAAAAGTTAAATGGCATGGAAACCAAGATGGAGGACGGCCAGAAGAATTTAACCAAGGAGCTAACTGCCAAATTAGAAGACGGCCAGAAGAAGCTAGAAGACGGCCAGAAGAAGATGGAAGACGGTCAAAATAAGTTATCGGAGGACCTGAAGAAGATGGAGGACGGCCAGAAGAAGGTGGAGGACAGCCAGAAGAAGTTAGCCGAGGACCTAACTGCCAAACTAGAAGACGGCCAGAAGAAGTTAGCCGAGGACCTAACTGCCAAACTAGAAGACGGCCAGAAGAATTTAGCCGAGGACCTAACTTCTAAATTAGAAGACGGTCAGAATAAGTTAGCAGAGGACCTAACCGCCAAATTTCTGGATGGCCAGAAAAATCCCGAAGAGTGTCTGCTGACGAAATTAGAAGAAAGCCAAAGGAAATTAGAACAGGGTCTGCGTGAGGAAGTCACGGCAGTGGAAAAGAAGTTCGACGCCTTACAAGTGGAAGTTGCCGAGCTGCGCCAACGCCCGCTGATGGGGGTGGAGGAGAAATTCAACGCCTTACAAAAGGAAGTTGCCAAGCTGCGCCAACGCCCACTGACGGGGGTGGAAGAGAAATTCAACGCTTTACAAGAGGAAGTTGCCGAGCTGCGCCAACGCCCGCCCACCGTTACACCGGGAATATCAGGAACGGGACATAGCAGAGTGACGCCCCCAACCTTCGACGGAAAGGTCCCGTGGAGCACCTACTTACGTCAGTTCGAGGCGGCCTGTTCCATAAATAACTGGAACAACGCAGAAAAGGCTACAGCTCTCATTGTAGCGCTGAGAGGTGACGCCCTTAACGTCCTTCAGGCCATCCCGACTGGATCCCAGGACTACGCTTCCCTGATCGCCCATATGGAGTCCCGATATGGAGATAGCCATCTTCAGCAGACCTATCAGATGCAGCTCCGGACCCGGGTACAGAAGAACGCGGAAACCCTGCAGGAGTTCGAGATGGACATCGCACGCCTCGTAAGGCTCGCCTACCCAACAGCGCCGGCCGACTTTCTGGAGCAGATAGCGACGCAGACTTTCACCGACGGGCTACGGGACTCGGACACTCAACAGGCGCTGCGTCTCGCGCGCAATAAGACCCTGGCAGATGCGCTGAGCCACGCACTTGAGTTCGAGACGGCAAAACAGGCATCCAGAATGCACGCGCGGGTGCGTCAAGTGGACGTCGACGAACCAGTAAAAACCAACGAGACCAAGCCCCTGACCGACGAATTGATGGAGGCGCTAAGCCGTTTCTTCAAGAATCGCAGTACCACCAACAAAAACGTAGCCGAAGGACATCCGGAGAGGCGACCCGGAAGAGGACTACCGACCTGCTGGACCTGCCGTAAGAGAGGCCACCTGAGCAAGGACTGCGGTGATCGCCGCCGCCAAGGGTTTCCGTCGGGACAGTCAGTCGTAGGGAAACCGCGCGGCCCAGGAAAGCAAGTATCAGCCAGCCTAGGGGGGCAAAGGTTGGTTTGTGACAGTCGTCAAGCCCCGGTAGTCCAAGTTCGTGTGACGCAGTTACGGAGGGATAATAGCAGCCTGATGGTCGACGGAGTCGTCAACGGAGAGAGCTGGCCCATGCTAATCGACACGGGAGCATCGAGGACCATCGTCAGTCCCACCGTGGTCCCGAAGTGGAGAGTTCAACCCACACAAAGGAACCTCCAGCTAATAACCGCGACCGGAGAGACCGCACCGGTACATGGCGAAGCATCACTGGAGTTCGTCATTGGTCGACGGGCGATAAAGCATCCAGTGCTTGTGGCTGACGTATCAAATGAAGTGATCATCGGACTGGACTTCCTGGACCAGAACAACATCATCTTGGATCTGAGTACCAACACTCTGCACTTCGGAGGTGAGGAACTTGCTTTGCAACCTGCGCACGAGTCCACCACCGCACGACGAGTAAGGCTGTGAGAAGACGTCATCGTTCCCGCCAGGACGGAGGTCAGCGCTGCCGTAATTGTCGACGGAACTACTGAGGGAGTGGCGGCTGTCATCGAGCCAAAATATGAGGACATCCAGACAAAAGGATTGCTAGTTGCCAAGACTCTCATCAACACGACGTCTCGACCGTACGTCCGCCTGTCCAACCTGAACGACTACGATATTACGGTTCACCGGGACACCTACCTAGGAGTCTGCGAGCCCGTTACCTGGATTGCCCGCATCACAGATATGACGGACGGACACCTGCAGACGGACAACCGAAGAAGACGCACACTGCCAGAAGAACTACAGAAGCTGTACCAAGGATCCCAGGACCATTTAGACGAGGAACAATCACGCCAACTTCAGGACCTGCTACGCGAATTCCAGGACGTCTTCTCCGTGGGGAGCAAAGACTTCGGCAGGACAAGCTTGGTTCAGCACAGAATCGACGTTGGGGACAGCGCACCGATTAGGGCCCCATTCAGACGTGTCCCGCTCGCCAAGCAAGCCGAAGTCGACCGGATGGTAGAAGAGATGAAGGAGCAAGGGGTGATCGAGCCATCACATAGTCCTTGGAGTTCTCCGGTCGTGCTAGTGAAGAAGAAGGACGGTTCCACCAGGTTCTGCGTGGATTACAGGCGGGTGAATGACGCCACGAAGAAGGACAGCTACCCTCTACCCCGGATCGACGACACCCTGGACACCATATCAGGGGTCGAGATGGTTCTCCACCTTGGATTTGAAGAGTGGCTACTGGCAGGTGGAGGTCCACCCTAAGGACCGCGAGAAAACGGCGTTCTCTGTGGGCAGCGGGCTCTGGCAGTTCACCGTCATGCCATTCGGTCTGTGCAACGCCCCTGCAACCTTCGAAAGGCTAATGGAGTCCATTCTGAGGGGACTACACTGGAAGACCTGCCTGGTATACCTAGACGACGTCATCGTTCTGGGGAGGAGCTTCGAGGGGCACTACAGCAACCTGAAGGAGATCTTGTTGAAGCTACGGGCTGCCCAGCTGAAGTTGAGCCCCAAGAAGTGTCAGCTCTTCCAGAAGCGGGTCCAGTACCTTGGGCATATCGTCTCCGAGGAAGGGGTGCGCACCGACCCAGAGAAGACCGCAGCTGTGAGGGAGTGGCCAGTTCCGAAGGACAAGTCCCAACTACGAAGCTTCCTGGGACTCTGCACTTATTACCGTCGCTTCGTGAGAGGATTCGCCGACATCGCCAAACCTTTACATCGACTGACTGAGAAGGACCAACTCTTCACGTGGACAGCAGAATGCCACAGTGCCTTCGAACAACTCAAGCAGGCTCTGTGCACCGCACCTATTCTGGCCTACCCCAGACCTGGAACAAGGTTCATCGTCGATACCGATGCCAGCGACTTTGGCATAGGGGGAATCCTGTCGCAAGTAGTGGACGGCGAGGAGAGAGTAGTGGCCTACTTCAGCAAGGCCCTGTCAAAACCAGAAAGGAACTACTGCGTCACCAGGAAAGAGCTGCTCGCCATCGTGAAGACCATTGAACACTTCCACAAGTACCTGTACGGGCAAGAATTTCTCATCAGGACCGACCATGCATCCCTGCGGTGGCTCCTGAACTTCAAGCAGCCCGAGGGTCAACTCGCGCGGTGGTTAGAGAGGCTTCAACAGTACAACTTTGAGATTCAGCACAGGAAAGGCCAACTGCATTCTAACGCCGACGCCCTGTCACGAAGACCATGCCCCGAAGACTGCACCTTCTGTGCCCGAAGGGAGGAGAACACCGGGATACAGTGCCGACGGACTACTGTGGAACTTCAGGGGAACTGGAGCCGCGAATCTTTCACGCGGGCACAAGCAGAAGATGATGACCTGGGACTGATAGCCGAATGGAAGAGGGCCTATGTCCCCAGACCCGGGTGGAACATTGTGAGTGACTGCAGCCCAAAGTTTAAGTGCTACTGGGCACAGTGGGACTCGCTGATTGTAAGGGATGGCCTCATCTGCCGCGCCTGGGAGAGCACCGACGGGAAGACATCTCGGGAACAAGTCGTCGTTCCAAAGGCTATGACGGAGGAAGTCCTGAAGGAAGTTCATGGAGGATCATCTGGTGGACACCTAGGGATAAAGAAGACCCTGGAGAAGCTGAGAGAGCGGTTCCACTGGATCGGATGCCGAACAGACGTGGAGAACCACTGCGCGAGGTGCCACGATTGCGCAGCCAGCAAGGGCCCAGGACGAAGACGACGGGGTCCACTGAAGACCTACAACGTGGGCGGCCCCAAGGAGAGAGTGGCCATCGATGTTGCTGGGCCATTCCCGTTAAGCGAAGCAGGGAACCGCTACATATTAGTCGTCAGCGACTACTTTACCAAATGGCCGGAGGCGTATGCGCTCCCTAACCAAGAAGCCGCGACGATTGCAGAGACCCTGGTGAAGGAATTCGTCAGCCGGTACGGAGTACCCCTGGAGCTGCACTCCGACCAAGGGAGGAACTTCGAGTCGCAGGTGTTCCAGAACCTATGCCAGCTGCTGGGAATCCGGAAGACAAGGACAACGCCGCTACACCCTCAGTCCGACGGGATGGTAGAGCGATTCAATCGCACCATCGAGAACCATCTCCGAATAGTCGTCAGCGAGCACAGAGGGATTGGGACAAACATCTTCCACTATTTCTCCTGGCCTACCGCGCCGCCGTGCATGAAGCCACCGGGTGCACACCAGCCCGGGCCATGTTTGGGAGGGAGCTCCGTCTACCTGTCGATCTTGCCTTCGGCCGACCTGGGAATGATACGATCCCGGTAAGCCAGTATTGTCAAGAACTGGTCGACCAACTGGAGGACGTACACGCGTTCGCGAGGAGGAAACTACGGATCGAGACCGACCGAATGAAGACCCGATACGACCAGCAGACGGATGCCGGCGGATTCCACGAGGACGACCTGGTCTGGCTCTTCAACCCATTACGGAAGAAAGGCCTGTCACCCAAACTGCAGAAGTCCTGGGAGGGCCCGTCCCGAGTCGTGAAACGGATCAACGATGTCGTCTACAGGATCCAGCGGAGCCCGAGGGCGAAGATGAAGATCGTGCATCGAGATCGCCTGGCAGCCTACGGAGGGACACAGACGGACCAATGATTGATCGGGACGATCAGCCTTTTTAGGAAGGGGGTGGTGTTACGGCTGTGAGTTTGTGTCATCACTCGCCGCATGAGTCACAACTGCCCCAGGGCTGGGCTGTGTCCTGCCTCCTGTATTGCGTGCGCCTTATGCAACAGGGCTACTAAGACAAAGGGATAGTCCAGAATATTCGTGACTGGACCAGCGATGGAAACCTCGAGAAGCCGTGAACCCTGGATGGATCTAGAAGCATTTATTTAGTCACCGGCCTGCTATATAAGAGCGACCTGTCAAGCAGTGGTGGTTGTTGTGTTTTACGAGCTAGTGTGAGCGATTATCTTGAGCGACAGAAGTGTGGTGACGAAGTGCTGTGCGAGTTACGAAATCCAGTGACATTGTTCCTCCATCTTGTGGACAGCGAAATAGCCTGCAGCAAGTGATCGTAAGTAATTGTGGTCGGTGAACATAAAGGAGAGGAGCAGGTAGTTTCTGTCAAGGCCACCGTACTCATTAGGACGGATTAACTTCTGTGATCTGTTGACAAGTGGAAGGGCCAAGAGCGCTCAAGGAAGAGACTTGAGGAAACTGGAGTAAGGCTCCTAATTGCTTGTATTTGCTGATTAGTGTAATTTTCTGGCCACAATAAAGTTAATTATTTCTTTAAGCAGTAATTGGTGTTGTGCTTTGTACCCCCACCGTAATCCAGTTAACAAAGGTGCCACTAGGGGGTGGCACGTAACAATATATATATATATATAATTTTTTTCGCACATAGTGTCAGGCTCCTGAGGAGTAACAGACTACCGACCAAAACTCTCTCTCCCCCCCCCCCCCCCCCTCGTTACTTCTGAACACTAGCCTGGAACTGTTTATCACATTACTTCAGGCTAGAGTCATTTTATATTTGCCCGTAGGGCTCTCCTCCTTAGTGAATTATCTTCAGTGGAGATCCAGATCAGTCTTCTTTGTTCGGAGGATATCTTCAACAAAACTTGCTACAAGTTTCCAATGTTCTTCCTTTTGTAGCATTGCCGCAACAATATTGTCCGGAGATATCTCTACATCAATGTGATCTTGAAGAGACTGCCTATTTCGGACCCACCGTCCACAAGAGAAGAAGGTGTGATTAGCATTATCCAATAATAATAATAATAATAATAATAATAGTTACATACTCCTTTGGTATGATCAGGTGGACTCAAACTGAACTGCACGATCTGCAACGAAAAACATCGGTGCTTTTATCACGCCATCGTATGCACCATCCGAAATCAGCAACAGAGCGCCTGACTCTACCTCGGTCTGAAGGTGGTAGAGGACTGATAGACATCATGAACCTTCATACAAAACAAGTGACAACTCTGCGTGCATTTTTCCACAACAAAGGAGAAACATCCCCTCTCCATCACACTGTATCTTCAGCTGATGATAATTACACACCGCTCCATCTGTCATCTTTAGATCCACCAGTAAAAGAAATGAAAACTACTGAACACAAGATCGGGAATTGGAAACAGAAGGCGCTTCATGGGAAGTTTCCACATGAGTTGGACCAGCCTCACATCGACAAGTTAGCGTCGCACGCATGGCTGACCCACTCGGTCTTCTTTCCGGAAACAGAGGGATTTGTTGTAGCTATCCAAGACCAAGTTGTTGCTACTCGAAGCTATCGGAAATTTATCATAAAAGATCCAGCAACAGAGAGTGAGAAATGTCGCCGCTGTGGCAAATGTAGTGAAACCATTCAACACGTCATATCAGGTTGTTCCCACCTTGCCAACACTGACTACAAACATCGACACGACCAAGTTGCCAACATTATCAACCAGAAACTGGCATTGAAGTACAAACTTCTTCAAAGCTCCGTCCCCTATTGGAAATACATACCATCTGCAGTACTCGAAAATGCCACACACAAGCTCTATTGGGACAGAGGAGTTGTGACAGATGTCGCAGTCAGTAACAACCGGCCAGATATCATAGTCATCAATAAAGTACACAAAGAGGCATTACTGATAGATATCGCATGTCCCAACACTCAAAACATCCAAACAACAGCTGCTACTAAAATATCGAAGTACACAGAGCTGGCAATTGAGGTAAAGCAGATGTGGAAACTTGATTCGGTGACTACCATCCCAATAATTGTATCGTGTACTGGTGTTATACCGAAAACTCTCCATATTAGTCTATAAATATTGAATCTGCACCCGCAGATATATATTGAACTTCAGAAGGCAGTTCTGTTAAACACATGCCATATTGTTAGGAAGTTCCTTGGTGACAATGCACTGGCCGAATACTCAGCAAGGCTTGATGATCCAGATAGGAATTTAGCTCATCCTAGAAATGAAGGAGACTCGTGAAGACTGCGGGCACGACCTTGATGTGAAGTCTCTGAACAGTATAATAGAAATTATCTCAGTACAGATGGTTCCTTGCTAAGGACAAACCAGGCTGTAACAGAAAATGTAGCCGGTATTTGCCGTGATAATGTTGTTAAACAATAAACTATAATAATAATAATAATGTAAGATACAACAGACCAAACGTGGATGTTCCTGCTAGTTTTTAAATAATTATCAGTTATAATAAAACAATGATTTAATTACTTAGGTATTAAAAGCATCTATAATTTTCTAATAATAATACCCCGTAATAATTACAACAAATATTACTAGCTAGCAACTCTCCACTCGTTCGCCCGGTATCTCCAACGGTCTACCCAGTGTAGGCTTAAAAGGCCCACGGACGGCAGGTACAAGACGCAATTCAGAAAAGCCGAGGTGAACAGCGAAACTCCAAACACATATACTCTTCTCTGAAGTCTTAACTCGACACGACTCGACTGTTTGAAGCTGGCCGAAGCTAGGGTGATAGGCTCGCTAGCCAATCCTTAAACTTGCTCCAAAGCTAGTAATTTAAATTTCCACGGAATGGAGATTCTTGGAAGAAATGAAAACGCAACACCTACAATGGGCGATGCACTAAAGCCAGAGATACGCTGTCCCGAACGTCTGTGCAGAACCCCTCATGCCGAACAACTCCTACACACATAGTATGTTGGTATTTTCAACCGTCCACCCAGCCCACGCATAAAAGGCACACGGACGGCAGGTTTCTCGACTCGATTCACCGAAATGGCTACTGCCCGTCTTCCCCCGGTCACAAATGAATGCCCACCACAGAAACCCTCCTCGAGAAATCGTTCACGGAACGGTGAAAACCGTATCAAGATCCATCCAGTGGCTCTCGAGACCACCCGTTATGTCTAAGAATCGGGGACCCCGTCCTACACTAGGCAGATACAGAGAGACCAGTTTGTATGTATCGGAGACCCTCGCTAGCCCGCTCGCCCACGGCGCGAGCCTGTCTCCCGCCAGGCACTTTGCCGTTTTGCGGCGCTCGCGTGGCTTTGAGTCATTGAGTATAGGAATTTGTACTTAAATTTGTACTTCAATGTGATCCTTGATCAATTTTTTTGACGAACTGACTTACGGAGAGCGATTGTCAACTTATTTTCAACAAGATTCTGCCACTGCTCACAATGACGAAGCATCCATGACAGAATTGCGTCGCATTTTTGGTACTAGGATTATAATTCGGAACGTGTGGCCCCCACGAAGCCCAGACTTATCACCATGTGAATTTTATTTGTGGGGGACACTTAAAAATAGAGTGTATGCGAGAAACCCTCACACTATAAATGAGATTAAAGACTATATTACAGCTGAAATACAGCCAATCGGTGCTGAGGAACTTCAGAGAGTAAATGCCAGTTTCATAAAAAGGTGCCAGCGATGTGTAGCAGTGAATGGCGAACATTTTCAGCACCAGCTGTGAACTAGGTGCGTACAAATTCCTATACTCAATGACTCAGTGCCGTGATTGCGCCGCATAACGGCAAAGTGCGTGGCGGGAGACAGGCTCGCACCACGGGCGAGCCGGCAAGCGAGGGTCTCCGATACATACAAACTAGACTCTCTGAATATCTGAGGCCGGCTCGTAGTGTATCGGCTAGCGTTCTTGGCTGTTAGGAACTATCCCGGCATTTGCCTGGAGTAGACGTGGGAAACCACGAAAAGCTACTTCGAGGATAACTGAGACAGGAATCGAACCCAACTCTTCACAGCTTTGCCTCACGAGGCTGTGTGTACCCCGTTACAGCCCTCAGACTAGAATTACACCCTCTGTCTGAAAAGTTCGGTGAATGGGTCTATACAGTATTACGAACGGATTGTTGGCTTACCTAAAACAGCCGTTACTGTCCTTCGAAGTAATCCCCGTGGATGGTTATGCACTTCTTAGAACGACTGAACAAGTCCTGGAAACTCCTGGCATAGTCTTCTTTACGAATAGCCTTCAGTTTGGGTCGTCAAAACTCTAAATTGAAAGCAAGAGAGAAGCGTGAATTTATGCAACATGCCCTGCACACCTGATAGACGGGCGGCAGTGAGAAGGGTGAATTTATGCAACCTAACATGCACACCTGTTCGACGGGTGGCAGTGAGAAGGGTGAATGTTCAGTGGAATGGAACGGTCCTGAAAACCATCGTCACGGGTGACGAGACTTGGTGCCTGAGGTACGACCTCGAAGGCAAGTGTCATAGTATGGAGTATCGAGGTCCAGGGTCACCGAAAAGCCCTGAAGGGCCAGAGGTTTTCGGACATTTCGGACATTCAACGTAATGTGACGACCCAACTGAATGTTATCCCTCAGGAAGACTATGCCAGGACTTGTACAGCCGTTCTAAGAAGTGCATAACCATCCACGGGGATTACTTCGAAGGATAGTAACGGCTGTTTCAGGTAAGCAACAATCCGTTCGTAATATAGACCCATTCATGGAACTTTTCAGACAGTGGGTGTAAATTGCATGGCAGAGCCGGGAATTGAGCCCCTTCCTCCGCGGTGACGCAACGAGGCGGACTAGAAATATTATAGCCTACCGTACTGTATAATTGATTAGATTTATGATATTTTAGTTTATTGTTTCTGATAATTAGCTCTAAGTTAGGGTTATTTATATGCTGAAGATGTATCCATCGAGATATGAAACATGTTCATTCTTTAGTTAGTTTTTTATTGTTGTTTGAGTCTTCAGTATTTTGACTGGCTTGATGCAGCACCCCATGCCTCCCTGTCCTGAGCTAATCGTTTCATCTCTACATAGTTACCACACCCTACATCCGAGGCAATCCGTTTAACATATTCTAATCTTGGTTTACCCCTATAGTTCTTGTCCTCGACCCTTTCTTCCATAACAAAGCTTGCTATTCCTGGGTGTCTTAGTATGTGTCCTACCAACCTATCTCTTCTCTTCATTAGCAGTCGCCAGAAACATCTATCCTCTCCCACTCGTCTTAATACCTCTTCGTTTGTAACCCTATCTACCCATCTGATCTTCATCATTCTCCTGTAACACCACTTTTCAAATGCTTCAATTCTCCTCTTTTCTGCTGCACCAATAGTCCAAGTTTCACTTCCATAGAGCGCCACGCTCCAGACAAAGACTTTCAAAAACGACTTCCTAATACCTAAATGTATATTCGATGTCAAAAGATTCCTTTTCTGTAGAAATGCTTTCCTTGCCTGAGCCAACCTACTTTTTATATCCTCTTTGCTTCGTCCATCACTGGTTATTTTCCTTCCTAAGTAACAGAAGTCTCCTCCTTCCTTTAGTTTTTCACCTGCCAATTTGATGTTCATAGAGGTTTCTGATTTATTTCGGCTGCATTCCAATATTTTTGTTTTACATTTATTAATTTTCATCATGAATTCTTTCCTCAAGACGGAGTCCATACCATTCAAAAGCTCATTCAAATCCTCTGGTTTGTCGGCCAAAATGACGATGTCATCAGCAAATCTCAGAGTTGAAATTATTTCTCCTTGAATCTTCACTCCCACTTTAAATTTTTCTTTAATTTCCTTCATTGCTTGTTCAATGTAAAGATTGAAAAGTATGGGTGATAAGTTGCAGCTTTGCCTTACACATTTCCGAATACCAGCTTGTCTCTCATGCCCTTCAGCTCGAATGACTGTTGTTTGGATTCTGTATAGATTGTAGATCACCCGTCCATCCCTGTACTGTATTCCAATTGTTTCAAAATGTCAAACAATTTAGTCCAATCAACGTTATCAAAAGTTTTTCTAAGTCTAAAAATGCCATGAACGTTCTCTTATCGTTCCTTATTCTACCTTCGAAAATCAGCCTAAGACTTAGTACCGCTTCCCTTGTTCCTACATTTCTCCTGAAACCAAACTGGTCTTCACCCAACTCCGTTTCTATCTGCCTTTCCATCCTCTTGTAAATAATTCTTGACAGGATCTTTGAAGCATGAGTAATCAAGCTGATTGTACGGTATTCTTCACATCTGTCAGCTCCCACTTTCTTCGGTATAGGGATGATAACATTCTTCTTGAAATCAGAGGGTACCGCACCTGTCCCATAGATCCTACACACCAAGTGATATAACCTGATCAGACCTTCATCTCCTATGCAACGTAGCAACTCAATCGGTATATCATCTATGCCTGGTGCTTTGTTCCTGCTTAAGTCTTCCAATGCTGAAGGCGGGAGATAATATGAAAATAAAATTAAAGCTCTGACCCCTTGAAGAATGAGGGATCAGGAAAGATGAGACAAGGACCAATTAAGGCGGGAAAGTGAAAGACTCCCTAGGCCTCGGATACCCTAATACCGTCGAGGTCGGAAAAGAACAAGAGTTGACCAAGGGAGGCCGACTGGAAAGATAACGGAGAGGAGCCCAGCACACGTAAGTGGAAGCAATGCCGGACTCAGCTAGGGTCCTGTGGTCGCCAACCCATGTCCCACAAGTTGTGAGCCCCTGGAGGAGTCCCGGGAGGAAGGGGCCATGCATTAAGATCTAATAGTATAGGTTATTCTGAAGCGAAAGCATTATAATTACGAACGTGGGCTTTATTTTCAATGGTTTCCGTAATACAAGACCGTATTGTGTAATACTGTATAAATTGCAGTAGTGGTACAGTATCTCAACAAAATTTATCCTGGATGCTGTATCGATCCCGGATGTGATGTTGTATGGCCACCAAGGTCACCCGACCTTATGCTGCTGGGTTATTGTTTGTGGGGTTGGTTAATGAACGAAGTCTACATGGAAAAAGTGCAAACAAGGAAGGACTTGCTTACTCGCATTTTAAATGCGTGTGCGCTCACTAGAGAAGAGAGACATCAGCTCCGATAAGCAACACAGCATCTGTCTGTAAGAACTGCAGAATGCATTGAACTGAATGGGAATTTCTGAGAATAAGTTGTAATGAGAAATGGACAATTACACAATAATTTACACATAAATTGCAAAGGAAAATTGACAATTGACAATCACACAATACTGTCTGTATCTCGGAAACCATTGCAAATAAACCACATGTTCATAAATAATGTTTTCGCTTCAGAATGACCAATTCTATCTCCTATTAACGTATGACCCATTCCTCCCGGAACTCCCTGTATTTCCCACTGAATGAAATACCAGTAAAATTGTAGACTAGTTGTTGCACCATTTCGGGGTTAGGATTTCGAAATTATCAGTTCTATGTACGCCTTGGGCTAAATAACTCTCCCACAAACAAACAAACAATCAAACAAACAACATATCCACCGGTACTCCTGTTCCTCTCTCCCTTGTATCTCCCAGTGTAATCGTAATCTCTATTGAACTGCGATACAGCAAGGTCCCAAGGAGAAAAGGGTTCACATTCCGGGGTGACACAGGGCTTTCACTTGACACAGCATAAGAATGAGGAACGATTCACATTACGGGGTAACAGAGGGCTTTGACTTGACACAGTGTAAAAATAAGGAATGGTTAGCATTCTGGGGTAACAGAAGGCTTTGACTTGACACAGGGTATAAATGAGGAATGGTTCACATTCCGGGGTAGCAGAGGGCTTTGACTTGACACAGCGTAAGAATGAGGAATGGATCGCATTCCGGGGTAACAGAGGGCTTTGACTTGACACAGCGTAAGAATGAGGAATGATTCACATTCCGGGGTAACAGAGGGCTTTGACTTGACACAGCGTAAGAATGAGGAATGGTTCACATTCCGGGGTAACAGAGGGCTTTGACTTGACACAGCGTAAGAATGAGGAATGGTTCACATTCCGGGGTAACAGAGGGCTTTGACTTGACACAGCGTAAGAATGAGGAATGGTTCATATTCCGGGGTAACAGAGGGCTTTGACTTGACACAGCGTAAGAATGAGGAATGATTCACATTCCGGGGTAACAGAGGGCTTTGACTTGACACAGCGTAAGAATGGGGAATGGTTCACATTCCGAGGTAACAGAGGACTTTCACTGGACACGTGCAGCGGCTTGAGTGAGCCTAGGATTTTGCTTTCAATCGACACTGCTGAGAATTCTGGTATCTAATACATAAGCTAGACCGGCCGCGGTGGCCGAGAGCGCTAAGGCGCTACCTCGTGCCTCGCTGGCATCGGGAGAGTGTGGGTTCGATTCACACCTCGGCCGTCCTGAAAATGGTTTTCGTGGTTTCCCATTTTCACCACCAGGCAAATGCCGGGACGGTTCCTTTCATTAGATCCACGGACGATTTCCTTCCAATATCCCTTCCCTGACCCGTCCTGAAAAGAAAAGTCCATGGCCATTGGCTGCATTAATAAAATTATTAATACATAAGCTAGAGGTAACTGACATGAGGGTAATAGATGGAGCAATGGCAGGAGGGTACTCGTAACGAAGAGATAAAGGCTAAGTTAAAAATGAACACGCTAGATGAAGCTGTTCGTATCAGCCGACTCAGATGGTGGGGTCATGTGAAGAGAATGGGGGAGGAGAGATTACCTAAGAGTTTAATGAGTACGGTTTAGAGGGTAAGAGAAGTGGAGGTAAACCTAGGACTTGACGGTCTGATTCAGTGATGAACGATTGAGAGGTGTAGAAGCAGAGGGTGGGCGCAATGCTAACTGCTAATAGGGGATCATGGAGGACACTTTCTCGCAAATAGATGTTTGCAGACTAGATTGGACGCTAATAGGTAAAACAGCCTCGAATGAAAATGTATGTAATATTATAACATATGCATGATTCCAGTGGCGAAACTAGGATTTGCTCCTGGAGGGGGATGAGCGAGGTCAAATCTGAAATAATTGCGTTGTTTGGTTTTGTGTTTGTTGTTTGCCATTTTTTGTTTTGTGCTTTGTGTTTGTTTTCTGTTTTTGCTTTTGTTTTTGTGTTTGTTTTCTGCCTTTTCTTTCGTTTTTGAAATGTGCTTATTGCATTTATTTTTGGTTTTCAGTTTCGTGTTTGTTTTCTACTTTTTGTTCCTTGCTTTAGTTTTTCTGTTTTTGCTTTTGTTTTCTGTTTTTTTTTTGTGTGTTATTTCTGCTTTTTCTTTTGTTTCCGATTGTTGCCTTTTGCTTTCTGTTTTTTTGTTTTTGGATTTGTTTTCAGATTTTGCTTTCTGTTTTTTTGTTTTAGTTTTGTGTTTCTTTTCTGCTTTTGCTTTTTAATTCTTTTTGCTTTCCGTTTTCTGCTTTTGCTTTTGTTTTCGAATTAGGTTTTTGCTTTCTGCCTTTTGTTTTGTGTTTCCTTTCTGCTTTTTCTTTTTCTTTTGATTTTGCTTTTTGCTGTCTGTTATCCTTTTTGCTTTTGTGTTTGTTTTATGCTATTTCTTTTGTTTCCAATTTTTTAATTTATGTTTTATGCTTTGGTTTTCGAATTTTTCTTTTTGCTTCTTGTTTTCTGCTTTTTCTCTTGATTCCAAATTTGTTTTTCTGTTTTCTGCTTTTGATTTTGTTTTCGAAGTTTGCTTTATGCTTTCGGTATTCTGCTTTTGCTTTTGTTTTCGAATTTTACTTTATGCTTTTGCTTTTGTTTTCAAATTTTGCTTTTCGCTTTTTTATTTTGTGTTTCTTTTTTGCTTCTGCTTTTGTTTTCGAATTTGCGTTTTTCTTTCTGTTTTTTTTTTGTGCTTAGGTCTTTGGTTTCAATTTTTTCTTTTTGGATTTATGTTTTCGGTTTTGTTTTCAGCTTTTGCTTTTGAAATTTGTTTTTATTTCTGATTTTTGGTTTTGTGTTTGTTTTTTGCTTTTCTTTCTTTTTTTGTTTTGTTTTCTCTTTCGATCGTTTGTTTTTGCTTTGTACTGGGGGCAAAATAAGACAATGAAAGCAAACTTACTCGATAGCATTTCATACGTTTTATTTGTACCTCTCAAAAGCTCGGAAATGAACAGTTTTGGTAACACTTAGGTAGACTAAATATTTGTTCTCAAATTATGAACGTACCGGTACATAATCCAAACGTTTGTCATCAGTCCAAAAATTGATTTTTTTTATTATTTAAAAATTTAATCAACTTCCGTGTCTTTAAATTATTTGGCTCTGGGGAAGGGGCTTGGTCCCCTAACCCCTCCTCCTCACGGTAGTTACGTCACTGCATGAATCGATGTTGCTCAGTTTATCGAGGGAACTTGCACTCCCTCAGTTCATTCTACAAACTGTTGTGTGTATCCATATACTGTATTACATATTTTTTTATCTTTCTTTTCTCTTCCAAGTTGCGAGCGTAGCTTATTGATTTTTAAGGCAGGCTGGCAAGCAGGCACTTCAGGAAGTTTGCAGGCTGCTTAAATCTTGCCATTACTTTTTTAATATCCTTTCATAAAATCTAAGAAATACATTTCGTTCCACTTTCCCTGATCTCTTTCTTGGGAAAATTCAATTCTGTATAATAATAATATGATACTTCAACTCACATAACAACAACAAGGGACTAAATGATCCCTCGAATATCGCCAGACAAGCTCTCTCTGCTCTCAGGTTCGTATCCCATCGTCGCACAGTGGTCAGGAATCAAGGATCGTGACCAGAAAGTTAATGCTTATCCGCCACACTGATTAACATCAAATCATTGATATATTGATATCATCACTATTCTTCTTTCTTTCTTTCTTTCTTCGTCATGCCCGACTTACTGTATTTCACCCTTCAAAATTGGTGGACTGGATATATTTTAAAGGGAATATGAAATGAACTAATGTTTATAAATTTTGTGATGTCCAATTATTTTGCTGAAACTAATGAATTTGGCACTAATTACACTAACAATTTTAGTGTGATGAGGAATGAACCCTGAATTATATTATCATGATATTAGTGTTCATATTTTTGCTCAATGTGAAATTATATGTTGAAATTATTTGAAGGCACTGCGGGAAAATGTATGTTGAAATAAGGGTCTACCTGAGGAAAGCAAGGCACGCCTCACATCCTGCCAGAACAATAAAGGAAGGGTCGTAGTGGTATGCAGCCTGAGACATAGAAATAGCCTGACCACCGTTAGAACCGAGGTCAAGAACCGAGTTGGCGCGAAAAAGTTATGAATCACCTTGAAAATGTCTTTGAGAGCAAGGGAGCAGTTGAAAGAGGCCAGTGAACCATAGAAGAAATACGCTGTCGTCTACACCCACTGGGGCGGAGCCCTGAAATAAAGCGCAAAGTGGTAACTTGAACCCACGAATGAGAGGAGAGGACGCGGACAATTCCCGCTATTTTGAAAGCACGCTATCGCCTGGATTTATGGAGGGAACTTGATTGTGATTAATCCACCGATCGAAATCAGATCCGCACGCAAGAGGAGTACGGTTCGCACCAAGGCGAGTTCTTTGATACAAGTTACATGTCGCTACGACATCTGCTTTAAAATATAGATATTTTACCTAGTACCACCCCCACTTTCGGGCTGATAAAGTATAAATACGAAGTGAAGAGTTCACTAGACGCTCTATTTGAAGGCACACTTTGAAGGCGCAAGTTACGCACTTTTGTTCTACGTTATTTGAAAATGTTCCATGTCTACGGACTTAGCGAGTTTTGATGTCAAATACGAGTAAAGACTTAGACTTCGAACTTAATCATGGCTGATAGGAGATGTATTCAAATTCATCTCGTGTTTTGCGTGTGAAGTTTATTGATATAGCGCACTGCTATAAGATTTAGGGCCAGTCGACGATTTATATTGCTCAATAGGACTCGTAGACGGATATAGCAGTCTACTCGAGCAATTTAAGTAGGAAAAATAGTGTGAGGAATATTCTGGTAATCTGATAAACATTTCATCCAAGCAGCATCAGCGATGGAAGATATGGTGACGACATCTGGAGGAAAGAAGACCATGCTGGAATCAACTACGATGACGACGGTTGCTTGCTAAAAACCATGGAGGGGACATGACGAGATGCACCAGTCGGAAGGAAGCCATTTAGGATGAGTACAAAATGATCTGTTTCATTATGTAGCCTAGCTTTGGTATCGGGAATCCTAGTATATAGTGTGGTAAATTTTTGTGTATTATTTTTCTTGTTGTGTGTTTTGTTGTAACCAGCTACTATTTTAAATGTAGAACTCATCGTGGTTATTTGTTTATTTTATGTAAGATTTGTGCGGGACAGTAGGTTAAATTGTACTCGCGTGTACAGTGTGCGTATTTTTGGCAAATACAACACGTGAATGAACTGACTAGTTGAAACAAATGAAGCTTTGGTTAGCTAATGTAACTATAGCATGGGGGGGGGGAATATGAATTGTATTAGTGACGGTTTCGGATTACACAGGCTGTAATGTTATGCGATATTGCATATTTTTATAGCAAGAAGCCGTATGCTTCTGTGGTAATTATTTTGAATATTGTGAGCACACTTAATTATTGTGTTGTTGGAACACATTTCTGGGAGGTATTGTCTGCGATCTGATGCATTTTCATGAAGGAGAAGTGTTGAACCATGGCAAGGTATTTTTTAATGTGCAGGATGTGGCTAGGTCACATACCTGTCGTACTGCGAGTCTTCGATATCAGAGCGCTCAAGGGAGTGGCTACTGATAATTGTTATACCGTCCTAAGTTGCGGGATGCAATTTTGGGGACGGATCTGCGATTGTGTGTTTTTATTTCAGTTGGTGTATGCTGAATTTCTACGGTTCTCGAAAGCTGTGGTTTGAGACACGACTTGCATGGTATTTCAACACATTGACAGGGTGAATGGAGTCCGTACTACAAGCTCAGATCCCAGATAGAGATAGCTAAGGCAATTAGTGCCGTGTTCGGTGTGCATATAAGATAACGATCAGTTTTGAAGCCTGTATGATCAGAAGCTACTTGGATGATTAAGTTTGGCAGTTCTTCATATCAAAAATTCAGTTCAGGAATTTGTTGATATTTATTTTGTTTTCTTGTTTAGCTACTGTCTCATTAATTTTGTTGTCGTGTTTGAAGCACATTTTGTGTGATATTTGTAAATTTGTTGTGTCAGGGAGACGGGCGGTTGTTCCCATGTGTTAGCTGCCGATGACCACGACTGAGGATCCACGATATGTGTATATAAGACCTATATTTTAGGCAGTTTGTTTGTGTGTGCGTTTAGCACTTCTATTAGACTTCACTCGGAAGTATTTTGTATTATAGCTAAGGGTAGCGTAGCTGGTTAATTATTATTTCTTGTTAGCCATTTAGTGTAGAACCCGATATCAAGGTGTGGTGAAAGCGCTCATGGATATGCAACCTGCGACTTCGTTCTATGGAGGCATATCATATGACCAAAAACGTCGCACGCAAAAACACAAGAATGAGAGAAGTAAGGACTTGGTCCACGTATTTCTTAGTTTGGACAGCATTGGAAGCTGTAATTTTATTCAATGTAACTGTTTGTTTGATTGATTTTATTTTGGTGATTAAATAAGGGTGTCATTTGGGTTGTTTGGTTGTTATGGTGTCTATTTATCGATGCATTAAAGTTGTTTATCTGTTACATTTTGGGTCATCTTTTCTTGGTAGTTATATTCTCCCTATGTTACCTTGTGCCCATAGAAGCAAAAGTACAAATTATCCAACCTTGCGACATGGACTGAACACCCCCCGAATATTAGTCTCGTGTACGCTTCTACAAGGCGACAATGAATTTTGTGATATCCAATTATTTTTCTGAAACTAATGAATTTGGCACTAATTACACTAACTATTTTAGTGTGATGAGGATCAGATTACACCACCTATTTCCTTAGTATTCTCTCTTAAAATTTTCCTGTTATTGCGAACAGCATCAAGCATTTTAAGATATGAATATTCTCCCTTCCCAGTACTTTTCCTTTCTAGTTTAATCTCGGAACTAATCGGTTATAATTGGGCCTACTGTGGTTAATTGGAAGGGACCATTTTTTTTTAATGGAGTAATAATATGCTGCAGACCTTATAGTAGCCTAATTCTTGTCAACAATGCAATATGCTCCAATTGCAACTGAAAGAAATGTAAACATGTAAATTATTGATGAGGTCATGTCCTAAATGCTGTGATTGCTCATTTCAGAGTTCCGGAATTCACAATTTCCCACTTTGGTATTATTAAAAAAAACTGTTATTGCTATTTTGAATGTGATTTATTTCGTGTAGATCATATTATTATCTCCACACTTAAAAACGTGCCATAAGTATTGGGAAGATTGTGATTTTCGGAACATTGAAGTGGGCAGAGCATTTAGGACGAGCATATTTAGCGGAACGATGGGAAGGGGTGGGGTAGGCTACCCGCACGGCCGTGCTCAACTAGTACCGCGGTCAAACACCAGACAGCGCTGAAGTCTTAGGTGCCAAGAATTAGCATGGCTATCGGCTATCTGTAGTAGTAGGTAATCTGTGTGCCTGACTAAGGAGCGTGATTGAACTTATTTACCCTGATGGCATTGCCTTTCTTTTCTCCCAAAATCTCTTCATCTTCTCGCTGTGGCTTCTCTTGCGATCTTCTGACCAGGTTTTGTTGGTGACAGTGCCTGGATGGTCTGCAAAGCGGTGATTATCGACTAATTCTCTGAACTTGAACTCTGTCTAACACAATGACATCTGTGATGCCTATTTCCTGAGATCTTTTCCAACTTCATGCAGCCAGGTTTCAATGACAGGGCAAGGTTAAGAATTATTTTGGTCAGTCTCTGATTGCCCATCCTGAGGATAGGCCCGTAAAAATTTTCTATCATCTTTTTCTAAATGTAACTATGAAAGAATGATAAAATTTCCGCCTTTCAATACAAAAGTTTTGTTGGACAGGCTGATGAAGGGGGTGTGTTAGCCCTCGAAACATGTCCCTGTAAGTAATTAGCAATAAATAGTATTGAAAGGCGGAAATTTTATCATTCTTTCATAGTTATAGTTACGTCAATACGGACCTGAATAATCGACATTATGTTTCCTAAATGTGTCAGAGAATTTCTCTGAGTGCTGGTATAAGTCTTGGGATTTTCTTTCCACCCAGATTCCCCCTGTGCAGACTGGTCCGAAACATTTTCTTAGGATTTTCCTTTCTTGCTTTTCCACAACTTTAATAATGATCTGTCCTCAATAATCAGTGTTTCAGAAGCATATAGTGCTTCAGGCTTGATTACAGTGTTGCAATTCCGTAATTTTGCATTTCTGGACATTGATTGTTTATTATATCTGTTCCAAGTGAGTCTGTAAGCTTTTCGTTGTTTAGAGATCATCTCTTTGATTCACGATTCAGTCCGGAAGGTTCGATGACTTCTCCCAGGAATTTGAATTTAGACACTTGAGATATTTTGTCAAATTTGGCTGTCATAGGTAGATCATTAGTCTACTATTATCATTATTAATATTATACAATTTCATTCGAGACTGTTTTGCTTTTTAGCGTCCAGTCTAGTCTGCAAGTCTCTGTTTGCGAACAAGTCGCCTTCATGATGCCTTATTAGCAGTTAGCACTGCGGTCTCCTCTGCTCACGGTAATTTCCATAATTTCCATATTGCCATTATAGGTTTGATGCATAATGTACTATTATGTTCGACCCTGGCTATTATATGTCAGAAAACTGTACTATAATGAGGCTAATTATAACACTATTTTTCATTATGAAACAGTTTCTCCCACCAATCACAACTCAAGAAACAGTTGTTTGACCAATTATATAATTAGATGCGCTGAGTTCCACGGCCTTCTAAATTAAATTTTACTGCCTGGCCTAGTGTCATAGTAGGGTAATCGAGGAGGCCGTGGTGAAATACAAGGCATTCTCTGCGTCCCATGCGCTCTGTTCAGTACATAAAACTGGCAAAATATCTACAGATATTTATGAATATGTATGTTCGAACATAAAATAGTTATAATAATTATCGTCGAACATAAACAGTCGCATGCAACTCGCCTATAATGGTAATTAAGACACTTGTATGGAAATTATAAACTCGCATACGCTTGTTTTATAAACATACCCGTGTCTTAATTATTGCCATTATAGGGTTGTTGCATAATGTACTATTTTGTACATATACTACATGCATTGTACCCCACCCAGTGTTTGGGCAAGTTCGTGTTCACCGACTGAAGATCTACAAATAACTGCTTAACATAGGAACCATCCCGTAACGTGCCTGGACTAGAAGTGGGAAACCACAGAAAACAATTTCCAAGCTGGCTGAGGTGGGAATCGAACCCACCACCGTTTCAGCCATCAGACTAGAATTACATTTCTTGACAGAGTGGGAATCGAATCCTGACCTCCGAGGCGATAAATTGTTATCAGTAGGTTTGGACGTTTAAGACCTAAAAATAGTCCGAATATGCAAGCAAATATGACCTTAAACAAGAAGTTCCGTGAAGAACTATACAGCCTACTTTTCATGCCAATGATTATTCTACAGAATATGAACCTATCTAGAATAATGACGAAATTAAGTTGCTAATATCGAAATTTCCAATTAGTTCGGAATACTGTATACCTGGCATAATGTATCCTAATAGAGCACTACAGTTGGCAGCCCTGATGACTGAATATATTCTTAGTTCTGTCTCTTACGGTACTAAGTACAAAATTTGGTTGAAGTCCCCTGGATAGCATGGACGTTACATGCAGTTAAACATTGGATCTAACAGCGCGCGTAAAATCATGTTGGCAACAATGTCATGCATGTATTGGTCAGACATAATCTGAAATAATATGATCTATTGTTGTGCCAATTTTGAATGAAATCCATTAGTTAGTATAGAAGTTACATGCATTTTAAAATTGGACCTATCAGGAGGCTTAGAATCATGTTGGCAGCACTGACGTATATTAGTTACTCCAAATTCGTCTAGAATGCCAGGTATTATACGTGTGCAAAGTTTAGAGCTATTGGCTTGCATACTTTCTGATATATTGATATTAGGGTAACAAAAATAGGGACAGAACATATTAACAGTTGGCAGCCCTGGTTGCTCCTTAGAATACGCATAGTCATATCTGTTATGGTGCACGTAGCACATACGAAATTTGGTTGAAATCCAAATGATAGTATGGAAGTTACATGTATTTAAAGTTGGACCTGTCAGCAGGCTTAGAATCATGTTGGTAGCACTGACGTATATAATTTACTCCAAATTAATATAGAATGTCAGGTACTATACGTGTGCATAGTTTAAAGCTGTCGGCTTGCATACTTTCTGATATATTGGTATTTTGATAAAATAAATTAGGAGCATTTATTAACAGTTGGCAGCCCTGGTTGGTCTTAAGAATACGCTCAGTGATATCTGGTTATGTACACATACAACATACGAAATTTGGTTGAATTCCGCTTGATAGTGTAGAAGTTATATGCATTTAAAAATTGGACCTATCAGGAGGCTTATAATCATTTTGGCAACACTGCCATGTTTGGCCTCCTGGAAATTAAACTGAAATATTATGATCTGTACGTGTGCCAATTTTGAAATAGCTCCCATTCATACTTTCCAAGATATCCAACATGGAGCTCAAATTTCAATTGCGATTTTTTAGCAGTTGGT
This sequence comes from Meconema thalassinum, assembly GCA_946902985.2. Lineage (NCBI taxonomy): Eukaryota > Metazoa > Arthropoda > Insecta > Orthoptera > Tettigoniidae > Meconema > Meconema thalassinum. The sequence continues at coordinate 157,953,255 of OX336398.1, read as the reverse complement.
AGCACTGACATCATTTTCAAATATGGCCGTGAGATATTCAGGTATAGATCTTTACTCCTACCAAATTTTGTTTCGATTGCTGCAGCCGTTTAGGAGTTGATAGGGGGGGACACACACACAGCCAGACAGACAGAAGGACAGACAGACAGACAGACAGACAGACAGACAGACAGACACACATTTGCCCGATCTCATAAGTCTACTTTTTCCTCATTTTTGCAAAATGTGAAAAGTAGGCTAAAAATATATAATATGACCTGAAAATAACTGATTTAAAATATGGCCGGTTTTTTCATTTTAAATGATCTTGTCGACTTCGTCGTTACGCTGATGTTACGTTACGGTGACGGGACTAAATGTACCCAGATGCACTAAGGGGTGTGACGTCATAGTACTGCTTGGTGCATGTGTTCCCCGACAATCTCTACTTCGTTAGTATAAGACAAAAATCCCCGATTCTTGGATGCCACGGGTAATCTCGAGAACCACTGGATGGATTTTGATGCGGTTTTCACCATTCTGTGAAGGATATCTCGAGGAAAGTTTCTGTAGAAAATATTTTATGTATGATCAAAGGAAGCCAAGCAGTAACGATTTCAGTGAAAAAGTCGAAAACAAACTTGGCGTCCGTGCGCTTCTTAAGCTTACGCTGGGCAAACCGTTAAAATTATCAATATACTATGAGCGTAAGAATTGATCAGCATGAAAAGTTCTACAAAAATTCGCGAGAGCATATCTCTATCTTCAATACATCGCCCACTATAAGTGTTTTTAGACTGGATGGAAGGGGCACGTCCCCGCGCGCTCTGGTGAGCGTGACGGCATCCCGCGCGCTTGACCTTGGTTTGCACTTGCCGTTCGCGAGTAATTTGAAACACGATAAGCAGGTCCAGCCTTTCTAGCATTTTTTAGCATTTGTAGCATTTAAAATGATACAAAGTCTAATTTTTCAGACTGACTGTCACTTTTTTAAATTATAAATTCAAGCGACAATCCCTTCGATATTAAATTGTTAAATAAATTCTTTATTTCTATTTCCATACTAATTTTCTGAATATACATGTTTAAGTGGTTATTTACAGTCTATTTCTGTAAACACTAGTTCCTGTTCGGTACGTTGAGGATGATTGCACACCTACAGCTGCCGTCAAACTACCGAAATATGACGTTCTTGCAAAACAAATGCTCAAAATATGACCTAATGGTTAAAAAAAACGAAATATGCATTTATATGGCAAATGAGGAAATAATTCATGATGAAAATCGATAAATGTAAAACAAAAATATTGGAATGCAGCCGAAATAAATCATAAACCTCTATGAACATCAAATTGGCAGGTGAAAAGCTAAAAGATGTAGGAGACTTCTCTTACTTAGGAAGGAAAATAACCAGTGCTGGACGAAGCAAAGAGGATATAAAAGGTAGGTTGGCTCAGGCAAGGAAAGCATTTCTACAGAAATGGAATTTGTTGTCATCGAATATAGATTTAGGTATTAGGAAGTCATTTTTTAAAGTCTTTGTCTGGAGCGGGGCGCTCTATGGAAGTGAAACTTGGACTGTTGGAGCAGCAGAAGAGAGGAGAATTGAAGCATTTGAAATGTGGTGTTACAGGATCATGATGAAGATCAGATGGGAACATAGGGTTACAAACGAAGAGGTATTAAGACGAGTGGGAGAGGATAGATGTTTCTGGCGACTGCTAATGAAGAGAAGAGATAGGTTGTTGGACACATCCTAAGACACCCAGGAATAGCGAGCTTAGTTATGGAAGGAAGGGTCGAGGACAAGAATTGTAGGGGTAGACCAAGGTTAGAATATGTTAAGCAGATTGCTTCGGATGTAGGGTGTGGTAGCTATGTAGAAATGAAACGATTAGCTCAGGACAGGGAGGCATGGAGAATTGCATCAAACCAGTCAAATGACTGAAGCCTCAAACAACAACAACAACAACAAAACCACGTTACTGTGACGAAAATCATCGGGCATGAAAATAGAGGCAAAAATATGGCATTCCCTAAATATCCGAGCCCTAATTATCAGATAAATTGAACACACACCCAAGTATAGGGACTGATAATCCACATGACCCGAGCACCTTAAATGAATTGCCAACGACCACAACGTATTTGAAAGTCGTTAGATCAAGGAACTTGTCGCATAAGTTGATAGCACAATCAGATTTCTCGTTATGGGTTAGAACGAGATTCGAGGCAGCTTATGCCTCCGTTATCGGCGCTCATAACATTTTAGTATGTTCGTGGAGATGTGCGCAAACATGCCCTGGAGGAGTACTGGAGAAGATGGCGGTGCGTGAAAGAAGATAGCTTCTCTCAGCAAGACGATCCAATCTAGCTAGGTCAGCCCCACCTCCGGCTGACCCCATACATCTTACCAGCCTGGACACGAGTGCCAGTTAAGAGGAGTCAGCTAACCAACCTATATCGCCCATGTTAAAACAAGACACATTAAGTCCCATTAACTCACCAACTAAGATGAAATTTTCACGTTGTTGTCATACTGCATATCTATTTAGGAGTATTATTAATTTCCATGATTGGTCCGTTTTGACAATTTACTTAAAGTTAGATTAATTGAACGTTCCCGTCTATAGTCAATACCTGGGATTTATTTCGTGTTTGTTTACACTTGTTCAGTACATGTTTCGGGACAATGAGAAAATAGAGAAAAGTCTTTGCCCCTTCAAGATATTTTGTATTTTCGTATAGCCAGTCATTTAACATTGAAATTAATAAATGATGGATGATGTCAGAATGAAATGTGATGAAACATTATAAAAACACTTTAGTTAAAAGAACACTTGAAAAGCATGCTAACAACAAATAAGGTAATTAAAATATAGTCTAAAAATGTAAAAACACATTGAAAACCCTTTAGAAGGAAATTTCCCTGAAGTCCGTTGCACTTGATCATGTTTTGAGGGAAAACAAACGTTGACTTTTCGACTTACCGGCTTGTCCTTTTGATTATGATTACGCAGCACTCAGAATTTCTTGAATGTAGGTTTTGCCGTGTTTACGTTGAAGACTTGATGTGGGTCTGGAAAGGTTTTAAGAAGTAATAACCTTATCTTAATTAAAATTATACTTTCGGAAAGGTGCGTTGTCTTTATTGAATTGTCTCGGATCGATCATGAAATTATTTTCTGGAAAAGAAAACCACAACGTAATATTGAAAATTGCAAAAAAAAAAAATGAACTGAATGTTCTCTGTATTGGATTCTGGAATCAGTTATAGTGTAAACAAACACGAAATAAAACCAAGGTGAGAAGTGAAGAGGTGAGATCACAAAAAACACTCAAAAGGCTTCAAAGCTCGCATCTCTCACTTTCTTCAAGTTTCGAGATTTTGAACAAAACTGTGGAACAACTAAACCGTGGTACAGGTAAAGTTGCAGATGTGGCAAAAATGAAGTAGGACGCTGTACTTTCAAAGAACCCTGGATTTGAAGCAATGGGAAAGGTTGCTGCAATTTTGTGTGGAGATTTACGTGTAAAGTTAACGTTGGTTTTAACCTCAGCAAACATTGTGAAGTTCAAACATGCCTCCATTACCTCTTCTGATGTTCAACGCAGTTAAATCTATAAATAGAGACAATATGAGATTATTCAATTTCATGCACTAAAAAAAAATGTAATCCAGTCTTGGCAAACCACCAAGTACACTTGCACTTGACACAAACAACATTTAGGAATGCGGGGAGAGGAGGGAAGCAGCCCTGGGAGATACCAAACCAGTTCAGTCGCGAGTTATTATTCACTGAGTGAACAGCGCGCTGCCGAACTGCACAAGTCTCCTAACCAGATAAGGCCCAATACTTTACCGAATTCAGAATTGACAACAACCACATAGTCATTCCAAAAAGAGGTAAATTCTGGAGTTATATCTAGCATCTCACTAAAACATCATATAGACTTCTTCTTCTACAAGTGCCTCGTCCTCCAAGAACATTGGCGATCATTAGGATGATCTGCTGTTTGTCCATAGCTGTTCTAAACTGTATTAAGTCCGAACCACTGGCTTAATTTCTTTAGCCAGGATATTCGTCTGCGTCCTGGACCCCTAATGCCATCAATCTTCCCATGGATAATTAATTGCAAAAGGTGGTATTTGTTGTTGCGCATGAAATGACCAATGATTTCTAGTTTTCTCCTTTTGATGATACTGAGAATTTCCGAGTCTTTGTTTATACGCCGCAGTACTTCCACATTTGTGACTTTAACTGTCCATGATATCCTTAAAATCCTGCGATACGTCCACATTTCAAATGCTGTCAGTTTCTTACTTGAACCTCGGTAAGTGTCCATGATTCAACTCCATAGAGCAGGACACTAAATACGTAGCATCGAAGCAGTCGGGCGCGTAATGACAGACTTAAATCACGGCTGGTCAAAACTTTTCTCATTTTCGTGAAAGAACTTCTGGCTGCTCAATTCTACAGCGAATTTCTTGACTTAAGTCCCAGTTATCATTGATTTGACATCCTAAATATTTATATGATGAAACCCCTTCAATTCTTTCATTACCAAGTGTAAGAATGCCCTAAATTTCATCTTTGATTCTACTAACAACCGTCCAATTTGTTTGGTTTTTTACATTTAAATGTAATCCCATGGCATTACTCTCTTCAGAAATAGAATCCAGTAGTGTTTGTAGATTATCCATACTTGTTGCAAGGATGACAGTGTCATCAGCATATCGGATGTTATTAATGATAGATCCATTTACCACTACTCATTGAGACTTTCCAACAAGAGCATCTTGGAAAATCTTTTCAGAATAGATGTTGAAGAGGAGTGGAGAAAGAATGCAACCTTGGTGAACTCCCTTCATTATCGATACTTCTTCAGACAGCTGACCATCAACACGTACAGCGGCACGTTGATTCCAATACAGATTTCCTATTAATCGGATATCACGTCTATCTAGTCCCAGGTCGCATAAAATGTTCATCAGTTTATCGTGTTGAACAGTGTCAAAGGCTTTTTCATAATCGATGAAACACAACTAACAAATACCGACAAGTTGCATTACCAATACAGCAACTAAATAAGAGTGCATATTGTAAATAATTTCACCTGTATTGTCAGACATAGATTTATAGCCTAAGAGCAATGGATATGAAGATGATCGCTTGACGATCGAAACTGGTCATCCTAGTGTATTTATTAATCTCATGTAATTTATTTCAGGATTAGGACATAACCCAGCTCTATTTGGGTACATTCGTGTTGACCGACTGAAAAGCACCAAACTTTTGTTTACTAAGGCAACACTGAAAAATGGCTTCAAACCCCAAAATAATCCATTGTTTTGGTAACAGAGATTGTGTGTTCGTCAAAGATCATGTTGATATTAAAATGGGAAGTGCAACGTTATGTTTCATGTAGAATGTTCTCCGCAGTGGTTACATGCAGCTGTGAGTGGTTGCGTCATCGGTTTAGTTGGCAGCACGGTGTCTTTGAAGGGTGAATCCCACACGTGTGGGCTGTAGCCTGTCGAAATCGTCAGTGTGTATTGCAATTAGCGAGCGTATGTGTCATCAGCACTTCCAGCATCTGTTATGAATGGCTGTGGTGAGTACAAAGTATACTGTTTGCTTGTTATTAGGGAACACAGCGATGACAGAATGCATTCTGCACATAAGTCAAGCAGCACTGCGCGTCATAGGAGCTCATGCCACCACGGACGATGACAGAGGCTACTTGAGCTGAGTCATATCCTACTCACGCAACTGTACCTGTCAACGAAGCAGGCTGACGTGTGACACAAGTAAACAAAGAATAGTTCCCATCTCGACCGCAGGCAATCATTTCGTGAAAGGCTAATATGATGCAAGCGGCAGCCGTGCTGCCAACGTAACTGCTGTAGCTAGCTCTCGCAGACGCATGTAGGCGCTGCGGAGAACATTCCCGGACTCAATGTACATTGTTTAGCTTCTTTGAACTTGGTTATTAAATAGAAATTATAGTTTAAGGCTTTCACGGCGCGGAATGCTATTATGGGATAATGCCCTGTCAAAATAAAATGTAAAATTCTAAACGTTTCGAAAGGAACCTTGCCTCCTTTCTCAATAGAATTAAAACTCATTCTTCGAGGAGCCTCAATTTTTCCCCCGGCCACTTGTCCTTCTCCTTCATTACTACTCTGTCCGCCGTTCTAATTAATATGGTGCGTTTTTCTACCCAGGTCCATACAGTAGCTTCTGGATGCTATCTGGTGACGAACAGAGGAATTTCTCTAGTTTTTGTAAGCTCATTGACACACATGCTTTGGTCTCATACGCTAAATTCATCCGACCAAAAACTCAAGCTCCTGAACCAAAAGGAGTTAGAAGGTGTGGTTTTTACCAAAATCTTCCAAATCGTCCCAATAGTACAGGAAAAATCTTGCATATTTTGAAAAGTCAACGCAAATATATGTATTTGTTTAAAAAGTGTGTTTCAACAAATAAACAAGACGATAGACCCTGGCAGAACTGTGTCACGTCCAGCCCGCATATCAGCAGGGCCGGGCGGGTAGTCTATACACAAGGGGCGTACACAACCCAAGTAGGGGAGCAGTGCCAATTCTGACTCACCCATTTTATTTGTACCCGACTGTACATGTTAAATAATTATTATCTGGTGAACCCATGGTCGGATGTTGATAAATGAGGTGTCGTTGGACTCGAGCTGACGTCCTCCTTGCTATGGACAACTCGTTATATTTTCAAAAAAAAAAAAAAGATTTTTTTAAATAGACGATAGTTTAAAAACCAAACATGATAGAACGTTGTGCCAAGATTCAAACGAATGGACTTTATAACCTTTATTTTTTATAATAAAACTTTTTTATTTTTTACATTTTTTTTTGAAAAAGTGCACTTTTAAAAATTTTATATTTTGGAAACTAAAGAGTTTACAAAAAAATTTGTTCGACATAAATTAATGGCCTTGACCCCCTTTACCCCCAAAATAAATATCTAGTCGCTAGAATAAAAATGCAAAATGAGTAGTGGGATGGGGACAGTTCTGCGCCACTCCCTACTTTCATATAAACGTTGCCGATATCCCCCGAACGCATGATCGTCTTTTAACGAACGAGGTGTTGTTGGCGTTGGGGTGACGTCCTCTTTGCTAAGAATGTGTGTTGGTATTTTAAATTTTTTTTGTTTGTTTTGAAAATGTTTGTTCTTTGGATTGGCGCTATTTTGGAAACGGTGAATTTTGGAAAAAAGTTTGTTTGGCGTTAATGAAAGGTGGCTATGCCCTCTAGGAGGATAGCAAGTTTCAAGTGTGTAGGGCAAAAAATGATAGCCTACTTTCTCGCAAACATTGACGATAATCCACGAACGCCTGATCGGATTTTAAAAAATGAGGTGTCGTTGGACTCGAGCCGACGGGCGCATTGCTTTGGAAAAGTATTATATTTTTCAAATTAAAAAAAATATTGTTTTTGAAAGTAGGCGATAGTTTGAAAACGAAACATGATAGAACGTTGCGACATAGTTGAAACGAATGGTCTCTATGACCTTTAATTTTTATTAAAAAAAACTTTGTATTTTTTGAGATTTTTTGAAAACACACAAATTTGAATTTTTATATTTTGTAAACTAGGAATTCTACAAAAATGTTTGTTTGACATAAATGAAAGGTCACTACGCCCTCTACCACGAAAATAAATGTCAAGTCTCGAGGACAAAAACTATGCATTTTGAAAATTTTAACCTTTTTTTATATAAAGATTGTTTGTACATAGAGAGCCGGTAGCGCTTGACGTATGTTACAACGAGGCTATGACTGGCCATGGTGAATACAGGAAATGGCTATTTCGAGGGGGCGACAAAACGATAGAACGAGGGGTCGCTTTTTTCAGATATTTCCTATGACGAATATTTCAAAAATCCCTCATGGCGAATTCGATGACCGTGCCCGGAAGAAATGAATTGCTATTTTGGCGGGATGTCGGGGCAGCTTATGACGGTTGGTTTTGTGATATTTCCTATGACGGATGGAGGCAAATAATTGAAAATGCGTGAAGCATACTAAGATTTTTACCCCTGAAGGGGATCTTTAACATGCTAGTAAACGGTAATAAGCGAGACCACTGTCTGGCCCAGCAAATGGTTGAAGAATATGGAAACCTATAACATTCGCTCGACCAAGTCATTGCATGTATGCATAGAGCCTAAACGATAAGGTCATTGGCCTGAGATGTTATAAACTAAATATTGAACTGGGTGAAGTGACGTGTTATATGTTGAAAGTATGTGGTTAACATGATGATGTATTGAGGATGGCCACTTGCTAGTAATTATTATTACAGTAAAATATTTAATAATAATAATAATAATAATAATAATAATAATAATAATAAGACACACATGTTTTCAATGCTAACACACAGAGTCCTGCTGGCTGGATACTCAATACTGTACCTAGCAAGAGGCCTTGTGAGAGCTGTTGTTGCTGATAAGGCTGGAATGCGCATGCAGGCAGGAAGTGCAGTGTCGAGTTACTTGCCTCGTGGTAGCTAGCAGGTGCGACGTTTAAACAGAGACCGCCATTTTAGTTCTGAGACAGTAGGACTACCAATGTATAAGAGGCAGCCATTTTGGTTCCTTATTAAAACATGAAACTAGTATAAGGTAAGCAAATCTTATCGAGATTGAGGAATGTGGAGAGGCGAGGGAACATGCGAGAAAGAGAAACAGACAACCTTTCAAGGTATACCGATTATCTGCAAACAAATAAATAAATTAAAAAAATCATTAATTACCTTATCAATAACTACAAATTTAAGGTTCATTAGCATTACATTATTAAAATAATTATTCATAGGTACTTACCAAAAAATAAAATGCTTTTTTTTCTTCCAAAGTTCAGTTCAGAGCTCTACTGTATACGTCTATTTGCTGGTCCTGTCAGAGTATTACTAACACAAACCTTATTAGTCTGCTTAGCAACAGAGAGAGAGAGAGAGTTGCATTTTCTCAGCGGTTTGACCTTGAATGGTTGTCTGTTTCACTTTCTCACATGTTCCCACGCCTCTCCACATTCCTCAATTTGGATAAGATTTGCGTATTGTGCCCGAATTTATTTAAGGCCAATACTAAAGATCCAGACGGGATACGAACTGGGACCCAGGAAAAATAAAAGAACGAATTAAAATCTCTTATTCCTTAAAAATTTGTGAGATATGGAAAACCCAAGATGAAACAGAGTGTAATACTATGCATCATTATTAATTAAACAATTACGGAAGGCCGGAAGGAAAGAAGGAACTATTTAAATATGGTTGTATGTTTATTATCTGAATGTAGGGAGGTCTACATTGTAAGAATGCGTCACACCACGAGAAGTGAGAGTAACGTCATGCAGGAGGAGAAGTGACCAAGGTTGATGACACAGTGAGTGAGTGAGGGGAAGTCTGTGGAGCTACGTCACACCACGAGAGGGGAGGAAACGCGATGAACTTGCTGTACTCGGAGAGCAAGAACGAGCGGTCATTCCTAATTCAGATCGGGTCTGGACAAGACCGCCAGTGTAGAAACGAGTTGTTTCTAGAACAGTGCCACGCATAACGAAAGTGGAGAGAAGGAGTGTGAAGTCAGAAGGCTGTGACTTGTGAAGCAAGAGACATTCTGACTGAGACCAGCACAGCATGTAGACTGGTGATTTAGTAATACGCTTATCGGAACGAGACTGAGTTCATTTACACTCACATTTAAAGAAGCTTCATACAGCAAGTCTGTGGAGTATTTTGAAACACATCTTGTTACTTCGGTATTTCAATACGAAGCTACTACACATCTCACGCAGATAAATGCAAACAATCCACTGCAGGAAAAGAGCTATATTACTCATACAATTCAGCTCATCCTTGGGAACTATACATAATGCAGTTTATAAATTGGCAACGGGGAAGTTATACAGGTTTAATCATTAAACTGATTATGACTTCGTGCTAAGATGCACATTATAGGGAAGTAGAGACTACAGAAATGAAAAGTTGAATCCAGAATTCCACAACATGGGCGGCGCAGTTGAACATCTACGCGATGCGCAGAAATGCAGAACAAATCTATACTTCATAACACGAGTTCATATACATCCAGTATACTCTCAAAGACACTTATAGAACAATCGAATTTCAACCTTAAGAAGCGATGCCGGCGCAGTGAAGGGGTAACGTAAGAAGATCCGAACAACTTGCGGGAGTCGAGCGAAGGAGTGAGGGAGAGACTTGCTGTACTCGGAGAGGTCGCTAACCCAGTTATGTCATCGACCTTGTCCCACTGTGAGGTTATCCAGCAGACCTCGTCACAACCGGTTCTCGCAGCTGTAGGCGTTGTGCTCAAACACATTTGTCTTGCCAGACGAGACATGATACATCAAGGATCGTCGCCAGCCCAAGGTAGTGAAGGGATTGATTTATATTTAGTAGAATTGTAGTCATGTTCTGTGTTTATCCAAATTGACCAATCGTATAATTTTGTCATTGTATTTAAAATTGTGTAGATTTTAATCCAGTATATCAGTATTTTCTTAGGAGTCATTTTCATTGAAAATTTCCGTCATTTGGACGAAATTTTATTAGCGTATTGCTGTTGTCAACGTTAATGCATTTCAATATACAATCGTTTAGAATTATAGATACTTGCGTTAAATTAAATAAATCTGTTTTATGCGCAGCGATGGAACGTATATTGAGCAACTGAAGTACCGAATATTTAAAAAGCTATGTCACGAAGTGTCAAATAAATTTCGACAACTCAAGATGTTGATTCGAGTATCAGAAATTTATTATAAACCAACTGTGTGCAAAAATGGATTGTTACACGACACAAAATCTGGTAAAAGATAGTCTAAATACTTGATATAGACAATTAAATCAATGACTAACAAATTCATTGTAATGAAACAGATAGTTATGTAGAACTATGCTGTAAACGTAATAAACCATATTTCCTAGTAACAAAGGTGTTTCAAGAACCTTTATATGTGTGTCCAATAAAACATTTAGAGCATTAAAAAGCCTAGATAATATTTGTTAAACAGAATATTTCACGAAGATAGCTAAGACTTAAGTGTATTCACAGGAAAAGAGGACACACTTATATCATTTTTAGCCTACTTTTCACATTTTGCAAAAATGAGGAAAAAGTAGTCTTATGAGATCGGGCAAATGTGTGTGTGTCTGTCTGTCTGTCTGTCTGTCCTTCTGTCTGTCTGGCTGTGTGTGTGTGTCCCCCTATCAACTCCTAAACGGCTGCAGCAATCAAAACCAAATTTAGTATGAGTAAAGATGTGCACCGGAATAGCTCACGTCCATATTTGAAAATTATGTCAGTGCTACCAACTGCTGAAAAAACGCACTAGAAATTTGAGCTCAATGTTGGATATCTTGCAAGGTATACATGGGAGCTATTCCAAAATTGGCACACATGTAGATAATACTATTTCAGTTTAATTTCCAGGAGGCCAACCATGACAGTGTTACCAAAATAATTTTAAGCCTCCTGATAGGTCCAATGTTTAAATGCATATAACTTTTACACTATCAATTGGATTTCAACCAAATTTTGTATGTAATATCTGTACATAAACGGGTATGATTAGGCGTATTCTTACGAGCCACCAGGGCTGCCAACTGTTAATAATTGCTCTCTCTATTACTTTTTTAATCCAAATATCAATATATCAGAAAGTATGCAAGCCAACAGCTTTAAACTATGCACACGTATATTCTGACATTTTAGATTAATTTGGAGTAACTTATATACGTCAGTCCTACCAACATGATTATAAGCCTGCTGATAGTACCAATTTTTAAATACATGTAACTTCTATACTATCAGTTGGATTTCAACCAAATTTCGTATGTGCTATGTGTACCCTAACAGATATGATTATAAGTATTGTTAAGAGCAATCAGGGCTGCCAACTGTTAATAAATGCTGTCTATATTTTTTTAAACCCTAGTATCAATACATCAGAAAGTATGCAAGCCAACAGCTCTATACTTTGCACACGTATAGTACCTGACATTCAAGATTAATTTGGAGTAATTAATACAAGGCAGTGCTGCCAACATGATTCTATGCCTGCTGATATATCCAATTTTAAAATACATGTAACTTCTATACTAACAAATGGATTTCATCCAAAATTGGCACAACAAGATATCATAATATTTCAGATTATTTCTGACCAGCACACGAATGGTATTGTTGGCAACATGCTTTTACGCGTACTGATAGATCCAGTGTCTAACTGCATGTAACGTCCATTGGACTTCAACCAAATTTTGTATTCTGTACCTAAAGAGATGGAACAAAGAATATATTCAGTCACCAGGGCTGCCAACTGTAGTGCTCTATTAGGCTACATCATACCAGGTATATTTTGAACTAATTAGATATTTCGATATTACCAACTTCATTTCGTCATTATTCTAGATAGGTTCATATACTGTAGAATAATCATTGGCATGAAAAGTAGGCTGTATAGTTCTTCACGGAACTTCTTGTTTTAATATGAATTCTTGCTGACAATTCTTTGAAAGTTACAATAATGTAATAACTGAATTTAAATACGTGAAAAGGAGTTAAGAAAGTTAAATCACGGGGTGATATAAAAGTAACCGTACAGAAAGTAATTAAAGATTTGAAGTTATAGGCACGAGGAAATTTTGTATAAGAATAGAGGAGTTTGTTAAAGTTTGTTTCTTGAACAATATTCACAATGGTCGTGGATATTTAATAAAGTTACTAATTTTCTTTGCATTGATTGAGAAAATGTACTGAAATGGGATTTAGATTTGGAATACCGTGCAAGAAAGGAATCGTAGACGTAAATGAGTAACGTATTTTCACAAAAGGAGACTGAGGAGTCATGTTTCCTAGTTTTGATCACAGCGTATGTGACATTGTTTAATTGCATTTGAGGCAAGTTCTGTACAGGGTGGTTAAGAAATAATGTGATTGTTGTATAATTTTGGAACGGAAGTTTGGAATGAAGGTCAAATGCCATGCACTTCGAATATTCACGTTTATCAAAGAAAATGTAAGCCGAGCAAAGAATTTCAGGAATTTCTCTAGATTTAATAATCAAATGGGAGAAAACAAAGTTAGAGCAGTGCTGAACTTAAATGTTTGTCACATATGTTCTCTTGATTCTGTCTAGTATTTATACTTTCAACCGATAGAGTTACGGTGTTTGTTCAGGAAGTTTGAGTTGTAAAGACTCATGTATATTAAAGGAAATTAAATCACTTCAACGCAGTTAAGTGAATATTTCTGCGAATCACAAATCATTGTACATATGGATATATATTTAATACTGAGTAAATCTTGATCTTACATATTTAGATGTGGAACTACGGTTCAAATATGAAACGCAATGTATAATATAGGGTAATGTTTGAAATCACGCCGTTTCATAATTTCTCATATTTCAGTGGAGGTTCTGAGTAACTGCACTCGAGTTTATAGTTTGTAACAAATTTTGTGTTTAATTTTTTAATGGCAAAGGAATGCTATATTCTCCGATGAGAGAAGAAGGAATCAGTGGAGTACCGAATTCTCCATCCTTTATTTTCAGGACATTATGTATAAGTGCCACGTGTTTAGTTTACTTTGAGTTTTCATTTCTTGCAGTGTCAAGTAGACACTAATCATCGATATGCATCCAGGACATGTGTGTATTTCCTTAGCACAATAAACGGCTGGCGCTTTTTAGCGAATTAGCCAATTTTTATCTTAGCTGACATCGTTTTCATTTTGTCAACGCCGAAAATAGTACTGCTAGGTAGGATACAGGCGCTCACTATAGACAGACCTTATCACCCCTCGAGATTGGAGTTTCTCGATTTGCTTAAATGTAAATGCTAGTAGAAATTTGTACCTAGGCTGGTAGTACTATTTTCTTTTATAGATCTACCCTGTATGATCCTAGAATTCACAATTTTACTTAGCAGACAATGGTAAGTTTATGAGCTGGGTAGCTACGTGTCTGCAATCCTTTACAGTGCAGCGGATATAGGTACTGATTGGTGAATTCAGGCGCAGTACCTTATACTAGTTTCATGTTTTTAATAAGGAACCAAAATGGCTGCCTCTTATACATCGGTAGTCCTACTGTCTCAGAACCAAAATTGCGGTCTCTGCTTAAACGTCGCATCTGCTAGCCACCACGAGGCAAGTAATTCGACACTGCACTTCCTGCCTGCATGCGCATTCCAGCCTTATCAGCAACAACAGCTCTCACAAGGCCTCTTGCTAGGTAGAGTCTTGAGTCTCCAGCCAGCAGGACTCTGTGTGTTAGCATTGAAAACATGTGTGTCTTATTATTATTATTATTATTATTATTATTATTATTATTATGAAATATTTTACTGTAATAATAATTACTAGCAAGCGGCCATCCTCAATACATCATCATGTTAACCACATACTTTCATCATGTCTGTCTGTTAGGTAGTCAGCCCGAAGGCTGGTTGGATCCTCAAAAAGTACCGCCGTTACGTTATGTGAGTAGATACCCACAAAAACCCAAGGCAGCACTATTTTGAGGCGTTCTATGCAAGAAGAGGAGTGAGGTAGTTTGCCATTGCTTTCCTCACTGAGTCAGAACAGTAGTCCTAACCCTATGAGTTGAACCTTTCACAGCATTCACAGGCACTGACTGTGCCTCGAATGCCATTACTAAGCCCCACCCATACCTCAGTAGCTTCCATATAATCACAGCCATGAGTGAGACTGAGACATCGGTGAAAAGCCACCTATTACTCTAGCCTGTGCCAACTGACAAATGCAAGAGTACTGTATTCATCAAGAGATTTCACCCTATTCAATATTTAGTTTTTAACATCTCAGGCCAATGACCCTACCGTTTTGGCTCTATGCATACATGCAATGACTTGGTCGAGCGAATGTTATAGGTTTCCACATTCTTCAACCATTTGCTGTGCCAGACAGTGGTCTCGCTTATTACCGTTTACTAGCATGTTAAAGATCCCATTCAGGGGTAAAAAATCTTAGCATGCTTCACGCATTTTCAATTATTTGCCTCCATCCGTCATAGGAAATATCACAAAACCAACCGTCATAAGCTGCCCCGCCATCCCGCCAAAATAGCAATTCATTTCTTCCGGGCACGGTCATCGAATTCGCCATGAGGGATTTTTGAAATATTCGCCATAGGAAATATCTGAAAAAAGCGACCCCTCGTTCTATCGTTTTGTCGCCCCCTCGAAATAGCCAATTCCTGTATTAACCATGGCCCGTCATAGCCTCGTTGTAACATACGTCAAGCGCTACCGGCTCTCTGTCTACAAACAATTTTTATTAAAAAAAACAAGATGTTCAGTAAAGAACATATAGCCTACTTTCTCCTAAATGTATGAGTATAGTTATAACTCGTTGTTTTTATCAAAGAGTATAATAGAATTCTTTCTTGGTTGAAGACCTTAAAAACTATTTACCTCTACCAAACACCACAACCTCGAAAACAATTGCTACCATCATTGAAGAAAGAAAGAAAGAAAGAAAGAAAGAAAGAAAGAAAGGTAAGAAGTATCTAAAGAATGTTATGGATCTGGAGACATAATCGACCGAACTGGCTGCGTGGCTCAGCGGTAACGTTCTCGCTTGCTGGGCCCTATGTTTCAGGTTCGTATCCTGGTGCAGTCAGCTGGCATTTGAGGGTGCACAAATGCGAGGGAGCCGTGTTAGTAGATTTACTGGCACGTTAAAGATCCCCTTCGGGGCAAAATTCCGGCACCCCGGCGTCTCTAAATGCAACAGTAGTTAAAAGGGACGTAAAACCAATAACTTTATTATTATTATTATTATTATTATTATTATTATTATTATTATTATTACATAATCGGCCTGACGCGGGCAACATCCAACTTTGAGTTGAGGCATGCCTTTACACGTCTGGCTGTGCATGGCTTTCACAAACCTAATTGAATTAACAAATATTTCCATGATCCTACAGAGACGTGTGTATACCAACTATGTGGATATTTTCGATTGACATTTGGCTGCAATAAAAGTATCAATTAATATCCTGAACTAGCACCAACGGCTAGAGTTCAGATGCTATGTGAAATCGTTTTGTTCTTTACTTCAATTAACATTTTCAAATAACGCACAATAGGCTGTTACAAACCCTTTAAAATAAAAAGTAAAAATGTATCGTAGTATCATCTTGTCATTCTTAAAATTCGATGCGCATAGAATGCCGATGGTATACTAATAAATGGAGTCCCGTGTAGACCAGTCGTGACATCTAATGGAGAAGTATCGAACAAGATAATCCTAACAGGGGGAGTGCATTCTAGCGGCCATAAACATAAACTTTTCAATAAAATCTGTAAGTTAATCTGTTGGCCGGCGTGCAGTTCGCCATGGTAATTCACTTTTTTGTTCCTAGATGCCACGTGCAAATATGCTGGCGAATGTTGTTTTAATTATATATTTTCCATCGTACTATGCACAATATAACGATTAATTTTAAAACGTCAGAGTCATTACAAAACAATAAATATAAAGAAATTGAAGCAAAAAACCTAACTCTGATAGGGTTTGAACCATAGCCATAACATTGGAAGGCTAACGCTTTAGCACGTAGCCAAACGTGCGAACGGACATTAACCGGATATCAAATGAGTTACATAGAACGTGTTAGCAATTAATGATTTACACTAAACGATTTCATCAGTGGAGTATGTTATTTATATATGAAGCATTTCATACAAAGTTTATTTATTTTGTATCAGTAAGCTATATTGCATCCAATACTCAAATTAGTGAAATATAAGTCAGGCACAAGATATCCTCTGCCATCTTGCCTTGTACTGAGACGGCTCAGTTTTCTAAAATCACTTCTGCACTATAGTATTACAAAATAAACTTTTAATTTCGAACGTGCCTCTTCCTTTAGAACGGTCAAAACGATTCTCGGCTCGATAATCGGAACTGGTGGGTCCCATGATATGGATTATAATGTTTCCATAATTCGCACGGCCTCCATCCTGAAATGATACGGGGATGACCTTGTAGTTTGGTCACAAGACGCGTCCTATATGAAGGTATGTTGTTACCAAAATTGGTAGAGATCGGATGATTTGGTTAGTCGTTATTTGATTTTACGTTTTGAACTTTTGAGTGGCCGCCATTCAGTTTTGGTAAAGATGGTGGCGATATAAAACATGACACTGAGTTGCCCTTTGCTAGTTCTACCTATGTACCAAATTTCGTTCAATTCGGTTTCACCGTGTTTGAATTGACAGGGGGGACAGACATTCAGAGTACACTTACTCACACACACACACAGACTCACACACCCACACATACACACACACAGACAGACACACAATTTTTCGCCCTGTGTAGATCTCATAAGTCTACTTTCATTTATTGCAAAAATCGAAAGTAGGCTAAAAACAGGTTAAAAAAGTTTCAAAATGCATAGTTTTTTCCTAGAGACTTGACATTTATTTTCGTGGTAGAGGGGGTAGGGACCTTTCATTTATGTCAAACAAACATTTTTGTAGAGTTCCTAGTTTCTATATAAAAAATTCAAAATTTGAGTGTTTTCAAAAATCTAAAAAAATAGAAAATTTTACTACAAAATATAATGGTCATAGAGAACAATCGTTTCAACTATGGCACTACGTTCTATCATGTTTGGTTTTCAAACTATCGCCTACTTTCAAAAACAAAATTTTAAAAAAATGTTTGAAAAATATAATACTTTTCCAAAGCAAAGCGCCTGTCAGCTCGAGTCCAACGACACCTCATTTGTTAAAATCCGATCAGGCGTTCGCGAATTATCGTCAATGTTTGCGAGAAAGTAGACTATCATTTTTCCCCTACACACTTGAAACTTGCTATCCATCTAGAGGGCATAGCCACCTTTCATTAACGTCCAACAAACTTTTTTCCAAAATTCTCTGTTTCCAAAATAGCGCCAATCCAAAAAACGAACATTTTCAAAAAAAAATACCAATACACATTCTTAGCAAAGAGGACGTCACCCCAACGCCAACAACACCTCGTTCGTTAAAATACGATCATGCGTTCGGGAGATATCGGCAAAGTTTATATGAGTGTAGGGAGTGGCGCAGAACTGTCCCCATCCCACTACTCGTTTTGCATTTTTATTCTAGAGACTTGAAATTTATTTTTGGGGTAAAGGGGGTCAAGGCCATTCATTTATGTCAAACAATTTTTTTTTGTAAATTCTTTAGTTTCCAAAATAAAAAAAATAAAAATTGCACTTTTTTCAAAAAATGTAAAAAATAAAGTTTTATTATAAAAAATAAAGGTCATAAATGCCATTCGTTTGAACCTTCGTAAAACTTTCTATCATGTTTGGTTTTTAAACTATCGCCTATTTTAAAAAAAATGAAAAATATAACGAGTGGTCCATAGCAAAGAGGACGTCAGCTCGAGTCCAACGACACCTCATTTGTCAACATCCGACCATGGGTTCACCAGATATTAATTATTTAACATGTACAGTCGAGTACAAATAAAATGGGTGGGTCAGAATCGGCACTGCTCCCCTACTAAACCATTTTGCATTGAAAAGAATATCAAACAGAATTACCCGCAACAATGACGAATTGCACTCCGATTTCATAAATATCAACAATTTGTTTAAAAAGTGCGTTTAAACAATTAAACATATTTATGTTCGACCCTCACTATTATGTGTCAGGAAACGGTGTCATAATGATGGTCATTATAACACTTATTTTCATTATGATACAGTTTCTCCAGCCAATCAGAGCTCGTTCATTGACCAATTAGGTAACGATACCTTCGCGCATGCGCTCAAAATCCAACATGTCGGACATAAACACAACATCGAACTATAATAAATTATCGACATGGAATACGCACCGTCCATATGTCCGCGTAAATAAACTGGCGAATATGAAACAAGAAATAGCACTGTACCTTAAAATCACACACACTAATTTCTACACAGCGCATTCAAACGACTCCGGTGACAATATTACTGAGGGACGGCAGATGTAAACATATGGCTTGCATATCATTGCAAGGACACAGAGCGCATGCGTCAAAGATCTTGAAAGACAGAGAGATGTCTCGCGCTCGCTCTCCGATAACAAAATTCTTGTGGCTGACTCTCAACAGATATTTATGAATATTTATGTTAAAACATATAATAAAATTATAATTATCGTCGAACATAAACAGTCGTATGCAACTCGCCTATAATGGTAATTAAGACACTCGTATGGAAATTATAAAACTCGCATACGCTCGTTTTATAAAAAATACTCGTGTCTTAATTATAGCCATTATAGGCTCGTTGCATAATGTACTATTATAGAAGCCCGCATAATAGAAACGCCGGGCGCGTGGTTGGTTGGTTAATGAACATGCGAGATTTCTCGCGCAGGTCCCCTCGTTGTTTTAATTCTATTGAAAAAGGAGCCAAGGTTTCTTTCGAAACGTTTAGAATTTTAAAATTTTATCTTTACACCGCTATATCCCAAATGGATGAATAATTTTAATAGAAATTACTGGTTTTTTTTTGTAATTTTAAGTCCATACATATTTCAATAAAAGTAACTAAATATATATGTACGGAATTTCATTAATTAGCACACATAAATCCGTTCCCTGGGCATTATTAACCTCATTATGTTATTCTGCTAAGGTCCCGTTCCAGTTTTGTACCGAAAATAAGGTTCCATTAACACCAACCTACACATATGGGGTACCTACAGGTTCAGCATAACCCAATGCGGAAGCGAAACGCACTCACTTACTCTTTAAATGCCTCACAATTAAATAAATACCTTAAAACATGTATATTTACAATGCAATAATGAAAGAATGCAACACGGTAACCATGGTAACAGAATCTCACAGGTCCATCTATTTCTGTAAGACGCAATGCAATTCCAATTGAGCGGCTACGTAGTCGGTACCATGCTGAGCTTCTATGCCCAAGATAGCGGGTTTAAACCCGGCCGAAGCCGTCGGATTTTTAAGAGCGTTAAAAATCCCTCAGTATGCCTTCCTTCGAAGGGGAGTAAAGCTGGCGGTCCCATGTCATAGATTTATGGCATGTTAAAGAACTTTCCACTAATTACACCTGTGTGAAGCTAAATTGTATAGGTTAAAAATGTAAACAACGCTCTTAGGTTCCTACGTTCGTTGCCAAGAGCCGACTGCGGTGGCGTCTAGTAGCTAAGTTCTGAACTAGGCCTATTAGTCGTTGACGGTGGAGTTTGGCGGCAAAAGTAGGAACCATTTGAAAAATTCAAAGTTGCAGTACTTACTTGAATAAAAAAAACCAGATGCACACAATAATACCGTCATCACAATTAACACCGGTTATCTGACAGATTCTACACACACCCAAAGTACACGGGGCTACATGACCGCGTTGTCGCAGCCCCTAAACTGAGGAACCAACCAACCAATTCCAATTATTACATTACTGTGAAAGTTTCCAGACGGTTATAAGGTTATCACGGAACCAAATTAAGCTGTAACATTCATCAATACATACAGTATAATGCGCTTAAGGGGGTCAAGGGGCACTCTAGAGTTTTTCACGCAATTTTCACGTGTGAGTGTGGTACGAAAGGTCTTTTTCACTCGACTATAAAGGGTCTCCGAAAACCTAATTTTAAGGCCCTTAAATTAACAGTGTCTGTGATATTCCCAGAAAACTAACTTCGCTCTGATATACCTATGAAGGAATGACAAACCCCTAACAACTGCACCAGTAGCCGAATTGATAATGTGATTATTCATACCAAGGATTAATCAGTCATAGCTACATGATTGAGATTTTGCTAAGCGTACTCTTTACAACTAGAATATTCGCGGGAGAAGCCGCGACGAATAATGCTAGTCTTCATTAACGTAATAATAACCGACAGTAGTGGCTGCGCGGGCTAAAGCGCTGCGTTAGGTCAAGGGGCCAAGCTCTCTGCTGACTCGGTAGACGCGTAGGTTCGAGCCCCACCGTCGGCTGTCCTTGAAATGCTTTTCCGTGGTTTCCCATTTTCAACACCAGGCAAATGCTGGGACAGTACCTTCTGACAGGCCACGGCCGCTTCCTTCCACATCCTTGCCCAGTTTCATTCATCTTCATCCATTCCATCTCTCATCCCGACGCGCAGGTCGCCCACTGCCGTCGACTAGAAAGACCTGCACCCGGCCTCTCAGGAGGCTACACGACAAAAAAACGTAATAATCATCATTAACACCATAAGGATAGCTTGCCACGGTGGATGAGTGGTTATCGTGTCGGACTACCAACCCCAAGCTTGAAGATTCGCTCCTGGCCGTGATAGGTGATTTTTTTGAAAGACGAAAAAAATCTCGGCACGCATGTTATACGTTGTTGGCATGTTAAAGAACCCATTTGAATTCAGTAGGCCGTGTTCATAATGGCAAAATTAATATCGGGATTTTCCACCAACATAAAGTTCCTCCTTTCTCTACTAGAAAGCGCTATAGTGTCAAGGAGCTTAGATATCTAACCTCCTTGACTTTCATAGCACTCCAAGGAACAACAAAATTTGACATACAAGCTGCTCTCTGGGCGTCAAATAACAAAGCTTGCACCCGACACACGAGGCCTCACGATAGTATTATTATTACATAAAAACCACCCTAAAGCGGAAAGCAATAGTTCAGGATTTACCTTTCCGTTTTCGCAGGTTTCCGTTTTACAGTGGTTGAGTTTTAATAAGACAAAATACACTACACAGAAATACCATATTATCGCATAGGATCACTGTACTATGAAATATTTTTAGTTTTAGTAGACTAGGGTGAATATGTAAATGAGCATTTAAAAAAATGTTACCAGTTGTTTGGTTTATTAACTTGCGGTAATATCATCCATAGGTAATGAAAACTGGGCATGGTTGGATTTTAAGGTAGAGCCGCATGTGCTATCAAATCGCTTTCTTGCAATACCTGGAATATGTATTGAATTATAAAATGATTATTGGATAAATAAGTGTTAATAGATAGGCTATTATAGTTATAATAATTAAATAAATATTAAAGAATAAACGATGCGTTGTTAGTAAATATTAGGGCTAGCGGTACGGCGAATAGCCTACAACTCGTAGCTTACGTCACAATTTAGCATTTAAACGGGTCACGTTAATGCATAATATGCCAATATAACAACCGGATAGCAAATTACTTATTCTGAAAGGGAGTAGCAGCCTTTCAGAATAAATCAATTCTTTATTAGTCTAATAGACGGTTAAGATATTGATAATATAAGC
This sequence comes from Meconema thalassinum, assembly GCA_946902985.2. NCBI lineage: Eukaryota > Metazoa > Arthropoda > Insecta > Orthoptera > Tettigoniidae > Meconema > Meconema thalassinum. The sequence goes on along the minus strand of OX336398.1, from coordinate 157,930,943 downwards.
CAACTAATGGCTACACTGCGTTCTGCTGCACGGCTGAAAGCAACGGGAAACTACAGCCGTAATGCTATTCCCGAGGATATGCACCTCTCTATGCATAAATACATGTGATGATGGCCTCCTCCCTTGTAAAATTTCAATCCGGAGGTAAACTAGTCCCCCGTTCGGATCTCCGGGTGGGGACTACTCGAGAGGGGGTTAACATCACAGAAGTGACAAAGAGGAAATCTGACATTCTACGGATCGGAGCGTGGAATGTTAGAAGTCTGCTAGGAAGTGGAAAGTTAGAAAACTTAGAAAGGGAAATGGATAGGTTGAGGTTGGATTTGGTTGGGATTAGTGAAATGCGCTGGCAGGAAGAACAGGACTTTTGGTCAGGAGACTATAGGGTCATTAGCACTAAATCAAACAATGGCCAAGCAGGAGTTGGTCTCATATTGAGTAGGAAACTTGGACAGCGGGTAGAATATTATGAGCAATACAGTGAACGGATTATTGTAGCAAAAATCAATTCTAAACCTACGTGCACCACAGTGGTACAAGTCTATATGCCTACCAGTCAAGCTGATGATGAGGATGTTGAAAAGGTCTACGAAGAAATAGATGACATTCTGAGGTATATCAAAGGTGATGAAAATGTTATAGTAATGGGAGATTGGAATGCTGTGGTAGGAAAAGGGAGAGAAGGGAAGATAGTAGGAGATTTCGGATTAGGTGAAAGGAATGATCGAGGAAGCAGGCTGATGGAATTCTGCACCGAACATGAGTTGGTCATAGCTAACACCTTATTCAATAACCACAATAGAAGAATATACACATGGATTAGACCAGGAGATACAGGGCGTTACCAAATCGACTTCATTATGGTCAAGCAGAGGTTTCGAAACCAGATTTTGGATTGTAAAACATATCCTGGTGCTGACATAAACTCTGACCACAATCTGGCTGTAATGAAATGCAGATTAAAGTTGAAGAAACTGAAGAAAAGTCAAAAGACAAAAAGGTGGGCAATAGACAGACTGAAAGTAAAGGATGCAAACGAAAGATTCAAGAAGAGTATAAAGGAAGGACTAATCAAAACCCCTAAACAAACTTCAATTGCAGACGAATGGGCACTTTTGAAGAATGAAATAACAAAATCCGCAGAAGAAAACATTGGTAGGAAAGAAAGAATAGGTAGAAAACCGTGGATCACTCAGGATATACTAGAATTGATGGATGAAAGGCGGAAACACAAAAATCTAAGAGATGAAGAGGGGAAAGCAGAATACAGACGTCTGAGAAATGAGGTTAACAAGAAGTGCAAGGAAGCGAAAGAAGAATGGTTGAAAGAGAAATGTGCAGGTATAGAAAAGTGTCTGAAATTAGGAAAAGTAGACACAGCTTATCGAAGGATTAAGAATACTTTTGGGGAAAAGAAGACTAAGTGCTGTAATATTAGGGACACAAATGGAAAGCCTCTAACAGGTAGGGAAAAAAAGCTTGAGAGATGGAAAGCTTACATAGAGTGCTTGTATAAGGGAAAGGAGATTGAGAATCATGTAATGGAAAGGGAGGAGGAAATTGATGAGGATGCAAAAGGAGATTTAATATTGAGATCAGAATTTGACAGAGCATTAGAGGACATAGGCAGGAACAAAGCACCAGGCATAGATGATATACCGATTGAGTTGCTACGCTGCATAGGAGATGAAGGTCTGATCAGGTTATTTCACTTGGTGTGTAGGATTTATGAGACATGTGAGGTACCCCCTGATTTCAAGAAGAATGTTATCATCCCTATACCAAAGAAAGTGGGAGCTGACAGATGTGAAGATTACCGTACAATCAGCTTGATTACTCATGCTTCAAATATTCTGTCTAGAATAATTTACAAGAGGATTGAAAGCCAGATCGAAACGGAGTTGGGTGAAGACCAGTTTGGTTTCAGGAGAAATGTAGGAACAAGGGAAGCTGTACTAAGTCTTAGGCTGATTTTGGAAGGTAGAATAAGGAAAGATAAGAGAACGTTCATGGCATTTGTAGACTTAGAAAAGGCTTTTGATAACGTTGATTGGACTAAATTGTTTGACATTTTGAAATCTATTGGAATAAAGTACAGGAATAGGAGGGTGATATACAATCTATACAGAAACCAGACAGCAGTCATTCGAGCTGAAGGATATGAGAAAGAAGCTGGTATTCAGAAAGGTGTAAGGCAAGGCTGCAACTTATCACCCATACTTTTCAATCTTTACATTGAACAAGCAATGAAGGAAATTGGAGAAAAATTTAAAGTGGGAGTGAAGATTCAAGGAGAAATAATTTCAACTCTGAGATTTGCTGATGACATCGTCATCTTGGCCGACAAGCCTGAGGATTTGAATGAGTTTTTGAATGGTATGGATTCCGTCTTACGGAAGGACTTCATGATGAAAATTAATAAATGTAAAACAAAAATACTGGAATGCAGCCGAAATAAATCAGAAACCTCTATGGAGATCAAATTGGCAGGTGAAAAGCTGAAGGAAGTAGGAGACTTCTGTTACTTAGGAAGCAGAATAACCAATGATGGACGAAGCAAAGAGGATATAAAAAGTAGGTTGGCTCAGGCAAGGAAAGCCTTTCTACAAAAAAGGAATCTGTTGACATCGAATATAGATTTAGGTATTAGGAAGTCATTTTTGAAAGCCTTTGTCTGGAGCGTGGCGCTCTATGGAAGTGAAACTTGGACTATTGGTGCAGCAGAAAAGAGGAGAATTGAGGCATTTGAAATGTGGTGTTACAGGAGAATGATGAAGATCAGATGGGTAGATAGGGTAACAAACGAAGAGGTATTAAGGCGAGTGGGAGAGGAGAGATGTTTCTGGCGACTGCTAATGAAGAGAAGAGATAGGTTGGTAGGACACATACTAAGACACCCAGGAATAGCAAGCTTAGTTATGGAAGGAAGGGTCGAGGACAAGAACTGTAGGGGTAGACCAAGGTTAGAATATGTTAAACAGATTGCCTCGGATGTAGGGTGTGGTAGCTATGTAGAGATGAAACGATTAGCTCAGGACAGGGACGCATGGAAGGCTGCATCAAACCAGTCAAAAGACTGAAGACTCAAACAACAACAACACTTTAAACAACACAATTAATTGTTTAGCCGGACGTTTGTTCTTCAATAACTTTAATTTTCTCCTCCAGTGTAAGTGTCTTATGTTTAGATGTCATTGTCACTGAATTACAGGACGTAAATAAATGCAGTACACAGTAAAGATAACACCTTTAAAGATTACTATATTTCAGTGTTTTCTTCTACTCATACTTCTACTCTCATTTGTCAGAAAGAAACTGAGGTTGGTTGGTTGGTTCCTCAGTTTAGGGGCTGCGACAACGCGGTCATGTAGCCCCGTGTACTTTGGGTGTGTGTAGAATCTGTCTGATAACCGGTGTTAATTGTGATGACTGTATTAGTGTGTGTTATCTGTTCTTTTTAATTCAAGTAAGGACTGCAGACTTTTGATTTTTTCAAATAGTTCCTACTTTTGCCACCAAACTCCAGCGTCAACAACTACTAGTTCAGATCTTAGCTACTAGACGCTACCGCAGTCGGCTCTTGGCAACGAACGTAGCAACCTAAGAGCGTTGTTTACATTCTTAACCTATACAATTTAGCTTCACACAGGTGTTATTAGTGGAAGGTTCTTTAACATGCCATAAATCTATGACATGGGACCGCCGGCTTTACTTCCCCTCCGAAGGAAGGCATACTGAGGGATTTTTAACGCTCTTAATAAATCCGACGATTTTAGTCGGGTAAGGAAACTGTGTGCAGACTATTTCAAGAGGGTTGGAGGAAGTAACGGGGCAGGTGTTGTGAGATGTAGTATACCTGCTGCATCCTTTAGGAAAAAATAGTTTCCTATATAGGACTTTGGTACAAGTACAGACACGCTCAAAATTTAGTACATAGCTTTGTATTATGGATAAAATAATCCGTGTTAGTCAGGTTATTCACGCCTACAATTCCGGCATTTCTTTCCGTTTCTGCGTTGGGCAGTTTTTCAGTTTACAGTGTCATTTTACATGGGAAATACCTCCGTTCCGAATTTTGTTTTCAGTTTCCGGTTTATAAAGGGTCCTGCTTAGGCAGGTTTTACTGTATTACCATAAGGATTACCGTCCTTATCATCTTTATCATCATTATCGTTTTAATCATTACCATTACCGACTCTATGCTCCATCGCTGTGGAGAACGCCTGGATGAGGAATAAAGAAGACAGGCTCAGCAAAAGCAGCGTCACGGTTGAGAGGCTGCCAATCACCCATTGAACGCCCGACTGCAATAGATTATATCTGCCACCACTACCAGTCTACTCAACACCCAAGACGTCTCGTCTCTTACTTGCTTTGGCTTTTATTTTCATTCCTTCATCACATCTATCTTCTCACTTGGCTTATTTTTCTTCATTGATTGCAATCGCGCAGTCCTTCCTTTTCAATAAGTACAATAGAGAAAGTCTGCGCAAGAAGGAAGTAAATCGCATTACGAGTTGGAAGTCAGAGCATTCATAAAACAGAGATGGAGGATCTCTGTCAAAACAAACGTCTTTTTTTTTCTGTTAAGTGGAATGAAATAAAATAATAGTCCATCTGCGAACTAATAGCGTTTAATAAATCCGGGATTATATATTTATTGGAATTTAAACAATATTACATTCACAACTTAGTTTTTGTTTATTACCAGTACCGTACGGTTATTTAGCCCATTTTCAGTTATGAAAAAATAGGCTTATGAGATCACCTTTTGTCCGTGTGTCTGTCTGTGTGTGCGTGTGTGTGTGTGATGGAGTGTGTCTCCCCCCTACTAACTTCTAAACGGCAGGAGCGATTTCAACGAAACTCGGTAAGTTCATAGCACTATTCCCGGCAACCCCGACCGTTCCCTTCAAATTTTGTTACCTCTCACCAATCCAACATGGCGGCTGTGCGAAATATTTCACCAGCATTCAATATCTCCGAAACTATTACCGATATCACTCTGGAATTTTGAACGCTGATAAAGGAAACTACTAGAAGTTCACTTATGTGACATTTGAAAATCTGGTAACTACAAAGCCAACATGGCGGCAATGCGAATTTGCGACATTTAAATAGACGTTTCTCGCGATTTAACCTACCAATCGCAATGAAACTTGGTACAGTATATGTTTATACAAATTGTAATGCACCGACATCTAACTTCGTTCAATTGTTTACATAAACTCAAGATGGCGGCTGTGCGAAATATTACACCGGCATTCTATATCTCTGAAACTATTACCGGTATCACCACGAAATTTTGTACGGAGATAAAGGGCACTACTGGAAGTTAATCTATGAGGCTTTCAAAAACCGGTTAACTAAAAAACGAACATGGCGGCCAAGCGAAGTTGAAAGTTTTAAATAGATTTTTCTCGCGATTTAATGATTCAAACGCAATGAAACATTGTACAGGAAATGTTTCTACACGTTGTAATGCACAGGCATCTAATTTAGTTCAATTGCTTACGTAATCTCAAAATGGCGGCTGTGCGAATTTCTAAAATTAAGTGTTTATTTATTGTGTTCTAATCATGGGATCGAAATCAACATTTGCATAATGAATGTACACAATAATCTTCAGCTAATAGTGCATAATTCTATGGCCTACATATATTCAAATCCAACAAGGCAACCATCCGAAATATTTAGACGGTTCTCAATATCTATTAATCTACTGCAGCAATCAAACTGAAATGTTGTAAGTGTATAGAGGCTATAAGTATAAGTTCACCTATGAGACGTTCAATAACCTGCCGAGCACAAATCCAACATGGCGGCTACTCAAATTTTAAATATTCAAATGGAAGTTTCTTGCGTATTAACCATCCGAGCGCAGTGAAACTTGATACGGTATATGCTTATACACATTATAATCGACTGGCATCTAAATCATTTAAATTTATTTCATGACCACAAGATGGCGGCTGAGCGAAATTTTAAAATCCCGCTTTTATTTCTTGTGTCGTAATCATGCGATTAAAGTTTGAATAAAACACCTACACAATAATCTTCATGTAATAGTACTTAAATCTAAGGCCTATAATATAAAATCCAACATGGTGACCATCTAAAATATTTAGACGGTTCTCAATATTTACGAATCTATTACAGCAATCGTCTCCCACAAATCCAACCCCTCGTCCTCGTCGTGGGAGATGGGCAACGTAATTAAGTAGGGGATTGCCTGTAGGGGTGAAGTACAGTGGGGACTTTGTGTGCCTCAAGACCGCTACGGTAGCTGTGAAGGCCTCACAGGAACCCTGAAGAAATTACGGCTAACGGGGCTCTGGTGAAACAACTGCTGCCTTGTAGTTTGGAGTTGATTCTTCAAAGGCTAAGGGAAGAAACCCTGACAGAAAATCAGGCTTAAGGTGGCAGCCCCTCCAAGGCACTCGGAGGCAGTGGGTTAATCACTCGCTCCTCTTAAATAAACTGATTACGGAAACTGAAGCGAAATTACAAATCCGGACGGATAACCTGATGACGACTTTTGGCATGAAGAGGACTACAAAAATCGGTTTCTGGAATGTGAGGACCTTGATGGAGAAAACCAGACTGAAACAAGTGACACGGGAGATGAAGAACTATGGGCTGGATATCCTAGGATTGAGTGAAGTGAGGTGGCCAGGATTTGGTGAAATACAGACAACAGATGGAATTACATTTCTCTATTCTGGGGGCGATGATGAAGAACACAGGGAGGGAGTGGGGTTGCTGCTCAACAGAAATGCAAAGAGAAGCCTTATGGAGTGGAAGCCAATTTCTAGTAGGCTCATGTTTGCTAGGTTCAAGACAAAGATCAGGAATGTGATCATCATCCAATGATATGCGCCTACAGAACAGTCGGTGCCAGAGAAGAAGGAAGAATTCTACCAAATGCTGCGAGATATCACAAGACGAACAAGTAAGAAGGACATTCTCATTGTTATGGGAGACTTCAACGCGAAGGTGGGCTCAAACAATGAGGGGTTGGAGCAGATCATGGGTAAACATGGCCTTGGTGAGATGAATGACAAGGGGGAGAAATTTACGGAATATTGCGCCAGTCAGGATTTGGTGATGGGTGGCACGGTATTTCCTCATAGGCGGTGCCACAAGGTCACATGGGTGTCTACTGATCAAGTCACAGAAAATCAAATTGATCACATCGCGGTGAGCAGGAGGTTCAGAAGAAGCTTGGAAGATGTTAGGAACAAGAGAGGAGCGGACGTTGGTAGTGACCATCATCTTGTGGTTGCCAACTTCCGCATGAAGATCGTCGCAGTCCGCCGAAAGTTTAACACTCGGCACAACAAGTTTGATGTGGGCAAGCTTAAGAACCAGCAGAGATTGGACCAATTTAAACTGGAGCTCAGAAATAAATTCCAGGTGTTGGACTCCGAGACAGAGAAGGACGTGGAGACTGTGTGGAGCGAGGTAAAGAATATCTTCGTGGAAACCAGTGAGATGCAGCTCGGGTACAAGAACTACCTGCGGAAAGAATGGATATCCGATCAGACCTGGGACAAGATAAATTATAGGAAGGAGATTAAGGCCAAGCTCAACACCCGCAAGACTAGGCAGCAGAAGGCTCTCACACAAGCAAAGTATTCATCAGCAAACAGGGAGGTAAAGAGGAGAGTACGGAAGGATCATAGGAGGTGGATTGATGAGCAGGCAGAGAAAGCAGAAGAAGCGGCAAGAAGGGGGGACGTTAAGGAGCTATATGGCATCACAAAGATGCTTTCGAAGAAAGGTTTTAATAAAACTAGGCCTGTGAAGAGCAAGACGGGCGAGATCCTCACGACGTGTGAACAGCAGCTGACAAGATGGAGAGAACACTTTGCGGAGGTTCTTAATAGAGATAGAGGACCAGAAAGTAAGCAGCGAGGAGAAGATGAAGAGGAAGCAGAAAGTGACCCAAGCATCAGCCTCGACTCCCCAACTCGGGGCGAAATACGGACAGCGTTGAAGCAGATGAAATGCGGGAAGGCACCAGGTCTGGATAATATCCCAGCGGAAGTACTGAAAGCAGACCCGTATATTACGATCGATCTGCTGCACCCGCTGTTGGAGAAGATCTGGAAGGAGGAGAAAATACCAACCGACTGGAAGAAGGGGTTGATAGTCAAGTTGCCGAAGAAAGGGGACACCACAAACTGTAACAACTGGAGGGGTATCACCTTGCTGTCCATTCCAAGCAAAGTGCTGGCGAGAGTCATCCTGAATCGTATAAAAGACTGCGTAGAAAAAAGGCTTCGGAAGGAACAGGCTGGATTTCGACAACATCGCAGCTGTGTGGATCTCATCAACACCCTCCGAATCATCCTGATGCAGAGTGTGGAGTGGCGGAATACCCTTTACCTCACATTTGTTGACTTCGAGAAAGCCTTCGACTCCGTAAATCAAAGAATCATGTGGAAGACCCTCGAGGAATATAAAATTCCAACAAAGATCATCAGAATCATGGAAGAGATGTACGAAGGGTATGAGTGCCAGGTTCTTCACGAAGGCAAATTAACAGAAAAGATAAAGGTCAGTTCCGGAGTGAGACAGGGGTGTGTCCTTTCCCCCACTCTGTTCCTGTTGGTCTTGGATAGTGTAATGAAGAAGGTAATGGGAGGACGTAAGAGGGGTATTCAATGGGGTATAAATGACAGGCTTGAAGATCTGGATTTCGCAGACGACATTTGTTTTATGGCACAACGGTACCGAGACATAGAAGATAAGCTGGGGAGGTTGCAGAGAGAAGCAGAACGTGCAGGACTGATGGTCAACACCAACAAGACCAAAGAGATGAGGATAAATTCTGACATCACGACTAGTTTGACAGTCAACGGAAAGGACATTGAGCGAGTTGAGTCCTTGCTCTACCTTGGAAGTATAGTCACAAATGATGGGGGAGCAGAGGAAGATGTTCGAAGCCGTATCAGGAAGGCAAATGGTGCCTTTGTCCAGCTCTACCCCATCTGGAGAAATAGAAACATTTCCAGGAAGACCAAGCTCCGCCTTTTCAATAGCAACGTAAAGTTGATTCTTCTCTACGGCTGTGAAACATGGAAAGTCACAAAACCGATCAACAACCAGCTACAGGTGTTCATTAACAGATGTCTGCGTCGCATCATGAATGTGAGGTGGCCGGACATAATCTCAAATGAAGATCTTTGGTCCATCACCAATCAACAACCGATTAGCATCCAGATCAAGGAGAGGAAATGGCGCTGGATTGGTCACACACTAAGGAAGCCGGACGGAGCTATTGAGAGGGCGGCGCTAGACTGGAATCCTCAAGGCGCCAGGAAGCGAGGTCGACCTAAGAAGACCTGGAAGAGGACGATCGAAAATGAAATTGCAGAGGTGGACAAGAACTGGAGTCAAGTGAAGAGAATGGCCAGGAACTGTACTGCGTGGAGAAATTTCGCCAAGGCCCTATGCTCCGGAAGGAGCGGCAGGAATTAAGTAAGTAAGTAAGTAAGTATTACAGCAATCAAACTGACAATTTGTATGTTGATAGGGGCAATTAACATTAGTAGGATATATGAAAATCGGCTGTATAGTTCTTCACGGAACTACTTGTTTATTTATTGGGTTCATTCTCTACATGCTTCACTACAAGGTAGTAGGCCTACTATATGCTTTCAACTGTTTCACAACACTGTATCGATGTATTTTGTAGTTTATAAATGTTTACTTACTGGTGACTAATCTAAATTGATTTTAAATCTTGAAGGTCTAAAGAGTTCACATATTTTGCAAAGGGTTTTGGATATCTTTTAATGAGAACGGTCTTGTGTGTTGGCCAGTACTCATCTTTAATTAAACTGTTTCTAAGGATTTCTCTGTCGCTTTTCACTATATTACAATCGAAGATTAGGTGATCCACTGATTGAGGTCCTTCGTTGTAGGAACAATTAGGACTGTGTACTATTTTAAGCCGATGCAGATAAGAATTAATGTTTCCATGACCAGTTGGTATTTTCATGTTAGGCGTGAGGGTGAATTTAATTGCTAATCTACTTTAATGTCTTATTTAATTATTTACTTATTTATTTGTTATTTTTTGTTTACTTATTTGTTAATTTATATACTTATTTAATTGTTTATTTATTATTTTACTTATTTGATTATTTATTTATTTATTTGTTTATTTATTTATTTACTTATTTATTTGTTTATGATTCCTTTACTTATTTGTTTATTTATTTACTCATTTAATTGTTTATTTATTATTTTATTATTTATTTGTTTATTTATTTATTTACTTATTTATTTGTTTATGATTCCTTTACTTATTTGTTTATTTATTTACTCATTTAATTGTTTATTTATTATTTTATTATTTATTTATTTATTTATTTATTTACTCATTTAATTGTTTATTTATTTACTTATTTAATTGTTTATTTTTTCTTTTACTTATTTATTTATTTATTCATTTAATTGTTTATTTATTCTTTTACTTATTTGTTTATTTATTTACTCATTTATTTGTTTATTTATTTACTTATTTAATTGTTTATTTTTTCTTTTATTTATTTATTTATTTTTTTATTTATTCATTTGATTGTTTATTTATTCTTTTACTTATTTGTTTTTGTATTTACTTATTTATTTGTTTATTTATTTGATACTTATTTGTTTATTTATTTACTCATTTAATTGCTTATTTATTCTTTTACTTATTTGTTTATTTATTAACTTATTCATTTCCTTGTTTATTCATTTACTTATTTATTTGTACTTCTTTCCGTTTATATTTATTTATTTATGTTTCTTTCTTTCTTTCTTTCTTTCTTTCTTTCTTTCTTTATTTCCTTATTTATTTATTTGTGTTTCTTTCTTTCCTTATCTATTTATTTATTGATTTAATTTATCTATTAAAGTATTTACTAGAAATTCTAATCGGTATCACTCGGGTTAGAAATTTGAATCAATGGAGGAAGTACGTTGCAGAATACACTGAAATCAATACAGCCTCTTCACGCCGTTGAAGAAATATTCCCCCCCCCCCTCCCTCCGAACCTTCTGAATGCAATCCAATCAAGGAACAAATACTAGAAGTATATATTTGAAATATTTAAAACAAAACTAAGAAACTTATTTACAGTTCATTGTTTCAAAGTATTTTGTTATATGGATCAGAAACGTGGATGTTCAACAGACAGCAATCAAACAAGGTATTAGTAACAGAGATGGATTATTGGAGGAGGGCGGCAACAAAATCAAGATGGATAAAATTAGAAATACGAGAATCAGAGAAATTATGCAGATAAAAAAGAAAATGTACTACAAATGGTTGAAGAAAGAAGATTACAATGGTTGGAATATGCGAAAAGGATGCAGAATAATAGAATTCCAAATTAAATCTCTATTTTCCCTAAATAGTTTTCAAAACCATGAATGGATATTATTCATGATAACTATTAGAATTCTAATAATTCAATATTTATCCCAAAATAATAATAATATGACAAGTTCTGTATTTACTGTATATTAGCAAGCGCTTTTCGCTCAGATGCCGTTTAAAGAAAATATAGTTTCAGTCTGATGTATTTATTCGTGGGCCTACCGACATAACAAATATATTTGTATATGTTGCCGCTAGGATCTCTACCAGAACAAGAAAAGCAATCCGATTGGTTGCTGTACTCAAACTTCCATGCAAACTGCCTGAAAAGAGTGGCACCTTTTCAATTTCGTGAGTTGTATGGAAGCTATCATGGAAGACAGAACCTAGTATGGAAGGGACGAATCGCACGGTAATAGACGCATCTATACCAGCGTGTATACCTGTACTGGAAGAAGCTTCCACGCTAACGATTGTCGTGTGATACAGGCTTAAAAGAGTAAATGAACAAATATTATATACGGGTAGTAAGTCACGACCTACTGCGGGGAAAATGAAAGCCTGAGCACGTAATTTCTGTTGTCATGACAACTGAATGTGATGGACGAAGCAAAGAGGATATAAAATGTAGGTTGGCTCAGGCAAGGAAAGCATTTCTACAGAAAAGGAATCTGTTGACATCGAATATAGATTTAGGTATTAGGAAGTAATTATTGAAAGCCTTTGTCTGGAGCGTGGCGCTCTATGGAAGTGAAACTCGGACTGTTGGTGCAGCAGAAAATAGGAGAATAGAAGTGTTTGAAATGTGGTGTTACAGGAGAATGATGAAGATCAGATGGGTAGATAGGGTAACAAATGAAGAGGTATTAAGACGAGTGGGAGAGGAGAGATGTTTCTGGCAACTGCTAATGAAGAGAAGAGATAGGTTGGTAGGACACATACTAAGACACCTAGGAATAGCAAGCTTAGTTATGGAAGGAAGGGTCGAGGACAAGAACTGTAGGGGTAGACCAAGGTTAGAATATGTTAAACAGATTACCTCGGATATAGGTAGTGGTAGCTATGTAGAGATGATACGATTAGCTCAGGACAGGAATGTATGGAGTGCTGCATCAAACCAGTCAAAAGACTGAACACTCTTACAAAAAACAACATATTTATTCCATTCAAGTATAAATCCCCCCGTATCGCTGATATGCTTCTATATTGGGGGATAATACTTAGCCATATCTGGTCACCAGGAATTGAAAAGACTTCTCAAAAATTTTGATTAAGAACGGTGGGGCCATTTAGACACCAATCCCAGACTAACTGACAGACAGTCTGAAATTAAATCTAATTAGTTACCGGTAGTTATTGTTGTAGTAAGGGGTGGAACTACGAGGTCATCTGCCCCTCTTAACACAGATTAAAGTAGGCCTATACAAATTTGGAAAGGAATTTAAAATTAAGAGGTGGATAACTAAATTTGAAAAGACCGAAAATTAATAAAACCAAAAATTAAATAAAACTAATAATTATAAAAATAAACAAAAATTACGGAATAACCGAAATTAAATCTCCTGGCCTGTAGATGTGCACCGTGTCTTTACAGGATAAACGTATGCGATCGTATATTTTCATTCTTTTTTAAAATTTGCTATGACGGGGAAAATATCATCGTCACTGTCCCGACGCCAACTGTAAGAGTATTTAGTAGTGCCAGTGGTATTCTTTTAAAATAATAATCATCCTCATCCTTATCATAGGGGGGGGGGGGGGAGGGGGCAGATGACCAAGCTGTCTATCATCTTACAAAAACAAATAGTTCCGTGAAGAACTATACAGCCTATTTTCATATATCCTACTCATGTTAATTGCCTCTATCAACATACAAAATTTCAGTTTGATTGCTGTGATAGATTCGTAAATATTGAGAACCGTCTAAATATTTCAGATGGTCGCCATTTTGGATTGTTATATGTATAGGTCATGGAGTTATGTACCATTAATGGGAAATTATTGCGTAGCTTCATTATTCAAACTTTCACTTCGATCGCATGATTACGACACAAGAAATATAAACTTGATTTTAAAATTTCGAACAGCCTCCATCTTGAGGTCATGTAAACAACTGAACTAAATTAGATGCCAGTGCATTACAATATGTATAATCATTTACTGTACCAAATTTCACTGCGCTCAGATGGTAAAATCGCAGGAAAAGTCTATTAAAATGTTTCAAATTCGCTTGGCCGCCATGTTCGTTTTGTAATTTGCAGATTTTTGAAAGTTGCATAGATAAACTTTTAGCAAGGCCCTTTCTCGCCGTACAAAATGTCACGGTGATATCTTTAATATATTCGGTGATATAGAATGCCAGTGAAATATTTCGCACAGTCGCCATTTTGAGGTTATGTAAACAATTCAACTAAATTTGACGCTAGTGCATTACAATTTGCATAAACATTTTATGTACGAAGTTTCATTACGTTTGAACGGTTAAATCGCGGGTAACGACTATTTAAAAGTCTGAAATTCGCTTGGCCGCCATATTGGTTTTCTAGTTACCACGTTTTTGGAAGTCTCATAAGCAAACTTCTAGTAGTGGCCTCTATCACTGTACAAAATTTCAGGGTGATATCTGTAATAGTTTCGGAGATACTGAATGCTGGTGAAATATTTCGCACAGCCGCCAGGTTGGATTGGTGAGAGACAGTAAAATTTGAAGGGCACGGTCGGGATCGGCCAGAATGTTGCCATGATCTTACTGAGTTTCATTGAAATCACTCCAGCCATTTAGACGTTATTAGGGACACACACACACACGAATCACACACGCACACGAATTACACACGGACAAAAGATGATCTCATAAGCCTATTTTTTTTTTTTTTTTCATAAAATGAAAATAGGCTAATAAGCACTTCCGCTTCTCTCTTCAAGTCCGGCAATACTAAACGGAAAATGTTATCTTCCGATATGAGGGTTGATCATAGTACTCGCATTTGGGACACAGCCAACTACTTGTCGAGTTCAACAATCTACATTACCTTTATAATGTACTTCCTGCTAGTTTATATTCGTCCTTAATTAAAATCGTAACTAACTCGGAGAACTAGAACTACATATCCGCGTGAATATAGCCGCCTACAGAGTATATGCTCACTAGAGGAACCGGTACCAAATGTACAGTGAAATTAATTTATTATTTATTGTTTATTGTTTATTGTTTATTGTTTATTGTTTATTATTTATTATTTATTATTTATTATTTATTATTTATTATTTATTATTTATTATTTATTATTTATTATTTATTGTTTATTGTTTATTGTTTATTGTTTATTGTTTATTATTTATTATTTATTATTTATTTTTTATTATTTATTATTTATTATTTATTATTTATTATTTATTATTTATTGTTTATTGTTTATTGTTTATTGTTTATTGTTTATTATTTATTATTTATTATTTATTATTTATTATTTATTATTTATTATTTATTATTTATTGTTTATTATTTATTATTTATTATTTATTATTTATTGTTTATTGTTTATTGTTTATTGTTTATTGTTTATTATTTATTATTTATTATTTATTATTTATTATTTATTATTTATTATTTATTATTTATTATTTATTATTTATTATTTATTATTTATTATTTATTATTTATTATTTATTATTTATTATTTATTATTTATTATTTATTATTTATTATTTATTATTTATTATTTATTATTTATTATTTATTATTTATTATTTATTATTTATTATTTATTCTTCTTCTTCCTTCGTTACGGCCAACTAAGGACCACGTCATGTCAACTGTTTTTTCTGCATTTTAATGTTAGCCCAGTACTCCTTCATTCGCAATCGATGTTGCGCCTTTCTCTCTGTCGTCCACGCCTTCCCGGTTTTTAGCTTCGGCTTAAGTTGAAAACTCCGATGTTTCTGAAGTTTCTCCCTAAGTGGGCCGCGCTCTTGGATATCTTCACGTGTAATCCCAGTCTCCAACAGATCTTTCTCTACATCATTGAACCAGGCCCCCTTTGTCTTTTTCTCACGGAGAAAAGCAAAAATTCTGTTGGATAGCCGTGTTGATTTCATTCGGGTTATATGTCCATAAAAAGAAATCCTCCTTTTCCTCATCACGTCCGTTATTTTCTCTACGTGAGTGTACTACTCGTGGTTGTGGCGTCTTCGGAACTCGCCGTGTTCTTTGACTGGACCCAGGATTTTCCTCAATATCTTCCTTTCCTTGGTCTCCAGTTTTTCCATTATGCCTTTTCTATTCATGGAGAGACATTCCGCTGCATACAAAGCTTCTGGCCGGATGACCGTGCAGTAGTGCTTCAGTTTTGCATTCAGGGATATAGATCTTTTGTTGTACACATTCTTAGTTAGATGGTAAGCCATTTCAATTTTATTCAAGCGTGACGCAAAAGCCTCGTTTTCGGACATTGTAGGGTCTATCCATTCCCCAAGATACTTAAATTTCACAACCCGCTTGATTTTCGCATGATTCACTTCGATATGTTTTGGAGCCGTTTTGATGTTAGTAATAAATTCTGTTTTGTCGAAAGAGATCAGGAGGCCCGCCTTTGCAGCTTGTGTTTGAAGCTGGTTGATCTGTTTCCTGGCCGTATCCAACGAATCTGCAAAAACCGCAAGGTCATCTGCAAAGGCTAGACAGTCAATTGATAGGTTCTTATTCTTGTGACCAAGTCTGATTCCATTTTCGACTCCTTCAACACTCATTGTTTTGCGCCACTCACGGATAACTTTCTCAAGAACGCAGTTGAATAGTAGAGGCGAGAGACCATCTCCCTGTCGAACTCCTGTCCTTATCTCGAAGGCATTGGAAATCTCGCCTCTAAACTTAACTTTGGAAGTGGTGTTGGTGAGAGTCTGTTGGATGATCGCTCTGGTTTTGTTGTCTAGGCCGAACTCCTTTAGAATCTTAAGTAGGGTAGTCCGATCAATGGAGTCATAAGCTTTCTTAAAATCAATGAAAGTTACTACAAATTTCTTGCTCCTTAGTTTCAGATATGAAAGGATAGATTTGAGATTCATGATTTGCTCCACACATGACCGTCCCTTCCTAAAACCTCCTTGATAATCACCCAGTTCTGTATCTAGCTGTTCTTCAGCCCTAGTTTGAAGAGCTTTTGAGAGGATTTTGTAAGTTACCAGTAGGAGGGAGATGCCTCGATAGTTGTTAACATCTGCTTTATCGCCTTTCTTATGAAGGGGGTGGATTAAAGCAGAAGTCCAATCAGTTGGAAGTCTTTCGGTATCCCAAATTTCATGTATGATGTCCGTTAATTTATCCACTGTATTGTCACTAGCAAACTTCCACAGTTCAGCGATTATCGAGTCTTCACCTGGAGCTTTATGGTTCTTTAGAGATCGGATAATCTGTTTGACTTCCTCTTTCGTGGGTGAAGAGGAATCTGGGTGGACTTGCGCATGGTCATTAAATGTGAATATGGAACTTGGAGTCTCACAGTTAAAAAGGGACTCAAAATATTTTGCAAGCACCTGACAATTATCTTTGTCGCTATAAACTAGTTTTCCATTGCAATCCCTGAACTGAAGACATGGAGGGCTATTTTTCTTCAAGTTGCTTTTAAATGTTCTATATAAGTTGCGCATATTATTCTTCTGGAAATCCTGTTCGATTTGATCCATCTGGTTTTTATGAAAGGCACGTTTAGCATTGCGGATGGTTTTTGCTGCACTCGTTCTCTCATTCAAGAAGTCTGTCCAGTTGACTTGATTTTGTTGCGAATTCCATTTCTGCCAGGCATGCTGTCTCTTCCTTATTACTGCGTCACATTCACTGTTCCACCATGCATGCTTCCTCGTTTTAGTTAGTAGGACGGTCTCTTTTGCTGTCTCAACCAGCGCCTCTCGCAGTTGTTCCCAGTTCTCTGCATCCACAGTTTGTAGTTTTCGTGTAAACTCATTACCGGACGCCAGTTTTTCAACATCATATCTTTCAGTCTTTTTGGCTCGGAACCTCCGTGTGTTTCTCGGGAGGAGTTTGATTTTAATTTTAGATAGATAATGATCCGAGTCCAGTTTTGCTTTTCGTAGAACTTTCACATTTTGAATTTCTTTTTGAGCTTTCCGTGCAATTGCGACGTGATCAATCTGGAATTCGCCAAGACTGGGATTTGGGGATTTCCAGGTCTTTTGTTTCCTGGGCAGATGTTTGAAAACAGTGGATTTCATTACCAGGTTGAAGGCCCTACATAGCTCTATTAGCCGTTCTCCATTACGATTCGTTCTGTGATGAGCGGAGTAATTTCCAACAATGTTTCGAAATTTTCTTTCTTTGCCTACCTGGGCATTGAAATCCCCAAGTAAAATGATATTATGTTTGTCTGGAATCTTCGATAAAATGTCTTCAAGTTCTTCCCAGAATCGATCAGTTCCTTCCGGGTCTTTCTTGTTCGCTACGTTGATCGGTGCATGAACGTTCACAATAGTATACATTTTATTTGTACTTCGAAAGGAAAGGGTCGAGACTCGACTGCTTACAGAAGTGAAATTTGTGATGGAGTCTAGAATCTTCTTGTTGACTACAAATCCAGTACCGAGTTGGGGAACCGTTTCTATAACACGTTTACCTGGCTTACCCTTGAAGATTCTGTAGCCTTCTGATTCAAAGGCATGCTCATCAGTAAATCGTGTTTCCTGAACTGACGCAATTTGGATCTGATGTTCAGTTAGAGCATCCGTGAGTTGTTTTAATTTTCCAACCTTCCGCAGAGAATTTGTGTTAAAGGTAGCAAAGAAATTCTTGACTCTATGATTGATCTTTCGTGGAGTCTCCGATACCTCCAAGCATTTCGGTGCAAGCTCCCCAGATTCCGAAGGCTTGCATGCGTCACTCGAAGCGACGGTGGATTGGTTACCACCTGGGGTAATAGCATTTGCTGAACTTTCCTCCAGGCTTTTAACAGTTGAAAGACTGTTGACTTAGGCCAGTGATGTTTCACACTGACAAGGATACTGCCAAGGTTGTGAGCCTTGGAGCCCCCAGCACTGATCGGCTCACCGACCCAGTTTCCCGCTAGGATTGGTTACCCAACCTTCCACTGGGTTGCTCGGTTTAACAGGGGCACCTCTTGTAGGTTATGTGCTGGAGTTAGAGTGAAAGAGGCTAGTTGGATTCTCTTGCTGAATCCAATATATTAATGTTGCAGATGACTAGCAACGACGCATTTCACTCCCATTTGCCCAGAGACACAAGGTCTCCTCTCAGGTTGATTCCTGGGACCATTATTTATTGTTTTTTTTTTTTTTATCGTTTCGGTCGTCTATGGACCAGGTTATTTCAACTGCCTTTTCCCTCGTTCTTTCACATTGGCCCAGTATTCGCGCATTCTTCTTCGGTGATCTTCCCTTCGTTCTTCGGTCCACTTCTTGCCAGTTTTCAATATAGGTTTTGGCTGAAAACTCCGTATCTCCCCAAGTTTCTTCTTCAAAGAGTCACGTTCCAAGATGTCCTCATGTGATATCCCCAGTTCTTGTAGGTCTTTTTCCACCTCTGTAAACCAGATCCCTTTGGTTTTCTTTCCCACAAAGTAGGCACAGATTCGATTGGACAATCTTCCGGAGTTCATTCGTGTTAAATGGCCATAAAAGGAGAGTTTTCTTCTATTTATTATTTATTATTTATTATTTATTATTTATTATTTATTATTTATTATTTATTATTTATTATTTATTATTTATTATTTATTATTTATTATTTATTATTTATTATTTATTATTTATTATTTATTATTTATTATTTATTATTTATTATTTATTATTTATTATTTATTATTTATTATTTATTATTTATTATTTATTATTTATTACTTATTATTTGTTATTTGTTATTTATTATTTATTATTTATTATTTATTGTTTATTATTTATTATTTGTTATTTGTTATTTATTATTTATTATTTATTATTTATTATTTATTATTTATTATTTATTATTTATTATTTATTATTTATTATTTATTATTTATTATTTATTACTTATTATTTGTTATTTATTATTTGTTATTTGTTATTTATTATTTATTATTTATTATTTATTATTTATTATTTATTATTTATTATTTATTATTTATTATTTATTATTTATTGTTTATTATTTATTATTTATTATTTATTATTTATTATTTATTATTTATTATTTATTATTTATTATTTATTATTTATTATTTATTATTTATTATTTATTATTTATTATTTATTATTTATTACTTATTATTTGTTATTTGTTATTTATTATTTATTATTTATTATTTATTGTTTATTATTTATTATTTGTTATTTGTTATTTATTAATTATTATTTATTATTTATTATTTATTATTTATTATTTATTATTTATTATTTATTATTTATTATTTATTATTTATTATTTATTATTTATTATTTATTACTTATTATTTGTTATTTATTATTTGTTATTTGTTATTTATTATTTATTATTTATTATTTATTATTTATTATTTATTATTTATTATTTATTATTTGTTATTTATTATTTGTTATTTGTTATTTATTATTTATTATTTATTATTTATTACTTATTATTTGTTATTTATTATTTGTTATTTGTTATTTATTATTTATTATTTATTATTTATTATTTATTATTTATTATTTATTATTTATTATTTATTATTTATTATTTATTATTTATTATTTATTATTTATTATCTATTATTTATTATTTATTATTTATTATTTATTATTTATTATTTATTATTTATTATTTATTATTTATTATTTGTTATTTATTATTTATTATTTATTATTTATTATTTATTATTTATTATTTATTATTTATTATTTATTATTTATTATTTGTTATTTGTTATTTATTATTTATTATTTATTATTTATTATTTATTATTTATTATTTATTATTTATTATTTATTATTTATTATTTATTATTTATTATTTATTGTTTATTATTTATTATTTATTATTTATTATTTATTATTTATTATTTATTATTTATTATTTATTATTTATTATTTATTATTTATTATTTGTTATTTGTTATGTAAAACAAATGAAAGAAGAACTTCAAAAATTCAAAATTACTGAAGAAGATTGTCTAAATCGAATAGAGTACAGAAAAAAAATTTTTGGTCTCAAAATTCTTGTCGGGGAGAAGAAAAATCTCAACAGAGGAGAATGGACTGCTGAAAGAAGAGCTGCACAGTCGACCAGGATGAAAGACTTCTGGAAGAGAAAGAAGGAAACTAGACCTACAAAGAAGTGATATTTGCGTGGTCCTTGTTGGCCTGTCCGCGGTGTATATATATTTGTTATTTGTTATTCCTTATTTCATCATCATCATCATCATCATCATCATTTCCCCTTATCCAGCTCCTGCCGGGTCGGGGTATTTATGGCACTTCTCCACTTTCCTCTTTCCTTCCACCATTCTTCTTCCACGATCTTGTCCCAGTCCAGATTTCTTTTTCTTACGCCGTTCTTCACTGAATCCATCCACCTTGTTCTAGGTCTTCCTCTTGGTCTCTTACCGTTGCACTTCGCCTCCAGCATCTGTCTTGGTATTCTATTTTCCTCCATCCTCTTTACATGTCCAAACCACCTTAGTTTATTCTTCTCAATTCTCTCATTTAGTTTTCCCATCCCAACTTCCTTCCTAACATCTTCATTCCTCACTCTGTCTTTCCTTGTCTTTCCTATCATACTTCTTAGGAATTTCATTTCACTGGCTTGGATTCTACTCTCTTGCCTAATCGTCAGGGTCCAAGTCTCAGCTGCATAAGTTAATATGGGTACATAATACACTTTATACATTACCTCCTTGCTTTTCCTTGGTACTTCCTTATCCCAAACAAGTTTTCTTACACTTTGATAGAATGCATTGCTCTGCTGTACCCTCCTGCCAATCTCCATGTCCAACCTACCAGTTTGCATCAATTCACTTCCTAGGTATTTGAAAGTGTCCACAATTTCCAAACTCTGACTTCCAATTTTCACAGTGCCCTTTCCTTGTCTTTCCCCTCTTGTCATCACCATGGTCTTGCTTTTCTCTATACTGATTTTCAGGCCATACTTCTGAATATTTTCGTTCAGTGCATCTAGTTGTTTTTGCACTTCTTCGGTGTTCCTTCCCCAGACCTTATTTATAATTTATTATTTATTATTTCTTCTTCTTCTTCTCCTTCTGCTTTTACGGCCTCATTGGACCACTTCATTCAATCATTTCTTGGTCCTCTTCTTCAGTAAGTTTCCTTTCCGAGTCGCCCAGTAGCTTTTCATTCGCTCTGATCTTCTCAGGCGTTCCTCATCTGTAAATACCCTTTTTACTGTATTACGTTTGTCTATTTTAGCCTGAAATCTTATTTTTATATCTCTCAGTTTTTTTATATTTTTTGTTTTGTTTTCCAAGTCATCCAAGGTTATTTCTAATTCTTTCATATCTTCTCTAATTTCCTTAATCCATCCTACTTGTTGTTTCATATTCCAAAGTTTCACTACAATTTTTCTAGATAACCTGGTCTCTGGTGTCCTCATGATGTGACCAAAAAAAGAAATCCGTTTCTTCCGAATAGTATCAGTGATGGGCTCCAGTTCCCTGTATAAGTTTACCGCTTCATTTGGTACTATCCGCCACTGTCCATCTTTCTGATATTTTTTATTTATGCATGTTCTAGCTATTCTTCTTTCTACTTTTAAAATTTTGTCGATTCTGTTCTTCTGAGTAACTTTAAAAAGAGTTTCACTTCCATAGGTCACCTCTGGTTGAACCACCGTCTTGTAATGTTTTAATTTTGTTGCGATTGATAGACATTTTCTTTTATACGTAGTCCATGTTAATTTTTGGGCTTTTATCATTTTATTAGTTCTTTCTTGCCACGCAGGTTTCTCATCAAAGTTGTAAGTTATAATTTCTCCTAAGTATTTAAATTGCTTCACTATTTTAACTTTCTTGTTATTTACTGTTATGTGATTGATTACAAGTGGATATGCTACCATTATCTCTGTCTTTTCAAATGATAACTGAAGTCCAATTTTTTGTGCTATATTTTGTTAGGCTTATTATTGGATTTCTGGCTTCTTGAATATTATTAGCCAGTAACGCTAAGTCATCTGCCAATCCCAAGCAATTTAAGTCTATTTGATCTTTCTTGGTTCCAATTCTTATGCTCCTAGGATTTTCCCTGTACCATTCCCTCATTACATATTCCAAAGCACAATTGAAAAGTAGAGACGATAAACCATCTCCTTGTCTTAATCCTGTTTTAATCGTAAACGGTCAGATATTTCTCCTCTGAATTTTACTTTAGATTTGGTGTTTGTTAGTGTTAGTTTTATAATTTTTATTAATTTGGGATCAAGTCCGAAATTCCATAGTATTTTCAGCAATGAAGATCTATGTATACAATCATAAGCTTTTTTTGAAGTCTACGAAGGTTATGACTTGCTGTTATTGTCTACGTTTGTAGTAGTCCATTACTGATTTTAAGGTGATTATCTGTTCAGGGCAGCTTCGCCATGGCAGAAATCCACCTTGATATTCTCCTATTTCCAGTTCTAATTGATCTTTACAACGATTATATAGAATTCGTGACATTATTTTATATGTGATATCCAAAAGGGAAATTCCTGGATAGTTGTCAGGGTTTGATTTTTCTCCTTTCTTGTGAATTGGATGTATTATAGCAGTAGTCCAATGGTCTGGCAGTTCTTCTTTGATCCAAATGTTCACTATGCATTGGTGTAATGAAATCTTTACTGGTTCTGCGACATATTTCCACAGTTCTGCAAATGTTTGATCTTCTCCACTAGTTATTGAGCTCTCTCAGAGCTTTGTAGACTTCTTGGATTGTGGGTGGATTTATGTTTTCTGATGGTGTTTTAATAAGGGTGTCTGTATTTATTTGAAGCAGTTCTGGTGGATCTTCCCAATTTAGCAACTTGTTAAATGTTTCTGCTAAAATTTCTGTATTTCTTTTTTTACTATGAGCTAACTCGCCATTCTTGTCTTTTAACATTAATGTTGGAGGATCATATCTTTGTAGTTGTTTGCTAAAAATTTTGTAGTAATCTCTTGAGTTTGTTTTCGCGCTATTTGTTTCGATCATCAGAAGTAGGCTATATCCTTTTGGTATAGCCGTTTAACCCTTCGTATTATTTTCTGCGTTATCTTCCTTTGTTTTATGAGATCTAAGTGTGATTCATCTGTTTTTTGACGCTGATACCGTAACCAGGCTTGATGTCTATCTTCCACTGTATTACCACACTCATCGTTCCACCATTGGTGTGTCTTCCTTGGATTTATTGGGGCTACTTGTTCAGCTATTTGTTTCAATTCGGGAACTATTTCCTCTAGATCATCTGTTATTTTAATATATCTAGTTCGTTCTTTGTATCCCTTGTTATTTATTAGTTTATGAGGGTCGTATGTTCTCTTCTTTTTAGGTGAGTTTTTTTCTTTGTCAACGGGGTAAATTTAATTTTAATCTTTATCATGTAATGATCCGATCCAGTATCTGTTCCTCTCAGAACTTTCACATTGTAGATCTCCCTGTGATAGTTCTTATCCATACAAACATGATCTAGTTGCCATTCACCTTTTTCCAATCTGGATGTTTCCAAGTTTTGAGTTTATTTGGTCTTCTCTTGAAGTAAGTTGATTTGGAGACCATATCATGGTTCCTGCAAAATTCCACCAATCTTATGCCATTCCTGTTTGTTCTTCTCTGTGCTGGCCATTTTCCTATTATGTCTCTATATCTTTTTTCCTTTCCTAACTGGGCATTAAAGTCTCCAATTAAAATTTTGGTGTGACTTTTATTTATGTTTGTTGCTGTCTGATCTAAAAGCTCCCAAAATCCCTCCACATCATCTTTGTGTTCTTTCTTATTATTTGTTTCATTAGTTGGGGCATGGGCATTTAGAATGGTATATGTTCTATTTGCAGCTTTTAGAGTTAGTGTCGAGAGCCTAGGGGGTAATGCTTTAAATTCTATGATGGATACAATTATTTTGAGATTGACCACAAATCCTGTTCCGAATTGTGGACATTGCTTCATTACTCTTTTTCCTGGTATTCCCTTGTAAATTCTATACCCTTGTGATTCTATTGGTTCCTGACCGGTGTTTCTCATTTCTTGCAGCCCGGTTATTAGAATCCCTTTGCGATCCATTTCGTCTGTCAACATTTTGAGTTTTCCTGGCTGTATGATGGAATTTATATTGTGTGTTGCTATATAGTTTATCTGTCCTATCTTCAGTCTAAATTTGGGTTTTCTATCTGTCGGGGGTATTTTTAGATGCTCCGACTCATCTAGGGTATCTTTCAGATGACTACCCACCGTATCCGAATGCAGTCTAGGTGGATTATTCCTTAAAAGATTTCCTTCCATGTTTGATTTTCAAAGGTAGTCAACCTTTTATGGAGTAAGCTCCGAGTTACAACTGCGGTTGTTAACCGTAGAGGTTGTTGTGTGTTTGGTCCGCGAGAGCTATTTTATTTTGCTCAAGTCCGCCGGCAAGCCGGTGAGGACCCCGATATCCGCCACCTGGGACGCGCCACGTTGGAGTATCCCCTCTCCGCCTGCTACGACACCGTAGTAGGTTCGTGGTATTTATTATTTATTATTTATTATTTATTATTTATTATTTATTGTTAATTGTTAATTGTTAATTGTTAATTGTTTATTGTTTATTGTTAATTGTTAATTGTTTATTGTTTATTGTTAATTGTTAATTGTTAATTGTTAATTGTTAATTGTTACTTGTTACTTGTTAATTGTTAATTGTTAATTGTTAATTGTTAATTGTTAATTGTTTATTGTTTATTGTTTATTGTTTATTGTTTATTGTTTATTGCTTATTGTTTATTGTTTATTATTTATTATTTTCGTTTCGGTCGTCTAGGGACCACGATCCAATTTCAAGGCTTTGCCCTTTGCTGTTCCTTCATCATCTCACTATGTTTCCTCCTCTTCCTTTCCTCGGACCATTTCGAGCCGGTATTCTTTCCCTTGCTCCCTTGGAATCCTTGCATTTTTAGCACTTTTTGCCTTCTTCTAAGATATTGTGTCTTTCCAAATCCTTTTTGACTTCTTGTACCCAGGTTGTTGTTGACTTCTTGTTCCACAGGAATGTGAAGATCTGCTTGGTTAACCTACTGTCATCCATCCTGTACAAATGTCCAAAAAATAGCAATCTCCTCTTCCGAATTGTTTCTGATATGTTTTCTATTTTTCGATATATTTCATCATTTCTTATTAATTTCCAGAATTCTGCTGTTTTTAGAGGACCGAGTATTTTTTTATAATTCTTCTTTCTACTACTTGTAATTTATCCAATTTGTAGTTCAGTACAAGACATTCACTCGCATTCCGGGTTGACTACGGTGTTGTAGGGCTGTATTTTAACATCTTTTGGCAAACACTTTTTGTTGTAGGTATTCCTAGTTATGCCATACGCTCTTTCCATCTGTCGTATTTATTTATGTATTTATTTATTTATTTATTAACTTATTAAATCTTTAATTCATTAATTTATTGATTTATTGATTAATTAATTAATTAATTATCTAAATAATTTTATTTTTCTATTTATTTATTTATTTATTTATTTACTAGCTCTACCCGGCAAGCGTTGCAAATCCAATCAAAGAAATGAATTGTTTGTGTTGTAATTTTGTTTATTGGAGTGTTTTTGGATACACAATATATTTTTTTTGTTTTTTTCGTCTGGTGCGTACATGAATAAAACGGAAGGCTTCCCGACGTGTGAGCAGACCACAAACAACTGTCCATGAGAAATTTTCCAAATTAAGTCCACACTCTTATACGGATTGTCCCTGTGCTTTGTTGATGGTGATTGCAAATGCGAGTCACACCGGAAACTGTGAACGTTTGGCAACACATAAACTGACGCTAAATTCTACGAAATAGCCCTACACTCACTTTCAGTAACGACTTATGAGTCTCCTATTGTGAAATGAATTTACTAATTAATAAACATTCCCGGCCGTGTATACAACAACTAACCAAAGTTCATGTGATGAAACGACTCGCGCGCCACCTATTGTGAAATGAATTTACTAATTAAGAAACTTTCGTGGGCGTGCCCACGATACCGTAACTAATCAAAGTCCATTTGTTGAAACAATGCACGCGCCAACACACATTTGTTGAAACGACCTTCGCGCCATCTATTGTAAATGGGATTTACTGACACAGAAACCTACACGTGAGTGTGCACAACAACTCACCAAAGTTAATTTGTTGAAGCCATTAACGCCCCAACACTCATTTCTTGAAACGACTCATGATTCAGCTATTGTAAAATGGATTTTCTAATTCACAAACCTTCGTGGGCGTGCACACAATAACTCACAAAAGTTAATTTGTTGAAACGATACGCGCGCCAACACTCATTTGTTGAAACAACTCATGAGCCACTTATTGTAAAATGTATTTAATAAATCACAAACCTTCGCGAGCTTGCACAACAGCTGACCAAAGTGCATTAGTTGAAACGACTCTTGCACCATCTATTGTAAAATCGATTCCCTAATTCAGAAACCTTCGCAGACGTGCGTACAACAACTCACCAAAGTTAATTTGTTAAAACGATCAGCATGCCAAAACTAATTTGTTGAAATGACTCGCGCGCCACCTATTGTGAAATGAATTTACTAGTTAAGAAACTTCCCCGGGCGTTAACACGATAACTTACCAAAGTTCATTTTTGAAGCAATTCACGCGCCACATTTCATGAAATGACTCGTGCACTACTTATTGTAAAATGAAGTCACTATTTCAGAAACTTTCACGGGAGTGTGCACTACAATTCACCAAAGTTTCAACGGAATCGGATGAATGGCATATGAACGCATACGGGACTTTGTTGAAACAATTCACGCGTCATCGCTCATTTGTTGAAACTACTCGTGCGCTACCCATTGTAAAATGGATTTACTAATTCAGATACCTTCACGGGAGTGTGCATAACAACTCACAAAAGTTGCCTCGCAATCAGGTGAATGGTATATGAATGCATACGGGACATTTGTGTTTTATTGTAATTGTTGTTTTGTAGTTACCCATATTATTACATATAGTGCATATTTTCTAGTGGGAAATAAATACGAATTCCATAGCATGATTTATCAATTCAAGCTTCCACAACAAAGAGGCTAATTCATTGGCTAAGGATTTACACACCCGTCCCTTGGCCAAAGAATACATTTGCCTACAAGTAATATAAAGAATACTATTTGGTTTACGTGTCAGAATATATGTTGGCTGAAGTAGACTACCGCGGATCAAGGACAACGAATGGAAATCGCTGTGATAGCGTGTTGAAGTATTTGGTGTTATAAGTATTTATAATATTTTCCATTGAAAAATACACACTATATAATTAATTATGCTTATTATTATAACGTCTAGGTAATTATAAAACAATAAATATTTTAAAAATCAAATTAAAAAAAGCAACCCTGCTAGGATTTGAACCTCAATCCTGCGGATGAGAGTCTGTAACGCTTAACCATTAGCTAAATCTGAGCATTGCTA
The DNA here is from genome assembly GCA_946902985.2 of Meconema thalassinum. Lineage (NCBI taxonomy): Eukaryota > Metazoa > Arthropoda > Insecta > Orthoptera > Tettigoniidae > Meconema > Meconema thalassinum. The sequence continues at coordinate 157,902,976 of OX336398.1, read as the reverse complement.
GTGGAATGTTATCAACAGCCTTAGATATAACTGCCTAGCATACAATGTCTTGGAATAAAAGATTTGTTCAGAGCATTATGCCTTTATTAAAAACCATTTCATTCTAAATTTATATTATTTATTTCAGTACATTCCATAAAACAATTCCAAGCAACTGAAATATAGACCAGGGAAGAAACAATAGCCGCCATTTTGACGTGTGAGCACGGCTCGGCTGCTCGGCCTGAGCGCTCTTAAGTCTCTGCTACGGTATATTACATTATAAAATTTTAATTTTAAACGGGTCCGCCATTAAGGACAGTTTAAACCACCCTCTGTACGATAAGCGGAACTGGTGGAACAGGGCCTTGTTCGTTCATAAGTAGACCTGGGATTTTAAGGCAAATGCCTATTTCGTTCCTTACGAAATAACATGATTTTTTTTAAATATCTTGACGTTTCATGATAAATCCCTTACATTAATAGAGTTTTATAGTGCCCTAAAATGCCTATTTGGACTTTTAGAGCCTATTTTACTATTTTAGTGCCTAAAAATGCCTATTTTCTACATTTAAAATAAAATTCAACTTCTGTAATTTTTACAATCACACAATGGACATCCCTGGAACGAGCAGAACAGCAGAGGGTGGGTTTTTCACAGAAATGTGCTCTTCCCAGACAACTGTCACCAAAGGAATGCTGAGTGAAGGGTGGATGTGGAGGATTAGCTCAGAAGAACAACGAGCAGGTAGTCAAGGACGTACTGTGTCGAGTGACGGGGTGAGGGGGAGGATTATCTAGGAAGAACAAGGAGCAGGTAGTAAGAAGCGACATACTGTGTCAAGTCGCCAGTGAAAGAACATCTGTTTAAGTGAATATATTTCATCATGCCTAAAACGAAATCATCTAAGAGTGCGCTTATACAACAATGGCTTGTACAATTTCCAGGGATGACTTTTGATGGCAAGATTATTTTCTGCCAGTACTGCAATAAACAGGTATGTGCCTATATCTTAAATTTCATATTAATCTAAAATTAAGGTTTTGATATTGGCTTCTCTAATTAATTGTAGAGACCTACTGTCGGCGCAGAAAGTATGTGCAGTCGAGTTTAAACGCTAATACAATTTGAACCAGTCCACCAATCTAAAATATAAATACACCATCGTAAAGCGTGTTTTATTCTGCGTTATCTCCTGTTACATGCATATTTCTATTGTGTTTCTGGTGAAAGATATATTAGGCGGAATGCAAATAAAATACCTATTTTCTTGTCCGTTTTTTGTAAACAACAACTTTGTAGTTTAATTACATGAAAACGGAGAGCCTGTCGCTCGATTTCAAATAAAAATCGGTATAAAATACAGAAATCATTGTAAGTTTTCGGTATACAACGATTTGAAACAAAAACCTTCAGACCTTTGATGAACTCAGTCTCGATTTCGGAAGACCACCCACTATCAAACGGACAGTCTTTTACAAAAACAATAACTTTTTTCCAACGTGTGTAGAGTAATTAAACTTCATAAATATATTTATAATAGTGCATTCCATAATCCACCTAAATTTCATGAAAGTCGAACAGTACGTTTTCATGTAACGGTACTACAAAGTTGTTGTTTACAAAAAACGGGCAAGAAAATAGGTACTTTTTGCATTCCACCTAACATAACTTTCACAGGAAACATAATAAAAATATGCATGTACCAGCAAAGAATGCAGAATAAAACAAGCTTTACGATGGAGTGATTGCATTTTAGATTGGTGGACTGGTTCAAATTTTATTAGCGTTTAAACTCGACTGCAGATACTTTCTGCGCCGACAGTAGTCCAGGCGTCCTGGGTTCGATTTCCAGTACCGGCAGTAATTTAGAAATCTATGAGGTCTGGAAGGGTGTTGACCCAGCATCGTGAGGACAATTGAGAAACTACGGTGGGCAGGGGTCACGGAGGCAAGGCAATACGGCTGAGGGATGTATCGTGCTGACCACACGCCACCCAATATCTGCAGGCCATAAGCTGGGCAGCAACCGTTATTGAAAGCCAAGGCCCTTCGGGGACTGTAGTGTTCTTGTTCTTAATTAACTTTAGAGTAATAATGGCTTAATTTAAATAGTTCAAAATTACAAATTTTATTCAATAGCTCACCTTTTCTATTCCTCATCTTAGTCTGTAATTGACATCACTTTATTGTGTTTTAGATTTCACATGAGAAAAAATGCCACCTTCAGCAGCATGCAGATAGTGCCAGTCACAAAGCGAAAGCAGCCATGAAAAGTAACATTAGACAGACTCTGCTCACACAAACTATATCTCCTACAACTCATAATGGTTCCTATGCTGATATGTGTAGAGCCCTAGTTGCAGCAAATATCCCCTGGAATGCTGTGCATAATCCGGTTTTCAGAGTTTTTTTTTTTTTTTTACAGAAATACATCAAGCAGCACATCCCATCAGCATCTACATTAAAGAAAAACTACTTAGATATTTGTTACAATGAGGTCATTTTGTCTATCAGGGAGGATATTGGGGAGTCTTGCATATGGTTGTGTGTGGACGAAACCACCGACTCTGTGGGCAGGTACATTGCTAACCTTATAGTAGGAAAACTGGAACCCAATCAGGCATCTACCGCTCACCTTCTTTGCTCTAAACAGCTTGAGAAAGTCAATAGTCGAAGCATTGCATACTTCATCAACAAGGGGTTGCAATTGTTGTATCCTGGGGGTGTTGATGATTCTAAAGTCCTTCTCCTTGTCTCCGATGCTGCTTCCTACATGATTGCCACTGCACCTCTCCTCTAAACTTTCTATCCTTCTTTAATTCATGTTACTTGCATGGCCCATGCCTTGCATAGACTCGCAGAAACAGTTAGGGCCGAGTTTCCTGCAGTAAATACTCTCATTTCAACAATGAAGAAAGTGTTCTGTAAGGCTCCATCAAGAATAGCCATCTTTCGAGAGAAACTCCCCTCTATTCCCCTTCCACCACAGCCAATCATCACCCGTTGAGGTTCCTGGATGGAAGCTGCCCTGTATTATGCAGAACATCTTGAGGAAATCATGACTGTGATAGACAATGTGCCTTTAACGGACAACTCTGCATGTGTGTCGTCTGTCAAAGAACTGTTAAATGATTGTTCCAGTGTTCAGAGAGACATTGCGTATATTCAGGCAAATTTTTCATTTCTTCCAGTCACCATTACAAAAATGGAGGAAAAAGGAAACAGTCTCAAACAGCAATTTTTTGTAATTGAAGAAGCTGAGAATAACATACAAAGTGCTAGGGGCAAGGTAGGAGATAAAATAAGAGACAAGTGGTCTAGTGTACTGCTGAAGAACCCAGGTTATTCAATGCTGAAAAGGGTACATCAGGTAATGGATGGGGAAAAGGTAGACTTACTGTACCCGATACCTAGTTTAGGCTATCGGCTACGCCAGCAGACATTAAGCCGTAGTTGAGGTTTTGGGAAGAGTTAGGAAAAGATAGCGCACCGATCGAGTCAAGAAGAATGTCAAGATGACGTAGGAGGTCTAGGATCAAGGAGGCACTGACATCTGTAAGAAGATGGAATTATGGATAGAGATGTGAAGCTTTATTGAGATATGTGTGGAATATGGTAATTAAACATCTTAGAAGAGGATATATAACATGCATTATAAGTGGAAATAATTCTAAGGAAGTCAGATAACCCTTAAGTTATTTTATAACGGAACAGCCGAGATGATGAGGGTTCGAGACTATGATCGTGACGCGAGAGCACTGTGGTGGGGGACTACACCACGTGTCTGCGCCAGGCAGATAAGTGAGAAGACAGTGCCAGCACATTCAGTGGAGCTCTGTCAGTCGAGCAAGTAGGGTCGAGCTCTGTAGCGCAAGCGAGACGCACGGTGAAGGTCGCGTAGCATACCGAAACTGTCACGGCAGAGTGTAGGCGACAGTTTCAGCATCGCCGAGCAGCGAACGCCAAGCAGGTCATTGATCCAGGGGGACTTGCCGAGCAAGCAATCACAGACGGCCGGGATATGTTAGAACAGCACTGCAAGTAGTTGGAGACTTTATTACAAGCTACATTTCAACGCAGTTTGAACACAGTTCTTCTGAAGAATAACTTTATGACTATGCTTTTCTATAACGCATTCAAAGTTACTTTAACAATTTCAAGCAAGCGGAATGTCGTTAGCATAGGCACTGATGAACATTAGATCGTGCATTAATGAAATTTATTTCTTATGCAGTTTCATGAATTACCAAATACAGACAACTACAGGGTGTTTAGTAAACTTGGACACTCTCATGTAAAATTTAATTTTACGAAAGTGAGACTTAGCAGTTGTTGGAGATTGGTCTTTCAATACTCAAACTGAACATTTAATGGAACAGTGGCGTAACTTAGAAGAGGAATAGGGGGTCCGCTGTTTCCATGAACATTTTCGAGAGGAGTTGGACAATATCCGCTATGGGTAATCCGAAGTTCAACATGTCAGAGTAGACGCAGATAGAGACAAGATGGCACCGCAGAGCGATGGATTCGATTCCTGGCGAGAGGAGGTCCACCAGCTGATTCACTTGGGATTTCGAAGGCAATCGTCATTTCATGGATGGAATGATATTCACGCCGATCTTTCGAGAAATTCATTATGTAGGGAAAATCGACGATCTTGGAAATTTAATAACAGCTGATTTTGAAAAGGTACTGTAAGAGTCATAACTACCTGATACGATTATTTTCATGAATACTGGGCACACATGTATATTTTTCTAATAGGAGTGATACGATTATTAAGACATGGTTTGACTTTATATACTTCGAATTTGCTAGAATATGGAGTGACCATATGATATGGCAGGCATCATTATACGAAATTCTCACCATTGGTTGGCTTTATTAAGCAGATGTTTGGTCTTTTCGACATTTTTCCAGCAAGGATATTTTTCATGAATAGTTTTTTTGTGTAACGAGTATTTCGAACTCGTGATCTGCAATTGATTATCTAAAATTACTTCGTCAGTTCATTGCATACTAGCGAGTGTGTATTATTCATCAGTAGGGATTTTTCCATTGGATTGTTTGGAGATATTAAGAAGTTATTCACTTTAGTGAATGAACATCGCTTTTATATGACAACTAGAGACTTGTTGATTCCTATCTGGTACATTCACTCATATAGTCTACGAGATGGGGTCTTTCGTATTTATACGATTGTATGGTGGTACTCATCTTACCCATCGTTCAGGGCACTATCATCCAAGTCGACGGGGCGAGGTCTTTCGTATTTATACGACTGTACGGTGGTTACACATCTTACTCGCCATTGAGGGACTCATTTTTATCATCCGAATGTACATGAGATTGTAAGTGAATCAAACAAGGAACTACTAGTCACATATCAGTCGAAATTTTGTTAAATAAAGTAACGATAAATGTCAACAGGATTGCATTTAGTAATTCTTGTTTGCCAATCCAATATTTTGTTGCTATACTCTTTTGAGAGTAATTTCAGTTTAACAGCTGTTATAGCTGATGCTTTTGATGAGTTGTTATAATTGTGTTTGATACCTTTGAGAAGGATTTAAAGTAATTGAATCTTGTAAGATTAATCATTAATGGTCAGATTTATTTTAAGGCAGATCAGTATTGCAGATTTTGATATGAGAGATTATAGCACATTGGTGTTTTTCTGTGATGTGAGTTATGAAAATTGTAAGAGAATTAATGCTATTTGAAAGCAGATCTTAAATTACTGAGGTAATATATTTTTTCCAATTGTTTAAGAAGTTGTCTAGATGTGATCAGAGTAATTACAGTTATTGGAGATTGTGTGCGTTGATAATTTGAAGCCAGTTATATATTTTTTGTAGATCATGCAACATGGTTAAGTGGAGTTGTGATAGGCATTTTGTGGAAGTTGCCATGTGATAGTAGCAATGTTGCTAATGTATTTTGAAGCAGACGTGAGGTCGTCGTACCCAGTCTAGCGTAATTGTTGAGATTCATGCTGTATGTGCTGAATATTTATGGAGTTTTTTGGAATAATTATTGTATTCAAATGTGATATTTGAAGTATTGAGGAAATGTAATGTCGTTGTGGATAGTTAGATCCAACGTGATGTCGTGGAGGCAATGATATTTTTGGCATGATAAATTAAATACGAGATATAACTTGGAAGTGGTAAAACTGTAAGACAACGTTCTATAAACCATATTAAACAATTTGTTAGGAAATTAAACAAATAAATAAAGTTGATAATACAAGATTTTCTGCGAATAATAATTAATGAAATAATAATCTGAGATTTAAGCATATTAACGATCTGACCTAATGAAATAAAAATCAGAATGACTAGATGAAATAATGAAAACTAAATAACCAGAAGATTGAAATTTAAATAATTTGATAAATTAAAGTTTGGAATAAATCGATGAATTAAATAAATGGATGAATTAAAGATTGGATAATTAAACTGATTTAGATAAATTAATAGACGATTGTGATGATGATGAATAACTGAATTAGAAGGTGATAATTATTTAAAGAAGCTGATGATTAATGAATTTATATGGAAATAAATAAATTTAATTGAGAGATAATTTGAGGAATTGCAACTTGAATTGAGAATTTAAATGATGTAATGGTGATGAATTAATGATTCTGACAGGAATATGTAGAATTTTGAAGTGAGAATTAATGTGAGGAATATTTAATTTTGATGATGACGATAACGATGACCAATGAGCCATGAATTTTCTGTAATTCACAGATAAGTAATTATGAATGACAATGTAAATAGTGTAAATTAATTATTCAATGTTTAGGAGCATTTGACTAACATGTTCAACATTTAAATTATGCCATGCAAACCATAAATTACGTGATGTTTAATATATGTGATTATAATATGTGTATGTTTAGACAGATTAATAACTTTTTTAAATCCACATTGATGATGTTAAATTAAAGAGAAATTAGGTCTCAGGTTTCACAAATGTCAGTGACGAAAGACATAGTGCTACAGTGATCCTGAGAACCCAAGAGAACTTTAGAGATTTTTCTTGTTATGTGGATGAAATAATTTTGGATTAGAAAAGAGATGGTTCGATTTTTGGACAATGACAATTTAATGTTGGCATTCGACCATACTCTTAGGTAGGAGTTATATTTAAAATGTCTGTCTGACTATCAAAGTAAAATAAATTTGTTTTTATCTTAGTTGTGATCTGATGATGGTGTGATGTTCCTTTTTCTTTCCTTGTCTTGAGTAAGGCTTATCCGGAAAGGAAGTGGTTTGCTAGGAATTCAGTTGATGGCGCCCATTTATATTTGCATTATTTCTATTAAACTTAAGCCCGTAACGACCCTAGAGATACTTTGTCTCGTGATACCCACTGCTTTTTCGAGAACTCAGCTGAATTTCCGACACATTCCTTATTTGACTAGAGGTTCATTTAACTCCGCTCTGTCCTGGAACTCCAGGAATGCGATGTTATAGCAGATGGGTCATCGCATCCCCAGGACGAACGGGTACATTACCAAGTGAAATTGAATTGAAAAATGTAGGTAAATTTTCCTATGCCCCTCTAACATCTGTGAGTGTGGAGCGCTCTTTTTCTGCTTTCAAAATGATTTTAACAGACAAAAGACACAGCCTGACTGTGGAAAATTTGGAGAAGATTATTGTTATGTACTGTAAAGCAAACTACGAATGAATGTACTGTAGGAATGTTCCTCACAAATAAATAAACACATACTCCATTCGCGTTTCCACCGTTATTGGATGCCTACAGTGCTGTTATTGTGTACAGTGATTTTAGTATTAAGGTTTTAGATCAGTACTGATAATGATATATCATATAATCCAAAACATTTTTGACACATTACTTTTTATATTGTTTTTCGTAAATGTCTTTTTTATTCTGTCTTAATTTTGCAGTTATTTCGGTTAAGAATAGGGATACCACGTTTGTTAAAGAAATGAAGTATCACGTTACAGTTTAAGTGTATATTGTAATATTTTAAAGTCTATTTCCTGCCTATCCACACATTTTGAAAATATATTTTAAGTGCCTAATTTCTCTTTTAAAAGCCTATTTATTTGTTTTAAAAGCCTATTTACTTGTTTTAAAAGCCTATTTTAGGCGCCTAAAACTAATTTTTTTTAGAGCCTAAAATCCCAGGTCTAAGCTACGGATTAGTCAATATGCTTGCGTGATTCACACGACCGCCATCATGAAATTATTTGGATGAAGACCTTGTAGTTTGGGCAACGGACGTTTCCTACATAGAGGTACACTTTTCCAAAATTTGGTAGAGATCGGATGATTAGTTACGTCGTAATTTAATTTAAGCTTTGTACAATTCACAACAAAGAGACACTCAAGACAGTGTGGAAAGAGTACTTTGAGGATTTGCTGAATCCAAATGGTCATAGGGAGGAAGACAATGCATTGGAAGATGGAGAAGACAACACAGGAATGGAAAAGGACCTGACTTGGGGAGAACTGGAGATGGCTATAGACAAGATGAAAGGAGGAAGGGCACCGGGTGTGGATGAAGTGAGGGTTGAAATGGTGAAGGCAGCAGGGGAGGTTGGGAAACAGTGGCTGTACCGTGTGATGAGGGTGATATGGAAGGAGAAAAAGACCCCAGAAGATTGGAAGAAAGGATTAATTTCCCAATATTTAAGAAAGGAAGCAGAAAGGAGTGCAGAAATTACAGGGGAGTCACACTCATATCTCACTGTGCCAAGATATATGAAAAGATATTAGAAAGTAGAATACGAGCCAAAGTGGAGAGAAAATTGAGAGAGGAGCAGTATGGATTCAGACCTGGGAGATCAACAGTGGATCTCATATTTTCAGTGAGACAGCTCCAGGAACACCACTATGAATTTGGAGAGGATCTGTTGATGGCCTTCCTGGACATCGAAAAGGCCTATGATAGTGTGTGTAGAGAGAAGGTTTGGAAAGCAATGGAAAACATGGGAGTGGAAAAAGGGACTGTAGGCAGAGTGAAGGAGATGTATTGTGGAAATGTGAGTTGTGTGAAAGTTGGAGGGGAAAGAACAGACTGGTTCAGACAAATGAGTGGCCTGAAACAGGGTAGTGCGCTGTCACCCCTTCTCTTTATTGTGGTTATGGACGAGGTAATGACATGGATAGCAGGAAAGATAGGAGAAGATAAAATGAAAGCAATGGTGTTTGCAGATGATCTCATGGTCTGGGGAAACAAGGAGGAGGAAATTCAGGAGCAACTGAAGGCTTGGGAAGAAACAGTGGGAGAGTACGGATGGAAGTTCAACATCAGTAAATGTGAGATCCTGTTAACGACCAGGAAAAAGGACAGACCAATGAGTGGGATAACACTTGGAGGTAGACAGCTGAAGAAGGTGAAAAGTCTCAAGTACTTGGGAAGTCTAGTGGAGGAAAATGGGAGAAATGACAAAGAGATTACGGAACGTGGCAGACAGGCAGAAGATTTTCTGAGAAGCATTAGTAGCTTAGTGTGGAATAAAGATGTCCCACAAAAAAGCAAGGAAGTGTTATACAGAAGCTACTATATCCCGATACTGACCTATGCTTCAGAAACGTGGACAATGAAGAAAAGAGACATAAGCAGAATACAGGCAGGTGAAATGAAGTTCCTGCGAAGTAGGATCGGAGTAACAAGAAGAGACAGGTTGAGGAATGAAAAGGTCAGGGAAATGGTGAAAGAGGAGCCCTTGCAAGGTAGGATTGAGACATCAAGACTGAGGTGGTATGGACACTTAAAGAGAATGGATGAGAAGAGGATTCCCAAGAGGATACATGAGATGCAGATGCAGAAGAAACGACCAAGGGGAAGACCAAGAGATAGATGGCTGAAAGGAGTGGAGGAATGTGTCAAGAAGAGAGGCGAGGACTGGACCAGAGTGACAGCGGAGAGGTGGTGGGAAGAAAGGACTAAGTGGCGAGGCTTATGTTCCAAACAGACCCAGCCTGGGGCTGGAAACTGTACAAGATGATGATGATGATGACAATTCCCGACAGTCGTCCACGAAAAGTCAATACCGTCAGGGTCGGAAAAGAACAAGAGTTAATCAACGGGCGCTCGACAGGAAGGATGAAAGCGAAGAACCTGACACAATTAAGTAAAAGCCGGGGTCCCGTGGTCGCCAAATTAGTTTCCAACAATTGTGAGCCCGGTAGTGTTCAGTAATTTTACATAATTATTATTTGCGTTGGATTATTTCAATTACTTCAATAAATGAGGTGTTTATACTGTTGAATGTGTACGAACTTTTAGCAAGAATACGGACATCTTTAAACCTTCTGTAGGTACATTTCAGAGATTAAGTTTTCAAGAACAAATAAATCCATGATTCATGAAGTTGTGAAATTCAAGGGATAAGAAAGGCAAATTGTCAACTCATGCAGGAAATAAACAAAGCTTGCTTTCCGTAAAGAAGAAGCTGTTATTGTCCGGATGACCTAGTTTCTAAACCTCCTCACTGAAGGTAGGCGGTCAGCACTTTGCTTCTTCTCTAACAGATTACTCACACAAAGTTCGCAAAAGGGGAAGGTGGATGGCAAGAAAAATATATTTACTTATAGTAGTTTGCAAATTTGTCACAAGAAGGAATGGTACTAGAAAAATGTTTAAAACCAAGACAATTATGGTACTCAGAAACAATACATTGACTCATGAATATGCCTTTATTCGTCCATTATAAGCACCGCCTTTGACTAGTGTATGGTGATCGCGTACGCTTCCACGACTAAAATGCACTTGCACTTGAAGTCAGTGTAACTAGGTGTGGGAAATTCTGTGACTTAAAACTGTTCACGCTAATTAAGTCCAAAACAATATCAAAGTCGAAAATATCCACGTAAATCCCCCATAGACTCCCTGTCCAAACACATACCCAAATTAAAACTGTCCCCGTTAACCCCCCATATCCCCCAGTCCAAAATCATATCAAAATTAAAACTGTCCCCGTTAATCCCCCATAGACCCCCAGTCCAAAACATATCCAAATTAAAACTGTCCCCGTTAATCCCCCATAACCCCCAGTCCAAAACATATTATCCAAATTAAAACTGTCCCCGTTAATCCCCCATAACCCCCAGTCCAAAACATATTATCCAAATTAAAACTGTCCACGTTAACCCCCCATAACCCCCAGTCCAAAACTTAACCTAATTCAAACTGTCCCCGTTAACCCCCCATAACCCCCAGTCCAAAACATATTATCCAAATTAAAACTGTCCCCGTTAATCCCCCGTAACCCCCAGTCCAAAACATATTATCCAAATTAAAACTGTCCCCGTTAATCCCCCATAACCCCCAGTCCAAAACATATCCAAATTAAAACTGTCCACGTTAACCCCCCATAACCCCCAGTCCAAAAACGTATTATATCCACGTTTTAAAAACTCCTCATCCGTGAAGGCATTCTGAAGCTGGAAACAACTTGTTGGGGTGGGTTAATTCTTTGCAAGTCGTTTTTACTGGTGATTGTGGGACAACTGCCACCAGTTGGCCGGTATATGATTGCCAAGTCATAGATCACACGTGCATGCTCATATTTTCTGGCTAAATACGTTTACTTTAAAAAAATATGTATATCGAAACTTAATATCTGGATCGTCTCGTACAATTGTATTTACAATTATTAAGCTACAGAAATGTACCATTAAAATTTGTAACTAGTCCAATTATTGTTCAACCAATCAAAAATTCCCTACGGTAGAAGTAACGTTTAACCGGGGTTCATACTAAACCCTTTATAGGGCAGAACTGTTCTTTACTTTTATGGGTTTCTACATTTTAATTTATTTTTATATTTAGTATAATTATAAATAATGTAATTTTTTAGTTTTTCTAATATTTATGTTTATATATTTTTTTAAAATTTTCAATTTATGTTCTTATAGATTTGATTTTGATATTTTTAATGAATTAACTAATTTCGAAATGATTTTACCATTATTTTCATAATTTTTTATATTTATGTTTATTATCTTATTTTTAGCCTATTTTCAATTTTGAAAAAATAGGCTTATGAGATCACCTTTTGTCCGTGTGTGTGTGCGTGTGTGTGTGTGTGATTCGTGTGTGTGTGTCCCCCTAATAAAATCTAAACGGCTGGAGCGATTTCAATGAAACTCGGAAAGTTCATAGCACTATTCCCGGCGACCTCGACCATGCCCTTCAAATTTTGTTATGACTCACCAATCCAACATGGCGGCTGTGCGAAATATTTCACCAGCATTCAATATCTCCGAAACTATTACCGATATTACCCTGACATTTTCTATGGTGATAGAGGGAACTACTATAAGTTCACTTACGTGACTTTTGAAAACCTGGTAACAACAAAACCAACATGGCGGCCAAGCGAATTTGCGACTTTTAAATAGACGTTTCTCGCGATTTGACCAACCAAACGCAATGAAACTTGGTACAGTATATGTTTATATACATTGTAATGCACCGACATCTAACTTCGTCCAATTGTTTACATAATCACAAGATGGCGGATGTGCGAAATATTTCACCGGCATTCTATATCTCTGAAACTATTAGCGGTAAACCCCTGAAATTTTGTACGGAGATAAAGGGCACTACTGGAAGTCCATCTATAAGACTTTCAAAAACCGGTTAACTACAAAACGAACATGGCGGCCAAGCGAATTTGAAAATTTTAAATAGACCTTTCTCGCGATTTAATGTTCCAAGCGCACTGAAACCTGGCACAGGAAATATTTATACACATTGTAATCCACTGGTATCTGATTTAGTTCAATTGTTTACATAACCTCAAGATGGCGGCAGTGCGAATTTTAAAATTAAGATTTTATTTATTGTGATGTAGTCATGCGATCGAAGTGAAAGTTTGAATAATGAACCTACGCAATAATTTTCCTTTAATGGTACATGACTCTATGGCCTATACATTTAACAATCCATCATGGTGACCATCCGAAATATTTAGACAGCTCTGAATATCTACGTATCTATTATAGCAATAAAGCTGATTTTTTTAATGTTTATAGGGGCTATGAACTTAAGTTCACCTATAGGACTTTAAATAACCTGGTGATCACAAATCCAACATGGCGGTGACGCGAATTATAAATATTTACATGGACGTTTCTCGCAATTTAACCATCCGCGTGCAGTGAAACTTGGTACAGTAAATCCTTATACGAATGTTAATCCACTGGCATACTAGCACTTCGGCATGAAAATTCTCCGAAATTTGGCTGAAAGATTCAACTATCAACATCTTGGAAAGCATAAACTGTCCTTATGGCAGGTGGTTAATATAGAGATCACTATCTCATAAAGGGTTAAATATCAGCCACTATACTTCATCGCCTTCCCTTTCGGAAGAAGGGGGCTCTGTGTTCATCCCTTGGCCACGACATTGCAAGGAACGTCCATGGAAGGAAGTAGAGCGGTTAATAAGGGATGTTCGGTTAATATATTACTCGAATAATTTGAAAATAATCGAATACGATTAATCGATTGGCTGTTCATTCGATTCACTAATCGAATAATAGACAATCGGCTAACCAAAGAATCGATTAATTGATTACTAGACACGATATAAGAAAACAAGTTTAAATGAGAGGTCAGTGCTTTAGTTGAGTTACGCGTATTTTCGGAGTGATGTATAGAAATCTATAATAGTTACTTTTTGCCTAAATATGCAAAATGACCTTCCTTGTTTATGCTAGCAATAACCAAAAAAGATTCAGTGACTGTGGAAAGACAAACATCAATCAAATTGGGAAGGGTTTCGAAAATAATATAAAAGAATAAAACAACGAGTTTTCAGCAAAGATTTAGAATTCTTGTTCAATGTTTACAATTTAGGACAGGCTCATTTTTATTTTACTTTGGGTTAGCCCAGTTTCACAAAGAAGATACATTATTCAACAAGAAGTTCCGTGACTAACTAAAGAGCCTACTTTTCTTAAAATGTAAGATTCATGCCAATGATTAATCTATATGAATCTATATAGAATAATGACGAAATTAAGTTGGTAATATCGAAATTTCTAATTAATTCGAAATTCTGTATACCTGGCATAATGTAGCCTAATAGAGAACTACAGTTGGCAGCCCTGGTGACTGAATATATTCTTAGTTCCATCTCTTAAGGTATAGAATACAAAATTTGGTTGAAGTCCAATGGATAGCATGGACGTTACATGCAGTTAAACATTGGATCTAACAGCGCGCGTAAAATCATGTTGGCAACAATGACATACATGTATTGGTCAGAAATAATCTGAAATAATATGATCTATTGTTGTGTCAGTTTTGAATGAAATCCATTAGTTAGTATAGAAGTTACATGCATTTTAAAATTGGACCTATCAGCAGGCTTAGAATCATGTTGGCAGCTCTGACGTATATTAGTTACTCCAAATTAATCTTGAATGCCAGGTACTATACGTGTGCAAAGTTTAGAGCTATTGGCTTGCATACTTTCGGATATATTGATATTAGGTAACAAAAATAGAGACAGCATTTATTAACAGTTGGCAGCCTTGGTTACTCTTAAGAATCGGCATAGTCATATATGTTATGTTACACATAGCACACACGAAATTTGGTTGAAATCCAAATGATAGTATAGAAGTGTCATGTATTTAAAGTTCCTCTCAGAACGCTTAGAATCATGTTGGTAGCACTGACGTATATAAGTTACCGGTACTCCAAATTAATATAGAATGTCAGGTACTATACGTGTACATAATTTAAAGCTGTCGGCTTGCATACTTTGGGGTATATGGGTATTTGTATTTTAAAAAATTGAGAGAATTTATTAACTGTTGGCAGCCCTGGTGGCTCTTAAGAATACGCTGAGTCATATCTGTTTATGTACACATACAACATACGAAATTTGGTTGAATTCCAATTGATAGTGTGGAAGTTATATGCATTTAAAAATTGGACCTATCAGCAGACTTATAATCATTTTGGCAACACTGCCACATATGGCCTCCTGGAAATTAAACTGCAATATTATCTATACGTGTGCCAATTTTGAAATAGCTCCCATTCATACCTTCCAAGATATCCAACATGGAACTCAAATTTCAATTGCGATTGTTCAGCAGTTGGTAGCACTGACATCATTTTCAAATATGGCCGTGAGATATTCAGGTATATATCTTTAATCCTACCAAATTTTGTTTCGATTGCTCTAGCCGTTTAGGAGCTTATAGGGGGGGGGGGGGGACACACACACAGCCAGACAGACTGACAGAAGGACAGACAGACAGAAGGACAGACGAACAGACAGACACACATTTGCCCGATCTCATAAGTCTACTTTTTCCTCATTTTTCCAAAAAATGTGAAAAGTAGGCTAAAAATACTCGTATATGATACAACACTTTTTTAATTACCTTTTTTTTAGTCGGTTTACCCTCCAGGGATGGCTTTTTCCTCGGACTCAGCAAGAGATCCCACCTTTACCACCTCCAGGGCACTGTCCTGGAGCTTGAAACATCGGGAAACCACGGAAAACCACTTAGAGGATGGCTGGGGTGGAATCCAACCCCCTCTAATCATTTTGACTACCCGAGGCTGAGTAGACCCCGTTCCAGTCCCCATACCACTTTTCAAATTTCGTGGCAGAGCTGGGAATCGAACCTCGGACCGCCGGAGTGGCAGCTAAGCACGCTGACCACTACACCACGGAGATAACACACAATATATTTTTATTAATTAAATGTTTGTTTTTGCTTCTATGAGAGCTTTGTGTAAAGGTGTTAAGTATATCGTTGAGCCATTCGAACAACTAAGTGTTTCGAATAGTCAATTATTAAAATAAATCGAACAGTTCAAATATTTGAATTAATCAAAGATAATTAAGCACCCGAAAAATTACAGTAATTTGTGTAAAGAAACATGTCCAGTGGATTTGTTCGAAGCAAGGGCGAATCCAAGGGATCGGATGGGGGGTTAAACTCTTTCGAACTCAGCCTGACAGATAAATAAAATACAATTAAAACAAGCATCACTTGTTATCTCTTTCATTCTTCTTTTCTTTCTCTTGGCTGGCTGCGTGCTGTGCCCAAGGTTGTAGGATCGAATCCTGGCGCAGATGCGAGGGAGCCTTGTCGATGTTCATGTGTTTTTACATTTAAATTTATTTTAATTATTATAATTATTATTAATGTTATTTTTTCTCTAATTTTAATGTTTATATATTTATTAGCCTACTTTCGATTTTTGCAAAAAAATGAAAGTAGACTTATGAGATCAACACAGGGCGAAAAAAGTGTGTCTGTCTGTGTGTGTGTATGTGTGTGTGTGAGTCTGTGTGTGTGTGTGTGTGTGTGTGTGTGTGTGTGTGTGTGTGTATGTGTGTGTGTGAGTCTGTGTGTGTGTGTGTGTGTGTATGTGTGTGTGTGAGTCTGTGTGTGTGTGTGTGAGTCTGTGTGTGTGTGTGTGTGTGTGTGAGTCTGTGTGTGTGTGTGTGTGTGTGTGTGTCTGTGTGTGTGTGAGTGTGTGTACTCGGAATGTCTGTCCCCCCCCCCCCTATCAATTCGAACACGGTGAATGCGAATTGAACGAAATTTGGTACAAAGGTAGCACTAGCAAAGGACACCTCAGTGTCATGTTTTATATCGCCGCCATCTTGACGGTAACGTAATGGCGGCCACACAAATGTTCAAAGCTTAAATCAAATTACGACTAACCTAATCATCCGATCTCTACCAAATTTTGCAACAACATACCCTTATGGGGGGAGCATCGTTTGACCAAACCAATAGGCCATCAGCGTAATAGTCTGCGGATGGCGGCCATCTTTAAGTGAAAATCGATTCCCCCTATTAATTCGAACACGGTGAAACCGAATGGAACGAAATTTGGTACAGAGGTAGTACTAACAAAAGAAACCTCAGTGTCATGTTTTATATCGCCGCCATCTTGACGGAAACGTAATGGCGGCCACACAAATGTTCAAAGCTTAAATCAAATTACGACTAACTTAATCATCCGATCTCTACCAAATTTTGCAACAACATACCTTTATGGGGGGAGCATCCTTTGAACAAACTAATAGGTCATCAGCGTAATAGTTTGCGGATGGCGGCCATCTTTATGTGAAAATCGATTCCACCTATTAATTCGAACACGGTGCAACCGAATGGAACGAAATTTGGTACAGAGGTAGTACTAACAAAAGGCACCTCAGTGTCATGTTTTATATCGCCGCCATCTTGACGGAAACGTAATGGCGGCCACACAAATGTTCAAAGCTTAAATCAAATTACGACTAACTAATCATCCGATCTCTACCAAATTTTGCAACAACATACCTTTATAGAGGAAACATCCTTTGACCAAATGACTAGGTCATTAGCCTAATAGTTTGCGGATGGCGGCCATCTTTGTGTGAAAATAAATTCCCCCTATTAATTCAAACACGGTGAGCGCAAATTGAACGAAATTTGGTACAAAGGTAGCACTAGCAAAGGACACCTCAGTGTCATGTTTTATATCACCGCCATCTTGACGGAAACGTAATGGCGGCCACACAAATGTTCAAAGCTGAAATCAAATTACGACTAACCTAATCATCCGATCTCTACCAAATTTTGCAACAAGATACCTTTATGGGGCAGCATCCTTTGACCAAACTAATAGGCCATCAGCCTAATAGTTTGCGGATGGCGGCCATCTTTGTGTGAAAATCGATTGCCCCTATTAATTCGAACACGGTGAAACCGAATGGAACGAAATTAGGTACAGAGGTAGTACTAGCAAAGGGCACCCCAGTGTCATGTTTTATATTGCCGCCATCTTGACGGAAACGTAATGGCGGCCACACAAATGTTCAAAGCTTAAATCAAATTATGACTAACCTAATCATCCGATCTCTACCAAATTTTGCAACAACATACCTTTATGGAGGGAGCATCCTTTGACAAATCTAATAGGTCATTAGCCTAATAGTTCGCGGATGGCGGCCATCTTTGTGTGAAAATCGATTCCCCTTATCAATTCGAACACGGTGAAACCGAATGGAACGAAATTTGGTACAGAGGTAGCACTAGCAAAGGGCACCTCAGTGTCATGTTTTATATCACCGCTATCTTGACCGAAACGTAATCGCGGCCACCCAAATGTTAAAAGCTAAAATGTAATTACGACCAACCTAATAATCTAGTCTCTACCAAATTTTGCAACACCATATCTTTATGTGGGAAACATATTCAGACCAAACTGCAAGAACATCAGCCCAATAGTTTGCAGATGGTGGCCAAGTATGTGTGCAAATCGATTCCCCCCATCAATTCAAACACGGCGAAACCGAATTGAACGAAATTTGGTACAGAAGTAGCACTAGCAAAGGGCACCTCATATTCATGTTTAATATCCCTATAGCACGTTGTATTTCAACAAGCTACTACAACCAACATTCAATCATACTCCTTGAAAAGGACAAAGAGTTATAACAATACCCATGCATTTAGGAGAAAGTAGGCTATATGTTCTTTACTGAACATCTTGTTTTTCATTTTCAATTTATTTTCTTATAAGTTAAATTTTGATATTTTTATTGAATTCATTAATTAACTAATTTCGAATTGATTTTTACAATTATTTTCATAATTCTTTTACAATTATGTTTATGTTCGACCCTCACTATTATGTGTCAGAAAACTGTATCATAATGATGGTCATTATAACACTGTTTTTCATTACGATACAGTTTCTCCAGCCAATCAGAGCTCGTTCATTGACCAATTAGGTAACGATACCTTCGCGCATCCGCTCAAATTCGAACATGTCAGACATAAACACAACATCGAACTATAATAAATTACTGACATGGAATACACACCGTCCATATGTTCGCGTAAATAAACTGGCGAATATGAGACAACAAATAGCACTGTACCTTAATATCACCAACGCTAATTTCTACACAGCGCATTCATTGCCTTCAAACGACTCCGGTGACAATATTACTGAGGGACGGCAGATGTAAACATATGGCCTGCATATGGCATTGCAAGCACACAGAGCGCATGCGTCGGTCGTTCAGAGATCTTGAAAGACAGAGATATCACACCCAGAGCTCGTTCTCCGATCACAAAATTCAAGTGGCTGACTCTCAACAGATATTTATGAATATTTATGTTAAAACATATAATAAAGTTATAATTATCGTCGAACATAAACAGTCGTATGCAACTCGCCTATAATGGTAATTAAGACACTCGTATGTAAATTATAAAACTCGCATACTCTCGTTTTATAAAAAATACTCGTGTCTTAATTATAGCCATTATAGGCTCGTTGCATAATGTACTATTATGTTCGACCCTGACTATTATATGTCAGAAAACTCTACTATAATGAGGCTCATTATAACACTATTTTCATTTCATTATGAAACAGTTTCTCCCACCAATCAGAGCTCAAGAAACAGTTGTTTGTCCAATTAGATAATTAGATGCACTGAGTTCTACAGCCTTCTAATTTAAATTTTACTGCGTGGCCTAGTGTCATAGTAGGGTAATCGAGGAGGCCATGGTCAAATACAAGGCATTCTCTGCGTCTCATGCGCTCTGTTCAGTACATAAAACTGGCGAAATCTCGACAGATATTGATGAATATTTATGTTCGAACATAAAATAGTTATAATATTATCGTGGAACATAAACAGTCGTATGCAATTCACCTATAATGGTAATTAAGAAACTCGTATGGAAATTATAAAACTCGCATACGCTCGTTTTATAAACATACTCGTGTCTTAATTATTGCCATTATAGGCTCGTTGCATAATGTACTATTATTATTTTAATTGTTGTATTTCTCTTACAATAATTGTAATTTTATTTTTATGCTTTTTATTTCTATATTTGTATTTTATTTTTTCACTTTAATTGTTAATGTTTTAGTTTATTTTTTCAAATTTTATTCAACACATTATGTCAAGTAGATACGGCATGAAAATTCTCCAAATTTTGGCTTTAAGTCTCAACTATCAGCATCTTTGAAAGCACAAACTGCCCTATCTCATAAAGGGTTGAAGATCCCCGTCGGGGCAAACTTCCGGGTCCCCGGCGTCCCTAAAATCCACAGTAGTTAAAAAAGGACGTAAAACTAATAACATTATCATTATCTTTTTTAGCCTATTTTCAATTTTGAAAAAGAATAGGCTTGTGAGATCACCTTTTGTCCGTGTGTGTGTGTGTGCGTGCGTGCGTGTGTGTGTGTGTGTGTGTGTGTGTGTGTGAGGTGTGTGTGTGTGAGGTGTGTGTGTGTGAGGTGTGTGTGTGTCCCCCCTTAATAAAATCTAAACGGCACGGTGGATTTCAATGAAACTAGGTAAGTTCATAGCACTATTCCGGGCGATCTCGACCGTGCCCTTCAAATTTTGTTACGTCTCACCAATTCAACATGGCGGCTGTGCGAAATATTTCTCCAGCACTCAATATCTCCGAAACTATTCCCGATATCACCCTGGAATATTTTACGGTGATAAAGGAATCTACTAGAAGTACACCTATGTAACTTTTGAAAGACTGATAACTACAAAACCAACATGGCTTTCACGCGAATTTGCGACTTTTAAATAGACATTTCTTGCGATTTAACCAACCTAATGCAATAAAACTAGGTACAGTATATGTTTATACACATTGTAATGCACCGACATCTAACATCGTTCAATTGTTTACATAACCACAAGATGGCGGATGTGCGAAATATTTCTCCGGCATTCTATATCTCTGAAACTATTTGCGTTATCACCCTGAAATTTTGTACGGAGATAAAGGGCACTACTTGAAGTTCATCTATAGGACTTTCAAAAACCGGTTAACTACAAACCGAACATGGCGGCCAAGTGAATTTGAAAATTTTAAATAGACATTTCTCCCGATTTGTTGTTCCAAACGTAATGAAATCTGGTACAGGAAATATTTATACACATTTTAATGCTCAGGTATCTAATTTAGTTCAATTGTTTACATAACCTCAAGATGACGGCTGTGCGAATTTAAAAATTAAGTTTTTATTTCTTGTGTCGTAATCATGCGATCAAAGTGAAAGTTTGAATAATGAACCTACGCAATAATTTTCCTTTAATGGTACATGACTCTATGGACTATACATTTAACAATCCATCATGGTGACCATCCGAAATATTTAGACAGCTCTGAATATCTACGTATCTATTATAGCAATAAAGCTGATTTTTTTTATGTTTATAGGGGCTATGAACTTAAGTTCACCTATAGGACTTTAAATAAGCTGGTAATCACAATTCCAACATGGCGGCGACGCGATGTATAAATATTCACATGGACGTTTCTCGCAATTTTACCATCCGAGTGCAGTGAAACGTGGTACAGTAAATCCTTATACCAATGTTAATCCACTGGCATCTAATTTATTTCAATTGTTTCCATAACCACAAGATGGCAGCTGTGCGAAATTTTAAAAGCCTCTTTGTTAATTCTTGTGTCATAATCATGCGATTGAAGTTTGAATGCTACACGTACACAATAATCTTCATGCAACAGTACATAACTCTAGGACCAACTTATATAAAATTCAACATGGCGACCATCCGAAATATTTAGTCGGTTCTCAATATCTACGAATCTATTACAGCAATCAAACAGAAATTTTGTATGTTGATAGTGGCAGTTAACATAAGTAGGATATATGAAAATAGGCTGTATAGTTCTTCACGGAACTACTTGTTTTGCTTTCTTTCAATGTTTATTATAATAATTATTGACTGAATAGTCGGGTTATTTCACTGATATTTTTATGTTCGAATCAAAATTCGTGTTACAAATTATTTGGACAATTCTAAGAATTTGATGTTCGTGTATCTAAAGTCCAACTAAATTCATGAATTCATTATTATAATTAATAAATGTAAAACAAAAATATTGGAATGCAGCCGAAATAAATCAGAAACTTCTGTGGACATCAAAAGCTGAAAAGCCAAAGGAAGTAGGAGACTTCTGTTACTTAGGAAGCAAAATAACTAGTATATTGGCTATCACGGCCGGCAATTCTTCTAGGTTTGTGCCGTGAAAGCCAATATACCATCTTTTTGGAAGCCTTCATAGGGAAGTTAAGGCTGCTTGAGCTTTTAGTTCTCGCAGTCAAGTGGTGCAGTTGCACCTAATATAAAGGGAGGTGGCACGCAGTTCGTCACTCCTGTGGGGGTCCAGGCGGGGACACCAAGAGCCCGCCGATGAGCCAGCTTGGTGTCCCAGGCGAAACCCCAGACAAGACACGGCACAAACCTAGAAGAATTGCTGAGTTTTAAAATAACTAATGATGGACAAAGCAATAAGGATATAAAAAGTAGGTTGGCTCAGGCAAGGAAAGCATTTCTACAGAAAAGGAATCTGTTGACATCCAATATAGATTTAGGTATTAGGAAGTCATATTTGAAAGCCTATGTCTGGAGCATGGCGCTCTATGGAAGTGAAGCTTGGACTATTGGTGCAGTAGAAAAGAGGAGAATTGAAGAGTTTGAAATGTGGTGTTACAGGAGAATGATGATGATCAGATGGGTAGATAGTGTTACAAAAGAAGAGGTATTAAGACGAGTGGGAGAGGAGAGATGTTTCTGGTAACTGCTAATAAAGAGAAGAGATAGGTTGGTAGGACATTTATATTAAGACACCCAGGAATAGCAAGCTTAGGGTCGAGGACAAGAACTGTAGGGGTAGACCAAGGTTAGAATATGTTAAACAGATAGCATCATCGGATGTAGGGTTGGTAGCTATGTAGAGATGAAACGATTAGCTCAGGGCAGGGAGCCATGGAGATCTGAATCAAACCTGTCAGAAGACTCAAACATAACATAACATAACTAACCACGATATCGCGAAGCTCTTAAAATCAACAACAACAACTTGCCAAGAACGGCCCCCCTTGAGCGTTGGTCTCAGTGGAACCAGATGATATAATTAGGTGTGTATAAGATGTTGTTCTCATGATAAGGAGTGCTGGTGTGTGTGGGGGGGGGGGGAGGGGGAGGGGGGTCTGTGCTACAATCGATAGGCAAGCTGCCTCATTACTGTCGCTAGCGCATGGAGCTTCTCGCCGGGCATCGATCCGCAAGTCCTCTTCCCCCAACCAACCCCCCAAACACAGTGGAACATGCGGACAAGTCCAACATAATGATGGGGAGAGACATTTCTCGTCAATCTCATCACTTCATGTCGTCCCAGATGTTCGTTATGTCATACCAGTGTTGCCAATGTCATCCACCTCAAAACAGCAGTTTGTCAGTTACACTCGAGAATGAAGAACGTAAATGCTGGTTTCGGAACTGGTAACGAGGTATCGAGAACGTGCATTATCGACATTCTCGTGGCCTGGTCATAGGGTTCTGCAAAAAGATACAACAGCACAAGTTACAGGGAAACAGATCATTCCTTTGACGTAACCTGCTCTAACGTAGGTGATAACAATTTAAAATCAATACCACAAGCATTCCGAAAAACGATAATGATCTCACCTGGAAATTGATCAAAAATGTCCTCGTTCTATCACTATTTTCATATAATTTCAGACTTCAATTTGCTAGTTGCTTCTTTAGTGAGAAGCCATGTTAACAATATCAAATAATAGTGTTGTATATTTGTGGAACGTAAGAATGAGGAGTGATTTACATTCGGGAATAACAGACGGCTTTCATTTGATACAGCCTAAGAATGAGGAATGCTTTACATTCCAGGGTAACAGAGGGCTTTGACTAGGCACAGTGTAAGAATGAGGAATGGTTTACACTCTGAGATAACAGACGGCTTTGATTTGATACAGGCTAAGATTGAGTAATGGTTTACATTCCGGGGTAACAGTGGGCTTTGACTTGGCACAGAGTAAGGATGAGGAATGGTTTACACTCCGAGATAACAGAGGGATTTGACTTGGAACAGGATAAGACTGAGGAACGGCTCACATTCCGGGGTAACAGAGGGTTTGACTTGACACAGAGTAAGAATGAGGAATGGTTTACACTCCAGGTTAACAGAGGGATTTGACTTGGAACAGGATAAGACTGAGGAACGGCTCACATTCCGGGGTAACAGAGGGCTTTGACTTGACAAAGAGTAAGAATGAGGAATGGTTCACATTCCGGGTTAACAGAGGGCTTTGACCTGACACAGCGTAAGAATGAGGAATGGTTTACATTCCGAGGTAACAGAGGGCTTTGACTTGACACAGAGTAAGAATGACGAATGGTTCACATTCC